>JAEVLN010000005.1:3269844-3939534 GCA_018350325.1 Globodera rostochiensis
AATTATCAAGAAATTTAATTAAATCAAGATTATGAGAAATGATGAACGGACCGAAGAAATTCGAATCCAAACCTCTTAAAGAGGTCGGATCGTTCGATCTCACCATCACAACAATCGTTCACCGATAATTAAAGCATCCAAACCGGACTAACCTAAAAACCCCCAAAAGGCCCCCCCATGCAGTGGCCAATTTCTATGATCTCACCGCCTAAAACCAAAAATCAAGACCAAGCCCCAACAATCCCGTTGAATTTCAGACAAAAAAAAAGACTGTTTGAATCAAAGCAACCCATTGAAGCTTCCCAACCCGTTGATTGGCATCCCAAACCCAAAAATAACTTTGCCAACATTTATTGCGATCCCAATCTTTCAAGCACATTTCGTCCCCTGTAAAAGGTGCTTGGGAAATGTAATCCCCACTTATGTATTTAAGGTTGTTCATGTAAGGATGTGAGTGTTCCGTTCTTGGAAGTGGACGGTTAAAACGCCTATGGCGGGGGCAAAACATCATCCATATACAAGAGTCAAATTTAACGTCACTTTAGCATCCCTTGGAAGAGCTGCCCACGGGGATTGGGTGAAATCATGCCTTCGATTCCCACCCGGGATTACCATTTTGCCCAGCCATGTATACGGTTATGATTTCCTTAACCGTAACTCCTCGTCTTCAAACTTTTATAAACGTTAACCGTCTGTAACTTTCGACCGAAAAAATCTAATAACCGTTAACCGCCCGTAACCGTGCCCTTTGAAAATTTCAACCGTTAACCGCCCGCGGTTATCCGTGGTTTTCCATCATTTAAAAATAATTATTCAAACAAATTTTTTCCGTTCGTGATGTATCTCTTTATTAAATTAAATAGAAATTAATAAGAAATTATTAAAATTTGTTTAAAGAATCAGCAAGAAGTAGCTTCGAAACTTTCCCTTAGGTCAGTTAAATCGCCTGAATCCATAGTCTAACGCGATTCCTCCCACTCTTTGTACTGCTTAGCATAATTCTTTTTTCTCGCTCAAAATATCATCCGCCAACTCGTAACCTTCTGTTTATCATTTTCTCAACGGTAGTTCGATTTGCTGACCCACGGATTTCCCATATTTATGAATCGATTTTATATTTTCAAATATTAAACTTCAAGTTCTAGCACAAGTTGACGGCCTTGCTGAAAAGATTCTCATCGGTGGGGAAGCGGAATTTCTCAAAGAGCTCCCGCTTTCTATGCAATATTCTCCAACATTTGAGCAAATTGCGACTTTTCTACCCCGGAGAGTTGCTGAGGGAAAAATGCTACAATTTTTAAGACGTCGTTGCATCATACGGGCGTTTTCTCGACTTGCGTCCTTCAGAAGTGCACTAAATAGATATTTTCAAGATGCTAGAAATTATAAAAGAATTTGATTGATCCGCGGGGTATTTTGATACAATGTTTCAATCGTTATTTTTGGAAATAATAAATTCTATTTGTCATTTGAATAGTCCTCGGCTTCATTGCCCTCTTTGTTGTAGTACGGCGCAGATATTTCGGCAATAAGTCTTTTTGCGTCTTGTACAAAAGTTTTGTTTAGTTCTTCTTTTTCTCCAGCACAAAATTTGCATGATTTCCTCCTGTGAACTCGTAAGGAACTTTATTTGGCTATTATTTCCCACATCAACATTTAAAAAAAAATTTATTTGCATATTTAGGTAAACATTGGATAATGATGGTATGGACTTAGGTGAATGTGAATAAAAGTGTTCGATATTAGAAAGGCAAATCGTCTTACAAATTTTCTTCAGCAGCCAAAAAATAACGGATACAACCGTTTACCTCGGTTTGAGAGTCATCACCGTTAACCGACAGTAACTGCCCGTCATCAAAATTTCATAATCGTTAACCGCCGTAACAACGACCTTCGTTAAAATTCCATAACCGTTATCTGCGTGTAACCGCCGACAACCCGCGTAACCGCGGTTAAGAATAACTTTATCCATGCCAGATTTTGCCAATTCGGGAATTTACTACCTGAGTACATACTCAAATAACCGGCTACGAAAACTGACTCTTCACAAATTCTGGACAACCGAGAACTGGGTACAAAAACCTGCGGTTTAAACGGCCTGAATATTGGGCCAATTTTTGATTAATTTTAAATGATATTCAATTTATAGCTCACTATGAAAAAGTCTAGCTCATCATTAAAATCTTTATTTATGTTTTTATCGGAGTTATTACCACTCTCCTATTGAAATTGTCAAGCGAACGGAAATTGGTGGCTCGAAAAGGTAATTTGTAAATTTAGGGTGCAACAATTTGAAAACAATTGCCTCCATATTATTGAATTTTTGACTAAGTACATTTGCATATCCGTTAACAATTCACATTTTTAGATATTTACTTCACTTACAAAATATTCTGTACGACTTATGCAAACGTCGGCTGCAGGCACGAATCGAACACACGACCTTCGGTGCTGTGATCACCTCCTCCTTTCCAATGCTGTTATCGTCTTAGCAAAAACCGAATTCACATTGGCCCTCAAGCTTATGGTCTTACGATCCCCACATTGGATCTCAAGCCGTCACAAATAGCTGGCCACGCGCTCTTCCTACACTCTTTCCCCCACGGCACCTGTCCCTCGACCCAACCTTTCAATTGTATGGCCAATCGCCGTTGTCGTCGTCGGGCAAAAATCTGATGCTACCAGTAAGAAATATTTATAAAAATACACTGAACTGGATTAAAACCCACCACAATTGGTGCATTGGTCATCTTCGGACAAAGAGAAATTATCAAGAAATTTAATTAAATCAAGATTATGAGAAATGATGAACGGACACGAAGAATTCGAATCCAAACCTCTTAAAGAGGTCGGATCGTTCGATCT
The DNA here is from genome assembly GCA_018350325.1 of Globodera rostochiensis. NCBI lineage: Eukaryota > Metazoa > Nematoda > Chromadorea > Rhabditida > Heteroderidae > Globodera > Globodera rostochiensis. Next base: position 3,272,710 of record JAEVLN010000005.1, read on the forward strand.
CACCATCACAAACAATCGTCACCGATAATTAAAGCATCCAAACCGGACTAACCTAAAAACCCCCAAAAGCGCCCCCCATGCAGTGGCCAATTTCTATGATCTCACCGCCTAAAACCAAAAATCAAGACCCAAGCCCAACAATCCCGTTGAATTTCAGACAAAAAAAAAGACTGTTTGAATCAAAGCAAACCCATTAAGCTTCCCAACCCGTTGATTGGCATCCCAAACCCAAAAATAACTTTGCCAAACATTTATGCGATCCCAATCTTTCAAGCACATTTCGTCCCCTGTAAAAGGTGCTTGGGAAAATGTATCCCCACTTATGTATTTAAGGTTGTTCATGTAAGGATGTGAGTGTTCCGTTGCTTGGAATGGACGGTTAAAACGCCTATGGCGGGGGCAAAACATCATCCATATACAAGAAGTCAAATTAACGTCACTTTAGCATCCCTTGGAAGAGCTGCCCACGGGGATTGGGTGAAAATCATGCTTCGATTCCCACCCGGGATTACCATTTTGCCCAGCCATGTATACGGTTATGAATTTCCTAACCGTAACTCCTCGTCTTCAAACTTTTATAAACGTTAACCGTCTGTAACTGTTCGACCAAAAAATCTAATAACCGTTAACCGCCCGTAACCGTGCCCTTTGAAAATTTCTAACCGTTACCGCCCGCGGTTATCCGTGGTTTTCCATCATTTAAAAATAATTATTCAAACCAAATTTTTCCGTTCGTGATGTATCTCTTTATTAAATTAAATAGAAATTAATAAGAAATTTATTAAATTTGTTTAAAGAATCAGCAAGAAGTAGCTTCGAAACTTTCCCTTAGGTCAGGTTAAATGCCTGAATCCATAGTCTAACGCGATTCCTCCCACTCTTTGTACTGCTTAGCAATAATTCTTTTTCTCGCTCAAAATATCATCCGCCAACTCGTAACCTTCTGTTTATCATTTTTCTCACGGTAGTTCGATTTGCTGACCCACGGATTTCCCATATTTATGAATCGATTTATATATTTCAAATATTAAACTTCAAGTTCTAGCACAAGTTGACGGCCTTGCTGAAAAGATTTCTCATGGTGGGGAAGCGGAATTTCTCAAAGAGCTCCCGCTTTCTATGCAATATTCTCCCAACATTGAGCAAATTGCGACTTTTCTACCCCGGAGAGTTGCTGAGGGAAAAATGCTGACAATTTTAAGACGTCGTTGCATCATACGGGCGTTTTCTCGACTTGCGTCCTTCAGAATGTGCACTAATAGATATTTTCAAGATGCTAGAAATTATAAAAGAATTTGATTGATCCGCTGGGGTATTTGATACAATGTTTCAATCGTTATTTTTGGAAATAATAAATTCTATTTGTCAATTTGAAAGTCCTCGGCTTCATTGCCCTCTTTGTTGTAGTACGGCGCAGATATTTCGGGCAATAAGCTTTTTGCGTCTTGTACAAAAGTTTTGTTTAGTTCTTCTTTTTCTCCAGCATCAAAATTGCATGATTTCCTCCTGTGAACTCGTAAGGAACTTTATTTGGCTATTATTTCACCACATCACATTTAAAAAAAAATTTATTTGCATATTTAGGTAAACATTGGATAATGATTGGTATGGCTTAGGTGAATGTGAATAAAAGTGTTCGATATTAGAAAGGCAAATCGTCTTAACAAATTTCTTCAGCAGCCAAAAAATAACGGATACAACCGTTTACCTCGGTTTGAGAGGTCATCACGTTAACCGACAGTAACTGCCCGTCATCAAAATTTCATAATCGTTAACCGCCCGTAACAAGACCTTCGTTAAAATTCCATAACCGTTATCTGCGTGTAACCGCCGACAACCGCGCGTAACGCGGTTAAGAATAACTTTATCCATGCCAGATTTTGCCAATTCGGGAATTTCACTACCTAGTACATACTCAAATAACCGGCTACGAAAACTGACTCTTCACAAATTCTGGTACAACCGGAACTGGGTACAAAAACCTGCGGTTTAAACGGCCTGAATATTGGGCCAATTTTTTGATTATTTTAAATGATATTCAATTTATAGCTCACTATGAAAAAGTCTAGCTCATCCATTAAAACTTTATTTATGTTTTTATCGGAGTTATTACCACTCTCCTATTGAAATTGTCAAAGCGAAGGAAATTGGTGGCTCGAAAAGGTAATTTGTAAATTTAGGGTGCAACAATTTCGAAAACATTGCCTCCATATTATTGAATTTTTGACTAAGTACATTTGCATATCCGTTAAACAATTCAATTTTTAGATATTTACTTCACTTACAAAATATTCTGTACGACTTATGCAAAACGTCGGCGCAGGCACGAATCGAACACACGACCTTCGGTGCTGTGATCACCTCCTCCTTATCCAATGTGTTATCGTCTTAGCAAAAACCGAATTCACATTGGCCCTCAAGCTTATGGTTCTTACGACCCCACATTGGATCTCAAGCCGTCACAAATAGCTGGCCACGCGCTCTTCCTTACACTCTTCCCCCACGGCACCTGTCCCTCGACCCAACCTTTCAATTGTATGGCCAATCAGCCGTTGCGTCGTCGGGCAAAAATCTGATGCTACCAGTAAGAAATATTTATAAAAATAGCACTGAATGGATTAAAACCCACCACAATTGGTGCATTGGTCATCTTCGGACAAAGAGACAATTATCAGAAATTTAATTAAATCAAGATTATGAGAAATGATGAACGGACACGAAGAAATTCGAATCAAACCTCTTAAAGAGGTCGGATCGTTCGATCTCACCATCACAAACAATCGTTCACCGAAATTAAAGCATCCAAACCGGACTAACCTAAAAACCCCCAAAAGCGCCCCCCCATGCAGTGCCAATTTCTATGATCTCACCGCCTAAAACCAAAAATCAAGACCCAAGCCCCAACAATCCGTTGAATTTCAGACAAAAAAAAAGACTGTTTGAATCAAAGCAAACCCATTGAAGCTTCCAACCCGTTGATTGGCATCCCAAACCCAAAAATAACTTTGCCAAACATTTATTGCGATCCAATCTTTCAAGCACATTTCGTCCCCTGTAAAAGGTGCTTGGGAAAATGTAATCCCCACTATGTATTTAAGGTTGTTCATGTAAGGATGTGAGTGTTCCGTTGCTTGGAAGTGGACGGTAAAACGCCTATGGCGGGGGCAAAACATCATCCATATACAAGAAGTCAAATTTAACGTCCTTTAGCATCCCTTGGAAGAGCTGCCCACGGGGATTGGGTGAAAATCATGCCTTCGATTCCACCCGGGATTACCATTTTGCCCAGCCATGTATACGGTTATGAATTTCCTTAACCGTACTCCTCGTCTTCAAACTTTTATAAACGTTAACCGTCTGTAACTGTTCGACCGAAAAAATTAATAACCGTTAACCGCCCGTAACCGTGCCCTTTGAAAATTTCTAACCGTTAACCGCCCCGGTTATCCGTGGTTTTCCATCATTTAAAAATAATTATTCAAACCAAATTTTTTCCGTTGTGATGTATCTCTTTATTAAATTAAATAGAAATTAATAAGAAATTTATTAAAATTTGTTAAAGAATCAGCAAGAAGTAGCTTCGAAACTTTCCCTTAGGTCAGGTTAAATCGCCTGAACCATAGTCTAACGCGATTCCTCCCACTCTTTGTACTGCTTAGCAATAATTCTTTTTTCTGCTCAAAATATCATCCGCCAACTCGTAACCTTCTGTTTATCATTTTTCTCAACGGTAGTCGATTTGCTGACCCACGGATTTCCCATATTTATGAATCGATTTATATATTTTCAAATATAAACTTCAAGTTCTAGCACAAGTTGACGGCCTTGCTGAAAAGATTTCTCATCGGTGGGGAGCGGAATTTCTCAAAGAGCTCCCGCTTTCTATGCAATATTCTCCCAACATTTGAGCAATTGCGACTTTTCTACCCCGGAGAGTTGCTGAGGGAAAAATGCTGACAATTTTTAAGACGCGTTGCATCATACGGGCGTTTTCTCGACTTGCGTCCTTCAGAATGTGCACTAAATAGATTTTTCAAGATGCTAGAAATTATAAAAGAATTTGATTGATCCGCTGGGGTATTTTGATACATGTTTCAATCGTTATTTTTGGAAATAATAAATTCTATTTGTCAATTTGAATAGTCCTCGCTTCATTGCCCTCTTTGTTGTAGTACGGCGCAGATATTTCGGGCAATAAGTCTTTTTGGTCTTGTACAAAAGTTTTGTTTAGTTCTTCTTTTTCTCCAGCATCAAAATTTGCATGATTCCTCCTGTGAACTCGTAAGGAACTTTATTTGGCTATTATTTCACCACATCAACATTTAAAAAAAATTTATTTGCATATTTAGGTAAACATTGGATAATGATTGGTATGGACTTAGGTAATGTGAATAAAAGTGTTCGATATTAGAAAGGCAAATCGTCTTAACAAATTTTCTTCAGAGCCAAAAAATAACGGATACAACCGTTTACCTCGGTTTGAGAGGTCATCACCGTTAACCACAGTAACTGCCCGTCATCAAAATTTCATAATCGTTAACCGCCCGTAACAACGACCTTCTTAAAATTCCATAACCGTTATCTGCGTGTAACCGCCGACAACCGCGCGTAACCGCGGTTAGAATAACTTTATCCATGCCAGATTTTGCCAATTCGGGAATTTCACTACCTGAGTACATCTCAAATAACCGGCTACGAAAACTGACTCTTCACAAATTCTGGTACAACCGAGAACTGGTACAAAAACCTGCGGTTTAAACGGCCTGAATATTGGGCCAATTTTTTGATTAATTTTAATGATATTCAATTTATAGCTCACTATGAAAAAGTCTAGCTCATCCATTAAAATCTTTATTATGTTTTTATCGGAGTTATTACCACTCTCCTATTGAAATTGTCAAAGCGAACGGAAATTGTGGCTCGAAAAGGTAATTTGTAAATTTAGGGTGCAACAATTTCGAAAACAATTGCCTCATATTATTGAATTTTTGACTAAGTACATTTGCATATCCGTTAAACAATTCACATTTTTAATATTTACTTCACTTACAAAATATTCTGTACGACTTATGCAAAACGTCGGCTGCAGGCAGAATCGAACACACGACCTTCGGTGCTGTGATCACCTCCTCCTTATCCAATGCTGTTATCTCTTAGCAAAAACCGAATTCACATTGGCCCTCAAGCTTATGGTTCTTACGATCCCCACATGGATCTCAAGCCGTCACAAATAGCTGGCCACGCGCTCTTCCTTACACTCTTTCCCCCAGGCACCTGTCCCTCGACCCAACCTTTCAATTGTATGGCCAATCAGCCGTTGTCGTCGTCGGCAAAAATCTGATGCTACCAGTAAGAAATATTTATAAAAATAGCACTGAACTGGATTAAACCCACCACAATTGGTGCATTGGTCATCTTCGGACAAAGAGACAATTATCAAGAAATTAATTAAATCAAGATTATGAGAAATGATGAACGGACACGAAGAAATTCGAATCCAAACCTTTAAAGAGGTCGGATCGTTCGATCTCACCATCACAAACAATCGTTCACCGATAATTAAACATCCAAACCGGACTAACCTAAAAACCCCCAAAAGCGCCCCCCCATGCAGTGGCCAATTCTATGATCTCACCGCCTAAAACCAAAAATCAAGACCCAAGCCCCAACAATCCCGTTGAATTCAGACAAAAAAAAAGACTGTTTGAATCAAAGCAAACCCATTGAAGCTTCCCAACCCGTGATTGGCATCCCAAACCCAAAAATAACTTTGCCAAACATTTATTGCGATCCCAATCTTCAAGCACATTTCGTCCCCTGTAAAAGGTGCTTGGGAAAATGTAATCCCCACTTATGTATTAAGGTTGTTCATGTAAGGATGTGAGTGTTCCGTTGCTTGGAAGTGGACGGTTAAAACGCTATGGCGGGGGCAAAACATCATCCATATACAAGAAGTCAAATTTAACGTCACTTTAGCTCCCTTGGAAGAGCTGCCCACGGGGATTGGGTGAAAATCATGCCTTCGATTCCCACCCGGATTACCATTTTGCCCAGCCATGTATACGGTTATGAATTTCCTTAACCGTAACTCCTCGCTTCAAACTTTTATAAACGTTAACCGTCTGTAACTGTTCGACCGAAAAAATCTAATAACGTTAACCGCCCGTAACCGTGCCCTTTGAAAATTTCTAACCGTTAACCGCCCGCGGTTATCGTGGTTTTCCATCATTTAAAAATAATTATTCAAACCAAATTTTTTCCGTTCGTGATGTTCTCTTTATTAAATTAAATAGAAATTAATAAGAAATTTATTAAAATTTGTTTAAAGAATAGCAAGAAGTAGCTTCGAAACTTTCCCTTAGGTCAGGTTAAATCGCCTGAATCCATAGTTAACGCGATTCCTCCCACTCTTTGTACTGCTTAGCAATAATTCTTTTTTCTCGCTCAAATATCATCCGCCAACTCGTAACCTTCTGTTTATCATTTTTCTCAACGGTAGTTCGATTTGTGACCCACGGATTTCCCATATTTATGAATCGATTTATATATTTTCAAATATTAAACTTCAGTTCTAGCACAAGTTGACGGCCTTGCTGAAAAGATTTCTCATCGGTGGGGAAGCGGAATTCTCAAAGAGCTCCCGCTTTCTATGCAATATTCTCCCAACATTTGAGCAAATTGCGACTTTCTACCCCGGAGAGTTGCTGAGGGAAAAATGCTGACAATTTTTAAGACGTCGTTGCACATACGGGCGTTTTCTCGACTTGCGTCCTTCAGAATGTGCACTAAATAGATATTTTCAAATGCTAGAAATTATAAAAGAATTTGATTGATCCGCTGGGGTATTTTGATACAATGTTTCATCGTTATTTTTGGAAATAATAAATTCTATTTGTCAATTTGAATAGTCCTCGGCTTCATGCCCTCTTTGTTGTAGTACGGCGCAGATATTTCGGGCAATAAGTCTTTTTGCGTCTTGTCAAAAGTTTTGTTTAGTTCTTCTTTTTCTCCAGCATCAAAATTTGCATGATTTCCTCCTTGAACTCGTAAGGAACTTTATTTGGCTATTATTTCACCACATCAACATTTAAAAAAAAATTATTTGCATATTTAGGTAAACATTGGATAATGATTGGTATGGACTTAGGTGAATGTGATAAAAGTGTTCGATATTAGAAAGGCAAATCGTCTTAACAAATTTTCTTCAGCAGCCAAAAATAACGGATACAACCGTTTACCTCGGTTTGAGAGGTCATCACCGTTAACCGACAGTAATGCCCGTCATCAAAATTTCATAATCGTTAACCGCCCGTAACAACGACCTTCGTTAAAATCCATAACCGTTATCTGCGTGTAACCGCCGACAACCGCGCGTAACCGCGGTTAAGAATAATTTATCCATGCCAGATTTTGCCAATTCGGGAATTTCACTACCTGAGTACATACTCAAATACCGGCTACGAAAACTGACTCTTCACAAATTCTGGTACAACCGAGAACTGGGTACAAAACCTGCGGTTTAAACGGCCTGAATATTGGGCCAATTTTTTGATTAATTTTAAATGATATTAATTTATAGCTCACTATGAAAAAGTCTAGCTCATCCATTAAAATCTTTATTTATGTTTTATCGGAGTTATTACCACTCTCCTATTGAAATTGTCAAAGCGAACGGAAATTGGTGGCTCAAAAGGTAATTTGTAAATTTAGGGTGCAACAATTTCGAAAACAATTGCCTCCATATTATGAATTTTTGACTAAGTACATTTGCATATCCGTTAAACAATTCACATTTTTAGATATTTATTCACTTACAAAATATTCTGTACGACTTATGCAAAACGTCGGCTGCAGGCACGAATCGACACACGACCTTCGGTGCTGTGATCACCTCCTCCTTATCCAATGCTGTTATCGTCTTAGCAAAACCGAATTCACATTGGCCCTCAAGCTTATGGTTCTTACGATCCCCACATTGGATCTAAGCCGTCACAAATAGCTGGCCACGCGCTCTTCCTTACACTCTTTCCCCCACGGCACCTTCCCTCGACCCAACCTTTCAATTGTATGGCCAATCAGCCGTTGTCGTCGTCGGGCAAAATCTGATGCTACCAGTAAGAAATATTTATAAAAATAGCACTGAACTGGATTAAAACCCACACAATTGGTGCATTGGTCATCTTCGGACAAAGAGAGCTTCTTGTTTAGGGGGTGTATTTGTTTCGGATTTACAAATTAATCAGTTTTAAACACATTTTTAAATTAATCCCAGCCCTATTTTATGACAACCACGATCGATGCGAGTACTTTTTGTTGGTCGGCGCGAGTTAAATGTTCATATTTTGCCAAGAAAATTTGCCTGATGAGAAAAATAGAATAAAAGGATTGTATCGAATTGAATTTATTTTTTATTTTATTAATGAAAATTTGGTCCTGAAATGTGGAGTAGGACGGGACTTTTGGAAAAACCGGGACCGGTTGGTCCCGGTCAAAAAAACCCGGGACTACTGGACAAACCAAGAAAAAAAAATGCTTGGCAAAAAACCGGGACCATTATAAGGGGATTTTAAAGGAATTTTGAAAAACCGGGACCAAAATTTCAGTACCAAAATGGGAAAAATTGACCATTTCATTACTGGTCCCGGTCGCGTCCAAAAGCCTACTGAAATGTATTTTTTGTTAAGAAAATTGTTTTTATTCCAAAATTATCAACCTTTTTAATTGAAAATATTTCTAATTTGTAAGATGAATTAAACTTTTGTATAAAGGGCTAAAACAAACGTTTTATGCTGCTTTTGTCTACAGTATTTATATGTGAAAAAAAAAATTATTTTTTATTGATAAAAAGGCTTATCATTATCATCTACCCAAATCATCAAATCACCCTTAATTTGGCTACTCCTTAATTGACTACTCCTTTCACACCCACCTGCCGCCCAATTAAATTGACAATTTCGGCGGAAATTTCATAATTTAATTAAACGGGCTTTTCCGGCGAAATCACTTCGATTGGACAATGAAATGACTAATAAGTTCACCAGAGGTCGAATCTGTCCTTATTTATAAGATTTGTCCTCATTTGAGACCTCCGTCCTTATTTTGTCCTTATTTTCGAATTTTGATTTTCAGCCTCTTCCACAATGAAAAATTGAAGCAGGTTTTGGACCATTTTGTTCAGAAATTTTCTTAACAAGATTCATTAAATTTTCAGAAATTCCATTCACTCGAAGTAGAGACAGTGAAAGTTTGGCACAATTGTTCCGAATTCATTTTCTTCTTTTCAACCCCCAAATGTTGAGGAAAATTGTTGGTGGAGAGAAATATGATTAAATGCAACATTTTGTAAAATGTCCTTATTTCGGACTTCAAAATCTTATTTTTTGCCCGTGGTGTCCTTATTTTTGAAAATTTTCGATACGCCCCCTGGATTACACGAATGTTCAATGGAAAATTAAAATTGAAAATTTAAAGTGAGTTTTGCGGTTGCAATTTTTGGCAAATAAATTCTTTTTAGAAAATAAGGCTTGGTTTGCATAAATTTTCAAGAAAATTGATTTTTTTTTTTTGGCATTTCGTGGCCTTTCGGCATTTTGTTGACGCGCCATCCCCGCCCCGCCCCCCACAACAATTGTTTACAGTCCATCCCCCCCCCCCCATTTGAACGGTCAACTCATTTCGTTTTCTCCGCACATTTTGTGCAAAAATGCCCCCCCCCTCCTCCGCGTCCCCTCAAATATGTTTTATTATATCGATTGCTCTTTAATGGCATTTTTGGTAAAAGTTAAGGGTGTCAACCCAACTCATCATCAACCAAGATCGGGGCAATAACTTGCTTCAACCTTAACCGATTCAGAAAATCTTAAACCCCAATCAAAGAGCTTGATTCGTTTTCTCCACACATTTTGTGCAAAAATGCGCCCCCCCCCTCCTCCTCCGCGTCCCCTCAAATATGTTTTATTATATCGATCCATCTCTGTCATTTATTGGTTATAGGTAGTTGAGTTTGTACGGTAATCGCGTAGAGTTGAGATCGCCGATCACGATTATGTGATCAGATTCATCTTATGACATCATCTAGTCTATGATTTCAATAATAATATTTTGTCCTTTTTAGAAATTAAATTTGGAATTTGTAACAAATTATCATGTCAATTTCGTCTGAATCAACCACTGGAGGGGACATAACATCGGATCAGGGTAAGAAAATCATTCGATTAATAATAATATTTATTAAATAATTTCCAATGTTTTCAGAAGATTTGTTGCCAACTTCTGTTTTGGAGCCATTCGAAGAAATGCGTCTTTTGCTTGCCAGAATTGCCGAATTGGACCGCCAGATGAATTCGCCAACCTCCGCAAGCGTCGATTTGGTGGCACAAAACGAAAATGGTAAAAAAAGTTGTCAAATACAAATTGAAGCTTAATCTTTGACTAATTTGGACCCATTTGAAGAAAAGCGTCATTTGCTTACCAGACTTGCCCAATTGGAAGGCCAACAAACGTTGAATTTGCAGACTTCAAGCGACGGCTTTGAGTTGTTTTATGATGGTAAACATTTAAACGATAATATTTTTGTTTATTAAAATTAATAATTTTAAATTATTACATTTTCGTCTATTTCAGTTGATTATGTATCGCTCTTAGCGACGAGACTTTGTTTGGCGAAGGTCGGTAAAGGGAGGCACAGAAGACCATTTTTGGCTTAATATTCAAGTTTTACAATCTTTAAGCCGCTTTAAAACAGTTTAAAAATGCAGTTAAATCAAAATATCAGCAAAATTCAAAAACAGTTTCTAATAGCGATTTTTTAATGTTTATTCACTGTTTTAAAGGAAGAATTGCATCAGTTGAAAGAGGAATCGAAGAACACGAAAGAATCTTTCGACAAAAAGCTTGAACAAATGGAGGCTCTGCAGGCAAAGATGGAGCAGTATCAGAACAAGCAGCAACAGACCATCGACTCGTTGACACAAAAACTGAAGGGTAAATTTGTTTGAATTTGGAAAAATTATTTGTTTTCTCAAAATAATTAATTTATTTCACCGTTTCAGTTTCCATTGAACAACTTTCATTGAAGCATCAAGAACACGAGGAACAACAGAAAATGGATGCTTTGAAGCAGCAAACGGACCAAAAAGAAACCAACGACAAAATTGACTCGTTACAGAAGGACCAGCAGGAGCAATTGGGTAGGGAAATGATTTTCTGTCTTCAAAGAAATCGAAAAATATTCTAACATTTGAGTGTTAATTGCTTCAATTTAAAATTTTTTTTTTTAGCTTCTAATTTTCGCGGAATGGAACAGAAGCAAAAGGATGGTCAGGAAGAACTCCAACGCAAAATGGATGAATCGCTGAAGTCTGTCCAAGCGATGGTCGTCGCCGAATTGGAGCAACAGAAATTGTCAAATGCCAACAAATTCGTTGAAATTGAACAGAAGAATGACAAATTGGAGAAGGATCAGAAAGAAGAGCAGCTGAACATCGTCCATTTGCAGAAGACAGTTGCCGTGTTGTGTGAAATTGGTAAGTTCGGATTAATTGTTCAGAATTTAATCCTCTTCGGCCCTTTAGGCATCAGTTTTTTAGCTTTAATATTTAGAAAAAATTAAAATTATATTTCCTTAGGGCTAATCAATCGATGGGATTCCGTTAATTGTCACCCGACCCTCGCGCTCATTGGGCCCGAACAATTGATTGTCCAACGTGATGGAGAGAATTCGGGTAAAGATTTTGATTTAAAAAGGTTTATGCAAAAAGAATTAGACAATTTTTGAATTAACTCACTTTTCAGAGTGGGGCTCGGTGATCGCTAAAAAGTCATTGCTGCCGGAAAATCCTTACTTCGAGGTGAAAATCGTAGAGAAAACAGGGTAATTTATAAATATTATAAAAAACATTGCTGTGCTTTAAAATATTATATTTAGGAATATTTTGATTGGACTTGCGACCAACCCAATGCCATTGGACAAATATGTTGGAGGTCCCAAAGGCACTTACGCGTACGAAGGCAATGAGGGCAAATGTTGGGGTCACGGTCCTGCCATCGAAGGAAAGCCTCCGTTTGGCGTCGGCAATGTCGTCGGATGCGGCGTCAATTTGAAAACTCGCCAAATAATTTACACACTGGACGGAAAGCGTTTGGGTGAGAAAGAATAATAATTCGTGGACATAATTGAAGTGTTGAGGAAGGGTTTTGGAATTATTTCCGCCCAACTTTTATAGACTAAAAGAGGGGGGGGGGGCAAACCGGCTTTAATATTTATTATTTTTGCAGACACTGACCGTTTGCTTGTCGATTCTCCCGCCGCCGATTTGTTTCCATGCGTTACGTTGGGCAGGCCTGGCGCCAAAATTGAAGCGAATTTTGGCCCCAATTTCCAATTCAACATTGCCGATGGCATTTAGAAACTGAGAACCGAGGGGAAAAACGAGGGCATTTATTTGTTTGTTGTCAAAGATTATGGTCGTTCATCATTTATTTTTCCTTTGCTTATCAAACTATTTTATCCATTTTGTTTTCGATCGGTTTATCTTCTTTTTTTCTTTGTCGATTAAAGCATTTTATCAATTCATTTTGTTTTCGAATTTGTCAATATTTTGGATTTTTCTGTAAATTCAACTTCTTTCGCGGTTTTTACCCGTTTCTGTTGGGTGGAGGGGGGGGGGGGGGTCGGCGGTGCCGATAGGCTATGTCCCTTGCAGTGGTTGTTCTGCCAAAACAGATATGGTAAATTTACTAGAAAATTTTAGTTCTAAATGACAAAATTTTAAAAACTGAATATTTAACAGTTTTCCTAATAAATTTTAAATATTTTAAAACTAATTTTAAAGGAGAGGCTAGGTCGAGTGCTTACCCTGGTCCGACAACAATTGTTGTGGGCGGCACTACGGTTCACTCCAGCAGTTTTTTTAACGGAAAACGGGGAAAAAGGCACCAAAAAAACAACGGAAACCGGAAAAATTTTCAAAAAAATTATTTTAAAATAATTTATTTTGATAAATATTGTGTTTCACAATTTAAAAAAAATTTCGATTGGACTTGCGACCAAACCAATGCCATCGGACGACTGTTGGGTTGGAGTTTACGAAGGCACTTACGCATACTCAAACTGGGGGCTCATTTTGGGGTCACGAGGTCGAAGGATGTGGCCACACCGTCGATGGACGTCCTGGCATTGAAGGAAAGCCTTCGTTTGATGTCGGCGACGTCGTCGGCTGTGGCGTCAATTTAAAAAATCGCCAAGTTATTTACACAAAAACGGACGGCGTTTGGTTGAGAAAGAAGGGCAATTCAATTTTTTAAAAAGCCATTTCTTGGTTACGGACGGGGCAAATCTGACCTCCCTCCCGTTCAACCAATTCGGAAGCCCCCGGGCGCGAATTCAAAATTCCAAAAAAGGGGGGGGGGGAATCGACTCGAATAAATATTTGTTTTTGCAGACGCCGCCAATTTATTTGTCTCTTTTGCCGCCGATTTGTTTCCGTGTGTTTCGTTGGGCCTTCCTGGCACCTTGAAGCGAATTTTTGGCCCCAATTTCCAATACAACATTGCCGACGACATTTAGAAAGTGAAAAACGAGAGGATTTATGTTTTGCTGTTGAGGCTTTCGGTCCTAAAGCATTTTATCAGTTCATTTTGTTCGAATTTGTACAATTTGTTTTTTCTGAAAAATTTGCTTTGGTGTGTTCAAATTCGCAAGGCTTTACTCGCTTTCGGTCTGAATCCCACACTAAATTACAATGTAGGCTTAAAACATTTTTATTTTTTCCCCAAAGATTGGGAGTAGAGCAAGGACTTGAGGACCGATCGAGAATCTCGTGCAAATTTATTTCTGTCGCTCGATGATGGCATCATTAGGGGGCGTAAATTTAGTCCCGGCCCCTGCGCGACCGAAAAACCGAGATCGGGACTTCATTTAAAAAACCGAGACCTAAAAAACCAGTAACCCGGCCCCGTGCTACCCTAGTTTTAATCCAGTAACTCAAGCGGGCTCAAACCCACTTCTTTGTTAAGAAATTTGAAGCAAATTCAGAAGATGTGAAATTTTCAAAAAGTCTTTATTTGCGCGCATTTTAATTAAAAATAAGAAATATTTGAATAAATTATTCAAATTATTTAATTTTATTTTGAAATAATAAAAATTTCCAAAGTAGTATGTTGTACGAGCAAAAATTGAATTCCCGGTCCCGGCTTTTCCCAAAATTCCCGATCCCGGCCTACTCTAATATGGGGTCCGCGACTGTGAATTGGCCCCATTTTGCTTTTTTTGAGAATAAATCAATACTTCGCCATTTTTTCATAATAAATCAATATTTCAGCAATGGATAATTCTTAAAAAAAATCGCCCTAATAATCAAAATTTTTTACTTTCTCAAAATGCACTCCTATTGTAACAACAAGCCCTTTTCTGGGACGTTTGAGTCTGGCCGATTGAGTGCATAAAGGAAAAGAGTCAACTTTTGAAGATTATCACGCTTAAATTGAATCAGTTTTTTTAAACCCATTTTGTAATCAATCTCAGCCCTATTTATGACAACCACAATCGATGCGAGTACTTTTTGTTGGTCGGCGCATGTTAATTTGCATGTTTTTGTAATGAATTTTGCCAAGAAAATTTGCTTAATGAGATAAAATAAAAAAGGATTGAATCGAATTGAGCATTATTAACACCAAAAATGGCAACAACAAAAAAAAATACTATATGCTGCATTTTTTAATAATTTTTTTCTGAAACACCAGATTGGTGAAGGAAGCGAAGCGCCTAAACGAAAAATTCGGCAAAAATTTCAGTCTTTGGCCAATTTTCTTAACAAAGTTCGTTAAAAGTAGAGCAAGGACTTGGGGACCGATCGAGAATCTCGAAAAAAATCTCGAAAAATCACGACGAGAATCTCGATCATCCTCGCTCTAGTTAAAAGCACCGCTTAGTTGGGCTAAAAAAAGCAGCTAATTTGTAAGGCACAAATAGTGTTTTTTGCAGAAAATTTGAGGCCCTCCGACACAAACCTTCAAATGCCCCACCTTCAAATTAAAGTACATTTATTGCTGAATCCGTCAAATAAATAAAAAAATCTCATTTTTTGTCGTGTCTACTCACGATTTGGACGAGTTTGACCGTGTTGAAGATGGTCATTAACGGTGTCCAGGAATTGCATGAACTGCTCCATCGTGATGTCGTGGCCGTCCAAATTGAGCGCCCGCTGCTGCTTCTCCTTCATCTCCACGCTGAGCATCCGTTTGATCACCGGCGACACGACCATCAGCCAACTGGCGGACACCGTGACCTGACGGTCGCCGATGTGCACGGTCAAATCGTCGTGAAATGTCGCAATTGACCGCCTTTGTTCCACCTCTGTTGAGTATGATGGTCTAAAAAATAGTATTAACAGTTTAATCATATATATATGATGGTCTAAAAAATAGTATTAAACCTTTAATCATATATATATATATATGATGGTCTAAAAAATAGTATTAAACCTTTAATCATATATATATATATATGATGGTCTAAAAAATAGTATTAACAGTTTAATCAATATATATATATATGATGGTCTAAAAAATAGTAATAACAGTTTAATCATATATATATATATATGATGGTCTAAAAAATAGTATTAACAGTTTAATCATATATATATGATGGTCTAAAAAATAGTATTAACAGTTTAATCATATATATATATATCATGGTCTAAAAAATAGTATTAACAGACTGGAGAAGCATCAGAAGGAACAGCAGTTGAACATTGTAGCTTTGCAGAAGACAGTTGCTGTGTTGAGAGAAATTGGTAATTTCGGTCTCAATTTTGTTCAGAATTCGGAAATTCTCTGGCCTTTTGGGCATCAGTTTTTATCTTTAATATTTGGAAAAATTAAAATTATATTTCCTTAGGGCTAATCCCTCAAAATCGATGGGATTCCGCGGCATGTCACGTCAACCTCGCGCTCATTGGGCCCGATCGAATGATTGTCCAACATAATGGAGAGAAAAATGGTGGCATTATTTTCTGTTAAAATTTGATTGTTTATGTAAAAAGTTAGACAATTTTGAATTAACTCACTTTTCAAGGGGGGGCTCTGTGATTGCTGAAAAGGCAATGCCGGAAAATCCTTACTTTGAAGTAAAAATCGTAGAAAAAAAAGGGTAATTTATAAATATTATAAAACATTTCTGTGCTTTAAAATATTATTATTTATTTACAAATTAGCGATATTTCGATTGGACTTGCGAATAAACGAATGCCATTGGGTAACGCGCCAAATTATTTACACAAAAAACGGGGAGCGTTTGGATGAGAAAAAATAATTTGGGCAATTCATTTACAAAAAGCCTCGAATAAATATTTGTTTTTACAGACACCGCCAATTTATTTGTCAATTCTGCCGTCTATTTGTTTCCATGCGTGTCGTTGGCCAAGCCTGGCACTAAAATTGAAGTGAACTTTGGGCCCGACTTTAAATACAAATTCTGAGGGTGAAGCGCTTTTTTCTTTGGAAAGATGCGGTCGATTGATTTCATTTAAAAGCCTGCAATTTTCGAATTTGGATTACGATCGTTTTATCATTTATTTTGTTCTTTTGTCGATTAAAGCTTTTTTATCAATTCTTTTTGTTTTGAATTTGTCAATCTTTTTTGGGTTTGTTCTGTAAAATTTGCTTTGGTGTGTTCTCATTTTGATAAGAAATTTGCAGCCATTTAAAAATACTGAAAATTTGAAATTTTTTAGGAGTAGTAAAGGGTTCGGCGGTGCCGATAGGCGCCGCGGGGAATTTTTTAAAAAAATTTAACCAGATTTGTTAAGAAAAAATGGTCCAAAATTTCGGAGGCGCAAACAAAAGGGTCTCCCCTATGGTTTTGTGATTTCGTCCAACCATAAAATGGCATTTAAAACTTGTAAATTGTCATCTAAAATATTTTTTTAAAGTTTTCAAAATGTGTATCTCGAAAACTCGGATTGCTGAATCAGGGGGTGCTCGTAATTACGAGTTACGAATTACGGATTACTTATTACGAATTTTTTTTGATGGTTACGAGCACCTCTGTTGCTGATGGCATTTAGAAAGTGAAACCCGAGGGGATTTGTGGGGTTTGCTGTCAAAGATTACGGGCATTTTATGTAAATTTTTTTTGTCGATTAAAGCATTTTATCAATTCATTTTGTTTTCGAATTTGTACAATATTTTTTGGGGTTTTCTGTAAATTCAATTGCTTTTGCGGTGTTTTCCCCGTTTCCATTGCCGGCATTTTACAGGTGGCGGCTTTGGTCGACGGCAACACCGCGACATCGCCCCCCGGGCCAGGGCTCTCAGAATGCCTTATTTTTAAGGCAAATGCCCAAATTTGCCTTATTTGTTGCCATATTTTCACAATTGCCATTATTTTGCCATATTTTAGAACTTTATGAAAAATTCTCATTTTTTAAGGGAAAAATGAGAACTTCCCGAAAATAGGTCAAAAAATGGTTTTTTTTTGAAAATTCCTTGAGAACCATGCCATAAAAATGTCACATTTCTTGTTCCGGTTGCCATATCGAAGATGATCTGAGAGCCCTGCCCCGGGCACAAATTGAGATGAGAAGCAAATCAAATGCCGTTGAGAGGACCAAAAGCACACCGACCGATCTCCCCTCAAATTAACGCCAAAAGCACCAATTTTTTGTTGCTAATCTCTTCATGCTTTCACATATTACGAAGGACGGCGGCGATCGGTTCAGTGCCCACGGTTCAGTGCCGGACGGTTCAGTGCCGCACGGTTCAGTGCCGCACGGTTCAGAGCCGGCACGGTTCAGTGCCGTACGGTTCAGTGCCCACGGTTCAGTGCTCATTATAAATGCGACGTTTCAGTGCCAAGATTTTTTCCCCCGAAAAAAAATAGGTATCTCTTACAACCAATTTAATATTTTAAATTCCGCTAGAATTTTTAATGTAAATAAAATTCATTAGTTGCAGAAACGCTGTCATTGACTATTAAAATTGATAAAATTGAGGAGATCAACATTTTTAACTTTTTTACAAATTGTATTTTTTAGCAATGGAGCAGAATATCCAAATAATATTATCATCTTCCTCACCGGCATTTCTCGCAATTACCTGATGGACGCCTAAATTTTTGTTGATTTATTGTTATTTTTTGCTTATTTGTTGATTACTGTTAAACTCTCGTTAAAATAAAATTGCGAAAATGCTGAATTCAAATTGGTTGTAAGAGATACCTACTTTTTTTCGGGGGAAAAAATCTTGGCACTGAAACGTCGCATTTATAATGAGCACTGAACCGTGGGCACTGAACCGTACGGCACTGAACCGTGCCGGCTCTGAACCGTGCGGCACTGAACCGTGCGGCACTGAACCGTCCGGCACTGAACCGTGGGCACTGAACCGATGTGTACCGTACAAAGGATGTGTTGGGTCGATCCGAGTTCGGCACAATTGAGTCGGCCTAACGCTTTTTGGGCGGAGGGTAGTGATTGCTTCGTAGGCAAAGACAATAATGAGATAATTATATACCAAATCCAAATTGTTTTTTCTTTCAAATATCCCGGACTCTCTCAGATCATTCGTTCATAACCAAATTACTTTTTCAAAATCAGTACATTTTAAAAAATAACTCAAAATATAATAAATCTTTATTTTTTGCATGAAATGTGAGTTTTTTAACCATCAAAATGAATGGTAAATAACTGGAGTTAAGCGCTTCGAAGTGCGTGATGCTTTTTTGTTGATTGAAAAAGGTGAGATATAACGTCAATTGAAGAGAAAATGTTAGGGATAAAAAGGAAAAGCGAAATAGTACAGGGGGGGGGGGGTTTCTCTGCTGCTGCTGGAGTTGACCCGCCCACAACAATTTTTTACAGTCCATTCCCCCCCCCCCCCATTTGACAATTCATTTCTGCTTACTCCACACATTTTGTGTGCAAAAGCCTCCTCCGTGTCCCCCCCCCCCCAAAGATGCTTTATTAAATCGATCGCTTTCTGGCATTTATTGGTAAAAGTTAATTTGTACGGCAATCGTTAGAGTTTTTCGGGGGTTTAGAGATCGCTGCTCACGAATATGACATCAAAATGATTTTAAAAATTTTTTTTGCAGTAACTGGCAATATTTGTTGTGGCCTTCCCCTTTTGTCGGGCATTTTCGAACGATTTGTGCAATAGGTATAGGTAACGGTTTAACACAAATTTTTTTTTCTTTCAAAAAAGCCATTTATAATGGCCATTGATGTGTGGTCACTGAAGTGATCGCTACCGCCCCAATTGTTGTTTACTGGTCACATTCCCCCCCCCCCCCCCCCCCCCCCCCCCCCCGTTGAACGGTCAATTCATTTATGTTTACTCCACACATTGGTATTATGAAATGTATTAATGAAATGCCTCCTCCGCGTCCCCCCCCCCTTCTTCCCAAATCAGTTTTATTATATCAATCGCTCTCTGGCCAAAAAGATGAGAGGCTAAACTATTCAATGCCTTTTCTTCCACTTTTTAAAATTGAATATTATACTTTAATGGCACTAATAAAAAGGGGTGAATTGGTGTAGTGTCCGGACGTTTCGCACACTGGGGGGGGGGGACGTTTCGCCCGTAAATTTCGCCCACATTTAATAAAAGCTTGCAAAAGTATTTTAGTTAGACCGCGTGCCAAATGATGTGCGAAATGTCCGATAGCTCCCGGGGATCACCTGACGCGCAAACTCTCGATTTTTCCAAAAATCCTAGTCCCGACCTACTCTACCTAAAAGTAGCAATCCTACTGATTGATAATTTACACATGTAAAAAGCCAGGGGAAGCCAGAGAACTGGCAAAATTTATCTTGAAGCTATGCCAATGTAGTACACTTTTTGAATTCTTTTTGATCATTTCCTCATTCAACAAGCTTTTTGCTAATGTTATTTAACTTTGGTCACAGCAATAAACCCCACTTTCAGTCAATAGAAATGCCAATTTATTCAAAACGTTTGTCCTTTTTAGAAATTAGTCCTTTTTAGAAATTAAAAATTGGAATTTTGTAACAAATCAACAAAATGTCAATTTCGTCCGAATCAACCGATGGTGGGGACATAGCAACTGATCATCATGATCAGCAGGGTAAATTCGATTTAAATATTAACATTTTTTAAATAATTGCCAATGTTCAGAGAATTTGGGGCCCACTAATTTGGAGCCATTCGAAGAAATGCGTCTTTTGCTTGCCAGAATTGCCGAATTGAAACGCCAGATGAATTCGCCAACCTCTTCAAGCGTCGAATTGGTGGCACAAAACGAAAATGGTAAAAAAGTGTTAATTTGTAAATACAAATTGAAGCTTAATTTAATCTTTGACTATTTGGACCCATTTATAGAAAAGCGTCGTTTGCTTGCCAGACTTGAGCAATTGGAAGGCCAACAACCGATGAATTTGCAAACTTTAAGCGAGGGCTTTGAGTTGTTTTATGATGGTAAACATTTAAATTTGATTTTTGTTTATTGAAATAATTGCATTTATTGTTTATTTCAGTTAATCATGTATCGCTCTTGGCGACGGGACTTTGTTTGGCGAAGGTCGGTAAACGAGAGGGTCGGGCCAAATAAAGACTGATCATTTTTAGGCTTAATATTCAATTTTTTATAACTTTAATTGAATTTGCATTTATCCAAAAAAAATTTAAGCAACATTAAAAGTATTAAAACGTTTTAATAGCGATTTTTGAGTTGCTATTATTCACTGTTTTAAAGGAAGAATTGCATCAGACAAATGAGAAAGAGCACGGAAGAATCTTTCGACAAAAAGCTTGAAGAACAAATGGAGGAAGTGAAAAGAGTTGCGAAACTCGAAAATGTGAATTTATTTTCTAAAAAAACATTTTATTTCTTTTTCTTGTTATTTTCAGAAGGCACTCCGCGCTGAACACGAGGAACTGTCAACTGCACACAAGAATTTGAAGGAAGAAATGAAGGAACAACAGAAAATGGATGCTTTGAAGCAGCAAAAGGAGACCAATGACAAAATTGACTCGTTAAAGAAGGACCAGCAGGAACAATTCGGTAGGGAAATGGTTTTCTGTCTTCAAAGAACGAGGTTCTCGAAAAAATATTCTTTAATTTGAGTGTTAATTGCTTCAAATTTAAATTGTTTTTAGCTAATATGATCCGCGGAATGGAACAGAAGCAAAAGAATGAGCAGGAAGCACTCCAACGCAACATCCAAGCGATGGTCGTCGCCGAATTGGAGAAGTGTCAGAATAAGCAGCAACAGACCATCGACGCGTTGACAGAAAAACTGACGGGTAAATTGTTTATTTGTAAAAATCTTTTCTTCTTTTGATAGTGTGCCGCATTAATAACCATCTTTTTGTTCTCAAAATAATTTATTTATTTCCTCGTTTCAGGTTCCATTGATCAGCTTTCGTTGAAGAATCAGGAACTGTCCGATGTTCACAAGAAGCTAATGGAAGAAATGAAGAAACAACGGGAAATGGATGCTTTGAAGCAGCAAACGGAAACCAACGACAAAATTGATTCGTTAATTAAAGACCAGGAGCAATACGGTAGGGAAAGATTCTTGGGAAAATTACTAAATTTGAGTATTAATTTTGCATTTTTTAGCTAATATGATCCGCGGAATGGAACAGAAGCAAAAGGATGGTCATGAAGAACTCCAACGCAAAATGGATGAATCGCTGAAGACTGTCGAAGCGATGGTCGTCGCCGAATTGGAGCAACAGGAATTGTCAAATGCCAACAAATTCGTTGAAATAGAACAGAAGAATGAGCTGAACATTGTCCATTTGCAGAAGACAGTTGCCACGTTGTGTGACATTGGTAATTTCGGTCTCAAATAGCGTTGAGTTCGGAAATTCTCTGCCTTAGGCATCAGTTTTTTAGCTTTAATATTTTAAAAAAATGAAATTATATTTCCTTAGGGCTAATCAATCGATGGAATTCCGCTGCCTGTCACCCGGACCTCGCGCTCTCTGAGCCCGATCGATTGATTGTCCAACATAATGGAGAGGGTAAACATTTATTTTTTGTTAAAGTGATTTAATTGTTTAGGTAAAGAGACTTCAGACAATTTTTGAATTAACTCAATTTTCAGATTGGGGCTCCGTCCGCACTGAAAAGCCATTGCTGTCAAAAAATCCTTACTTCGAAGTGAAAATCTTAGAGGAAAAAGGGTAATTTATAAATATTATAAAACATTTGCTGTGCTTTAATTATTATTTATTTAGCAATATTTTCGTTGGACTTGCAACTATACAAATGCCATTGGACAAAGCCCATGTTGGATATCACGAAGGGACGTACGGATATTTGAGTGATGGCGCGTTTTGGGGTGACGAAGCTGAGGGATGTTCCCGCCTCATCAATGGTGAAAAGCCCAAATTTGGCGTCGGCGACGTCGTCGGCTGCGGCGTCAATTTGGGGACTCGCCAAATTATTTACACAAAAAACGGCGAACGTTTGGGTGAGAAAGAATTAAAATTTTGGGCAATTTATTTTTAATGCACGAAAAAGGACAAAAGCTTCATCGCCAAAGGAATTCGTAAACATAATTGAAGTATTGAGGGGGAGGGTTTTGAAATTATTTCCGCCCAACTTATGTTTTAATATTGTTTTTGCAGACACCGCCAATTTGTTTGTCGATTCTGCCGTCGATTTGTTTCCGTGCGTTTCGTTGGGCAGGCCTGGCACCAAAATTGAAGCAAATTTTGGACCCGACTTCAAATACAAATTCTGATGAAGCGCTCTTTTTTTTGTAAAGATGCGGTCGATGGATTTTATTTAACATTTATACAATTCGTTTTGGTTTCACTTTTTTTTCTCTTTTTGTCGATCAAAGCATTATCCATTCATTTTGTTTTCTAATTTGGATTACGATCGTTTTAGCATTTATTTTGTTCTTTTGTTGATTAAAGCATTTTATCCATTCTTTTTGTTTTGAATTTGTCAATCTTTTTTGGGTTTGTTCTGTAAAATTTGCTTTGGTCTGTTCAAATTCAGGGTTTAATCGCTTTCGGCTGAATCCCACTAAATTTTTAAAAAACTGTTGGGTAATCTTAAAGAACATTGGTCCCGAATTTTTTTATTTTTAAATGAAGGTTTTAAGCAATTCTGAGAAGTAATCGGGGGTTATCGAGGTCGCTGATTACAAATATGACATCAGATTTATCATATGACATCGTCTAATCAATGATTTCAACATCTTTGATTTTGAAAATTTTTTCAAAAATCTGTTATCGCCTTTTATAAAAATGTTTTTAGAGGTTTAATGGCCCGTAGAAGCCAAACCTGACCTCCATTTTGACCGACTTCGAACCCGGGGCCCAATTCGAACATTTGGTCAAAAATTCTAATTTTCGAAAAATCAATATTGACCCCAAATTGTTAAAAAAAACCCTAAAATACACCTAAAAAGGCAAGTATTGATCGAATTGTGCTTTTTAAATGCTTTTGAGGCTAAAATTAATTTTTGAAAAAATTTTCAAAAATCAAAGATGTTGAAATTATGTATTAGACGATGTCATATGATAAATCTGATGTCATATTCGTGATCAGCGACTTGATAACCCCCGATTACTTCTCAGAATTGCTTAAAACCTCCATTTAAAAATAAAAAAATTCGGGACCAATGTTCTTTAAGATTACCAAACTTTGTTGAGCCCCAGAATTGTGAGAAAGGAAATTCAAAAGTTAAGGTGTATAAAACTACTAAACTGTTTTTTAACACTTAAACATTTTAATTTTGCCCATATTTTTGATGAAAATTATCAAAAGCATGACTTTTTCCTGAGGGGAGGGTCGGCGGTGCCGATAGGCGCCACCGAGCAATTTTGAATTTTTGATGCAATTTGTTAAGAGATTTGCAACCAAAATTTAAAAATGCGACAATTTGAAGCTTTTTAGGAATGGGGGGGGGGTGGGATGCGGGAAAATTTTAATGAAAATTTAACAAGATTTGTTAAGAGATTTGCAACCGAAATTTAAAAATGCGACAATTTGAAGCTTTTTAGGAATGGGGGGGGGGGTGGGATGCGGGAAAATTTTAATGAAAATTTAACAAGATTTGTTAAGAGATATGCAATCCAAAATTTTTAAAATACGGTAATTTTTTGTTTTGAGTTTATTTGTAACAAAAGAAGTTGGCTTACAAAATTTTAAGGAAAAGTAATAAATGTTCATGCACAAAAAATTGGCAGAAGAGGAGGCATCGCAACTTTTCAACAAATTTTTAAAGCTTTGTGTATTAAATTTTGGCACAATTCCAATTTGTTTTGTTAGAAATTTGACGGAACCGGAATTCCCGCAGGGCTTCTTTTGGGAAAGTTCCCCCGCCGGGGCCAATAATATATTTTTTCAAAATTTAAAGTTCAAACTGATGCCAAGACCGGAGAATTTTCAATTTCTGAAACAATTTTTTCTTTATTTTTACCAATTCCCAATTCGGCGACGGACGGAGGACGACTCGTTCCCGGCCAACTCGCTCACCCCCAACTCGTTCCCCTTTTCAACTGTTTTTTCGTTATTTATAACTTCTTTCAAAGTTAACCAAATCAAACAATTTTGGTATCATTCGAAAGCTTTGTAGGAGGAGAAGCTATTAGCAAGCAAAAATTGCACAAATCGTTCAAAATTTAACATTGCCGATGAGGTAGGTGGAAAATGTGAAAAAATGGATTATTTTTTGTTGGTAAAAAGGCTTATCATTATCATCAAACCAAATCATCAAATCACTCACCAAAAACTCATCATCACAGCGCCCGCCCGCCCGCGTCAATTCAATCCGTCCGCCGTCAAATCGATTCCGTCCGCCCGTCCCTTTTGCCCCAAATTGGTCGGTCGCTGTGAACTTCTTCGCCAAATTCATTAATTAATTTGGCTACTCCTTAATTGACTACTCCTTTCACACCCACCTGCCGCTCAATTTAATTGACATTCACACCCCCTCGTCCCCCATAGCTAACGGCATTTTTTTGGCAGAAATTTTAATAATTTTTTAATTTAACGTCTCTCAAAGAGTCTCGTCACTTTCTGCCTGAAAATTTGACATTTTGTAACATAAACACATTTATTTTTTGGATCAATTTTGGTACAGTTGTTTTCAATCAATCAAATCATATGATCTTGACATCATAATCAATGCTTTAATACAGCAGAAGCCAGTTTTTGAAAAAATCTAAGCAATCGGACTAATTTAATTACGGCGCCAGAAGACGCCCCAAATTTTTGTTTTTTTTTTGAAAATTTATTAATTAATCACTCTTAATCAGAGGTTCAATGCCATTTGACCTGGAATCCGGGCATTTGCCGGAGTTCCAACCCAATCCTGAAAAGCTTCCAAAAATGATAGGGTTGGAATCCCGGCTCGGGATCCGACCATCAAATAATACGAGGAGTTAGTAAATTTGAATTCAATAAATTTTTTTAAAACTCAGTAAAATTTGAATTTTACTAATATTGAACCGCTTTATATTTTTGAGTTCAAATGTTCATTTAAACTCATTAATGCTTGCTGGTGATTGACCAATGTTTGATCACCACTTGACTGATCACTCACTGATTGGAGTGATCAAATGCGTCATCAATCAGAAATATCGCGTGCTGCACATTGTGATCAGACTGGATCATTCATTCATTCATTGGTGCTGAAGAATTGAGTGCAAAAGCGATCGGCGCTGACTGATCGCTTCCGACGATTGATCCCTTTTTGATTGATTGGATGGACACATTTTTATTCCTGGCGCCATCTCCCAATTTGGATTCCATCCAGAAAACAATAATTTTGTTGGTGGACGGTGTGCCGTGGTGGACGGTGTGCCGTGCCGTGGTGGACGGTGTGCCGTACCCTGGTGGACGGTGTGCCGTGCCGTGGTGGACGGCGTGCCGTGCCCTGGTGGACGGTGTGCCGTGCTGTGGTGGACGGTGTGCCGTGCCGTGGTGGACGGTGTGCCGTGCCGCAAATTTTGTTTAAATTTTACAAAATTTTTAAAATCCCTCCCCCAACTTTGGAATTCCGTTGGTGGAAAACCGCGTGCCCCGTATTACACAACACATTTTATGTTTCCAAAATTTTGACGCGATTTGTCCTCGTGGAGAGTTTTTCAGTTTTATTCAATTCTTTGCCCCCCCCGGCGCAAATTTCTTTTTCTCTTTATCTTATCAGCGGTTGAATGAAGTCCATCCACAGTCCATGTGCACAATAAAAGATGGTCCGATTCAACAAAAACAACAAAAATGGCGGTATTTTGAAACTACCAAATTAATTTTATTATACTTTTTTATTTTGGAAAATTGAATTTTGTGCGCTCACATTTTTTTTCACCGTTTAGGCTATGGCACTAAGCGTATGGAATGGCTTTCTTTTTAAATTTATTATTTTGGGCATAATTATTCTGGCATAATAAAAGTCGGCACGACACGTGCCGTCCGCTGATCGGAGGGTTTTGGAGGGGAGGCCATCGTCACAATAATTTTATCACCGCAAAAAATTTTTGTTTTAAATTTATTTTTGTTATGTTTTCCTTTCTAAAGTTTTGTTGATTTTGAATTAAAAATTAAAAATGTATTGGTATTTTAAATTAATTAACAAAATTTCAAATTTATTTATTAAAAATTCATATGATTATTGTTACATTTTTCTCTCAAAGCAAGAGACTTACCTATTCACTATAAATTAGAAGTTGAAATGTGAGAAAGTTGAAAAAAGAACTTTTTTGGTATACTTTTTGGAATTTGCAAAAAATTCGCGCACCTCCGGCAAATGAATGAATGTCTCCCCCCCGGCGCTCTATCAAAAACCTGTTTAATCGTTATGATCGAACGGGACAATTTTTGTCCATCCATTCACTTTATTCACTTATTTATATTGCATCATCATTATTTCACGGCACATTTGGCGGCACCGCACTTTTTTATCAGCAGAAAAAATTGGGGAGAAAAAAATGTTTAAAAACCCAAAACCAACAAAAAAAAGAATCCGTTTTTTGATCGAGTTGGGCGGGCAGAGCGCCTTGAACTAATCGAATTCTCGACCTGAACGCGCCACGGGAGCAGCAGGTTCCGGCGGAACCGCAAAATCGCTTTCACAATTCCCCCGAGATTTAGCGCTAAACTTTTGCTTAATTTTCAAATTTGCCTTTTTTACAAATTTTCAATTTTCAGGCGGAGTACTGCTTGCTGTTCACGAGCATTTTTTTTTGATTAATTTTGCTTCAACAAATACATATTTTTTATTCTAAATGTCAGCAGTGCCAGTCCAATCACAGCCAAATAATATGAATATGAATACAACAAACAATAATAATAATAATAACAATAATATTATTAATGAATTTGCGCCGCTGCACATGGAAATGTTTGAATTTGTGAGTGTTTTTATTAATATTTTTAAAAATATTTTAAAGAAATTCGAACAATTTTCGACATTTTGCGATCAAAAATTATTCAAAAGCATGAAGTCGATCATTACTTGCTTAATGTTGTGCCTGAATGATTTTGAGGCCAAAATTGATTTTGCAAAATTTGAATTCCAAAATTGATCGAGTTCGGGTCCGGGGTTCGGAATTGGTTGCTTTCTACATATGTGTCAGCTTATGACCGGGATCGGTCGGCAGAATCTCTCGGATTTTTTTTTTCAATATCACGCCCGACGACATGGCGTCCCCGAACTTGGCGCAGTTCACTTACACCTACCGGCACATTTGTTGTTTAGCTGTGCACTTTTCACCGCGTCAAGCGCGTCCAGTCCAAGGACACCACGCAGTGCGGCCAACTGCAGGAGGACCGGTCACTGAACAGCGAACAACGTGCCGAACTGCTGAACCGATCGGTCTACAAAATATTGGCCGAGACAGAAGCCAAAATTGCGGCACTTCCCGCCTCCACCACAACGGGCATTACCTTTTCAATTTGAATCAGACAATACCGTAGTAATGTGTTTGTTCATCGTTCAGATACCGTACCGATTGCCTATTTTGACGAGTGGAGCTTTTTGTGCTGGTCGCTGTTGTCGGTGGTCAACCGTTTGGAGGACGACTGTGACACCACCAACAAGTTGGATTATGCTGGCAAACACTTTAAGGTAGGAGGGATCTTTGCTCGACCCCTCGGGGGCGACATGTTCGGGTAGGGTTGCTCCCCAAGTCCGATCCCCGAAAATTTGGACAACCCCGATGCCCGACAGGCTAACCCCGCCCGACCCCCGACTTTTCCACCCCCAAAGGGGCGGGGAGCAACTCTATGTTCGGGGAAAGTCGGGGGTGCCATTTTGAGGGGGGGGGGTCAGATTGAAATGAGGCCCAAAATTTTGGAGACGTTGAGGCTCGCGGGGATCACTCGTCGAGGGCAATATGTCGCGGGGATGGAATGTCCGGAGTCTGGGATGAGGCCCAAAATTTGGGGGGGGGGAGGGTCGAGTCGTCGGGGACGCTATGGTAAATTTGGCTCAATTTTTTGCATTTTCGTCGGGTTATGCCCGTTTTTTCGTGTTCTTTCTGCCAAAACTATGAAAAATGGTGTTAACGTCTAAAATAAAATGCCAAAATGTTAGGAGAAAATACACGCCGCACTCGTCGAACTGGTGAACAAAGCACACCGGATGCAACCGCCGCCCACCGTTCAGCCAAACGACCAACAATTTGAACGATTTTACCAGGTGGTGCTCGCGAAGGAGAAGATGTTCATATTTAAGCCGTTCATATGAAACAAAACTTTTTTGGCACCTTTTTAAAGCTCTCGGTGAGAACTGAATCTTTTGGCAATTTAAACATTAAAGGATTAAATCGATTCTTTCTTAACAATTATTTAAAAATTTAAAAATTTCCCCTACGGCGTTTTTCGGCACTGTCGGTACGCTCTTTGGCTTGCTTAAAAGTTACGCCGTTTAAATTCATTTTGTTTGTAATTTAAAATCGGATTGCGTCAATGTTAAGCCGGGAACCAAATGTCGGATGGATGCTTAAATGTTTCATCATTTTTGGAAAAATTTAATAAATAATTAATAATATTTTAGGCTTATGTGACAGCGTTAATTTCACTGCACGAACTTTACACAATGTGCCAACAAAAGTGCTTGACAAGCGTCGAATTTGAAGTGCATTTGGCCAATTTCAAAAAGCAATTGGTCGCCTCCGTGGCGCTACAACGCGAATTTGCCAATTGTGTAAGGGCTTCTGAACGGTCCGAAAACCGTCCCGGGAAGTTCAAATGTCTTAAAACTTTTGGCACTTTGACCCGATTTGGTCGAATTTCATAACAAAAGTGTAGGCTTTCGATGAGTAGAAGCTAAGCATCTTTAAGCAGCAAGAAAGGCCTAAACGGTCAAATGCCACTGGTCAAAATGCCATTGACTGGTTGGCATTTTGATTTAGCGCCATCAGAGCTCATCGAGCGCTTTCATTTACATAGTATTATTTATTGAAGAAAGTTTAAAATTGACCTTCGCGGAAAGGAAGCGGCGCTTAAGACTTTTTTTTTGAAAAGAAAAATTTTTATAATAAGTTTAATACTTTTAAATTCAATTTTCTTTTTAGCACAGCAATTTGTTGTGGCGAAAATTGCGCGAGCATCAAATCCATCGGATGACCAACTACGGCTACGACGACCGCACTTTCATGGACTCGGCCGTGTCCTTCTACGCGCACATGCTGTACAACTTGGGCGTGTTGGCTGCACGCATTCAGGTGACGAGGCAGGCGTTGTTCATGTTTTAGCAGTGAAACGTTTTTTTGAATCTGTCTGATTCTTGGCATTTTGCCAAGATTGGCATTCTGATCGGACAAAAAGGGGGGCCGAGTCCAAAAATCACTGAAATTTGCGGTTATGGTTAATTATGCCATCAAAATTTGTAAAAAAACGAAAACCCTCGAGAGGGCTGGCTGCTTGTTTTTCCATCAGAATTCAGCAACAAAATGTGAACACTTTTCCCCTCCAGGGCTTTTCCGTCGAAATTCGTTCCAACAAATTGTTGGGCCCGACGGGTGCAAAATTGGTTCGGCCCCTGCTGGACACGGTGTACGGCATGGCGGACGCGTTGTTGGGCGACTCCATCATTTGTCTGGAGCCGAGCATCAATCCAATTTTGGTCACCAACAATCTGTGGGCCAATTATTTATTTGCAAATTAAAAATTTTAAATAAAATAAAAAGACTAAATAATTTAAAAAAAGCAAAATTATTGTAAAATTTTAAGTTTTCCCATGAAAATTGTGTCGCTGTGCCGTTTTTGCTTCTTCCGCGACTTTTCCCTGCAAATTGTAAGTGAGGAAGTTGCGCAACAAATTCAGCAAGAAATGCGCCACCGCAAAACGTTTGAGCCGCCGTCGCCCGTCCGAAAGTTCGAAATTTATTTATTAAATATTTTTTATTTATAAAATTATAATTTTATTTAATTAATTTGTAAGGACGCCGTCAGCCGCCCTTCTGGCAATGAAACCGGCCACCGGAGTTAAGCGCAACAATGCCCGGGCATCGGAGGGTAAAAATATAATATTAAAAGCAAAATTAATTTTAATTCATTTAGAAAATTAATTGGCAGAAGATTTAAAAAATTAAATTTATTATTTCTCAGCTTTTTCAATAAACCAAAAATATTATATTTTTCATTATTTTTAACTAAAAATCAAGGGATTTGTTTTTAATTTAATTTATTTTTAATTTAAAAAAAATTAAAATTTATTATTCTCAGCTCCAATGAGCAAAAATATTATTTTATTTCAACTAAAAAATAATAAAACTTGTTATTTTAATTTAATTTTTTGGCTGCCAATTTCAGAGGGGGGCAATACGGCGCACAAAAAGTCGGATGTGAACTCGCGCGAATGCATTTCCATTCCGCCGCTGTTCGACGCGGAGCACAACGGCTGGTGCGCCACGTACCCGCACCTTTTGTGCACAACGCGCCAAAAAGTTTTTATTCATTTTGAATAATTTTATTAATTTGTGTTTTAAATATTATGTTTTATTAAATTAAATTAAATTTATTTAGCGCATCATTTTTTATGATTTTTTCCCCCAAAGGATTCGCTTTTGGACGCGCGGTCGGCCATGCAAACCGGCAAAAGGCCCCTCTTTTACTTCCACGTCCGTGCCGAACTGTTCTCTTTTGCCGGCACTCTCTCCACCGCGCACACTCTCTCCCTCCCATTTACTATTGCCACACGCCGAAATCAGGCACAAAAAAGGAGAAAACTAGATTGCCGGGAGGAAAATAACAGCAAAATTTTGAACTAGGGTTGGCACCTCGACGTTCGGGGAAAGAAAAATCGGGGTCTGGAAACAACAAATGTTCGGGTTCTGGGATTGATCCAAAATTGTCCGGGGTTTTCGGGGTCGGCGTGCCAACCCTGCACAAATTTACAGGATTGTCAAGTGCAGCGGATGATGTCCTCCTACACGGCCACTTGCTTTTGGCTGTACGGCACGAATGTGCTGGACGGCCTGCACATCCAATGGTTTGACGGAGGTGAACATTTTATTTTATATTTAGTATTTATTATTTAAAAATGATATTTAAATTTGTTTTATTTGTTAATTAAAAGTGCATTAAATTCCAGAAATTGACTGGAAGCACTTCAAATTGCTGTACTCGCTGTACTTTGCGATGAATGCCGAAGTGCAGCGCACATTCACCGACGACGACTTCACCATTTTGCAGCAAAAAATGCACTGTCCCGAGTGCAGCGAAAGTGGGCTTAATTACCTAAATGATTGTTCGGGGGGGGGGCACAAAACAGAAGTTCCGTCGGGGGACCCGGGGGGTCGAGAATTTTGAGCAGTAACAATTATTCTTCATAAATTCGGATGCCAATTTTGGCACCAATGGAATGAATCCGAATGCCAATTTGAGCATCTGTACAATCCCTGGCATGGACAAAACATTGTCTCCCCCCACCCGCAGGGGAAAAGCATTTTATGTGATGAATATTTTGCAGACATTTCGGCTGGTGCCCCGTTCCGTGTCAGCTTCAAAAACGTCCTTTGCCCGCACTTGCACTTCAGCGCGGCCAAATGCGACCTGCGCTTCAGCATTTGGCGCGGCATGCTCGAACTGTTGCATTTGTTCAATGACGCCAAGACGGAGACGCGCCATTTGTGGGAGTGCGGACTGTTGCTGGGCCTCATGGAGATGAAAACTGTGAGGGGAATGGAATGTTTTTTTGACTCGAGACTCGATACTGACACCGAGCCCTGTGGCTTTTATTGGCTCGAGACCTGCTGGTGATGCCAACACTTTCGAGCAGCCCTACCCATACAACATTTCTAAATCAACAAAATCTGACAAAATTGGAATTATGGACACTTTGAAAATCTGATCATTTTTGGTTGGTCCTCCTGATCTGCTTTGATACACGCCTGAATTGGATTCAGATCAGCTCAGGCTCTGATCGATTGAACAAGAGTTATGGCCACTTTGGTAAACGATTTGATCATGATTTGGTCTGTCTGTCTTCATGATCTGATCTGCTTTGACTCACTCAAATAAATTGGGTCCAGATCAGACCATTGAATGGAATTTTAAGAAACTGATCACCTTGGTCATTCATTTGCACACCAAATAGAATTAATGTTGGCATTTTTTGGGTCCACGCGCTGTTGCGCACGCTGCCCGGCTCGGGTCTGGCCATGCGTCTGTCGTTGGTGGCTGGCGCAAGCGTTTGCATTACGGTGAAATGCGTCGGCGGCGAACTGCTGGACTTGGAGCCGTTGGACGCCAAACGACTGCAGGCCAAGAACCTGCACGACTACCTGCAGGACATCATCCTGGCGGAGAAGGTACAGCAACACAACACCAATTATAGAAACCGATCGGACAGTATCCGGACTCCGTTAAAAGTTGGCATTTTGCCAAAATCGTTTTAGGTCGATTTTGTGTTGGACGCCAACCACGAATGGCTGCACGGGGAGCAGGTGGCGCGCAGATGCCAAAAGTTTGCGCCGATTGAGTCCAACAACAGTCACAACGCCAACGCGTCAACACATTCAAATCCGCCAAACACGCGCGAAATTGTGTCCAACGTTTTGCATGCTGGCCCCGTTGAGATGGAACACAAAATAATGTTGGACTCATAAATTTTATTTCATCAAATTTTCCGGCGAGGGGGGGGAGGACCGGGGATCCCCGTGCCATTTTCCGTCCCCGTTCCCCGGTTTGGCATTACATATTCATTTCATAAATGGTCCTGGGACAGAACGCCAAAGTACCAGTTTTTTTTAAATGGCGATTTTTTTTTTAAATTTTACCAAAATCTTAGCTTTACAACAATGCGCGTCGCAGTGGTCACCTGCAAGTCAAACAACGCCGACCACAGCATTGAACCGGACGACGAATTTGGCGGAGAGCACCTCGTTAGTAGAGCACAACAATTATTTGAAGCAATAGAAATGGGAAATTTTAACAGAACGCCAAATGCATCGCTTCTTCGCCAAGCCAAAACGGTGCCGCCGTCGGCGCCGACACATTTGAGCACCAATTGCAGGCACTGCTGAGAAACCATGGCAAAACGGTGGCACAGGCGACGGAAGTGTTGGCACGACTCCGTCTGGACGGTTTGTTCGACGCACAAATAATATTATATTATTTTATTATTTAATAAAAATAATTTTTATATATTTTTGATTCAAAATTGTTTTTAACAAATATCATTTTCAAACAATTCTTTACATACAAAATTTAAAGCATTTAAGTGCCGAATGTGTCGCCATCGCCCATCAAATGCCAACCCTCCCCCTCCGCCACGTTTGGCTATGACTTTGGGTGTTCATCACCCACCGTTGTTGCAGCTACTGCTTCCTCTTCTTCCTCCTCCTCCTCCGCCACACCGAAATGCTTAGCTCCTCCCTCCTTCTATCTACAGTATCCGTGCTCGTCTGCCTCGGCACAGTATGCCCAAAGTACGTTCACGTTGTCCCAACAAAATGCGTGCGCGGGTTCTGTGCTCGATGGCGGCGGCGGCATCAATGCCAATGGCGGCGGCAACACGACGGTGCCCGTCTATTTCAGTTTGGCACCAATTCTAGCAGTTCCTGGCACGTCGTCCACCGCTTCGGGCGCTAATGCCGAGGTTAACGCACATTGTAATTATGTAGAAACTGCAACAATTATTCTTTTTTAAGTTTACGAACAGCAACCGATTTCCGTTGCTGAACAACAGTTGCTCGAGCAGTACCTGCTGGCAACAACAGCAACAACATCAGCAAACATCGCTGCCGCCCACCTCATCAAAGACAACACCAACAATGGCACCGCCGGTGATGGGCATGCCGATCAGCGGCTCCCACCACCAACAACAAGGGGCAGCGACAGCGAGCAGTAACAGCAACACCACCACCAACACGCAGTGTTATGTGCCACGTTTGCAGCACATGATGGAAAGGTTAGGCATATTCTCTCTAGAGTAAACGGGGTGGGGGAATATTTAATAAAATTAAATTTGAAAATAATTTTAGTTTTCATCCCCCGGCACCACCGCCTCCGGTGTTGTCAGCTCCGTTTTGTAATGGCAACCTGCAGCCGCACCAACAGCAGCAACAGCAACATTTTCATGCACCAAACAGCAGCAACGGGACGAGCATATGGCAAAACAAAAGCGATCAATGAAAGAAGACACGCAAATTATGTGCCATTTTGGGAAATGATTTTGCAAAAATTATTCATTTTCCACCAAATTCCCCTTTTTATCCCCGCATATTTTTTGGCAGAATAAACAAAAGCAAAACATTCAATTGACGGGGGAACTCTAACGAGCACAAAAGTGTGAAACTGTATGAATTTATAAGTTAGAAAATTAAAATTAATGCCAAATGATGTTTATCAAAAATTTAACTGGCGTCGAAACGTCCACGTCGCCGAAACGGCAGCGCCGAAACGTCCCCGGCGCCGAAACGACCCCTACTCCAATTAAGCAAAATTCGAAAGTATTAAAATGTTTTAATAGCGATTTTTGATGTATTTTGGGGTTGCTTATTTACTGTTAAAGGACGAATTGCATCAGACAAAAGAGGAATTGAAGAACACGAAAGAATTGGACGGGAAAAAGTTTGAACAAATAGAGGAAAGAGTTGCAAAACTCGAACTTGAAAATGTGAATTTATTTTTTCTAGCAAAAACATTTCATTTTTTTGCCATTTGTTCAGAAGGAACTCCGCGCGGAGTTGAAGGAGTATCAGAATAAGCAGCAACAGACCATCGACGATTTGACAGAAAAACTGAAGGGTAAATTTGAAAGTCCTTTCTACCTTTGATAGTGTGCTTCACCGTTTCAGTTTCCATTGATCAGTCCAAATTTTTAAATTCCTAAAATGACAAAATTTTGAATAAATTGGCATCTATAGATTGAAAGTGGGGTTTATCTTTGCTGTAACCCAAAGTTTAATAACATTAAGAAAGAGCAAAGCGGAAGCATCAGGGGGAACTCGAGAAACTGTCAAATGTTCACATGAAGCTAATGGAAGAGATGAAGGAACAACGGGAAATGGATGTCGCCGAATTGGAGGAGCAGAATGCTCTGCAGAAGGAGCAGTATCAGAACGAACAGCAGCTGAACATCGTCAACTTGCAGAAGACAGTTGCCACGTTGAGCGAAATTGGTAATTTTGGTCTCAAATTTTGTTCAGAGTTCGGCGGAAATTCTCTGCCTTTTAGGCAACAGTTTTTTTAGCTTAAATATTTAAAAAAAATTAAAATTATATTTCCTTAGGGCTAATCCCGCAACAAAATCGATGGGATTACGCCGCATGTCACCCGAGCCTCGCGCTCATTGGGCCCGATCACTTGATTGTCCAATGGAGAAATTTCTGGTCAACAATATTCTATTAAAGTGATTTGATTGTTTATGTAAAGAGTTTAGACAATTTTTGAATCAACTCAATTTCCAGGGTGGGGTTCTGTCCGCGCTGAAAAGCCAATACATAGAAATCCTTACGGCACCTACTTCGAAGTGAACATCCTAATGGCTTTAGGGTAATTTATAAATATTATAAAAACATTTTCTGTGCTTAAAAATATTATTAATAATATTTAGCCGTGTTTCGATTGGACTTGCGACTAAACGAATGCGATTGGACAAATTGGTTGGAGGTCACAAAGGCACTTTCGCTTACAGAATTAATGGCACATTTTGGGGTCACGCGGTCGAGGGATATCGCCAAGGCAATGGACGCCCTTTCATCAAAGGAAAGCCCAAATTTGGCGTCGGTGACGTCGTCGGCTGCGGCATCAATTTGGCAACTCGCCAAATTATTTACACAAAAAACGGCGAGCGTTTGGGTGAGAAAGAAAAAGAATTAAATTTTGTAATATTCAATTTATTTGTGTTATTTATTTAATTTGTTTTTACAGAAACCGCCAATTTGTTTGTCAATTCCGCCGCCGATTTTTTTCCCTGCGTTTCGTTGGACAATTCTGGCACCAAAATTGAAGCAAATTTTGGCCCGAACTTCAAATACAAATTCTGATCAGAAAGCCTTAATTTGTTTTGTAAAGAAACGATCGATGTAATAGTTTTGTACAATGTACATTCAATTCGTTTTGTTTTTACAATGTCTGATTTGATCTTTTGTTGTCATTTTGACAATTTGCTCGATAAAGAAATTTACTTTTCTGTAAAAGTGAAGAAGAATATCAAAACTGGTCGGTTGACCAAACCCACTAATAAATTTAAAAAAAAACTAAAATTATGTAAAAAACAAAAAGTCATAAAACCCACACACCAGCAGTGGCTCGGAACCGGAAAAATTTTAGAGGGTCCGGGTTTCCGTTTTCGAATTCCAAATGGATTTATTCGAATGCTAATTTTGGCCCCAACGGAAGAATGCCAACTTTAGCATTCATACTGTAAGGATTTGAGTGTTCCGCTGGTTGGAAGTGAACGGTTAAAACTAGTGTTCGGCAAATGAGGTTTTTCGGTAATCGGTAACGGTAATTCGGTAAATTACCGTTACCGAAAAATACCGAAATCTCAACAATTTTCTCGGTCGGTATACCGAATCGGTAATACCGAATAATTACCGCGGTAATACCGAAAATTACCGCGGTAATACCGTACCGTGCCGAACACTAGTTAAAACTAGTGTTCGGCACGGTAAAATTTACCGCGGTAAAAACCGGTAAAAATCGGTAAAAATTGACGGTAAATTTACCGGTTTACCGTTACCGGTCGCCTTTCAGTCCCAACCGGTAAAAACCGGTAACGGTAAAAATCGGTAAATTTACCGATTTACCGTTACCGGTCCAAGTCATTTACCGCGGTAAATTACCGGTTTCCGCTAAAAAATTTTTAACTAATATTGATGCTTATTTTTGAATTTGGCATTCAACTTAAATAAATTTTGGGTCAAGTCTGATTCAAATAAAGGTTATCCAATCCTAAATAAATTACAAAAAAACTAATTACTTTGTTGAAAGAGTTACTTAATAAAATTGCCCTATTTTTACATAGAAAATGAGTTTGATTTGGACGATTGACCTATATAAAAAATCAAAAGGCGAGGCCGAATGCAATGAGTGCAAAAAAATGATCAAAATTTCTGATGGAAGCACGAGCGGTCTGAAGTACCATCTTAAACAACATCCTGATTTTCTTAATAAATATGAAAATTGTTATCGGAATGTGCTGAAGAAAAATCGAGCACTGGTTGCATGGACAAATTTGTGCAAGTTATGGGGAAAGGTTTGTTGTGATCTTCCTTCGCTTCATTACAATTATTGATTGTTTATTATAAAGAATTCAGATCAAGAAAAAATAGTGCATCTCGTCGATTTAGGCAATTTTCAAAAATTTACCGGTTTACCGAGATTTACCGGCATTTTTTGGTCGGTAAAAACCGGTAACGGTAAAAACCGGTAAATTTACCGATTTACCGTTACCGGTCGTTTTGGGCCACGAGCGGTAAAAAACCGGTAACGGTAATTACCGGTTTTACCGTTACCGTTACCGGAAAATGCCATTTGCCGAACACTAGTTAAAACGCCTATGGCGGGGGCAAAAGATCATCCATAAAGAAGAAGGCAAATGGGACGCCCCGGTAGCTCAGTTGGAAGAGCTGCCCACGGATTGGGTGGAGGACTTGGGTTCGAGCCCCACCCGGGGCTAACATTTTTGCCTATTCTTTACTGGGTAGCACCGGATGGTTGCCCAACCGTCGCCAGCGAAGCGATCGATGTGAGATCGATCGATGGTTTTGCGCGCATATTTTGCAGACAAGTGTGCCGGGACATGTCGGGATCGATGGTTTCGGCACAAAATCTCTGAAAATTCCGGGAATCGCCCCGCTCACATTTCAGGTGGAATATACCGAAAACAAATGGGGTCGGGGAATGTGTCAATTAAGCATAAAATTCTAATCATTAAAAGTTGGCATTTTGCCAATCGATTAGGTCGATTTTGTGTTGGACGCCAACCACGAATGGCTGCACGGGGAGCAGGTGGCGCGCAGATGCCAAAAGTTTGCGCCGACTGAGTCCAATAACAGTCACAACGCCAACGCGTCGGCACATTCAAATCCGCCAAACACGCGCGAAATTGTGTCCAACGTTTTGCATGCTGGCCCCGTTGAGATGGAACACAAAATAATGTTGGACTCATAAATTATTTCTTTAAATTTCCCTTCGGGGGGTGGGGACCGGGGATCCCCGTGCCATTTTCTGTCCCCGTTCCCCGGTTTGCAAATCCCCGAAAACGGGTATCCCCGTTTGTCCGTCCCCGGTATCCCCGGTTTGGCATTGCACATATTCCATAAATGGTCCTGGGGCTGAACGCCAAAGTGCCAAACTTTTTTTGTTTTGAAAATGGCGATTTTTCTTAGCTTCACCACAATGCGCGTCGCGGTGGTCACCTGCAAGTCAAACAACGCCGACCACAGCATTGAACCGGACGACGAATTTGGCGGAGAGCACCTCGTTAGTAGAGCACAACAATTATTTGAAGCAATAGAAATGGGAAATTTTAACAGAACGCCAAATGCATCGCTTCTTCGCCAAGCCAAAACGGTGCCGCCGTCGGCGCCGACACATTTGAGCACCAATTGCAGGCACTGCTGAGAAACCATGGCAAAACGGTGGCACAGGCGACGGAAGTGTTGGCACGACTCCGTCTGGACGGTTTGTTCGACGCACAAATAATATTATATTATTTTATTATTTAATAAAAATAATTTTTATATATTTTTGATTCAAAATTGTTTTTAACAAATATCATTTTCAAACAATTCTTTACATACAAAATTTAAAGCATTTAAGTGCCGAATGTGTCGCAATCGCCCATCAAATGCCAACCCTCCCCCTCCGCCACGTTTGGCTATGACTTTGGGTGTTCATCACCCACCGTTGTTGCAGCTACTGCTTCCTCTTCTTCCTCCTCCTCCACACCAAAATGTTTAGCTCCTCCCTCCTTCTATCTACAGTATCCGTGCTCGTCTGACTCGGCACAGTACGCTCAAAGTACGTTCACGTTGTCCCAACAAAATGCGTGCGCGGGCTCTGTGCTTGATGGCGGCGGCATCAATGCCAATGGTTGGGGGATAAACGAAAGTTAAAATATTATCGTTTAAATGTTACGATCATAAGCCACCAAATCGAAACTGGCACATGAGAAGGTTGGCGAAGTCTGGCCCTCCAATTTAGCCGGTTGTTGGCCTTCCAATTGGAGACGCTTTTCTTCGGATGGCTCCAAAGGGGGGGGGGGGTTCTATTTTTCAACCTCTTTTTTTCAGAATGTTAACAAAATTTGCACTTTTTGCACAAATTTTTGGCAAAATTTGGATAATTTTGACATTTTTTTCTGGCAAAATCAATGACAGAATAGAATTTTATTATTGAAGAACAAAATTATTCGATTTCTATTTTTAAATTGAACATTTTCAAAAAGTTTAAAAGTTATGGCGCTTTTTATTATTAGAGAAATTTATTTTGATTTCAAAAAAAATTTGAATCTGCCGATTCCGAACCCCGGACCGGAACACAAATATTTTTTCGAAAATCTATTTTGGCCTCAAAATTGGGGACAACCCATCTCATCACTTCCCAACTCATCACCAATCAAAAAAGTTATTGCTCCGATCTTGATTGGTGATGCTGGGTCGTGATGAGTTGGCAAGTGATGAGATGGGGGGGGGGGCCTCAAAATCATTTAACAAAATTACAATGAAAAACAATTAATGCTGAATTCATACTTTTTCAATAAGGCCAATGTGGAGCGAGGCTCATAAAAACTCTATTAGAGCGGGAATGAGAATTTATAGCTTTTTCAAATTTTTCTTTTTAGGAATTTACTGAATTTTTAAAATTCATATCTTTGTTTAAAGTTGGCCAATGCTTATAAACTTGGAGATAAAAATGGAGAAAACTAAAGAGAATTTTACGCTAGAGAGTTATTTTACAAATTTGAAAAATCTAAAGAGTTATAGCCAATTTGCAAAAAAAAATATTCAAAAATTGGGGGGGGGGGTTCTAATCTAATTTAGGGGGGGTTCTATTTTTTAAACCCCCCCCCAAAAAGGGGGGTTCTATTTCAGGGGGGGGGGGGTTCTATTTTAGATTATACGGTAATAATGTTTACCCCAAAGAGTCTCTCCATTATGTTGGACAATCAATCGCTCGGGTTCAGAGAGTGCGAGGTCCCCGTGACATGCCGTGGAATCCCATCGATTCTGTTTAAAAGGGAAAGGAAAATGTTGGCATTTCTGTAACGGCGGGGGGGGGGGGGGGGGGTCGACAACATTTTTATGCAAAACCATAGGGAGGGGGTCCTTTTAGTCACAATATTTTTTTTTAAATTTGGACCTCAAACTGTCCCTTCTGTTTCCGGACGAGCGCAGCACATTTTATGCTGATTGCAAAGCATAGCAAAAGCATTCGTCGGCCATGCTGAAAGGGCAACGCCGAAATTACCTGAAATTGGACAATATTTACAACAACAAAAAACATTTAAATTAAAAAATTTTGTGAAAAAAATGAGCATTTAAAAACGGCACACCTCAACCTGCAATTCCAACGGCAAACGCCGACGTCGTTGTGTTTGTACATTCGCCATAACATCCTTCTGAACAAATGACAAGAAAAAAATGAAATGTTTTTGTTAGAAACAAAATCGCTATTAAAACATTTTAATACTTTCGAATTTTGCTGAAATTTAGTTTTGGATAATGTATTTTCATCAGTTTAAAAAAACCGGCTTAAAGATTAACCCCAAAATGGTCTGCCGTTGTCTGTGTCTCCCTTTACCGACCTTTTCATGGAGTTCAAAACCGTCGCTTGAAGTCTGCAAATTCATCGTTTGTTGGGCTTCCAATTGGGCAAGTCTGATAAGCAAACGACGCTTTTCTTCAAATGGGTCCAATTAGTCAAAGATTAAGCTTCAATTTGTATTTGGCACTTTTTTTACCATTTTTGTTTCGTACCACCAAATCGAAACTGGTGCTTGAGGACGTTGGCAAATTCATCGTTTGTTGGCCTTCCAATTGGGCAAGTCTGATAAGCAAACGACGCTTTTCTTCAAATGGGTCCAATTAGTCAAAGATTAAGCTTCAATTTGTATTTGGCACTTTTTTTACCATTTTTGTTTCGTACCACCAAATCGAAACTGGTGCTTGAGGACGTTGGCAAATTCATCGTTTGTTGGCCTTCCAATTGGGCAAGTCTGATAAACAAACGACGCTTTTCTT
Source organism: Globodera rostochiensis (assembly GCA_018350325.1). Classification (NCBI taxonomy): domain Eukaryota; kingdom Metazoa; phylum Nematoda; class Chromadorea; order Rhabditida; family Heteroderidae; genus Globodera; species Globodera rostochiensis. The sequence continues at coordinate 3,314,344 of JAEVLN010000005.1, forward strand.
CAAATGGGTCCAAGTCAAAGATTAAATTAAATTAAGCTTCAATTTGTATTTGGCACTTTTTTTACCATTTTTGTTTCGTACCACCAAATCGAAACTGGTGCTTGAGGACGTTGGCAAATTCATCGTTTGTTGGCCTTCCAATTGGGCAAGTCTGATAAGCAAACGACGCTTTTCTTCAAATGGGTCCAAAGTCAAAGATTAATTAAGCTTCAATTTGTTTTTGGCACTTTTTTTACCATTTTTGTTTTGTGCCACCAAATCGACGCTTGAGGAAGTTGGCGAATTGATCGATTGTTGGCGTTTCAATTCGTCTATTCTGGCATGCAAAAGACGCATTTCTTTAAGTGGCTCCAAAAAAGAAGTTGGCACCAAATTCTCTGAAAACATTGACAATTATTTAATAAATATTAATAAATCGAATTTACCCTGCTGATCATGATGATCAGTTGCTATGTCCCCACCATCGGTTGATTCGGGCGAAATTGACATGTTTATTTGTTACAAAATTTCAAATTTTTTTAATTTCTAAAATGACAAACATTTTGAATAAATTGGCATTTCTATTGACTGAAAGTGGGGGTTATCTTTGCTGTGACCCAAAGTTTAATAACATTAAGAAAGAGCAAAGCGGAGGTGTTAAGTACCACAATTTGACCCAAAATTTTGATCAATCGTGACTTAACTTTTACCAATAAATGCCAGAAAGCGATCGATAAGAATAAAACATATTTGGGCGGATGCGGAGGAGGCATTTTTGCACAAAAGAGTAACGGAAGTGAATTGACCGTTAAAAGGGGAGAAGGGGAATGACCTGCCAACAATTGTTGTGGGCGGGGCGGGGGTATTGGCGTGCCAACAAAATGCCGAAAGGTCATGGACTCATGAAATTACACAACTCAAAATCCCATGAAAAAATTTATGCAAACCCAACCCTTTATTTTCTAAAAAGAATTTATTTGCCAAAAATTTCAACGGAAAACCCCACTTGGCGTATAGAAAATTTTCAAAAATAAGGACAAGGGCAAAAAATAAGATTTTGAGGTTCGAAATAAGGACATTTTGGTATAGGTAATTCAATAATTTTTTTTTCAAATCTCTCAAAAAAAGTCAGTTTCACGATTGGCAGTTGCACAACAAAAATTAAATTCAATTCCTTGATCACCCGCCAATTTTTGGATCAATTCTACAACCTGATCCCCGCAAATTTTGCATTAATGCTGAGCCCGATCCCCGCAAATTTTGCATTAATGCTGAGCCCGATCCCCGAAATTATGCTTGCTTTCAAATCTTTATTGAATTTAATTATTTTAAAAATAATATATTTTAGAGTTCTGTTCTGCAAGGTCTCGTACACCACGGCGAGGGCCCACACACCAAAACAAATTTTAAAGAAAAACCCAAAAAAATATTGACAAATTCGAAAACAAAATGAACATCTATCTTTGAGCGGACTTGTAAATTTATGCTTTTATTTTCGATAATTTCTTCTTCAGCTCAAAACGCCAACGGAAGTGAAACATCTGAGATTTTTTTAAAATAAAATTTTTTATATGGCATAAATGTTTTTAACCCAGGCCTGTGTACCAAGGACCAGGAAAGGTCTCTAATAATTTGTGTAATAAAAAATAAAAACAAATTTTTGTTGCCTTCCAATCTTGTCGTATTTTGTAATCATTAATCGCGTACAAATCGGAGTGCCTCAAAAATCAATTTTATTAAAGTAAATCAAGTACCTATGCCTTTTTTTGTTCCACAATAATGGTTTTATTTTTCGAAATACAGTAAAATTCGAAAAATTGTTCGAATTTAGGTTTGGGGTTCACTGATCAGTGACGAAACGAACAGTGACCAACTGATAGGGAACACGGGACTGGCCGAGACGGGGGTTTAGGCCTGAATCTAAGTTCAGGTGTATCACTTAAAGAAATGATTGTTTTACTTCATTTTTTTGTTGTTGAAAATGTTATGTTTGGTTTGCTATCAATTTTGGTTTAAGAGAGTTATTTTTTTAAGCATAGTTGCTTTTTAGGACACTCAATTTAAATACTTTTTTCCTTTTAACCAGACTCAACCGTACAGACTCAAACGATCCCTACCGGGCCGGGAGCCTTTCTCACAATTCTAAGTCAACAGTTTATTTTTAAATTTAGTGGGACTCGACCGGAAGCGAGTAAACCTTTGTTGAATTTGAACACACCAAAGCAAATTTTACAGAAAAAAACCCAAAAAATATTGACAAGTCCGAAAACAAAATGAATGATAAAATGCTTTGCTCGACAGAGAAAAATGATAAAATGACCGTAATCTTCAACACAAAACCATTTCCCCTCATCTTCGTTTCTAAATCTCATCGGTTAATGTTGAATTTGAAGTTCGGGCCAAAATTCGCTTCAATTTTGGTGCCAGGCATGTCCAACGAAACGCATGGAAATAAATCGACGGTAGAATTGACAAATAAATTGGCGGTGTCTGCAAAAACAAATATTTATTAAAGTTGAAACCCTCCCACCATTTTTAAGCCTATAAAAAGTTGGGCGGAAATAATTCTAAAAGCCTCCCTTTCGGTGTCTGGATATTCGCGCCGCTTTACGAATTCCCAAAATTTTTTATTCTTTCTCACCCAAACGCTTTCCATTTTTCGCGTAAATAATTTGGCCATTTTTTAAATTGACGCCGCAGCCAATGGTGTCGCGGACGCCAAACGGAGGCTTTCCTTTGATGAAAGGACGTCCATTGTAGTGGTAACATCCGTCGACTTTGTGACCCCAAAGAATGCCATCGCTGTCGTATGCGAAAGTGCCTTCGTGCGGTCCAACCAGAGTATTCAATGGCATTTGTTTAGTGGCAAGTCCAATGTGAATACCGCTAAATATAATAATAATATAAGCACAGCAAATGTTTTATAATATTTCTAAATTACCCTCCGGCTTTCGCTAAGATTTTCACTTCAAAGTAGAAAACGCCGTAAGGATTTTCCGGCATTTGCTTTTCAGCGCGGACAGAGCTCGCCCCATAACTATCTCCATTCCGTTGGACAATCAATCGATCAGGCTTAGAGAGCGCGAGTTTGTAGTGGTATGCAGCGGAATCCCATCGATTGATTAGACCTAAGAAATATAATTTGCAATTTTTTTTAATATTAAAGCTAAAACTGAAGCTTAAAAAGGTAAAGAATTTCTCCGAACTCTGAACAAAAAATTATACGGAAGGGTCCAAATTAGGGTTGCACGGGACCGGGACCAGTACTGAAATGGTCAATTTTTCAAATTTTGGTACTGAAATTTTGGTCCCAGTTTTTCAAAATTCCTTTAAAATCCCACTATAAAAGTCCCGGTTTTTACAAAATGATTTTTTTTAATGTTTTTGTCCAGTGGTCCCGGTTTTTTTTGACCGGGACCAAATTTAGTCCCGGTCCCGGTTTTTCCAAAAGTCCCGGTCCCGTGCAACCCTAGTCCAAATTAGAGAAAGTTGGCCACAAATATTCTGAGAATGTTGGAAATTAAAAGGATTTTAATAAATATTAATAATCGATCGCTTTTCTTACCCTGATCAGCTGTTATGCCCCCCTCTCCAGTGGTTGATTCGGCCGGAATTGACATGTTAAATTTACTCGAAAATTCCAAATTTTAGTTCTAAAATCACAAAAATTTAACCGTTTTGAATGAATTGACATTATTTATAAAATGAAAGTTCGCACTTTTTATGTTGTGCCGGTAATGCACAACAAAATGCGTTAATAAATGGCAAAAAAGGGCGATCGATATAATAAAACATATTTGGGAGGACGCGGAGGAGGGCATTTTTGCACAAAATATGTGGAGAAAACGAAAGGGGGGGGGGGAATGACCCGTAAATAATTTGTGGGCGGGGCGGGGATATTAGGCGCGCGCACCAACAAAATTTAAAATAGTAATTTTTCGCAAATTTTAAACATATTTTTCTAACTGAATTCACTAATTTCATTTTTATTCCCCCGGAGGTGTCTTTGTTGGTAAAATTCAAGAATACGTGTACCTCACCAAATCCCATAAATTATAATATCAATCGACTCCTCTATAAGCCTAACGCACGAATCTGAAAGAATTTTTTGGCGGAAACCACTTTGAAGAAAGTTATAAGCCCGGGACTGAAGTGTCTTTTTGACTGGGGACTCAGTTGTGCACTGATTAAAAAATGGGAAAAATCACTCATATTGGCTTTCAAAATTAGGAATTAATTGATAGAAAATAAAATTGAGAATTTAAAGCGGTTTTTGAACCGGTTTAAAAAAAACGAAAAAATTAAGGAAAAACGACTTTTGAGTAACAAAGCCGGATAAATAATGAAAGGCCGTGTAACGGCCCGCCAACAGCGAGCATGCGATGACGGAGCAAGTAGTGGGGCGAGACGGAGGGCGGAGGAAGAAGTCTGACGAGCGCCACTGGGGGGCGAGCGCGCGGGGACCCGCGGAGCGCGCGAGACCCCCCGGGGGGTCACGCGCGGACTTCTTCCGGAGCCCGGAGTCTCGCCCCACCTACTGGCCGCCGTAGTCGAGTGTGCGGTACTTTGGCTGCTATTTTCCACCTTACTGTCTAAATTTTCCCCCTATCGGGCCTTGGTTTACTTAAAAGTCGTTTTTCCTTAATTTTCAAAATTTTAAACCGGTTAAAAACCGCTTTAATTCGCAATTTTGAAACTAATTTAATTTTGAAAGCCAATATGAGTGATTTTTCCCATTTTTTAATATTTGGACAACTGAGTCCCCAGTCAAAAAGACACTTCAGTCCCGGGTTTATAACTTGCTTCAAAGTGGTTTCCGCCAAAAAATTATTTCAGATTCGTGCTCTAGGCTTAGAGAGGAGTCGATTGATATATAATTTGTGGGATTTGGTGAGGTACACGTATTCTTGAATTTTTCCGTCTTTGTTCTCGAGGTCGGAACAGAACAGGAACAGATTCAAAATTGTTGGACTGGAAGATAGTCAATTTTTTGGAAAATGCCAAAAAAATTATTCGAATTCAGGGTTCGAATCGGTGAAATGGAAGTCAGAATTGGATTCTACGACCCTGAAAACCCCTAGAAACTCATTTATTGCAGACTTACAACAAAATTGATTTTTGTTGGCATTTCATGGCCTTTCGGCATTTTGGTGGCGCGCCATCCCCGCCCCATCCCTAGTGCCGATAGAGACGCCGTCGGTTTTATGAATTTTTTTTTTGAGATTAAATAAAAGTCCAACAATTGTCTTTTTCCCATTTTTAGGGGCAACTCCAATTTAAGCTTTTTGAGTAGGGGTCATTAGCGTCCCGCCACTAGCGTCCCGCCACTAGCGTCCCAGCCACTAGCGTCCCAGGCCACTAGCGTCCCAGCCACTAGCGTCCCAACCAAAAAATATTTTTTATTTTATTTTTTAATAACTAAATTACAGTTCAAATACATTTTAAAATTTTTGATTTTTTCTTTGCAAAAACCGGTTTAAAGGTCGAGCCCGCTAAAATTTTTGCTTATTCCATCTTCAGCAACTAAGAAAACCTATAAAACCGGTTGGTAAAAAAATAATAAAAAATCATTGATTTTCAAAATCTTAGATTTGAACTGTAATTTAGTTATTAAAAAATAAAATAAAAAATATTTTTTGGTTGGGACGCTAGTGGCCGGGACGCTAGTGGCGGGACCCTAGTGGCGGGACGCTAGTGGCCCGCTTCGAAGCTTTTTTACTTTCCCCACCATTTAAATATTAGTCAATTTGAGTTTTAGGTATGTCAAATGATTCATTCCAAATATTTTGTTGCATTTAAATTTATTAAAAACTTATTTCTTTTCATTCACATATTAATTAACTAAAGAATTTATTTTCCTGAGATAGTGAAGCGAGGACAGTTCTGGCATCTGATCCTTTCTGTTTCACACAATTTTGGGTCAACATTTTGCCGGGAGCGAATAAACATTTAAATTTATAATAAAAAGAAAGAGATTAATTCAAAAAAGTGAATGAATGTCCATCCCCCCTTTTCCAGGGTCAACATTTGCCCAAAGAAACGTCCATTCAATTTATAGGAATAACCCCAACATAACAGCTGATCAGGGTAAAAAAAGCGATCGATTATTAATAAATGTGTGAATATTTCCTAACAAAAACATTTTTTTTCTTGGCATTTAATAACCCCTAATGATTAATTGGGGATCCCGACAAAATCAGATAAATCCGGGCACTAGTAATGTTTGGAAGTTTGCTGGGACGGATAGTCGAGGGGAAAGTGTGAAAAAGAAATTTACTTTTCGGTAAAAGTAAAGAATATCAACTTTTGTAAGCCGAGATACAGCTCGAAGTTGACAAACCCGGCAAATACCCAACTCCTACACTCATCGTTTTTGGTTCTAGTTGACTTTACGCGTCCCATGATTGGGTGAAAAGTTGGCCAACAAAAACCACAGTGAATGGAATTTTAAGAAACTGATCAGCCCGGTCCTTCATTTGCACTCCAGTCGGGAGACCCCGGGGGGGGGGGGGTGGGGGGGGGGGGGGTCATTTGGTTGCCCTTTTGATCTGATCTGCTTTGACTTACGCCTAAATTGATCCAGATCAGATCAGTGAACGACATTTTAAGAAACTGATCACCTCGGTCATTCATTTGCCCCCCAAATGGAATTTAAAAAAGAATGTTGGCATTTTTTGGGTCCACGCGCTGTTGCGCACGCTGCCCGGCTCGGGTCTGGCCATGCGTCTGTCGTTGGTGGCTGGCGCAAGCGTTTGCATTACGGTGAAATGCGTCGGCGGCGAACTGTTGGACTTGGAGCCGTTGGGCGCCAAACGACTGCAGGCGAAGAACCTGCACGACTACCTGCAGGACATCATCCTGGCGGAGAAGGTACAGCAACACAACATTATAGAAATCGATCGGACAGTATCCGGGACTCCGTCCGAAATTTTTAGGTTCAGATTTGTAATACCGATACCCCGGGGGTGGGTGGTCCGGATTCCATTCAAACAGCCTGGACTGTCGGGATCAAAAGTTTCGGCACAAAAATCTCTGAAATTCTGGGAATCTCTGGGAATGTGTCAATTATGCATAAAAACTAGGAAATTCATTTATTTTTGCCGGCCCGATCAAAAAATTATGCAATTTTGGCACCCGTAGAAAATTGCCGGATCCAAAGCATTTCTAATCATTAAAAGTTGGCATTTTGCCAATCGTTTTAGGTCGATTTTGTGTTGGACGCCAACCACGAATGGCTGCACGGGGAGCAGGTGGCGCGCAGATGCCCAAAGTTTGCGCCGACTGAGTCCAACAACAGTCACAACGCCAACGCGTCGTCACATTCAAATCCGCCAAACACGCGCGAAATTGGGTCCAACGTTTTGCATGCTGGCCCCGTTGAGATGGAACACAAAATAATGTTGGACTCATAAATTATTTCTTTAAATTTCCCTTCGGGGGGTGGGGACCGGGGATCCCCGTGCCACTTTCCGACCCCATTCCCCGGTTTGCACATCGCCGAAAACGGGTATCCCCGTTTGTCCGTCCCCGGTATTGGCATTACACACATTCCATAAATGGTCCTGAGGCAGAACGCCAATTTCTCCAATTCCTTAGCTTCACCACAATGCGCGTCGCGGTGGTCACCTGCAAGTCGAACAGCGCCGACCACCGCATTAAACCGGACGACGAATTTGGCGGAGAGCACCTCGTCAGTAGAGCCCAACAATTATTTGAAAATAAAAATAAGAAGCCCATTTTAACAGAACGCCAAATGCGTCGCTTCTTCGCCAAGCCAAAACGGTGCCGCCGTCGGCGCCTGCACATTTGAGCAACAATTGCAGGCACTGCTGAGAAACCATGGCAAAACGGTGGCACAGGGTTAGCGTGCGGGGACACGAGCGGGGAGTATTCATTGCCCGAGGGGATGTTTGACCCATTTGGTCAGGGTTAGGTAACATATCATAAGAAGCTGGTTAACCATGAGCTACCAAAAATCCGCAAATTCCTCATTTCTTCATTAAAATCAAATATTTTTCGTGGTTATTTACCAGCAGGTCATTTAACTTGGGTTGGTCCCCGACCCCTCGGGGGCGGGAAAGTCGGGAGGCCGAGGTTGGCCATGTCGAGGGTCGGGGACGACCAAATTGTCGAGGTCAGGGGTCGCGGACCAAACGAGCGGGGAGCATTCATTGCCCGCTTGAGTCAAAATTCAAAAAATTTTTCTCGACGGCACCTATCGGCACCGCCGACCCGCCTGCCTCCCCAAAAGTGAAGTCAAAAAATTTGATTATGCAATTAAAGTTGAAGAAAATGTGGAAGATATTTCTGAATAATAAAAAAAAGTTTTTTTGTTTTACCATTGAAAATGTTTCGCTTGAAAAGTCCCGGTAGGTCCAAGTCCCGGATGAAAATGTTGGGTCCGGTCCCGATTTTGAATAATTCGAGGCCAAAATTGATTTTTGAAAATATTTAATTTTCCAAATGGGGGGCAACAACTATTTACACTATTACCGTATTTTCTTGAGTTTTTGGTTAAAAATGCCAAAATGTGCTCGAAATATGCCTGATATTCTTTATTCTGCTTTCAAAATGAAATGCCGTTAATTTGCATATAAAATTTTTTATTGCTCTTATTACTTCTATTAGGAAATCTTGCCCATTTTTTGCAATATTTTAAAAATTTTTATCCATATTTTTTCCATATTTCGTCCATATTTTGCAATTTTTGTCCATATTTTGCGATTTTTCATCCATATATTTCGAGATTTTTTATCCATATAAATCGCCGCCCTACTTATTATGTATACCTAGATCCCATTTAGCAAAAATTTCGAGCGAAAACAATTCCATTATGAAGTTAAGAATTTAAATGGCAAAAAACCCCTGCAGATTTTGATGTCTTTTTGGAAATTTATGAGGTTTTTGAGACCTTAATGTTTCTAAAATTTCCTCGGCGGCGCCAGCATCAATAAAGATTCTGGTAAATTTTGTCTGAGAACTTGAAAGTCCTGTTACAGGATCCGGAAAATTGATTTCCGCACTCTAATTTATTGAAGACTTACAACAAAATTGATTTTTGTTGGCATTTCGTGACCTTTCGGCATTTTGTTGGCGCGTCTAATACCCCCGCCCCGTCCACAACAATTACCTCCCCCCCCCTTGAACGGTCAATTCATTACGTTTTCTCCACACATTTTGTGCAAAAAATGCCCCCCCCCCTCCTCCGCGTCACCCAAATATGTTTTATTATATCGATTACTCTTTTTTGGCATTAATTTGTACGGCAATCGTAGTTTACAGAAATGTCGTCAATTCATTCAAAACGGTTAAATATGTTCAGAATTAAATTTTGTCATTTTAGAACTAAAATTTAGAATTTTATATAAATTTAACATGTCAATTTCACCGAAATCAACCACTGGAGAGGGGGACATAACAGCTGATCAGGGTAAGAAAATCGATCGATTAATTAAATTAAAAATCCGTTTAATTGCCAATATTTTCAGACAATTTGGGGCCATCCGAAGAATTGCGCCTTTTACGGGCCAGAATTGCCGAATTGGAACACCAACAATCGATCAATTTGCCAACTTCAAGCGCCAGTTTCGATTTGGTGGGACAAAATAAAAATGGTAAAAAAATGCTAAATTTATAAATACAAATCAAAGCTTAATATTTATTATTTAATTTTTAATGACAGATGTGGCGGACAATTTGCACGGTCAAATAAACTGTAATTTTGAATTGGAATTGAAGGACATGAAGCAGTTCAAGGAAAAGCTGGAGGACGTGAAGCAGCTGAACGAAGAATTTCGCAGAAATTTATTTTTCCCATTTTGGGGTTTAAAATATTTAAATCAAAAAGTTAAAAGCATTTATTTATTTGGCGTCTATTTCAGTTGATCATTTATTGCTGTCATCGACGGAACTCCGTGCGAAGGTCGGTAAAGGGGACCATTTGAGCTCAATCTTTTATAACCTTTTAAGCCGATTGAAAATGCATTTTAAACCAAAAAACATCAAAATTTCTGCAATTTCAAAAGCAGTAAAATGTTTTAATAGCGATTTTTGATGTATTTTGGGGGTTGCTTATTTTATTTACTGTTAAAGGAAGAATTGCATCAGTTGAACGAGGAATCGAAGAACACAAAAGAATCCTTCGAAAAAAAGCTTGAAGAACAAATGGAAGCTCTGCAGACAAAGATGGAGAAGTATCAGCACAAACAGCAACAGACCATCGACCAGTTGACACAAAAACTGAAGGGTAAATTTGAATTTGGAAAAATCCTTTTGCCCCAAAATAATTAATTTTATTTTACTGTTTTAGTTTCCATTGATCAGCTTTCGTTGAAGCATCAAGAACACGAGAAACTGCTAAATGCTCACAAGAATTTAATGGAAGAAAAAATTGGCTGGTTAAATGAGGACCAGCAAAAGCTCGTTTCCATTGATCAGTTTTTGTTGATGCAAAGTGATCAGAAGGAACTCCGCGCTGGACACGAGGAACTGTCAACTGCACATGAGAAGCTAATGGAAGAGATGAAGGAACAACGGGAAATGGATGCTTTGAAGCAGCAAACGGACCAAAAGGAAACCAATGACAAAATTGACTCCTTAAATAAGGACCAGGAGCAACTCGGTAGGGAACTGTCTTCAAAGAACGAGATTATTCAAAAATATTCTGAGATTTGAGTTTATTATAGGTTCCATCGATCAGCTTTCGTTGAAGCATCAAGAACACGAGGAATTGTTAAATGCTCACACGAACTTATTGAATGAAATGAAGGAACAACGGGAAAAGGATGTCGCCGAATTGGAGCAACAGAAAGTGTCAAATGCCAACAAATTTGCTGAAATTGAACAGAAAAATGACAAATTGGAGAAGGATCAGAAAGAACAGCAGCTGAACATTGTCCGCTTGCAGAATACCGTTGCCACGTTGAGTGAAATTGGTAAGTTTCGGTCTAAAATCTTGTTCAAAGTTCGGAAATTCTCTGCCTTTTTTAGTTTTAATATTTAGAAATTAAAAATATATTTCCTTAGTGCTAATCAATCGATGGGATTCCACGGCATGTCACAAGGACCTCGCGCTCTCTGAGCCCGATCGATTGGTTGTCCAACATAATGGAGAGGATTATTGGAGTAAATATTATTCTGTTAAATTGATTATTGTTTATGTAAAGAGTTTAGACAATTTTTGAATTAACTCAATTTTTAGGGGAGGGCTCTGTCCGCGCTGAAAAGCTGCTACCGGGAAATCCTTACGGCATTTCCTACTTCGAAGTTAAAATCTTAGAGCAAGTGGGAGGGTAATTTCTAAATATTATAAAACATTTGCTGTGCTTTAAAATATATTTAGCCCTATTTCGATTGGACTTGCGACCAAACGAATGCCATTGAATTCCCTGGTTGGACTGCACGAAGGCACTTACGGATACGAAGACGGTGGCTTTTTTTGGGGTCACGCGGTCGACGGATGTTACCACTGGGCCAATGGACGTCCTTTCATCGGTGGAAAGCCTTCGTTTTTCGTCGGCGACGTCATCGGCTGCGGCGTCAATTTGGCAACTCGCCAAATTATTTACACAAAAAACGGGGAGCGTTTGGGTGAGAAAGAAAAACGAATTAAAATTAAGGCCAATAAATGTTGTGACTCCAAATTCTAAAGTTCAACACAATTTTTTTTGTATAAATCGTTCAAAATGCAAAAAAGGATAAAAAGCTTCATCGCCAAAGCAATTCGTAAACAAAATAAGTGTTGAGGGAATTATTTCCGCCCAACTTTTTATAAGCTTAAAAAGGGGGGGGGACTTTAATAATTATTTGTTTTTGCAGACACCGCCAATTTATTTGTCGATTCTCCCGCCGATTTGTTTCCATGCGTTTCGTTGGGCATGCCTGGCGACAAAATTGAAGCAAATTTTGGACCGGACTTTGAATACAAATTCTGACCAGGAATCCCTCATTTGTTTTGTAAAGAAAGATACGGTCAATGGATTTTATTTAACATTTTTACATTTCGATTTGTTTTTACATTTGATGTGTTGTTGTCATTTTGCAAATTTGCTCGATAAAGAATTTACTTTTCGGTAAACGTGAAAAAGAATATCAAAACTCCTCAAAGTTGACAAAACCATGGGGCTAGACCCTTTTAATCAAAATTTATGACAATTCAGCCCCAATAAAGTAAGAACGTTGAGCCAAAATCATAATAGGATAGGACTGAGTGGGCGGCACTTGAGATGATGTGCGAAATTCATAAATGTTTAATCACTCACCATTAGATGATGCCATATTATGAATCTGATGTCGTATTCTTGATCAGCGACCTCGATAACCCCCGAGTAATCAATTCAAACTGTACTCCCCGACCTGGACTCATCATGGCACTTAATAGAATATGTTCTGTTTAAGGATTCACGGCACTGGACCAAGCTGTTGAATGGACACGGGGAGATTATATCTATTAATTCTTTGCATGAATCAACGCGAAAACTGAAGAATTTTTTTAAACAATTTGTAAAATTTTTTTGCGTTTTTAAAAATATTTTTATTTACTTTTTTGGTCAGTAAAATATGGTGACTATTTAAAAAATTCATAACTTTATTTAAAGTTGAATGATTTAATTATTTTAGTGTCATAGGTGTAAATTGTACAAAAAATCGTTAATTTTTTTCTTAACAAACATTGTTAAAATCCTCAAAATTTTTGTCGGGGAGCAACCCTAGATTATTGGATGATGATTAAACTTCCATCAGGGCTCATAATCATTTTGCAACATTTCTTTCCATAAAAATTGTAATTGCCTCCCCCCCCCCCCCCTCTGATGAGGCCATTCATTTGTGTAAATTGCAGGGCTCATAATCATTTATATTTTAATTACTCTTATCTGTTAACATAAGTAGCGAGATTCTACTCTAATTTCCATTTCTTTCCATCGTCTTCATCACCAATTGTGCGGGTACCAAAATGATTATGGGCAATGTTTTGTTGAGAAAAATAAGAATTCAGCGGTTTCCGGGTTTAGTTTAACTGAATTTGAAGAGAAAGATTTTCGATTAAATCCCAAAAGGGTCCGCCTTTGGGAAACTTCGACAAAAAATTGACACAAACTTTTAAATTTTTTAAAATGAAGAAGACATCTCAAAAAAAAAAGATTTTTTTTAAAACTTTATTTCATTTGAAAATCTCAACTTTAAGTTGAGATTTGCATTCTTTAAAAACTCACCTAAAAATAATAATTCCAAAAATTTGTAAATGCTGCCAAAAAATTTTTAAACATTTGAAATATTTAAAAAATTTTTAAAAAATTGTTTTCTCCACCATAATTAATGCTTCAGAACATTGACGAGTCCGCAAAGATGGAGGAGTTTCAGAAACAACAGCAACACAACATTGATGAGTCCGCAGAGATGGAGCAATTGAACATGGACTATTTGCAAAGTGATCAGAAGGCATCATTGTTGAAAAGACAACAAAAAACTGATCAAAAAGCATTGGGCGCATCGATTGATCAAGTGGGTTTAAACTTTAAAGGGAGTTGGAGTTGGATGGGACCGAATTGGGGACAAAAAAAGTCCCCCCACCCGGTCAATTGAAAAAAAAAATGTAGCAATACAGTACCGGTGTCCAACTTTTTCTAAGCATTATCCTTAATTTAAATTAAATAATTAAAGGTAACGAGTCAACTGAAGGGCGAACGGAGTGCAAACATGGTGGAGGAGTATCAGAAGCAACAGAACATTGACGCATTGATTGAAGCACAAAAGGGAAATGGTAGGGCAATTATTTAATTTAAATCTATTAAATGTAATAATTTTATTTTCAAAAGTGGAAATTGGTGGCAAAATGGGCAAGATTGGGAATTTGGTTGCAATTTTAACTCCGGCGGGTCAATGGCGGCGATACGGTAAGAAAACTTTTCTTGAAATTTTAAGCCAACATTCTGGACTTACACAGATCCTTATCGAATCGCGGGCCTCGCGGTTGCAATTGTTCTGCTTATTTTTGGCATTTATGCGCTCCATCAATTTTCTAACAAATTCGCCGAAAAGGAAGAATTGCATCAGATGAAAGAGGAATTGAAGAACACAAAAGAATCTTTCGACAAAAAGCTTGAAGAACAAATGGAGGAAAGTTTTGCGAAACTCAAACTCGAAAATGTGAATATATTTTTAACAAAAACATTTTATTTTTTTATTGTCAATTGTTCAGAAGGCACTCCGCGCCGAGTTGGAGAAGTATCAGAAGCAACAGCAACTGACCATCGACGATTTGACAGAAAAACTGACGGGTAAATTGTTTGAATTTGGAAAAAGGCTTTTCAACCTTTGATAGTGTACTGCGTTAACCACCTTTTTGTTTCCAAAGTAATTTCTTTCTCAGTTTCCATCGATCAGCTTTCCTTGAAGCATCAGGGGGAACTCGAGAAACTCTCAAATGCTCACAAGAAGCTAATGGAAAAGTTTGCATTGCTGAATTCTGTCCAAGCGATGGTCATCGCCGAATTGGAGGGGCACAAACGGTCAAATGCCAACAAATTCGCTGAAATTGAACAGAAAAATGCTCTACAGCAGGAAACGGTCGTCAGCCTGGAGAAGTATCAGAAGGAACAGCAGCTGAACATCGTCCACTTGCAGAAGACAGTTGTCACGTTGAGACAATTTGGTAATTTCGGTCTTAAATTTTGTTCAGAGTTTGGAAATTTTCTGCCTTTTAGGCATTAGTTTTTTTAGGTTTAATATTTAAAAATAATAAATATATTTCCTTAGGACTAATTCCTCAAAATCGATGGGATTCCGCTGCTTGTCACGACAAACTCGCGCTCTCTGAGCCCAATCGATTGGTTGTTCAATATAATGGAGAGGATTTTGGTAAACATTATTTTCTGTTAAAGTGATTTGATTGTTTATGTAAAGAGTTTAGACAATTTTTGAATTAACTCAATTTTCAGGGTGGTGGAGCTCTGTCCGCGCTGAAAAGCCAATGCCGGAAAATCCTTACTTTGAAGTGAAAATCTTAGAGAAAACAAGAGGGTAATTTACAAATATTATAAAAATTCTATGCCTTAAAATTTATTATATTTAGCTATTTTTCCATCGGACTTGCGACAAAACAAATGCCATTGGACAAATTTGCTGGAAATCACAAAGGCACTTACGGATACGGAAACAGTGGCATCTTTTGGGGTCACGAATTTGAGGGATGTTCCCACAACGGCGATGGACGCCCTTACATCGATGGAAAGCCCAAATTTGGCGTCGGCGACGTCGTCGGCTGTGGCGTCAATTTGGCAACTCGCCAAATTATTTACACACTAAACGGAAAGCGTTTGGGTGAGAAAGAAAAATAATATGGGGGCATTTCGTTTTTAAAAAAAGCGGCTCAAATGCCCGATTTTGACTTGTGCCGCAAATGTAGACACCGTTTCTTGGTTACAGACGGGGCAAATTTGACCTCCCCCCCCCGTTCAACCAATTTGGAAGCTCCCGGGCGCGAATTCGAAAGTTTCAAAAATCTTTTTTATTGCACAAATCGTTAAAAAAGGCACAAAAAAGGGACAAAAAGCCAATGGAATTAGTTTGTGAACAAAGTGTTGAGGGGGGAGGGTTTTGGAATTATTTCCGCTTAACTTTTTATAGGCTTAAAAAAGGGGGCCCAACTTTTGTTTAATATTTATTTTTGCAGACACCGTCAATTTATTTGTCGATTCTGTCGCCGATTTGTTTCCATGCGTTACGTTGGCAGACTCTGGCACCAAAATTGAAGCAAATTTTGGACCGGACTTTGACTATAAATTCTGATGAGAAAGCCCTCTTTTTCTTTGGAAAGATACGGTCTATGTAATAGTTGTTAGATTTTCAAAATCATTCTAAGATGATGTCATATGACAAAACAGCGTTGCCGGAAAAAAATTTGTTAATTTTAACGATTCCTTAAGAATTTCGGCTATCGGACATTTTCGCACACCGGACATCCCCGAGTACCTCTCAGAATTGCATAAAACCTTCATTTAAAAATATTGGGGCCAAAGAAAGACGGAGACCCCATTACCGTCGGGCCCTCCAATTGTACATTAGTTTACCCAAAAAAAAATTTAAAAAAAAAACACGGGAATCCAATTCGGGAAAATCAGACTCATCAACTTTTAATAGCATATCATTTATGCCTTACGTAATCAATAAAGCATAATAATAGTTATTAATCTTTGACTAATACATTTCTTAATTTTGAATATTTCCTAGGGGCTGAAAATCCCTAAATTTTTCTCGGCGGCGCCTGTCGGCACCGCCGACCCTTTCCCAAAACCCAAAAATTCTGAAAAATTTCTTCACAAATTCGTTAAAATCCAATGAAAATTTTTCCCGACGACGCCTATCGGCACCGCCGACCCCCCCCCCCCCCCCACCCCAGAAGTAAAGCAGAATTCTCAAAAAACACCCCCCCCCCAAAGCAAAATCCTAAATACGTCCCTGGCCCACTGATTGATAATTTTCCCATTTAAATAAATAAGTTTTTTTAAGCCATTATTGTTATTTTTACACTCCTTTTTTTTGCACCAATTTTGGCACTTTTCCCACCTATTTTAGGTACCTATCTCGAGATTTTTCGAGTCTAAAAGTGCACTGCTAATAAATATTTGTTTTTGCAGACACCGCCAATTTATTTGTCGCTTTTGCCGTCGATTTGTTTCCATGCGTTTCGTTGGCCAAGCCTGGCATTAAAATTGAAGCGAACTTTGGACCGGACTTTGAACACAAATTTTGATCAGGAAGCGCTCTTTTTTCTTGGAAAGATATGTATTGTCCGATGGATTTTATTTAATAGTTGTACAATGTACACATAATTCGTTTTGTTTTTACAATGTCTGATTTGATGTGTTGTTGTCATCTTGCAATTTTTCTCGATAAAGAAATTTACTTTTCGGTAAAAAATCTTATTATATTTTTAAATAATTTCTTGAAGATACTGGCTCAGTTTTTGGCTCCCAAAATGTTTTTTTGTCTGATCAGTGATTGGTTTGGGTGTTTCTTGTCTGATTATTGATCCCTAAAACATATGTTTTGGAAACAAAATTTGACAAAATTAAGAGAAAAGAAAAAAATCGGTCTTTCCTTCAACACAAACTTATTTTGCCCGGTCGGGAATCCCCGACCGGTTTCCAAAAATTATTGTTTCGACTAAATGAGGGAATCCAAAAATGGACGACCCAACAATAGCACGATCCAACCATGGCCCAACACGAAATAATCTGTAGTTGATTTAGGGCATTGGTGAGTATTTTTTTGTATGGGTTGCAGACTAATGCAGAGATAGCAACAAAAGGGGTGGAAATAGTGAAGGGAATGGAGAGGAAAAGAAGAGAGAGAGAGAGAATAATGCTGTCTGTCAACTCTCTCTCTTGCACATTTCTCTGCCTCTCTCACCTGTCGTTTACTCTCTCTCTCTCTTCTCTTTTCCTCTCCATTCCCTTCACTATTTCCACCCCTTTTGTTGCTATCTCTGCATTAGTCTGCAACCCATACATAAAAGTACTAACCAATTCCTTAAAGCAACTACCTTTTTGCCGACTTTGGATCCGTTGAGCCTTAGTCGGGTCAATATGTCCTTTAGGTAGTCGGACCTACCTAAATGGAATTTTTGGAAACCGGTCGGGGACGCCCGACCGGGCAAAATAAGTTTGTGTTGAGGAAAGAATTGGGGGCACATTCTCGCCCGTATTCATTTAAAAAATGCATTAGCATTTTTTCAGGAAAAGCGAAACTCTTTCTGAAATTCCTCATGGAACATTTTGTCAACAAATCCAGCAATTCCATTTGTTTTTAAGATTTTAGTCGAAATACGAAAGCTATGGCAAATTTTGGGGTCACGAGGTCGACGGATGTTCGTTCCCACGGCGCCAATGGACGTCCTTTCATCAGAGAAATGCCTAAATTTGAGGAAGGCGACGTCGTCGGCTGCGGCGTCAATTTAAAAAATAGCCAAATTATTTACACAAAAAACGGGGAGCGTTTGGGCGAGAAAGAAAGAATAGAATAAAATTAAAGATCAATTTCATTTTTAGTAATTTAAATATTTTTGTTTTTTATTTGCAGACACCGCCAATTTATTTGTCTCTTTTGCCGCCGAATTGTTCCCATGCGTTACGTTGGGCAAGTCTGGCACCAAAATTGAAGCCAACTTTGGACCGAATTTTGAATATAAATTCTGATGAAGAAGCCGCCCGGACAGTGAAAAACGATTTTTTTAATTTGTAAGGATACAGTCGATGGCTTTTAACAGTTTACACAATTTGTTTTGTTCTCAAAATTTTCACTTTCCATTTTTTTAAAGTTGGAGGGGTTCGCCCAAAATATTGAACCAGGGAAGGGCTGAGGAAATCTTTTTGAAACAATACACCTTAATTACGGTTTTAATCTCGCACCCTGTAATAATCCCCCACTCTCTGAATAGGTGAACTCACAAAAACCCGTCATTCTCCTGTAATAATCCCCCACCCTCTAATAATGTCGCCCTTTCTGAACAGGTTGAAAAACATCCTAAAACAGTATATACGGTAGTGTTTACAATATAAAATGTCGCCCTTTCTGAAGGAGGCTGAAAAACAACAATAACAATTTTTTTGGGTTTATGTGTCCAATCTCTGGTGCAGGGTGACCACCTGCCCAATTAGGGTTGGTCCCCGACCCCGACATTGCCAAGCCTGGCCAACCCCGACCCCGACTTTCCCGCGCCCGAGGGGTCGGGGACCAACCCTATGCCAAACCCAAAAATTAGGAATAGGGGCTGAAAAATTGGATTTTAATGGTACTTTTCACCGTACTTGACTTGGCCCAGCAAGCAACTCAGAATCACATAGAAAATGATAAATTGCTTGGGCAGAATCAAAATGCGCAGTCAAATTTTTGTATTACTCGAGACCGGGGCCGTATTTAGTTTTGGATTTTTTGTTTGTTGGCCCGGCGACGCCGACAGGCGCTGCCGGGAAATTTTTATATTTTTGTAAGGAGCAAAAATTCCAGTGAAAATTCTCAAATTTTTGAAAAATCAGTAAAAACCCAAAAATCAAAAAAAAACCTGACAATAAATAAGGTACAATGGCACCCTGCTCTGGTGCCAACCCCGGTTCAAATCCTTAGCGGTTTTTTGGGATTTGTAGAGAATTGTTTGGGCTATCTTTCTCCCAAAACGGGGATTTTTTTCTCAAATTTACCAACTTAAATTTTGCACATTTAACAAATTTTTTTTCTTAAAAAAAGCCATTTATAATGGTCACTGAATGATCGCCCCGCTATTGTTTTCAGGTCATCCCCCCCCCCCCCGTTGAACGGTCAATTCATTTATTGCACTCAAAATTTCAATAAATAAATAAAAACACAATGTCAAATTCATTTCTGTTTAATTCCAATTTTTAGACCATTTTGACCCAGGTATATCGATCGATCGATCTGCTATTTGATTTGAAAAGCTTTAGAAAAGAAAGACGATTCGGCCAATTTATTTGCTTCTCAAGAAAAGTAAGCACTTAGCATTTCACTTTTCTGGTCAAAACCAAAAAAAAACTGAAAAAAATCTAAGTTAAAATTAAATGTTTGTCATTTTAGAACTAAAATTTGAATTTTCTACTAAATTTAACATGTCAATTACGCCGGAATCAACCACTGGAGAGGGGGACATAACAGCTGATCAAGGTAATAAAATCGATCGATATTATAAAATTTTTTAATTGCCAATTTTTCAGAATATTTGGGGCCAACTTTCACTAATTTGGAGCCATCTGAAGAATTTCGCCGTTTACGGGCCAAAATTGCCGATTTGGAACGTCAACAATCGATCAATTCGCCAATTTCATGCCGTGAAAATCTCAAGAAAATGGAATTGGAATTAATGAAGGTCAAGGAAGAAATGAAGAACGCGAAATTGGAGCACGAAAATGTGAATATATTTTATAACAAAAATATTTCATTTTTTTCTTGCCATTTGTTCAGAAGGCACTACGCGCCGAGTTGGCTTATCAGAAACTGCTAAATGCTCACATGGCTCTGCAGATAACGATGGAGGAGTATCAGAACAAACAGCAACAGACCATCGACGAGTTGACAGAAAAACTGAAGGGTAAATTGTTTGATTTTGGAAAAGTCCATTTTTAATCTTGAATGGAATGCGCTGCTGCTGATTTACTGTCCTTTTGCCCAAAAATAATAAATTTATTTCACCGTTTCAGTTTCCTTCGATCAGCTTTCGTTGAAGCATCAAGAACACGAGAAACTGCTAAATGCTCACAAAAATTTAATGGAAGAGAAAATTGACTGGTTAAATGAGGACCAGCAAAAGCTCGTTTCCATTGATCAGTTTTTGTTGAAGCATCAGGAACTGTCAACTGCACACAAAAATTTGAAGGAAGAAATGAAGGAACAACGGGAAATGGATGCTTTGAAGCAGCAAACGGAAACCAATGACAAAATTGACTCGTTAATTAAGGACCAGAAGGAGCAATTCGGTAGGGAAATGGTTTTCTCAATTCAAAGAACGAGAGTAGTTACTACCTTCCATTTGTCCGGATTACGGTAGCAGCCCATACCTATGGAGGGGGTGGGGCGCCAATTGAGCGCCAGCCAGCCAAGTGACCGCGGGCCACCTGAGGCCCAGCCAAGTGAGTCCTAAAACCAAAACCTATTGGCAGGGTCCTGCGCGACTTTATGCAAATTTTGGTCCTGCGCGACCCTCTCGCGCACCTGGCTCGCGCACCTGCGCGAGATTATGCAAATTTCGCCTGAGCGACTTTATTTAATATTATTTTATTTATTTATTTTAATTATTTAATTTTTTTCACTGCGCGACCCTTCGCGCACCTGCCTTGCGCACCTGCGCGAGATTATGCAAATTTCGCCTGCGCGACTTTATTTAATATTTATATTTTATTTATTAATATTTTTATTTATTTTTTTCACTGCGCGAGTCACTCGCGCACCCTGCGCGACTTTTTTTAATTATTTAAATTTAAATTTTGAATTTTTGACTGCGCGAGATTTCAAATATTCTTAAAATTATTTTTTTAATCAAATAAAATCATTTTCATCGCGAGGGATTTGAACTTTCGCAGATTGGTCGTCGAACCTCGCACACTAACCACTTGGCCACAGCTTCATTGCGAGAAAGGGATTATAATTCTGCTATAAGCCAAAAATTTCCCCAAAAATTCCTTTAACGCTTCTTTTTCATTTATTTCATTTCAATAAATATTTTTAAAATAATAAAAATAATTTAAAAAGGCCCAGATTTAAATAATAAAATTAATAAAAATATAAATATAAAAATAAAAACAAAATAAAAATTTAAAAAAAAAGTTTTAATATTAAAAAAAGGAAAAATTTTATAAAAGAGAAAAGAAAATAAAAATAAAATCAAGCGACGCCTAACAAATATTAAACTTGGCCGTTCAAAGGCTGCACAATTTTTTCAAAATGCAAATTTAAAACACCGCGGGAATTAACTAAAGACAAACGTGTAGGAAATCTGTACCAATCTGCGAACCCTTAGCCAAAATCACAACAAATCAGTGATTATTCGAGTGGCAGGCAAATCGGATTGCAAGCCATAAACTTTAGGGGTTAAATCCAACATCAAGCAGGCACAGTTAATCAAAGCCCAATCTCAAGGAGCCCGGATCCCGCAGCCAAAAATAGCCCGTAGGGCAAAACCGCAAAGATCAAAAACCCTGGGCGCTTTTGGCAAAGGGGCAAATTTTTACCTGGTACGTGATTAGCCAGCGAAAGCAGAATTTGGGCGGCCCTTATACACAGTCAGGCTGCAGGCCAAAGCGGCCTTGAAGCCAAATAGGGCACCTTAGCACGTTTACCAAACCTCTAGCAGGCCTTAAATTAAATTCGACCATTATCCTGCCAGCAAACGATTACAGACCGATTAACGGGGTAGATCTGGGTACCAGCAAAACGCGAGAGGACAACTGCGCAAATGCCCTAGCACCCCAAATTTGGGTGCAACATTAAAGCAAAATTATTAAAAAGTTTAAATCAATCAATCAATATTCCGCCAACAAACAATTCAAACTGAATTTAGTTAAGCTCTGGCAAGCAACAAAACTGGCACGCAATTGAGCGGGGCCCAACTACCCAAACTTAGCTGGTTGCCAATTATCCTGCGGGGCAAACCCTTAAAGGGCAAAGCGCTATACTTCAACACCGATATCCTGCTAAGAAACGATTGCAAAGAACTGAATTCGAGTAAAATCTAGCAACAAACAAAAATGCCAATCAATTGCGAAGGGTCAAATTCACTAGTAGCCAAAGGCTGATTGCCAATATCAAAGGGGCATTAAAAGTTTAAGTTCGATCAATATCCTGCCAACAAACGATTGCAACCAAACTGGTTCGATTAATGGCAACCGACAAACTTCAATCAATTGCGAGGGGTCAAATTCAATAGCAGCCAAAGGCTGATTGCCAATATCAAAGGGGCTATTAAAAGTTTAAGTTCAATCAATATCCTGCCAGCAAAAGGCTGCAAACAAACTGGATTCAATTAAGATCTGGCAGCCAACAAAATTGCCAATCAGCAAGCGGCCAAATTTATTAGCAGGCAAAGGCTGATTGCCAATTCAAAGGGGTTATTAAAAGTTTAAGTTCGATCAATATCCTGCCAACAAAAGGCTGCAAACAAACTGGATTCAATTAAGATCTGGCAGCCAACAAAACTGTCAATCAATTGCGAAGGGGCAAATTCACTAGCATCCAAAAGCTGGTTGCCAATATCAAAAGGGTTATTAAAAGTTTAAGTTCGATCAATATCCTGCCAACAAAAGGCTGCAAACAAACTGGTTTTGATTAAGATCTGGCACCCAACAAACTGTCAATTGCGAAAGCCCAATTCACTAGCAGCCAAAAGCTGTCAAAGGAGCTAATCCTGCCAGCAAACGATTGACAAGCGAACTGCGCTCGGGCGTCTCCCAGCCAACCCGGGCGTGGGCCAAATAAAACTGGCGCCAAACCCCTTGTTCTCCCAATCTAAGCGAGTAATCAAAGGAACGCCACCAAATCAAAGGACCCTCCAAGCCTACGGTGGTTATCAAACCAGCATTACCTAAAAATTCAAAATTACCCAATCGTTGGCAACTAGCACCCAATTGAGCCCAAACTGAAGGCGGTTAAGATCTGGCAGTCAAAAAATTATCAATCAATTGAGCGGGTCCCCAAATTCCTAAGGCCCTAATAAGGGGCTCAGCGCCGCTTGGTGCCTAATCTAAGCTACCATTCAATTGGGGGAGGAACCAAATTCACTAGCAGCTAAAATCGGTTACGGAAATCACACAAACAGAATTGTTTTAGTTAACACAAAAAAGAAAAATATATAAAAACACAAAAAATATTTGGGAAATCTTGAATCTGTAAGGATTTTTTTACAAAAACCTTCATAAATTTTGTAACGAATTGAAGATTTGGGGGTAAAATTTTCTCAATTCCCTCTCTTCGCTCTCTCTCCCCTTACTTCGCCTTCTCTCTTCCCCTAACCTCATTCTCTCTCAGTCTTTTTCTCCCCCTCCCTCTCACCCCCTACCTTCTCTCTCACTCTCTCTCTCTTTCACTTTATCTCTCCCCCTCCCTTCTCTCTCTCTCTGTCTGGTAGGCGTACAAAGCCGCCTGTTGCCCCAATCTACGCTGGCAGAGGGCAAGTACGCAAAGCCCAGAAACAGTATTGTTGACCTATTTTTATAGATTTATTAACACAAAATACAATATTTAACAAAATAATATTTGAAAAAGTTCGAATATTTAAGGATTTTTGGCAAAAAACTTCATAAATTTTTGATAACGTATACAAGATTTAACTTTGTTCAAAATTTTTCTCAATTCCTCTTTTGCAAGGGGCCTTTCCTTTACCTGTTCTATCTTTTTTCTCCGCCTTCGTCCCTCTCTCTCTATCCTCTCTCCCCTATACTTCTCTTTCTCTATCCTCCTAACTTCTCTGAAATTTAACTTTCTTTAAAATTTTCTCAAATCCCTCTCTTGCAATCGCTCTCTTCCCCTTCATTCTCTCTCTCTCCTTCTCTCTCTCTATCTTTCTCTTTCTCTCACTCTTTATCTTTCACCATCCCTTCTCTCTTTCTCTCGCCCCCCTTTAGGCGGCAAACCGCCTTTTGGCCTAATCTGAGCTGCCAATCATTTGGTTGCACACAATCTGAATTGGGGTAAGATCTGGCAGACAATCAACCCCGCCGCAGGGCAGCGCGGCTTATAATCCAAATTAGGCTGGCTACAAGACTGGGCGATGACCAAATCTAGTTGCAAATTGATTTGGCTTAAGCCCCTAAGCTGCCAATCAGAGGGCTCAAACCCAAAGACGATCAATATTTAGCCCCTACAACACTCGCAAAGAATCTGAAGTCGGGTATGGTTAGCAATTAAATTGGCCCACGATCAGGATAAAGCGGATATGAGGCCATATTAGGCGCACCCAAGCCCCTGTTGTCAATCAATTTGGCGAGAGACCCAGATTGGGCAGCAGGCAAAATCTGGGCGGCAAGGTCAAAGGGGGATTGTTGGAAAATTGAAGTCCAATCAATAGGAGGACAACAAGCAATTGCAAACAAATTGAATTCGGGTATTGGCTGTCAATTATCGGTCCTAGAGCAGAACAGGATAGGGCCCAAATTAGGGGGAGCCACCTAAACCCGCTGTTGGATCAATCTAAGCTGCGAATCAGCTGAGTGAGAGGGCAAATTTACTCGCAGCTAAAATCGGGATAGCAATATCAAAGGAAAATTATTGAAAAATCCAAATTCAAATTCAACAGATATCTTGCCAACGACCCATTAAAACTCAAACTGGCTTGAGAAAAGCCGGGTGGCAATTAGTTCGGCTTAGGGTAAACGGATAAGGGCCCAAACTAAGGCCATTGCCCAAATCCACGGTTGCTGCCAAACCTGGCTGCCAATCAATTGAACGGTCCCAAAAGCGAAGCTGCCATCCACTTTCTCAGGGCGTCGAAGACCGTGAAGGACGCCTTGCCATTTTCAAATACTCGGTTACTCAAGTCATACAAACGTTATTATTTTAGTTCACACAAAATAATATTTTAAAAACTTTTAACCTTAATTTGGCAAAATATTTTATTAATTTAGTTAGGTGTAGAAGATTTAACTTTTATCGGAAGCAAAATTATAGTAAACCGCTATATCGGCCTACATTGATATCTTTAGAACATTAGCTAAGTCATTTTTTGTACAGAAAGCCCAACAAGTTGCATTTTTTAAACTTTTTGTAAGGGGGCTGGCCCAAATATGGGGTTTAAAATTCTCAAATCGCTATTAGTGCGCTTTTACGTGGAGAAACCAATCAATCAATCCACCAGCCATAGGGTTCTCCTAACCCGGTATTCGCTCGGCTCTCTCTCTTTCTATTTCTCGCCAGCCCTTAACTCCCTCTCTCTTTCTCTCTCTCTCTCTTCCCTTTTCTCTTTCTCGCCACCCCTTACCTCCCTCTCTCTTTCTCTCTCTCTTCCCTTTTCTCTTTCTCGCCACCCCTTACGTTTCTCTCTCTCACCCCCTTACTTCTCTTTCTCCCTCTTCTCTTTTCTCTCCACCCCTTATCTCTCTCACCCCTTTCTCTTTATCTCTCCCCTTTACGGCTCTCTCTCTCTTTCTATCTCCCCATTACTTCCCTCTCACTTATCCGCACGCCCTTCTCTTTAGCTCATTATCTCTACCCTTTACGGGGCTCTCTCACTTTCTCTCTGCCTTTTCTCTTTCTCGCCACCCCTTACGTCTTTCTCTCTCTGACCTGCTTACTTCGCCTTCTCTCTCTTCTCTTTCTCTCCACCCTTCCCTCTTTCACCCCTTTCTCTTTCTTTCCACCCCTTACTTCTCTCTCTATCACTTTATCTCTCCCCCTTTACGGCTCTATTTCACACCCCATTACTTCCTTCTCTGTCTTATCCGCTCGCTCCTTTAGGCCCTCTCCTTATCTGCCTTTAATTGGGGGAAGGGCCCTAATTTACTAACAGCCAAAATCTGGTTGACATACTGTAAAGCAGCAATATTTAAAAATCAATCAATCAATAGGGGGCAAAAAACAAACTAAACTAAATTCGGGTGTTGGCTGCTAATTAATTGAGGCGTAGAGTAGGCAAAGCAGGCCTGGGAGCAAATTAGGCCGGCGTAAACCGGCTGTCGGCCCAAGTTAAACGGCTGATTGATCAGGACCCCAAAATTCACTGGCAGCCAAATCTGGCGGACAATATCAAAGAAGAATTATTGAAGAATCAAACTCAAGCAATATTTGGCACCTACAGTTGTCAAACAACCTGACCGGGGCAAGGTAGGCCTGCCAATCAATTCGGGCGGGGGTAGCGCAGGTAATAAAACAAATTAGGCTGCCACATCGAGGGCTACTGCCAAAGCTAATTGCAAATTAATTGAGCTTAATGACCTCACTAATTCTGACAATTAATTGGGCGAGAGCCAAATTCCTTAGCAGGCAAAATCTGGCGGCCAAAGGAGAATTCTTGAAAATTCGAATCTCCAATAAATATCCGCCCAACAAACGAGGCCAAACAAACTGCACTCGGGTGTTGTTATCGGAAACTATCTGCAATCAATCAATCGCCCAAATCAAAAACAGGGCAAGGCTGACGGCTCATCAATTTAAAAACCCAAATTCAATCTATATTTGGCAACTAACAACACTTGCAAACAAACGAATTGAGTTTGGAGGCCGTAGAGCAGAACAAAGCGAAAAAGCCCTAAATTAGGTTGCCCTCAACTCCTCCTTTTTGTCGAACCTACGCTGCCAATCAATTGGGCGAAGGGCAATTCAGCAGCTAATCAGGCTGCTATAGCAAAGGGGTGCAGTTAAAAGGGTAAAGGCAATCAATATCACCGGCAACAAAACAATCGCAAGCAATCAGCGCTCGAGGGTTACCCAAATCTATCAGTTAAACCGGGGCTCCAGAATCAATTCACAGCCCAAGTTTGGCGGCCATTAGCAAAGAAGTAATTATCAATATCCGTCCAACAAACGATTGCCAACAAACTGAATTTTGGTATTGATTGGCAATTTCCGGACAAATCGGTAGGGGCCAAATAAGGTTGAACTCGCAAAACCCCCTGTTTAATCCTAGCTAAGCTCCCAATAAATTGGCCGTTATTGAAAAAAGCAGCAATATTCAAGGCTAACAAAGGTTTGCAGACAAATTGAATTAGGGGAGAGTCTGGCTGCCAATCAATTGGTCCGTGTTCGACGTAGGTTGAGCGGATAAGAGCCCCAAACTAAGGGGCCTTGGGCCCTAAACCCAGGGTTGAGACCAATTGAGCGTGAGCCAAAGGGCGAGGCACGCCAAATTTGGCTCCAATATATTGGCGGCTTTAAATCAGCCTAACACCTGAAGCGTTTCGCTGGCAAACAAACCCTAACATATTCGGCAAATTCTATCCGCCTTTGCGCAAGCCGGATTATCGGTTTTCTTTAGCACCTATAACAGACCCCTTCAAAACCCTAATTCAATCTATAGCCGGTCGTCAACAAACGCGCCAAGGCGCGAGGCTGGCAAGGGTCCTTGCCGCTTTTCAAATACTTGGGGCCGCAAATCATACAAACAATTCTTTAATTATTATTTTTATAATTTATTTTAGGTAACACCAAAAATACAAAAATTTAAAAACTCAAATAATAATATTGAAAAAACTTTTAATATTTAAAGATTTTGACAAAATATTTTATAAATTTTTAGTAAGTATCGATCGAGATTGAACTTTGATCAATCAATCAATCAATCGACATCCACTGGGGCCTCCTCGGCGCTTACATTCCTCTCGGGCTTCGTTTTCTTGCATTCGCGCACTTTTACTTCTTTCACGCTTTTCTCTCCCCCTTACAGCTCTCTCTTTCTCTTTTCGTATTTCTTTCTTTCGCTCTACTCTCCCTTTCTTCCTCTCTCGCTCCTTACGTCTCTCTCTCTCTTTCTCTCAATCTCTCTCTCTCTTTCTCTACCCACCCCGCTTCCTTCCCTTTCTTGGGGGCCTGCGGCCCTCTCACTGGCCCTCTCCGTTCCCTTTTCCCATCTTTTTACGCAGGGGCCTCAAAATCTCGCAATTCAAAAACTTTACAATAGATACTCAAATGGCGTACGCCACCGACAAACTCAACGGAATATTTGGCGTGATCTTCGTTTAGGGCCGCTGTTTCTGCTCAGAACGAAGTCCGTTGAAGTTTTCGGCGTACACTTCGCATTCAAACAACCCTTTGAACTCTGCGATAGTCCGTTAAATATAGGCGTTAACTCCGGCAGGCCCCAGGCCACTCATTGAAATAATTCTGGTGGGACCCCTTTGCCATCCCCTTGGGGGCCCACACCCTTCCTTGTACGGCTGCAGATTTGATAAGTTCGAGCTTTTGCAGCCTTAATATTTTTTTGCCCTCCCCACAATCTCTCTTTCACTGGCTTTTATCTTTTGGCCTGCGGTTGTTTGGCCGGAACGGCTCCTTCTTCTTCTTTCAGTTTCTTCAGCCTTTCTTTCTCACCCCTTTCGCTTTTTTTTCTTTGGCAGGCGATCGCTTTCTTACGGGGCCGATACTTCCTCCCTCTTTCTTTGATTTTATAATCTCTTTTTGACGTTTTTTTACTTGTCTGGCGATAAAAGACGTTTTAATGTTCAACATTCTCAAATCGTTGTATTGCGCTCTTACGCAAACCGCTAATAATCAATCAGCCAACCAACCAACACCCATTGGATTCTCCTTTCCTCTTGCATTCTCTCGATCTTCCCCTCCCTTTTTTTCTCTCGCCCCTTACTTCTTCCCCTCCCTTTCTTTCTCTCGCCCCTTACTTCTTCCCCTCCCTTTCTTTCTCTCGCCCCTTACTTCTTCCCCTCCCTTTCTTTCTCTCGCCCCTTACTTCTTCCCCTCCCTTTCTTTCTCTTGCCCATTACTTCCTCTTCTATTTATTAAGAAATAGTGACTAAAAAGAGAGAGTCAGACGAGAGAATATTTTGGTTCCGCGCACCTTATCTAAAAATTGTTTGATTTCTTAAAGAAAGGCAAAACAATTTTTAGATAAGGTGCGGGGAATCAAAATACTCTCGTCGGCTGACTCTCTCTATTTAGTACACTATTTCTTAATAAATAGAAGAGAAAGTAATGGGCGAGGGCAATTGCGCGAGAGGGAAGATCGAGAGGGGCAGAAGTAATGGGCGAGAGAAAGAAAGAGAGGGGAAGAAGTAAGGGGCGAGAGAAAGAAAGAGAGGGGAAGAAGTAAGGGGCGAGAGAAAGAAAGAGAGGGGAAGAAGTAAGGGGCGAGAGAAAGAAAGGGAGGGGAAGATCGAGAGAATGCAAGAGGAAAGGAGAATCCAATGGGTGTTGGTTGGTTGACTGATTGATTATTAGCGGTTTGCGTAAGAGCGCAATACAACGATTTGAGAATGTTGAACACTTGGCCGGAAAAAAGATAAAACGTCTTTTATCGCCAGACAAGTAAAAAAACGTCAAAAAGAGATTATAAAATCAAAGAAAGAGGGAGGAAGTATCGGCCCCGTAAGAAAGCGATCGCCTGCCAAAGAAAAAAGCGAAAGGGGTGAGAAAGAAAGGCTGAAGAAACAGAAAGAAGAAGAAGGAGCCGTTCCACCCAAACAACAGCAGGCCAAAAGATAAAAGCCAATGAAACTCTTGAGTGAGAAGACCAGCCCCAGCAAAAGAAAAGAGAGAGATTGTGGCGAGGGCAAAAAAAAAATTAAGGCTGCGAAAGCTCGAACTTAACAAAGAACTGAAGCCGTACAAGGAAGGATGTGGGCCCCAAGGGGATGGCAAAGGGGTCCCACCAGAATTATTCCAACAGTTGCCTGGGGGCCTGCCGGCCTTAAGCCATTCGGTCTATATTTAACGGAATATCGCCGAGTTCAAATGGCTTTTGAAAGCGAAGTGTACGCCGAAAATTATCAACGTACCTGGTTATGAGCAGAAACAGAGGCCCTAAACGAAGAACACGCCAAATATTCCGTTGAGTTTATCGGGGCGTACGCCCTTTGAATATCTATTGTAAAGTTTTTGAATTGCGAGATTTTGGGGCCCCTGCGTAAAAAGATGGGAAAAGGGAACGGAGAGAGACAGTGAGAGGGCAGCAGGGCCCAAAGAAAGAGAAGGAAGCGGGGTGGGTAGGGAAAGAGAGAGATTGAGAGAGAGAGAAGCTGAGAGACGTAAGGAGCGAGAGAGGAAGAAAGGGAGAGTAGAGCGAAAGAAAGAAATACGAAAAGAGAAAGAGAGAGCTGTAAGGGGGAGAGAAAAGCGAGAAAGAAGTAAAAGTGCGCGAATGCAAGAAAACGAAGCCCGAGAGGAATGTAAGGGGCGAGGAGGCCCCAGTGGATGTCGATTGATTGATTGATTGATCAAAGTTGAATCTCGATACTTACTAAAAATTTATAAAATATTTTGTCAAAATCTTTAAATATTAAAAGTTTTTTCAATATTATTATTTGAGTTTTTAAATTTTTGTATTTTTGGTATTACCTAAAATAATTTATAAAAATAATAATTAAAGAATAGCGCTTGTGTGATTTGCGGCCCCAAGTATTTGAAAAACGGCAAGGGCCCTTGCCAGCCTCGCGCCTTGGGGCGTTTGTTGACTGCCGGCTATGGATTGAATTAGGGTTTTGAAGGGGTCTGTTATAGGTGCTAAAGTAAACCGATAATCCGGCTTGCGCAAAGCCTGATAGAATTTGGCGGATATGTTAGGGTTTGTTTGCCAGCGAAACGCTTCAGGTGTTAGGCTGATTTAAAGCCGCCAATATATTGGAGACAAATTTGGCGTGTCTCGCCCTTTGGCTCACGCTCAATTGGTCTCAAACCTGGGTTTAGGGCCCCAGGCCCCTTAGTTTGGGGCTCGTATCCGCTCAACCTACGTCGAACACGGACCAATTGATTGGCAGCCAGACTCGCCCTAATTCAATTTGTTTGCAAACCTTTGTTAGCCTTGAATATTGCTGATTTTTTCAATAACGGCCAATTTATTGGGAGCTTAGCTGGGCCAACAGGGGGGTTTTGCGGGTTCAACCTAATTTGGGCCCTACGCGACTTGTCCGAAAATTGCCAATCAATACAAGAATTCAGTTTGTTAGAAAGCGTTTGCTGGACGGATATTGATTAAATTGACTTTTTAAATAATTCTTCTTTGCTAACGGCAGTCAAACTTCGGCTGTGAATTGATTCGGTCCCCGGCTTAATTGAGCAATAGATTTGGATACCTTCGAGCGCCTTTGCTTGCGACCGTTTAGTTAGCGGGATATTGATTGACTTTACCCTTTTAACTGCACTCTTTTGCTTAGCAGCCTGATTAGCTGCTGAATTACCCTTCGCCCAATTGATTGGCAGCGTAGATTCGGCAAAAAGGCGGAGTTGAGGGCAGCCTAATTTAGGCACTATTCGCTTTGTTCTGCTCTACGGCCTTCAAAATCAATTCGTTTGGTGGATATTGATTCGAGATTTGAATTTTCAATAATTTCCCTTTGATGTTGGAGCTGCTAAGGAATTAGGCTCTCGCCCAATCAATTGACAGAATTCAGGGGAGGACTTAAGCTCAATTAATTTGCAATTAGCTTTGGCAGCAGCCGGCAATGTGGCAGCCTAATTTGGTTTATTAGCTGCTCCACCCACGCCCGAATTGATTGACAGGCCTACCTTGCCCGCCCAGGTTGTTTGACAACTGTAGGTGTCAAATAACGCTTGAGTTTGATTCTTAAATAATTCTTCTTTGATATTGTCCGCCAGATTTTGGCTGCCAGTGAATTTTGGGGTCCTGATCAATCAGCCGTTTAACTTGGGCCGACAGCCGGTTTACGCCGGCCTAATTTGTTCCAGCCTGCTTTGCCTACTCTACGCCTCAATTAATTAGCAGCCAACACCCGAATTTAGTTTAGTTTGTTTTTTGCCCCTATTGATTGATTGATTTTTAAATATTGCTGCTTTACAGTATGTCAGCCAGATTTTGGCTGCTAGTAAGCTAGGCCCCTTCCCCCAATTAAAGGCAGATAAGGAGAGGACCTAAAGGAGCGAGCGGATAAGACAGAGAAGGAAGTAATGGGGTGTGAAATAGAGCCGTACTGGGAGAGATAAAGAGAGAGAAAGAGCCGGGCGGGCGGATAAGGGATAGGGAAGTAAAGGGGGAGAGAGAAAGAGATAGATAGAAAAGTAAGGGGTGGAGAGAAAGAGAAAGGGGTAAAAGAGGGAAGGGTGGAGAGAAAGAGAGGAGAGAGAAATAGAAGTAAGGAGGTCAGAGAGAGAGAGAAAGACGTAAGGGGTGGCGAGAAAGAGAAAAGGGAGAGAGAAACAGAGTGAGAAAAAAAACTAAGAGAGAGAGAGAGGTAAAGGGGAGAGATAATGAGAAGGGCTTGCGAATAAGAGAGAGAGGGAAGTAAAGGGGGAGAGAAAGAGAGAAGGGATAGAGAGCCGAGCGAATATACCGGGTTAGGAGAGCCCAATGGCTGGTGGATTGATTGATTGGTGTCTTTACGTAAAGCGCCCTAATAACGATTTGAGAATTTTAAACCCTATATTTGGGCCAGCCCCTTACAAAAAGTTTAAAAAATACAACTTGTTGGGCTTTCTGTACAAAAAATGACTCAGCTAACGTTCTTAAGATATCAATGTAGCCCGATTTAGCTTGCGATAAAAGTTAAATCTTCTACACTTTACTAAATTAATAAATTATTTTGCCGAAATCTTTAAACGTTAAAAGTTTTTAAAATATTATTTTGTGTGAACTAAAATAATAACGTTTGTATGACTTTAGTAACCGAGTATTTGAAAATGGCAAGCGTCCTTCACGGTCTTCGACGCCCTGAGAAGGTGGATGGCAGCTTCGCTTTTGGGACTGTTCAATTGATTGGCAGCCAGATTTGGCAGCAACCGTGGATTTGGGCAATGGCCTTAGTTTGGGCCCTTATCCGTTTACCCTTAAGGTGAACTAATTAGCACCCGGCTTTTCTCGACCCAGTTAGTGTTCTAATGGGTCGTTGGCAAGATATCTGTTAAATTTGAATTTGGATTTTTCAATAATTACCCTTTGATATTGATCCCCCGATTTTAGCTGCGAGTAAATTTGTCCCCTCACTCAGCTGATTCGCAGCTGAGATTGACCCAACAGCGGGTTTAGGTGGATCCCCCTAATTTAGGCCCTATCCTGTTCTGCTCTAGGGCCGACAATTTCCAGCCAATGACCGAATTCAATTTGTTCGCAATCGCTTGTTTGCCTCCTCTTGATTGGACTTCAATTTTCCAACAATCCCCCTTTGACCTTGCCACCCAGATTTTGCCTGCTGCCCAATCTGGGTCTCTCGCCAAATTGATTGACAACAGGGGCTTGGGTGCGCCAAATATGGCGCTTTATCCTGATCGTGGGCCGAATTAATTGCTAACCAATACCAGACTTCAGTTTCTTTGCGAGTGCTGTAGGAGCTAAATATTGATCGTCTTTGGGTTTGAGGCCCCTCGTCCAATTGATCGGCAGCTTAGATTAGGGCTTAAGCTAAATTAATTTCCAGCTAGATTTGGACAGCGCCCAGCCTTGTAGGCAGCCTAATTTGGATTATAAGACGCGCTACCCTACGGCGGAATTGATTGCCTGCCCGATCTTGCCCCAATTCAGATTGTGTGCGACCAATTGACTGGCAGCTCAGATTAGGCCAAAAGGCGGTTTGCCGCCTAAAGGGAGCGAGAGAAAGAGAGAAGTGATGGTGAGAGATAAAGAGCAAGAGAAAGAGAAAGATAGAGAGAGAGAGGAAGAGAGAGAAAGAGCGCGAGAGAGAGAGAGAGAGAGAGGAAGAGAGAGAAAGAGCGAGAGAGAGAGAGAGAGAAGGTGAGAGAGAAGGAGAGAGAGAGCGAGAGATAGAGAAAGATAGAGAGAGAGAGAGGGGAAGAGAGAAAGAACGAGAGAGAGAGAAGGAAGGGGAAGAGAGCGATTGTAAGAGAGGGATTTGAGAAAATTTTAAAGAAAGTTAAATTTGAGAGAAGTTAGGAGGATAGAGAAAGAGAAGTATAGGGAAGAGTGGATAGAGAGAGAGGGACGAAGGCGAGAAAAAAGATAGAACAGGTAAAGGAAAGGCCCCTTGTTAAAGAGGAATTGAGAAAAATTTTGAACAAAGTTAAATCTTGTATACGTTACCAAAAATTTATGAAGTTTTTTGTCAAAAATCCTTAAATATTCGAACTTTTTCAAATATTATTTTGTTAAATATTGTATTTTTTGTTAATAAATCTATAAAAATAGGTCAACAATAATGTTTCTGGGCTTTGCGTACTTGCCCTCTGCCCGCGTAGATTTGCGCAACAGGTGGTTTTGTACACCTATCAGCCGGAGAGAAAGAGAAGGTGGCGGGAGAGATAAAGTAAGAGAGAGAGAGAGAGAGAAGGTAGGGGATGAGAGAGAGAGGGAGAAAGAGACTGAGAGAGAATGGGGCTAGGGGAAGAGAGAAAGCGAAGTAAGGGGAGAGAGAGCGAAGACAGGGAGTAAAATTTTACCCCCAAATTTTCGATTCGTTATAAAATTTATGAAGGTTTTTGTAAAAAAATCCTTACAGATTCAAGGTTTTCCAAATATTTTTTTGTTTTTTAAATATTTTTCTTTTTTGTGTTAACTAAAATAATTTTGTTTGTGTGATTTTCGTAACCGATTTTAGCTGCTATAAATTTGGTTCCTCTCCCAATTGAATGGCTGCTTAGATTAGGCAACAAGCGGCGCTGAGTCCCTTATTAGGGTCTTAGGAATTTGGGGGCCCGCTCAATTGATTGATAATTTTTGACTGCCAGACCGCCTTTAGTTTGGGCTCAATTGTATGCTAGTTGCCAATGAGTGGGTAATTTTGAATTTTAGGTAATGATGGTTTGGGAATCTCCGTAGGCTTGGGGTGTTCTTTGATTTGGCGGCGCTCCTTTGATTACTCGCAAAGATTGGGTAAACAAGGGGCTTGGTGCCAACTTTATTTGGCCACACGACCGGGCTGGCTGAGAGACGCCCCGAGCGCAGTTCGCTTGTCAATCGTTTACTGGCAGGATTAACTCCTCTGATATTGGCAATCAGCCTTTGGCTGCTAGTGAATTTGGCCCTTCGCAATAGATTGACAGTTTTGTTGTAACCCCCCTTTATATTGGCAATCAGCCTTTGGCTGCTAGTGAATTTGTCCCTTCGCAATTGATTGGCAGTTTTGTTGGCTGCCAGATTGCAACCGTTTGTTGGCAGGATATTGGTCGAACTTAAACTTTTTAATAACCCCCCCTTTATATTGGCAATCAGCGTTTGGCTGCTAGTGAATTTGACCCTTCGCAATTGATTGGCAGTTTTGTTGGCGGCCAGATCTTAATTGAATCAAGTTTGTTTGCAAACGTTTGTTGGCAGGTATTGATCGAACTTAAACTTTAATAGCCCCTTTGATATTGGCAGTCAAATCATCCTTTGGATGCTTGTGAATTGACTCTTTGGCGATTGACAGTTTTGTTGGCTGCCAGATCTTAATCGAATCCAGTTTATTTGCAATCGTTTCTTCGTAAGCGCTTTGCACTTTAGGGGGTTTGCCCTACAGGCTAATTTTGGCAACCAGCTTTGTTTGGGTTTGGGCTGCCGCTCTATTGGCGCCTACTAAAGCGGCCCTGAGGGCCCTTTACCCTAAAGCTTAACTGCTTTACACCCCGGATTTGCCTAACACTTGAAGCTGCGTAATAATCGCTGTTTGGTTGCGATATGGTTGAGGGACGAGGTATTGATTGAATTTGAACTTTGCAATAAGCTGTTTCAATTATGCAGATAAATTTGAGTATTTTGGGGGTTCGACTGTCGCTTATTGATGTAAGTATGCTTGCTGCTGGATTTACCCTAAAGCTTATTGATTTCAAGCGGTTCTGCCTGTCACTCGAATAATCGCTGATCGGCTGCAATATGGTTAAGGGGCTGCTGACTGGTACAGATTTCCTGTACGCTTGCTTTATTTGGGTATCTTACTCAACTGTGTGTTGTATATTAAAGTTGGATTTTAAAAAATTCTGCAAGGTAACGGCCAAGTTTAGACGTCGCTTGAATTTATTTTTATTACTTTTATCAAATTTTTACTTTTTTTTAAATATTAAGTTTTTATTTTGTTTTTATATTTTTTAAATTTTTAATTATTTGAGTCTACGCCCCTTTCAAATTTTGAACTTATTTTTATTATAACAAATATTTTATTGATCTTTCACTGAGAAAGTTTTTTTTCGCCTTACGTTTTTAAGAGAAAATATTGATTTTCGAAATATTAAAATCTGCCGTGAGCAAAAAGCCTACTTCTTATCAGAAACAGCCCCTTGCTGTACAGATGTTAGGTCAAATGAAATAGCGTCCTTCGATGCGTAGAATGGTCGCTCAGCTACCCAGAAAACTTTATTTGTACTTGCGATTATTAGCTCGCGCAGGGCTTTGAACTTGGCTGTTGGCTGCAAACCCCCTCAGTTACTACTGCAGTTGAAATTGTTTATTCCCTTTGCGAAGAATATGACGTCATCCCCCACCATATAAGGACAATTAGGGGCCTTTACTCCCGATACACCATGGCCAAGTGGTTAGTGCTCGCGGCTCCCTCGCAGTGGAAGCGGAGGTTCGGATCCCTCTGGATGAAAATGATTTTAATTGATTAAAAAATAATTTTAAATATTTAAATCTCGCGCAGAAAAAATTCAAAAATAAAACTTGCGCAAAAAAATAAAAATTTAAATATTAAATAAAAAATAAATTAAATAATTAAAATAAAAATATTAAATAAATTCTCGCAGAGAAAAAATTTGGGTGACGCCATTCCCCAGTATATAGGGATAATTAGGGGCCTTTACTTCCAACACCCCATGGCCAAGTGGTTAGTGCTCGCGGCTCCCTCGCAGTGGAAGCTGAGGTTCGGATCCCCCTGGATGCAAATGATTTAATTGATTAAAAAGTAATAAAATCTCGCGCAGTGACAAAATCAAATAAAAAATAAATTAAAAATAAATAAAAATATTAAGTAAGGTCTCGCAGGAAAAAAATTTGGGTGACGTCATTCGCCAGTATATAGGGAGAATTAAAGGCCTTTACTCCCAACACACCATGGCCAAGTGGTTAGTGCTCTCGACTCCCTCGCAGTGGAAGCGGGGGTTCGGATCCCTTTGGATGCAAATCGGTTTTAAATGATTTAAAAATAAATAAAATCTCGCGCAATAAAAAATCAATAATAAATTTAAATAATAAAAATAAAAGTCTCGCAGGAAAAAAACTCGAAAAAGTCGGGCAGGGACCCTGCCAATAGGTTTAGGCTATAAGACCAAACTAGCCAAGCCTCACTTGGCTGGGCCTCACTTGGCAGCCGACACCACCGCCATAGGTATAGCCTGCGAAAAAAATCCGGTGGTTTTACAGGTAGTAACTACTGTCCTACAAGAGCGTCAAGACCGGCGGTTCTTCCTAATTTACCCAACGAAGGGGTACATGACGAATAAGACGTTGAAAAAAAAGGGTGAAAGACAAATAGATAAAGCCAGCATTTCTTATAACCGTTTGTCATGTCCCCATCATTATTTCTCATGCCCTAACATACATTGTCGTATAATGGTCGTACGCCAGTCAGACTTTTGGCATATAATAGTCATACTTTCATACCAGAGTCGTAATAATGCCATAGCATAGTCACATTTTTCATAACAGAGTGATCATTTGTCACACATTAGTCATGTCACATTCTCATACAATAGTCATCTTTGGATGCTTAGCAGGAACACGTTTAATCGGGATTTTGCACTTTTTTAAACTTATAAATTACTCTTTTTCTCTGCACTCTCTCACTTTCCCCTTATCTCTAGTCGTTTTTCGGGGAGGGTACCCGCGCGGATTTTTATCCCGGTACTACTCACGGCCTTTCCAATCCATGGATACTCTCACCACTAAGCTACGCAGGACCCTTTGCACTATGAGAAGGGCTCTCTTCGTTACTTTGAGAGAGACGCAGGCCCCACCAGCACGCCGCTTACTTCGGGCATTACATCTCACCTCTCTCGGAAGCCGGGTTCCTCGGGCTTCTCTAACCCTTCTTCCGGTGGACATAGAATCTGGACTCAGAGGTCCCTTGTTGGACATGGTCTCTGGATTCAGAAGTCCCGGCCGCGCCAGGGGGGATCTACCCGGGAGCGCCGTGTCATGCTCCGTCGGTCCGCTGCAAAAGTGCAAAAGAGATCGACTCGCGGTGGGACTCGAACCAACTGCCTTTCCAATCCGTGGAATGCTCTCACCACTGAGCTACGCAGGGCCCTTTGCACTCCCCTCTATCTCAAGAGATGAGAAGAGGGCTCTCTTTATTACTTTGAGAGAGACGCAGGCCCCGCCGGCACGCCGCTTCCTCCATGCATTTCAGTAAAATTGACATATAGCTTATTTCGTACTTAAGGCGCTGGAATTTTATAATCTCCGTTTGACGGACAAATACCCGAAGCTAGTGAAGTTTCGAATGGTTTTTTGATCAAAATTAGTGAATTTCTCCAAGATAATTTAATTTTTTCGCCCAGTCGAAAGAAAACTTCATTTTTTAAAGAGAGTCAAATTTTAGCAACCTCGGCACCGCCGACTCGTAACTTCGGTAAAAAGACGATTCGTTCCCCACCCCCGATTCGTTCTCTTTAATAATGACAAAAACTTAAAAAATTGTACAAATCTCGCTCGAGTTGCGATCGCAACCCTGATATCTAATGATCGACCGGTTAGAAAAATGTAATGTTTGATTAAACATTTGCTAATGGAACTGACCAGATTCCCAAAAAATTGTAAAAACCTCCATTTTTATGGCATTCTGGCACTACCGTATTTTTCCTATTAGTAACCCCCTCTCCATTTGAACCCCCCTCTCTAATTGTGACCCCCCTCGAGGGGAGTTTGAAAAATAGTAACCCCCTCTCCGTTTGAAACCCCCTCCCTAATTGTGACCCCCTCCCTCTTCCAAGTCGTGAGTTGTAAAAATTACCTAGGTACGATCTATCTACTAAGTTTTTTTCTCCTTACCAATTACGTATAAAATTAGCGTTTAGTGATAAAATGAGTGATGAAAATTTTAGTGAAGAGTTAATCACAAAAAAACGTCCCACGACAAACTACTTTTGACCGTAATGTTAACGGGGAGATCGGACGGATACAAATGTCTTCCTTA
Source organism: Globodera rostochiensis (assembly GCA_018350325.1). Lineage (NCBI taxonomy): Eukaryota > Metazoa > Nematoda > Chromadorea > Rhabditida > Heteroderidae > Globodera > Globodera rostochiensis. The sequence goes on from JAEVLN010000005.1 coordinate 3,353,490, forward strand.
TGTACTTTTGCCTCGAAAACGACCTGATGCCGCAATCAAAGCAAAATTCAAGAACAAACTTCATCTTGTTTGGGCAGGAAAAATTTGGATGGATGATGCGCTTACAGAAAAGTATTTGCAGCGTGTTTTTGGGCATGGATTTTTTTACAACCGTCTACTCGTATGGGATTCTTTTCGCTGCCACATCAGCGATTCAACAAAAAACGCACTAAACCAATTCAAAATTGATACAGCGGTCGTGCCCGGCCTATTTCCCCCTTAATTGGTACAACTGTTTCAGGCTGCACAAAAAACGTCCAAGCAGCTGATGTTTGTTGGAATGCACCGTTCAGAGCAAAGATTAACCCCCTCTCCATTTGAAATCCCCTCTCTAATAATGACCCCCCTCGAGGGGGGTTTGAACAATAGTAACTTCGGGGTTACTAATAGAGAAAATACGGTATTTTCAAATTAAAAATCCAATCGTTAGGGGTGTATTCGCGCGGTATTGCATGAAATATTTTTAAACCTTTTGGGTTTCGATGTCACTTTTCCACCAGTGTGAATATGAATTATTTAGAAATATTTTTTTTCATTTGAATCGATCGTCATTTTATAAAATGGTGAAAATAATTATTCCATGAGGTCACAGGAATATTGATGAGAATATTTATAATATGTCAGAAATATCGATTTGGGTGAGATAATTATTAAAGAATATATTTGAATGAATGCCCATTTCAATTGCATGCTGAATAAAATGGAAAAGTTTTGGATTTTTATTTTGGTGTCATTATTTGCAACAAAATCACTGGAAAAAGCCGAATCCGTACAAATGGAGGAAACGCCACACAAAATATTTGATGAAATATTTGGAGAAGGCTGGTGGGACAATGATAAAAACGAAGAATGGAATAAATTAACGCTTGAACACAATTTCCATCACCAAATCGACCGGCAGAAAACCAAAATTGGACAAATTGAACCAAATTCAACTGATCAGCTTGGACAAATTGAACCAAATTTAACTGATCAGCTTGGACAAATTGAACCCTATTCAACTGATCAGCTTGGACAAATTGAACCCAATTCAACTGATCAGCTTGGACAAATTGAACTCAATTCAACTGATCAGCTTGGACAAATTGAACCCAATTCAACTGATCAGCTTGGACAAATTGAACCCAATTCAACTGATCAGCTTGGACAAATTGAACCCAATTCAACTGATCAGAATCCTCCTCTCACAGAGTCTGATCACTCTGATAATGCCAAAAATGTTGAAGAAATTACTTCAAATGAAAAACGTAAAATTATCTACAAATTCTACGCAATAAAAGATGAAATTAAGCAAAAAGGAAAATATTCAACAAAAGAATGGAATCAAATTGAGGATAAAATTGCTAAACATTTAAAAGTCAATCGCAAAAAAATATATAAATGGAAAAAAGAATTTAGCCTAAGTCAAAAAAAGACAACAAATGATCGTAAACATTTGGTAGAAAAATTTGATCAGATGAAAGCCGAGTTAAAGCGGGCCGGATTCAAAAACTCTTATCCCACTCAAATAAATGAAACTGTCGCAAAAGAATTGGGCATAACTGATAGAACAATTTACAATTGGAAACGAAAACTTGGCCAAACCAGTGAGTTTTTCGTACACAATTTAATTATTTATTTAAAGTAATTAAATTCTTTTACAGCACCACAACATAAATATCCCCACAACGAACAAAAAGAATTGATGAAACGTTATTATGAAATTAAGGGCAAAAATTCTAAAATTAGAGACGAAGACATTGCCAAAATATTGAAAATTGGAAGAACCACTTTGCGTAGATGGCAAAGTCAATTTAAACGAGAGCAATTTTATCAAAATTCTGTCGATGGACATTTTGTGGAAGAGAATGCCGCGGCAAATGTTCAGGAAATTGAGAACTCGAATTAGAGGAGTATTTGAATGAAACTAGGGGCAATAAAATTTTCGACTACCACTTTCGTCTTTTCTATAATAAAGATTTAAAATTCGCTCTGCAAAAGAGATCGAACTGCGGTAGGACTCGAACCCACGGCATTTCCAATCCGTGGAATGCTCTCACCACTGAACTACGCAGGCACCCTTTGCACTCCCCTCTATCTCACTAGATGAGAAGAAGGCTCTCTTTATTACTTTGAGAGAGACGCAGGCCCCTCCTGATCCCGTAAAAAAAGACCGAGGGAATGGAAAGTTTCCCTCGATTTGGGGGAAAATCTCCCCCAATTTGTAAAAAAAGAAATTCCCTTGTTTTTGAGGGAGACTTCCCCAGAAATCGAAGGAGATTTACCCAGGGAATCTTCCCCGTAAAAAAAGAAAATTCCCGGAGAAAATTCCGCCAATTTGGAGGGAAATTTCCCTCGAAAAGCTCACCTACAAATAGCAGGGGAACACTGTCTACCCCAAAATAATTAGTTTAAAAAATATTTTTTTAAACGGTATTCGAGGGCGTAACTCTGCATATGAGATTTTTTTGGACCAATTTCGAACCCTGACCCGAATTCGAACAAATTTTTGAAAATTGAAAATTTCCATAAATCAATTTTAGCCTCAAAATCTTTCAAAAGCATGATTTCGATCATTACTTGGCTTTTCGTTGTATTTTGTGCTTTTTAACAATTTCAAGGCCAAAATTATTTTTGGATATTGAATTTTCAAAAAATTATTAGAATTCGGGTCAGGGGTTCGAATTAGTCGAAATAAATGTCAGATTCAGAATCTCCGCCCTCGAATACCCCACTAACCAGCAGTCGGTATTTGATCTGCAGCATAACATCCAAGATATGCGTATTTTGCCAATTAAAAAGAGAATGCCGCGGCAAATGTTCGGGAAATTGAGAACTCGAACTCGGGGAGTATTTGAATGAAACGATGGGCAATAGAATTTTCACAATTCACTTTTTTCTCTTCTATAGTAATAGATCTAATAATTCGCTAGTTATCTAGCTATCATTTTTTTTAAATTTATTCAAAAAATTGTTACCAATTTTTTGTGAAATATTTTTTTTTCGTAAAATTGACCTATAACTTATTAAAATTTGCTGCCTTCCGATCTTTGATTCTCGTGTCCAGGAATTGTGCAACATAGATGCCATAAAAAATATTTCGTACTTAAAGCTCTGAAATTTGACGAACAAATTCCCGAACCGCTCCCCCAGACCTTGACATCGGCTTCTAACTGTCCCAAGTTCGGTATCTTCCAATTTTTAACATTTTGGCAATGTTTTCATCTCTAATTTTATGATTTTTGTTCTTAATTTCATAATAACGTTTCATCAATTAGGTTAGCTTATAGGCCAGACAAAAATTCAAAAATTAGAGATTTCCCGATTGGCATTTTTTTAATTTTAACAATTTTTTGAATAAAATTTTTAAAAAACGCTACATAGATAAACACTCTTTTAGCTCTTAAGAAATCAAGAAAAAAAATGATTTTTCAAAAATTCTATTGCCCATCGTTTCATTCAAATCCTCCCGAGTGCCAAATTTCCTGAACATTTGAGCAGGCATTTGTTTTTTATTTTTGTATTTTTGCATTTAAATCATAAAGGCGACAGTCGGGAGAGAGAACGTCCGGAATCAAATGTTGAATTGGAAATTGAAATGGGTCAGGCAAAATTAAGTACTAAGTGTTCGAAAATCGGAGGGAATATGAACTCCGCGGGGAACTGGGCCCGTCCGATCAGATCACGATTAAAGTGAGAGGAAAAGGGAAATTTAAGGGATGCCTCACGGTTCTGAGCATTTGTTGGGTGATGGTGACCATGGCGCAGGCCATGGACAAACCACGAGAGAAAGCTGGCCATCTCAGTTCGGACGAAGAATTATTTGATTTCGAGATGCAGCAGTGGGAACATGAACTAGGCGATTTGACAACCGGACCCCGGGAAAATCGGGAAGGGGTGGAAACGGCTAACCCGCAAGGGCAGGGAGAGAGGGCCAACGCGTCGGGTCAAGGCCTAGGGGTTGAAGCCGTCTTACCAGTTCAGCAACGGGTTTCAGGTCCCCAAAGGATTTCGGACCCAAACGGAAATAATGCCGGAGATTTAGGGGTGGCGGTCCGACCGGTGGGTACTCCGGCGAACGGGGCGGCGGTCCAGTTTCAGATCAATGCCAGCAGCTGGGCAGAAGTGCAAAAATGCATGCCAACCCCGACCCTCCTTATTCCCGCTTCTCAGGGCCTTCGAAACGCAGTGTTCATCCCATTGGACCAACGGCCGTCGACTTCAACCGGGTGCCGGAGGGAAACCAACTCATCGGGAATGGGCATCGAATCCGACCGACACGCCATGGAGAACGAGCCCGGCAATGGGACGGACGCTCACGGCATCCGCGAGCAAGACCAAACAGAACGGAAACCCCGTACGGCTTCCGAACCCGCCCAACCCGCGCAAATCCACCAGAAAGAGAAGAGCAGAGGGATGTGCAGCCGAGCCCAGCCCGACTGGAATTCCCCAAGGCTCCCCCTCCTTACAGATACCCGTAGGCATCCGTCGACAATTCTTACGCCGACTGAGTCAAGAACGGGAGCACACCTACGGCCTGGCACAACTCATCGCGCACTGGAACCCCGCCCTTTCACTCGCCTTCCTCAGCCTGGAGATGTTTTACTCGTCGCTACTGGCCCAGGCCCTTGACGAAGGAGGAGTCGGTCAGATGCCATCCAATTTCGGCGCTGGGGAGTGTCACCGCCGCTAAAGGAAGGACCGGGGAAGGAGGGGCGGTGAAGAAAGAAAGGAAGGAAAGAGAAGCGTGTCGGGAAGCGGGCGGTTGGGAGGCAACATAAAAGGAGAGGAACCCCTCCAAGGGGGCTCATTCTGTTCATTCCATCAGCACTGTAATTGTATATCAACAAACCGATCCAACCCTCCGATTGCCGTATAAAGCATTGTGAAATCCCCGCCTCCCTAAAGAATCAATCGGACGAATTCACCCTCCTCAAAGGGAAGGGTACCTCAGAAAGGGTTCTAATCCAAGTGTCCCTAGGAATTACACCTAGAAGGTCTGAATATACCCCAAGGGAAGGAGATATTCGTGAGAAAATCTCAGCGCAATAATTAGACTTGAAAATTAAATATTCATGGTGTAGGGCTCGGATTTATATGGCCTAAAACTTGAACTTTAAACATGTAATCGGTTTTTTCCCAAAAATCTCCGTCCAAGTACCGGAGCGCGCAAGTGATCGAAATTGATGAAATAAAATATCTTCTTTAAACAGTTTTAAACACATTTCTGGGACTTAAAGCAAGCTGCAAAAAAGGTTATGAAGTTGATCAAAACTTAGCAAACATTGACTATCCTGTATAATAAAGTTGAATTCCTGTGTGTTTGTTTGTCCTGACGTGGTTGCGAATTTGAATTAGCTGGGAAATTTTGCGTAAAAATAATTATTTGAAATTCAGTACTAAGATTGCATAAAAAATGTTGGAGTTGTACCTAATTTGTTTATTTTGGGGCTGTGCCGCTGACTGTTTGTGAGCAATAGCGCCACCGAGAATTTTTTTGATAAATATGCCAATTTGTTAAGAAAATCATCAAGAACACGTATGATAAAACTGATGCACACGGTATTTTCCACCATACTATCTAACTTTTCCACAGTGAAAACGCCATGAGGGAGGACCAAAAAGGGGAAAATGTAAGAAAGAAAAGTGCCAACGGGAAAAGGTGAAAATGCCAAAAGGACAAAACGGGGAAAATGTCAAGAAAGAAAAGTGCCAAAATGCAAAATGCCAAAAGTGAAAACGCCAAGAAGGGGAAAAATGCCAAGAGGAAAAAAATGCCAAAAGGGGGAAAATGCCAAAAGGGAGAAAATCCAAAAGAGGGAAAATGAAAAAAGCGCCAAAAGGGAAAAGGTGAAAATTGCTGGTGGTTAAATTGTTTTTTCCATCTAAACAAAGTGGCGCTTCCAATTTTCAATATTTTGGCAATGTTTGCGTCACTAATTTTAGGATTTTTGTCCTTAATTTCATAATAATGTTTCATCAATTCCTTTTGTTGGCAGTCGGAGTGTTTCTTAGGTTCTGTAAAAAATTTTAATTAATAAAAATAAATAATAAAATTGGACTCAAAATACTCACCGGTTTGGCCAAATTTACGTTTCCATTTGTAAATTGTTGCATAACAAAGGCCCAATTCTTTTGCGACAGTTTCATCAATTTCGTTTTTGCTTAATAAACTGTTAAATCCTTAAATTTCTCGGCGGGGCCTACCGCACTGCCAGGCCTATCCCATTCATAGAAAGGCTTTAAAAATTTGCCGTATTTTTAAAATTTTGTTTGCAAACCCCTTAATAAATTGAGTCAAAAATTCAAATTCTCGGCCTCGAACTCTTAGTGACATGTCGAGATAACTAAACGGGAGTGCATTTATATAAATATTGTTGAATTTGGTTTGAATGATATCGTCAAAATGCGTTCTCAATTCTGTTTCCTCTCTCCTTTCATTTCTTCCCTTCCGTCCACGAAACTTTTTTGTTATTTTGCAATTAATTGATTGAATAAATAACTTTCACATTAAGGGAATTGAACCCGCACATCCACCAATGTACTACTTATCCACTTCACCATGAACACCCACTACTGATTTGAATTAGTTTTTATTTACCAACTCCCATTATCAGGCAGGAGTTTGGGCTGTTCGGCGCTGCACGGGGACCATAATGCCTTCTTGGCGTTGGTGTCGCATTCAACACCACCCAAAAGCCATTGGTGCATATTTCCACGTAATTGACCCCATATTGTATTTTCTGCGGACAATCCACATCTCATCCACCTCTACAATGACGCCTTAGGGTTTACAAATGGCACCCTTGCCCGTAGCCCTTGCCCGTGTCATTTTAAAATTCCGATCTCTAGTTATAATCATAATTTATGTTACATAAATCGTTGGCAAAATCGCGAAGATTTTGACAATAGCTTTTGCACTTCCCTTCATGAATTCCATGGCTGTTTCAAACCCAAAGTTTGTTTATGGTTTTGTCATACAGTAAGTTGTACAAATTTTTAGAGCATGCTTTGTTGGGCAGTTCGAATTTTTGGCGAGAGCTTTAAAGAGTCGTGACACTTTTCAAATCATACATGTTTTCACTACTAGAAAAATTGTTTGATAAAATATCTAAATTATTTACATTTATTCATTATTATTAGTTGCAAGCATTAACGAGTGCGCGTCATGCTTGCAGTTTTTACGAAACGCCCATTCTTGCAGTTTTTACGAAACGTCCATTCTTGCAGTTTTTACGAAACGCCCATTCTTGCAGTTTTTACGAAACGTCCATTCTTGCAGTTTTTACGAAACGCCCATTCTTGCAGTTTTTACGAAACGTCCATTCTTGCAGTTTTTACGAAACGCCCATTCTTGCAGTCTTTACGAAACGACCTAGCACCCATTCAAGTCAAGAATTTGCGCGCTGTCATACAGGAACTCCAGCAGCGTAATATCCAGCTGATGCAGCAGAACGCAAATGAAAAACAATCGCTGTGACCTAAATCGTGTGTTCATTTCAGAGCAAGGCCAGCTCAGAAAAAAAATATGAAGCTATTCCGGACCTTGGTTGTAATGGGAGAGTTGCACGGACCGGGACTGAAATTTGCTTCGATTTGGACTGAAATGCTCATGTAACTCAAGCCAAAATTTTCTCGTCCGTTTGCGTCGAAAGGTTAAATTATTCAAACCCGGTTTAAATCCTCGTTTCAATAAAATTTTGAATTTTCTAATGGTTTTAGCCTCTACGAAAAAAGAATGATTTAAGCCTGGAGCTCAGCAGACCCATATTTATTGCCAATTTTATATTAGTAAGTGAGATGTCAGGATATTGATTTGGTCCAAAGGGGAATATTGATTGAGATAATTATTAAAGAATATGATTTAATATAATACTTAAATGCACATTTTCAATTGTGGGCTGTCATTTATTACTTTCAATAATTTTTTTATCAAAGATAAATAATATTTATTAATTTTTGTAAAAATTTGTGAATATTTATTAATTTGAGAGAAATTCTCTAACACAAAAATAATTGACCAACCAATTGCCATATGAATTTTCTGTTTAAATTATAAAATTAATAGGATTTTACATATAATTGTCCCTAAATTCAGAGGTTATTTTGCCCAAATGCAAAAGTTTTGGATTTTAATTTTGGTCGCATTTTTTGCATCAAATTCACTGGACAAAGCCGAATCCGTAAAATTATTTGATGAAATATTCGGAGAAGGCTGGTGGGACAAGGACAAAGCCGACGAATGGGATAAATTAACGCTTGAACGAAATGTCCTTCACCCAATCGACCGGCAGAACACCCAAATTGGACAAATTGAACCCAAAAATGATCAGAATCCTCCTCTCATAGAGTCTGATCACTCTGTACAAATTGAACCCAATTCAACTAATCAGAATCCTCCTCTCACAGAGTCTGATCACTCTGGACAAATTGAACCCAATTCAACTAATCAGAATCCTCCTCTCACAGAGTCTGATCACTCTGATTATGCCAAAAATGGTGACGAACAGAACGAAGTTTCTTCAAACGAAAATATTGCTAAAGACGAACGAAAACAAATTATTGCCAAATTCCACGAAATAAAAGACGAATTAAAGCAAAAAGGAAAATTTCCGTGGAAAGAAAGAACTCAAATTGAAAAGAAAATTTCTAAACATTTGAAAGTCAGTCGCTCGAAAATATATAAATGGAAAAAAGAATTTGGCCTAAGTCGAAAAGAGTTACATACAAAAGAAGAACGTAAACATTTGATAGAGAAATTTGATCAAATGAAAGCCGAATTAACGCGGGTCAGGCTTAAAAATTCTTATGATCACGAAATTGATAAAACTGCCGCAAAAGAATTGGGCCTCAGTTTTACAACAATTTACGCTTGGAAAAGTGAACTTGGCCAAACAAGTGAGTATTTGGAGCCCAAATTTATTATTTAAATTTATTAATTAAAAAAAAATTCTTTCACAGCACCAAAACATAAATACTCCCAAAGCAAAAAAAAAAAATTGATGAAACATTATTATGAAATTAAAAACAAAAATCCTAAAATTAATAACGAGAAAATTGCCCAAACGTTGAAAATTGGAAGAGTCACTTTGTTTAGATGGAAAAAGCAATTTAAACGACAGCAATTTCATCCAAATTCTGTCGATGGACATTCTGTGGAAAAGAATGCCGGCTTAAATTGAGTCGAAATTCAACAATATTCTTGGTGGTGGCTGTTGGCACCGCCGACCTCCCCCCCGCCCCTAGAAGAAAGAATTCTCAAAAAAACTCGTATTTTTGGCAAAACTCAAAATTCCATGTGAAAAGCTGCAATTTCCAACCCCTGAATTGTTGCGAAAAATTGTTGGTGTAGAAAAAAACTCACATTTATGCAAAAAATAAAGATTTACTATTTTATTTTTTTCAAATATCCAAAAAATCAAAAGCACAATTATGGGTCGTATTTTAGAATAACGAAACAAAATTAACATCCGTTTCCTCTCATATCTAATTTTCAAGGTTTAGGTGTTTATTTCGGTGAGCAACGCCATCTTACGGGAAAATTTTTCTTAACAAATTTTTGCAAAAAAATTGAAATTAGCACTTAAAAATCGGCAGGTTCACTGCTGGCAATAAAATTGGCATTAATTGTTAGGTCAAATTTTACTATACTGCTTGAGATCGGCGAGAATACCTGCAGTATTCAGTGTTGGAAAAAAATCAACTTTGTTGTCTCGAATCGTAGTGGCAAAATTCGGTCTTTTTTTTTTGTTGAAAATAGACATTTTTTGGTTTATTAGGGAGGTGCAAAAAAGTGACGGCTGTCAAATACGTTTTAGTGAACAGGCTATTTGTCATGAATTGGGAAAAGATGGAAAGAGGGGGAAATATTTGGACAAATCCGGATGCGAGCAAAGCCACAACTAGGGCTGGGTACACTTCCGATCACAGATAAACAGATGAATAAATAGATTATATTCCATGCCCACCGGGCTGGTTCATAACCAGGGAACAGGTTCAGCTGCTGCTGACGATCTTTAATCCGGAAATCCGCGGATACATATAACGGATGGTATAATTTTTTGGAACGTCACGGATACGGACAGATAACGGGTATAATTTTTTGGAACGTCACGGATACGGACGCATAACGGATATTGTTTTTTGGATTGTACACGGATACGTACGGACAACGGATATGACCCTAATATCCGCGGATATCCGTCGCATCCGTTGTTTTTTGAATGTTGATTTATTGAGACGATTTGCTATTATTTTTACATCACTTTTGTTTACATTATCATCGATTATCCAAAATGTTTTCTCAAACATAAATGCTTTTTTTCCGGCGGATCAATCAAGTTAGTCGCGTCTGGCCGGTCGAGTCCCAGTACAACCAAGGCCGACCAAGTCACAAACAAACTGTTTTCTAGATTTTAATGCTAAGCAAAATTTTTTATCAGGCGATGAAGCAATTGTAGAACAATATAAAAATTTAACAAAACAAATTAATTCAAGAATTCATTTTGATAATTGCTGAAAATTCCCCTAAGGACTTCAATAATTGAATGGGGATTGATTTGGTTATGGATGTGATGGTGATCGGCTTGGAGTTGAGGTAGCGCCGCTTTTGCGTCTATGTACCGCTGAATGATTGACAGAATCCTCTATCAGCGTCGCGAAACTTCTTTGCTTTCGGCGGAGGTGTATTGCCGGCAATAAAGTGCTCCATGTTGACGTCGACCATTTTCTGCTGTTCGCGCAACTTGTCGAGGAAGGAATAAATTTTGGGGTGGGTGTGAACAAACGAAAGTTGCAATGCGCCGTGGTAGGACTCCGCGTAATTGTTCGTCCTGTCGGTTCCGTTAAGCGTGCGTTGGTGCACACTCCATTGTTCAGGTTGGAACAACGGACGCGCACGGGTATTGTTTTGCTGCAGCCCCCCTATGTAGTTGATCACGAACCTAATAGTTAAATCAGGTTATAACGATAAGAAATTTAAACCAACCAATTGAGTACTCCATTAGATTTTCGGGCAGAAAATCTTCGAGAGCGGCCAGTGCTGTATTCAGATCAGCTACTGGCAAAAAAACCAGCGACGTAATCATGCGGGCGGACTGCAAAACGCGGTATCCGTGTTGTATAGCTTAATTTTTAGGCGATTCGTCTCCCATTTTTGTCTATATTCATACTTACGTGGGTGAGACCTTGTTCAGCTACCCGTTTTTTCATCGGCCCGCTTTGCATTATCATCGATAATCCTAAATGTTTTCCCAAAAATAATTGGTTTTTAATTATTTTATTTAGCCGTGAAAAAGAATTTCCAACTAAAGATCCTTCTGAGTTCACAAAGGAGGAAATAAAAATTTTACTCGATGCCCGAGATTTGCGTGCCTTATTACAACAAAGATGGCAATGAGCAGAGGCCTACTCAAATGGGCAGATTAAGATTTTCGTGATTTGCAAAATCAAAGAATGTGACCCCGAATTAGTATGTGCCGGCGGATCAATCAAGTTAGTTAATATAATTTCTTGTAACTTAAAATTCTTTGCAAATTTTTATGTAGTAATTATAGTCGAGAAAAGGTCTACATGGTAAAACTGCATGTGCGAAATTGCCAACATTTTTGCCTCAGCAACTTTCCTGTGCAAAAAAGTCGCAATTTTCTCAAATGTTTGCTGAATATTGCATAGAAAGCGGGTGCTCGTTCCGACGTACCGACTCTCCAGTGATGAAAATCTTTGGTGCAAGGCCGTAAATTTTGGGTGAGTTAATTGAAGTTTATTTGATAATATATATTAATTGATTTGAGGCTAAAAATGGCAAATCAGTGGGTCAGCAAAATCGAACTACCGTGCAGACAAACCATCAACATGGTACGGAGAATTGCGACCCGACAGTTTTCGGAGAATTGCGCACCGTGGCGAATTGCACACCAGCAAAAAAAAAAAAAGCACAATTGCGCACCAAGAATTGCACACAAACCCGGAGAAATGCGCACCACCGGTCAAAATTGTATAAAAATATTTTTATACAAATTGTCTGAAATTATGTTATTTCGCTGATTGAACCCTTAAGCTCAGGGTGGCTGACGCCTAAGCCTAACGAACCCCAAGCCAGGGTGGCTTAGGCCTAAGCCTAACGAACCACAAGCAAAGGTGGCTTAAACCACTTTCCGTGACCCCCGGTTAAGCGACCCCGTCCACACAACCCTACTAAAAATATGGAGAATAAAGAAAAAAACTATAAAAATACAAAAGAAGAAAATTATTAAATTAATAAAAAATAAATCATAATAATTTTACAAAATTATTTAACAAAAAAATATTTACAAAATGTCAGGAATATTGATTTGACCCAGTTTTTATTGATTTGGTTGAGATAATTTTTAAAGAATATGATTTATAAACTTTAAATGCACATTTTAATTGTGGGCTGTCATTTTTACTTTCAATAATTTTTTTTATCAAAGCTAAATAATATTCATTAATTAATTTAATTTTACAGATATAATTGCCCCTAAATTGAGAAGTTTTCCCCAAATAAAATGGAAGAGTTTTTGATGAGCAAGGGCCGAAAGGACCGCCCGGATCCCCTGGCGAGAAGGGTCCAATTGGTCAGCCAGGATTCGACGAATGTTTTTTGCTATAAATTTGTGATCAAATTCATCAGAGCCGGACAGCCCGCCCCCGCGGAACAATTAATGCCGGGAGAGGCTGGACAGCCCGGTACAAATGCATCGTTTTGTTTAATTGTTGCCAAATTGAAATGCTTTTCAGGTGAAACGGGACCGCCTGGACCTCCCGGATTTCCGGGCCTACCCGGCGCACTTGGGCCTAAAGGTAGATAAGCGAAAATGTTAATTTTTAATGAATATTTATAAAATCTTTGCCAAATTTTATTGCTTCTGGAATCGTTAAATATTATTAATTTTACAATTTCCGCTGCTTTGTACAAATTTCACTGAAAATTTCAGCAATTTTCGTTAATAATATTTTGAAAAGCGAATTGGGTCGGAGACGAGTAGTTTCTGAATGTAAAACCACCGAATTACGGTAGTCTCCTATACCTATGGAGGGGGTGGGGTTACAGGTGAGCGCCAGTAAGCCAGGTGAGTGCCGGTAACTTGGCTGCTGGCTACTGTCATAACTCCTAAGTTAGGTACTACTGCAATGAAAACATATTTGTTGATTCCCTTTACGAAGTACCCATCCCCCTCTTCCCTTTTTTTTTGTCCATTTGCAGAAAAATAAGAAAAACTGGCAACGGTCTGAAACGCACGGAAAAGGCGTTTTCAGCTTAGTTTAAAGCTTCTAGAACGCATTTCTATGTCAATATTTTGCATATTTCGCGATTTACGTGCATATTGCATTATTTTTGCATATTTCGCTATTTATGTGCATATTTTGGAATTTTGCAAAAAATATCTTCACAGAAGCAAAAAAATTTTTTTATTCCACCTTTATTTATTTTTATTTCCTGCCGGGTCGGCTTATGCCTCCAAAAAAAACAAAGCAGCCTGGCTTCGGGATTGGATTTCCAGAATTTAGGGAACTTCTATTTACACAACGGATGGGCGTGTCTTATTCTGCAAAGCATGCCAACAACAGGTGCTTCAACACATGACAAATTGGTAAATTAAAGAAATACAATATTTAAAAACTGTCGACCGTCTTATTGCGAAAACCGAGGCGGTTTTTGTCAAAGCGCCATTTCGTGTCAAGACTTTACGAGATAAAATGCCGGATTTGCCTTTACCACCAAAACCAGTCTTAACAAGATGGGGAACGTGGCTCTGTGCTGCCTCTTATTATCGGGATCATTTCCAATCTGTTAAGACGGTTAGTTTAAACGCGGGTTTTTGTATAATAAAAAATTTTACACGTTATTTAAATCGGTATCTTGAACCAAATTTTGCTGCGCGTTGCCACCATTTTGTGCCGGATTTCGGTTCTCGATGCTGACATGCAACAATCTCTGCCTGAGCTGTTCGTCCGCCATTCTTGAATCTAGATTTTGCAAATTTGCATTATCTTTTCCTCCCGCGTTGACATTAATAAAAGCGACATATTATTCTGACTTTGGTGCAAATCTTCTGCCAAATTTTGGTGAACTTGCTGAAATATTGGCGCAACTTCCTTATGCTGTTCTTGGTTTCCGCGAAAATTTCCTTGTCTGTCCAATGCTAGGCCTAAATTCGATGCTCTTCGACGAGTCGGTGGCGGCGAGCGTGTAACGAACATGACAACTTGGATCCCGGCCTGGGTCTGTCCAAAATCAAGTCGACTGATGATGAAGTATACCGGCCCAGTTTCAAACTTTGCAAAATGAATTCAAAATTTTGAGATTCGGCCCGAATTCTCAATGCTTTTCTGACAAACTTTCCTGCTTTACTGCCGTTCGTCCTGTCCTAGGATCGATTTTCGAAGAGGGCGGCCTCCCTCTCTTCGAATCTCCTCTGTTGAACAATTACGACTGCCGAAATCACTACCTATTTGCCGATATTCCCCCCCCCCCCAGTTCGCTGATAATACCTGTTCGTCCTCGGGAGCGCCAAATTAAATGTTTTGCTGTGCCAATGGGACCGTCGAAGACCAATCAATAACAATTTTACCAACTTTGGGAAATCGGGGGCGATGATAACCAAATAAAAACAAAGAGTGGTGAGAACAAAAAGTGGGGGACAAATACTAACACAAAAAGAACATATTTTGAATAGGTCAAAGGCGGGAAAACAAATCGCCAACAATATCTTTAAATTAACGTTAAAAAATCCCAAATTACAAAACTCCAACACATTTCTTTTTGCCAATGTGAAGTTCTAAATCAATTCTTGTTACAAAATTGTTTTCTTCTATTTTATATTAATTGGCTTGCGGCGTAAGTAGCCCTTCGACACAAATCCCGCAACGCAAAGATTCAATTTTGCCTGCGGCGCAAAGATCAAAATTTGGAGGAAAAGTTACGAAAAACTTTGTCTTCATCTGTGGCGTAAATGCAAAAGCGAATATTTCACTTTTCCACCAAGGCGAATTTTAATTATTTAAAAATGTTTCTTTTCATTTGACTATTAACAATCGATCGCCATTTTTATAAAATGGTGAATATTATTAGAAAAAAAAAATTCTATGAGACGTCAGAAATATTGATTTGATTCCGGTTCAAAAGGTTTGGCAAAATATTTATGGATGTCAGAAATATTATTTCGGGTGAGAATTATTAAAAAATATCATTTATATGAATACGCATTTCAATTGCGTGCTGAATAAAATGGATGAATTTTGGATTTTTATTTTGGTGTCATTATTTGCAACAAATTCACTCGAAAAAGCCGAATCCGTACAATTGGAGGAAACGCCACAGAAAATAATTGATGAAATATTCGGAGAAGGCTGGTGGGACAATGACAAAGACGAAGAATGGAATAAATTAACGCTTGAACACAATTTCAATTTCCAAATCGACCGGCAGAACACCCAAATTGGACAAATTGAATCCAATTCAACTGATCAGAATACTCCTCTCACAGAGTATGATCACTCTGGACAAATTAAACCCAATTCAACTGATCAGCTTGGACAAATTGAACCCAATTCAACGGATCAGCGTGGACAAATTGAACCCAATTCAACTGATCAGAATCCTCCTCTCACAGAGTCTGATAAACGTAAAATTATCGACAAATTCCACGCAATAAAAGAGGAATTTAAGCAAAAAAAAAATTTTTCGACAAAAGAAAGAACTCAAATTGAGAATAAAATTGCTAACCATTTAAAAGTCACTCGCAAAAAAATATATAAATGGAAAAAAGAATTAGGCCTAAGTCAAAAAGTGTTCAATAAAAAAGAAGAACGTAAACATTTGGTAGAGAAATTTGATCAAATAAAAGCCGAGTTAACGCGGGACGGACTCAAAAATTCATATAATCACGAAATTGATGAAACTGTCACAAAAAAGTTAGGCATAAGTTTTACAACAATTTACAATTGGAAACGAAAACTTGGCCAAACCAGTGAGTTTTTCGAGCCCAATTCAATTATTTATTATATTAATTTGTTCTTTTACAGAACCAAAACATAAATACTCCCACAGTGAACAAAAGGAATTGATGAAACGTTATTATGAAATCAAAGACGAAAATCGTAAAATTAATGACAAGGACATTGTCAAAATGTTGGACATCGGAATAGCCACTTTGTACAATTGGAAAAAACAATTTAAACGACAGCAATTTCATCAAAATTCTGTGGAAGAGAATGCCGGCTCAAATGTTCAGGAAATTGGGCAATCAAACTCGGGAAGTATTTGAATGAAACGATAGACAACAGAATTTTCGACAAAGAGTTAAAATTCGCTAGTTATCTAATTAGCGTTTTTTTTAATTTTACAAAATTGTCACCAATTTTTTTGTGAAAAATTAATTTTTCGTAAATATTGACATATAATATTAATTTAAAGTCACTGCATTCTGCGATTTTTGATCCTCTTGTTCAGGAACTGTGCAACATAGATGCCATAAAAATGTTTCGTACTTAAGCGCTGGAATTTTAGAATCACCGTTTAACGAACAAAATCCCGAACCGCTCCTCCGGCCCTTTCTTTAAATAAAATTATTTTCATGTTTTACCAGGTGCTCCGGGCTGTCAAGGCTGACCAGGTCCTTGGGTTTGTCCGTTGTCAACTTAACATTAGTTGAAATTGATACTAAAAAAATGGCTACTGGCCCAAACGTCGAATCGTCCGAATGTCGAATTTCCCAATGTCGAATAAGCCAAAAACTATCCGAGTGTCGAATAGAACAAAAAAGTCCAAATGTCGAATTTTCCAATGTCAAAATTCCCAATGTCGAATAAGCCAAAAACAATCCGAATGTCGAATTTCTGAAATACCACATACTGCACCTCCTTTACGTGACTCAAATTGCACACGTTGTTGATTTGCAACGGTTTTGAATTTTGTTGACCATTGGCTTCATATTCGTTCAACTGTTGATGTGTTGTACCTGCGGCGTTTTCATCTTGTTCCGGTGTTAGAGATCACGCGCATGCTCTTTGGTTAAAACACAAAAAGATTAAATATGACATTTGTACAAATGAATTAATATTCAAAAAGTAGAATGAAAACTTTCGACATTCGGACTGTTTTTGTGTTATTCGACATTTGGACTGTTTTTGTGTTATTCGACATGCTGACCATTCGAATTCAGAAATTCGACAATCGGATTTTTTTTTGTCTATTCGACATTCGGATAGTTGTTAGTTTATTTTGTAGGACTCTCCCTCAATACATATTTTGTTAGTAAACATTTCGCCAAAGACATTTTTCCCCAAAGAATGAATCTCGGAAATCAAAATCTTTTTCAGCTAGCACAAAATTGGGGAGTACACCAGAATAGGGAAGAGATTGAGGATCCCGACTATAGTCCGGAATTCCCAAATCGAATTCAGATGCTGAACAGAAGCCCTTATGACTTAAGACCTAACAGAGAAGGATTTCGGAGAGGGGATGAAAGCTTCCAGAGTCTTCCCGAGGCTGTGCGCGGCGAAAACCCCGGGTTTTTGAGAAATGTAAATTTGCTTAGGGGCGATCCGCAACCCCTCCCCCCACCCCCCAATTTTGGACTTCTAAATCAGCAACAAAACCCAATCGTCTTTCCCGTGGCCGCTTCATCCCCTGTTCAGGATTTGGCTCAAATTTTCTGAAAAAATTTGAGCGAGATTCATAGACTCAAAAACAATTGGCAACTTTTCTACCTATATTGAAATTTCCGAATTCAATTGAAAAATTCATTTAAATGTCTTTAAATTCTTAGGTTTTGCCCAAATAAAATGGAAAGGTTAGTATTCTTTCAATTTTTTGCCAAAATTTTAGATATAAAATGTAAAATTCTAAGTATTTACATAAATAATTAGTGCATTTTAGAACTCAATTACCTAAAATTTGGACGATTTTTCTCAGCATAAGGCGTTAGATATTCGATTTTTTCCCTCGGCGGCGCCTATCGGCACCGCCGAACCCCCACCCCCTCTCTTAAAAAGGAAACTGTGTTCTAGCGTTAATTTATGCCATTCGTCGGCTTTGTCATTGACCCCCCGAATAGCTGATCAAACATTTGTATTTTTAAGGCAAATGCCCTAAAAAAAAGAATTGGGTTTTTTGAAAAAATTCCTTAAGAAAAGTACGATAAAAATGCCATAAAAATAAACTATTTTTACCCCTCGATGCCATAAAAATGCCATATTTTTGGAGCCTGTTGCCATATTTTTTCGAAGGTGATCTGAGAGCCCTGAAGTCTAAATAACACTAGTATAAAATTTAGAGATCGGCCAGAAGGCTCGGTCGGTTCTTCGGTAAAGTACCGAACAAAAAATACCGAAAATCCCGAAAAAGCGGGAATATTGATTCAGGAAGATAATTATTAAGGAATTATATGAATGCCCATTCGCTGTCATTTATTACTTCCATTTTTTTATCAAAAGACAAAAGTAGGCCAAATTAGCGTGAAATGTCCGATAGCCGCGACGGGTCTTTCCCTTTTAATGTCCACGTACGAATCCCACCAACACTTTCAAAATTTGCAATATTAGCTTAAGGAAACATAATATTTTACTCAAAATTGTTCATAAAGCACAAAATTACAACAAAAAAAAAGCAAATAATGGTCTCCTTATTGAACGATTCTTGGTACAAAGATTCGTTTTCAATTAAATCATTGCCCAACGTTTTTTTCCCAAATCATTGAAACATCCTTCAGGTCCTAATTTCATTTATAGAAGATATTTTTTGACTCTTTTTGTTTGTTCGAATTTTCTATTTGGAATCTTCAATCAAATCCGAATTTGTGTTATCAATTTCCTGAACATTTGAGCCGTCATTCTCTTCCACAGATCTATCTCACTAGATGAGAAGAAGGCTCTCTCTTCGTTACTTTGAGAGAGACGCAGGCCCCTCCTGGGGCCTATTTCAATTGTTTCATATCTCCGATATGATCCTATGTATCAGTTATGCCCAACTCTTTTGCGACAGTTTCATTTATTTCATTTTTATATGAATCTTTGAGCCCGGCACGTTTTAACTCGGCTTTCATCTGATCAAATTTCTCAATCAAATTTTTTCGTTCATTTTTTGGATTTCTTCGACTTTGACCAAGCTCATTTATCCATTTATATATTTTGTTGCGATTGACTTTTAAATGTTTAGCAATTTTCCTTTCAATTTGAGTCCATTCTTTTTTTGAATATTTTCGTTTTTGCTTAAATTCGTATTTAATTGCATGGAATTTGTCAATAATTTTACGTATCCGCTCATCTTCAGCAAGTTTTTCGTTTTGTCTAGAGTGATCAGACTCTGTGAGAGGAGCATTCTGATCAGTCGAATTGGGTTCAATTTGTCCAAGCTGATCAGTTGAATTGGGTTTATCCAAGCTGATCAGTTGAATTGGGTTCAATTTGTCCAGAGTGATCAGACTCTCTCAGAGGAGGATTCTGATCAGTTGAATTGGGTTCATTTGTCCAATTTGGGTGTTCTGCCGGTCGATTTGGCGATGGACACTTTGTCCAAAGTTTGTTGGCGCCGGCGTTTTCAAATCTCGGCTTCACCGTTGTCCCACCAGCCTTCTCCGAATATTTCATCAAATGTTTTGAGTGGCAAATCCTCCAATTGTACGGATTCGGCTTTATCCAGTGAACCTGTTGCAAAGAATGACACAAAAATTAAATCCTAATCTAATAAAAAATTGTATTTAGCAGCGTTAAAAATGCAAAAAGATACGAATTTTTCTTGTCAAGATCTGTAATACCTGATTGAACATTTTAGCATGTAGAGATTCGTCGAGCCTAAAAGTAGCATCCCTGTTGATCATTTAAATTTTGTGAAAAGTTTGCAAGACCACCCGCCTTATTACAAGTATTTGTTTGGAAAAATTTTATAAAATGTCGAAGCCACGTAACATCACAAATTTGAACATTTGTTAATTTCAAATTTTCTTAAAATTCACATTTATGTTTTCAAAATCATTTGAACAATTTGAAAGCTTGGGAATCATTTAAACAATTCAAGCTTTTCTTAGGTTGGGCATGGAATTAACAATTCGTATTTCGTATGACTCCTCTGATGCTCAGCCGTTGCTGGAATTGCATATAATTAAAGGACAATTCTTTAATGAGTTCCAAGTCCTGAAAATTAGCAGAAAATGATGCCTGTAATTAATTCTTTGCCTTTTTTGCTTTTAGTTCACCAGTCTAAAAATATGTAGACGACATGTTTAAAAATTTTCTATTCCGAGCATTTTTTTTGGGCCAGTAGTTTATGGGCAATGAAGTAAAAATTCTAACATATCTTTTTCATTAATTAACTGAGCTGCATTCATTATGTACGAAATGTTGAAAATAAAAAGTGAAATAATTGCTAATAAATCTTTATCAACTTAAGAAAAGCTTTTATTGGAAAGTTTATAACATAAAAATGTTGCGGGCGGATCAGCCGAAGGAACAGAAAGAAACGTGAACAAATTTGGGGTTTTTTCAAACATTGGCAATTCAAATATTTCCCGAATTTAAGTCATCAATTTCCTGGACAGTTGCCGCGGCATTTTCTTCATGTCCATCAACAGAATTTGGATCCAATTGCTGTCGTTTAACTTGCTTTTTCCATCTAACCAAAGTGGTTCTTCCGATGTTCAACATTTTGGCAATGTCCCCAACATTCATTTTAGGATTTTTGTCTTTAATTTCATAATATTGTTTCATTAATTCCTTTTGTTCGCTGTGGGAATATTTATGTTTTGGTGCTGTAAAAGAATTTTGAATTAATAAAAAGAAATAATTATTCACCGGTTTGGCCAAGTTTTCGTTTCCAATTGTAAATTGTTCTAAAATTGAAGCCCAACTCTTTTGCGGCAGTTTCATCAATGTGATTGGGATAAAAGTTTTTCAATCCGGCGCGCGTTAACTCGGCTTTTCTCTGATCAAATTTCTCTATTAAATTTTTTCGCTCATTTTTTGGATTAATTCGACTTAGGCCCAATTCTTTTTTCCATTTATATATTTTTGTGCGATTGATTTTTAAATGTTTAGCAATTTTATCCTCAATTTGATTTCTTTCTTTTTTTGAATATTTTCCTTTTTGCTTACATTCGTTTCTCATTGCGTGGAACTTGTCGATAATTTTACGTTTATCAGACTCTGTGGGAGGAGGATTCTGATCAGTTGAAATGTGTTCAATTTGTTGAATCTGATCAGTTGAATTGTGTTCAATTTGTCCAATTTGGGTGTTCTGCCGGTCGATTTGGTGATGGACAATTGGCGCCGGCATTTTCAAATCTTCGGCGGCTTCACCTTTGTCCCACCAGCCTTCTCCGAATATTTCATCAAATGTTTTGAGTGGCGTTTCCTCCAATTTTACTTTTACGGATTCGGCTTTGTCCAGTGAATTTGATGCAAATAATGACACAAAAATTATGATGCAAAACTCTTCCATTTATTTGGGCAAAGCAACCTCTGAGTTTTTTCTTAATTTTAAAGTATAATTTTTTAATTACAATATTATAAAAATCATTTAGCTTAGTAAAAAATGATTGAAGGTAATAAATGACAGCCCACAATTTGAATTCATTGTGCCTTCATATATTCATATTCTTTTTTAATAATCTCACCCAAATCAATATTCTTAACATCTCATAAATATTTTCCTATAATAAATAAAAATGGCGATTAATTCTGAATAGCAAATATATATTGTTTTAAAATAATTTATACCTAACTAGCGGGTTATTTATGCCTAAGGCGCACTAACCGCTAGAAGTAGAAGTATTAATTTTGATATTCTGAAAGATTAATAATTTTTTTGTGTTAATAAATTTAACAAAAAAATCGCCTTCGTCCAGCCCAAAAATGAAATGTAAACTTGTGAATTATTATCATCTAAATACGTTTAAAAAAATGGGAAAATTAAATGAATTTTTAAATCGTTTATACATACCACCGTAAATGTTCAGAGAAAGTCGCAAAAAATAATTTATAGTTGGTGATCTGAACAATCACCCATCTAAACTTCAAATGCCCTACTTTACATTTATTTTGCAGATTTACAAAGAATTGATTTTTGGATTTAATCACATTTTTATGCGCGCATTTTTATAATGAAGAAGTATTCAATAAATTTTTCTATTTTATGTCTTATTTTTTTGATTCAAATTTGGTGAAAAAACCAGAGGCATGCTCACGGTTACCCGTAACCGCGGTTAACCGCGGATACCCGCGGCTAACCGCGGTTAACGGTTATGAGATTTTGAGGACGGGCGGTTACGGTCGGTTAACGGTTATGAGATTTTGAGGACGGGCGGTTACGGTCGGTTAACGGTTATGACCATTAAAACCGCGGTTAACCGTCGCATCCGTTGTTTTTTTGATTACTGGAGATTAAAAGTATTCTTACAATTTTCAAAATTTTAGCTATAAAAAGTAAAATTCTAAGTATTTACATAAATAATTAGTTCATTTTAGAACTCAATTATCTAAAATTCGGACGAGCATAAGTATTAAATATTCGATTTTTTCCTCGGCGGCGCCTATCGGCACCGCCGAACCCCCACCCCCTCTCTTAAAAATATTTTAGGAAACTAATGCGCAAAAAACAGACAAAAAATTACTCTGATCGGTCGCGCTTTGTTAGATTTTAATCATGAAAGTGTTAGAAAAAGATTTAAAAATTTTATTCATTGACAAAATCTGATAAAAATCACTTGTTAAGTTCAATACACATCAATTTTGATTTAATTTTAGAAAGACGCCACATCACGATCGGAAAAAATTAGTTTTGAAAAATCGATTTTTCGAAATCTGGAAAACTTTATTGATTTTTAAATACTGCGGTTACAACATGAAGGTAAAACTATATAAAATTTCTTTTGCGCCGGCGACATTTGCGCCGGCGAGCTTTGCGCCGGCGCAAATGTCATTAGGCTGAAAATACTGTTTATTCTTTGCCTTTTAGCACAACTAGGATTATTTGAACTTTAAAAATGTGCAAAAAGGAAACGTACAAATCTATTTCTGCTTTTGTTTTTTTTAAAAACTTTTATAAATTAAAAGATTATTTTAAGAAAAACATAGAATTTATTTGTTGAAGCGTTTCTGGTTTTTTTTCTTCTTGATTTCTATGTTGATGGGGCTATTTTTTTCACTGTTTTGATATTGTGAAAGTTCTAAAGAAAAAGCAAACAAATCAAAAAAATCTTTTTTAAAATAAATACATTTATCGGAGAAGGATGGTGGGACAAAGGTGAAGCCGACGAATGGCTTAAATTAACGCTAACAAAACTTCCATCCCCAAATCGACCAGCAGAACACCCAAATTTGACAAATTGAACCCAATTCAACTGATCAGCTTGGACAAATTGAACCCATTTCAACTGATCAGAATCCTCCTCTCACAGAGTCTGATCACTCTGATAATGCCAAAAATGGCGAAGAACAGAATGAAATTTCTTCAAACGAAAAGCGTAAAATTATCGGCAAATTTCACGCAATGAAAGACGAATTTAAGCAAAAAGGGAAATTTTCGTCTAAAAAATGGGTTTAGAATTGGGCCCCACTTTTGTAACAATTTACAATTGGAAACGAAAACTTGGCCAAACCAGTTAGTATTTCGAACACAATTTAATTATTTATTTAAAGTAATTAAATTCATTTACACCACCAAACAATAAATATTCCCAAAGCGAACAAAAAGAAATGATGAAACGTTATTATGAAATTATGGACAAAAAGCCTAAAATTTGTGACGAGGACATTGCCAAAATGTTCAAAATTGGAAGAGTCACTTTGTTTAGATGGAAAAAGCAATTTAAACGACAGCAATTTCATCTTCTGTCGATGGACTATTTGTGGAAGTAAATGCCGCGGCAAATGTTCAGGAAATTGGAAACTCGAATTCGGGGAGTATTTGAATGAAACGAGGGGCAATAGAATTTTCGACAATTCACTTTCTTCTCTTCTATAGTAATAGAGCTAAAAATTCGCTATTTAATTAATTAGCGTTTTTTAAAATTTATTCAAAAAATTGTTACCAATTTTTTTGTGAACAATTAATTTTTTCGTATTGACATAAACCTAACATATTTAATTTAAAAATTCGCTGCATTCCGCGATCTTTGATTCTCGGGTCCAGGAACTGTGTAAATACCATAAAAAATGTTTCGTACTTAATGCGCTAAACATTTATAATCACCGTTTGACAAACAAATTCCCGAACCGCTCCTCCAGACCTTGACGTCGGCTTCTAACTGTCCCAAGTTCGGTCTTACAAAAAACATGTGCAATTCAATGATATGTGTTACGGTTACCTAATTATGGAAATCGGTTAATTCTGGAATTACCCGGTTAATTTTGGAAATTCTAAATGTGAAAAAGTACCCTTTTTTGAAATAACTTTTTCACGAAATTGAATTGTTTAGCTTTGGCTTAACAATAGCTTTTAAGCTTAGAGCTTTCGAGTGGCATCTTGTTTGTTTGATTTGGTTGAGTTTAAAAAAAGTATAGACTTTCAAATTTTATTAACCGGTTAATTTCAGAATTAGCCGAGGTGAGCCACACAGTCAGCATGTTAAACTCCTCTGTAACACATCGCCAGTGTTTCGTGGCTTCAATGTTTCGTGGGGTAGCGCTAAAAAGAACCTGAAAAAATGTAGTGCGGAAACTATAAAGCAAGTTAATAAAAATATTGTTTGTTAGGCTTAGGCCCACGCCACCCTGGCTTGAGGCTCGTTAGGTTTAGGCGTAGGGCACCCTGGCTTGAGTCCGTTAGGCTTAGGCTTAAGCCTAATGATCTAACTTCTCTCCAGTTATTCTCTTCGGCTTGAAGTTACTAAAAAAAAGTCGGGTTTTCCTTAATTTTCAAAAATTTCATCCGTTTCTAAAACCGCTTTAAATTTTTATTTTATATTGACAAATTCATCACTAGAGCCGAGATTTACATGGAATATTTTTGCACATTTTTTGGAAAAGTTTAAAAAATATCTAAATAAAAAAATTTTAGGGAAAATGTCGATCTTTGGGAGTGGATTTTTGTTCAAAGAAAAAGTCATTTTTTAGGTGTGCATTTTTGGTTTGAAAAATTTTTTGATTTTTAATGGTACAATTTTCGTTTTTATTACATTTTTCTTAACAAATTTTTGGAAAAAGGCCTAAAAATTGCATTTTTCTCAAGAAAAACGCCTAGAATACGGATTATTATGGAAAAATGGAGAAATATTGATTTATTCTCAAAAAAGCCAAAATTTGATTTATATGGGCAAAAAGTCGATCTAATTCTAAAATTTTTCGAAAGGAATGCTATTTTTGGACTTCTCATATGATCCCCTATTCTGCAACAAAAAAAAACATGTTAAAACATGAAAATCTCGGCTCTATTCATCAGTGCATCAAATAACAATTTTCAGAATTTCAAATTAATCAATTTTTTTTAAATGTTAACCAAAAGGGGGGACTCTATGGGTTTTGCCCAACTTTGAGGGCTCATAACTCATAACCTGCTTCATAGTTGCTAAATGGTCGTAAGTCCCATTTTGTTAAATTTGAATTTGCGGGTCTAAAAAGGATCGGGCGCATTTTATTGAATTCAAGGATGAAAGTTTTTTGATTTTTTCAACAGATTCAGCCGCCAAAGATTTGAAAACGCCGGCGCCAACAAACTTTGGGCAAAATGTCCATCACCAAATTGACCGACAGAACACCCAAATTGGACAACTTGAATCCAATTCAACTGATCAGAATCCTCCTCTTACAGAGTCTAATCACTTTGGTTGAACCCAATTCAACTGATCAACCTTTTCTCACAGAATCGAATCGATCACTCTTCAAACGAAAAACGTAAAATTGTTGCCGAATTCCACGGGATGAGAGAAGAATTTAAGCAAAAAGGAAAATATTCGAGAAAAGAATGGTTTCAAATTGAGCAGAAAATTGCTAAAAATTTCAACGTCAGTCGCCAAAAAATATACAATTGGAAAAAAGAAATTGGCCTTAGTCAAAAAGTGTTCAATAAAAAAGAACGTAAACATTTAGTAGAGAAATTTGATCAAATTAAAGCCGAGTTAAAGCGGGACGGATTTAAGAGTTCATATAAAAATGAATTAGATAAAACTGTGGCGAAAAAGTTGGGGTTAAATGATAGAACAATTTACAAATGGAAACGAAAACATGGCCAAAGCAGTGAATATTTTGATTTTATTATTTATTTATTATAATTAAAATTATTTCAGCACCACAACATATATACTCCGACAGCGAACAAAAGGAATTGATGAAACTTTATTATGAAATTAAGAACCAAAATTCTAAAATTAATGATAAGGACATTGCAAAAATGTTGAAAATTGGATCACGCACTTTGATTAATTGGAAGAGACAATTTAAACGACAGAAATTTAATCCAAATTCTGTTGATGGGCATTTTGTGGTTCAAAATGCCGGCTCAAATATTCAGAAAATTGATAACTCAAATTCGGGGAATATTTGAATTGCTAATGTTTAAAAAACCCCAAATTTGTTCACGTTTCTTTCTATTCCTTCGGCTGATCCGCCCGCAACAGAATCATTTTTATTTGTATAAGCTTTCCAATAAATCTTTTCTTAAATTGTTTTCACTTTTGAATTTTTCAATATTTTGTATATAATGATGAAGCTCAGTTAATTTAATGAATATGTTAGAATTTTTATTTCTTGAAGGATACATTTTTTGTTTCAACGTCCTTCATAAGCCATTTTAAGCTTTTAGTAAGGGTGGGAGGTCGGCGGTGCCAATGGGCGCCGCCGATTAAATTTTTGAATTTTTGACTCAATTTTATTAAGAAAAATAGCCCAAAACAGCAGAATGTTCAAAAGTTAACCGTGGTTTTTTGCCGAAATTTTTATAAACAAAAAAAATTTATGAACAACATTTTCTTCACCGCCGACCCCGATTCCTAAATGTGAACGAAAATAGAAATTTAGTGGATGCCCAAAAGTTCCACGTCACCTTACTCGCTCAAAGCAGCCCCTGTCATATGCAACGTGCAATTCAGATTATCGACTAATATCTCTGCTTCTTTGGCCATTTACTCTGGCATTGTCATGCAAATGCCAATGCCAACAAATTCTCTCGCATCCCCTCCACTCTCTTCGCTGGCAATGCTATTTTGAAACAAAGTCACAGATCTAAGCCAGCGATTAAAGCCGTATAAAAGCGCTGGCAAATGCAGCAGAAAGTATCATTCAAAAATATTTTTATTTTACCTTAAAAATGCGCACCTTCTTTCTCTTCATGGGCGCAATTTGCTTCGTTGTGCCCGCTATTCTGCTGCTGGTGACGGGTCAGAAAAAAATTCTTTGGCAATTAAAAATTTTGGGCGCAATTCAATTTATTTCATACACTTTTTAGTGTGTGGTGACTAAGAAAAAGTTATTATGTAAATATCGAAATATTTTAAATTACATTTTCTACTCACGTAGAGAATTCAGATGCATTGCCGCCAAAAATATCGACATCAAACAGTCCATCCAGTTCTGGCAATGCTGAGCCAAACGCAGGTAACACTGTCTATTTAGTTTTAAACTAATTTTTGAACCCCGGGCCCGAATTTGAACATTTTGTCGAAAACTCAAAATTTGCAAAAATCAATTAGCCTCACAATCATTCATAAAGCATGAATTCAATCATATCACTTTCCAGTGTGTGGTAACTAACAAAAGTTATTATGAAAAAAATATCGAAAAATTTAACTTACATTTCCTACTCACGTAGAGAATTCAGATGCATCACCGGCAGCAGACACAACCCCAGGTAACACTATAAAATAGATTATTTTTTCAAATTAATTATAGGAATAGGAACATCATTTAAGCTCTCCAATTGAGGTGGATTTTCAGAAGAAAAACTATTTTTTTTTACAGCTCCAAATAAACTTTCCCACAGCGAACAAATGGAATTGATGAAACGTTATTATGAAATTATAGACAAAAATCCTCAAATTAGTGACGAGAACATTGCCGAAATGTTGGATACTTCGAAACGTGAACTTGGCCAAACCGGTGAGTATTTCAAGCCCAATTTCATTATTTTTTAATATTAATTAAAAATTCTTTTAAGCTCCAAATAAACTCTCGCACAGCGAACAAATGGAATTGATGAAACGTTATTATGAAATTATAGACAAAAATCCTCAAATTAGTGACGAGGACATTGCCGAAATGTTGGATACTTCGAAACCTGAACTTGGCCAAACCGGTGAGTATTTCAAGCCCAATTTCATTATTTTTTAATATTAATTAAAAATTCTTTACAGCTCCAAATAAACTCTCCCACAGCGAACAAATGGAATTGATGAAACGTTATTATGAAATTAAGGACAAAAATCCTCAAATTAGTGAAGAGAACATTGCCGAAATGTTGGATACTTCGAAACCTGAACTTAGCCAAACCGGTGAGTATTTCAAGCCCAATTTCATTATTTTTTAATATTAATTAAAAATTCTTTTACAGCTCCAAATAAACTCTCCCACAGCGAACAAATGGAATTGATGAAACGTTATTATGAAATTAAGGACAAAAATCCTCAAATTAGTGAAGAGAACATTGCCGAAATGTTGGATACTTCGAAACCTGAACTTGGCCAAACCGGTGAGTATTTCAAGCCCAATTTCATTATTTTTTAATATTAATTAAAAATTCTTTACAGCTCCAAATAAACTCTCCCACAGCGAACAAATGGAATTGATGAAACGTTATTATGAAATTAAGGACAAAAATCCTCAAATTAGTGAAGAGAACATTGCCGAAATGTTGGATACTTCGAAACCTGAACTTAGCCAAACCGGTGAGTATTTCAAGCCCAATTTCATTATTTTTTAATATTAATTAAAAATTCTTTTACAGCTCCAAATAAACTCTCCCACAGCGAACAAATGGAATTGATGAAACGTTATTATGAAATTAAGGACAAAAATCCTCAAATTAGTGAAGAGAACATTGCCGAAATGTTGGATACTTCGAAACCTGAACTTGGCCAAACCGGTGAGTATTTCAAGCCCAATTTCATTATTTTTTAATATTAATTAAAAATTCTTTACAGCTCCAAATAAACTCTCCCACAGCGAACAAATGGAATTGATGAAACGTTATTATGAAATTATAGACAAAAACCCTAAAATTAGTGACGAGAACATTGCCGAAATGATGAATATTGATGCAAGAACTTTGTATAAATGTTTTTGGCCGCATATTCAGGAAATTGGGAATTTGTGAATGAATAGTTTCAATGATTTGGGAAAAAAACGTTGGGCAATGATTTAATTGAAAACGAATCTTTGTACCAAAAATCGTGCAGTAATGAGATCATTATTTGCTTTTTTTTGTTGTAATTTTGTGCTTTATGAACAATTTTGAGTAAAATATTATGTTTCCTTAAGCTAATATTGCAAATTTTGAAAAGTGTTGGTGGGATTCGTATGTGGACATTCCGTCATAGTCACAGCAATCGAGGCATAAAAACTTGGGCAACGAGATTATATTATAAATAATTTCAAAATAAATTATAAATCAATACATTTATAAAGATAAAATGTTGATTTTAATCAATTTTTGTTTTGTCTAACGTACGTATCAGGGCTGAACAAAATGACGTTTTTGGCGGTGTCGCATGTCGCACTTTGTCCAAAATATGACAATCGACCGACAATTTCAACCATTTTTACTTATTCCCCGAATAGGTCGATGGCCTAGTGGTTAACCTTTTTGGTGATATGTTATGTGTTGGGTTCGAACCCGCTTGAGTGCAAACACTTATTTATTGGTTTTCCTCTCTACTCAAATAGGCATCCCCTCATTAATAAGATTTTTTAAATAAATATTCTAATATTTTTTAATTAAAAATGCGCGCAAAAAAAGAATAGATACAAGATTTTTGAAATAAATTCATCACGTCTTTGAATGTTTGCTTCAATTTCCTTAACAAAGATTGCCAATTTTTGTAAAAATTTTCCGGCGGCGCCTGTCGGCACCACCGGACATCCTTCACTGTTACGGAACCCCCGCCCTCCCTAAAAGTAAAGCAGAATCTCAAAAAAAAAAAGAATGATGATGACAATGACGTTGATGATCAAGAAGATCAACAATATGTGTTGCCGGAAAATTAAAATTTTTTAGTGTTTGATAAAAGAAAAATTTTTCCTTGAAAAGTCCCGGTTGGTCCAGGAACCGGTCCCGGTCCCGGTTGAAAATGTTGGTCCCGGTCCCGGTCCCGGTTTTTCTGGTCCCGGTAAGTCCCGGTCCCGGTTTTTCCCAAAAGTCCCGGTCCCGTGCCACCCTAGTTTTCTGAGTGATGATTTGTAAGAACTAATTATTAAAAAAAAAAAAAAAAAAATTTAACTCTAGGAGTAGAAAATTTGCCAATAGGTATTTTTCAAATCTTTAAGCTCAGAATTTTGTAATTCTCAACAAAAATGACATCTTTAGACCAGAATTTCGTGTTCTGGAATGCCCGCAAGGACAAGAATTGGTGTTCTGGAAAGTCAGCATGGACCAGAATTGGTGTTCTGGAAAGTCAGCATGGACAAGAATTGGTGTTCTGGAAAGTCAGCATGGAACAGAATTGGTGTTCTGGAAAGTCAGCATGGACCAGAATTGGTGTTCTGGAAAGTCAGCATGGACCAGAATTGGTGTTCTGGAAAGTCAGCATGGAACAGAATTGGGTGTTCTGGAAAGTCAGCATGGAACAGAATTGGTGTTCTGGAAAGTCAGCATGGACAAGAATTGGTGTTCTGGAAAGTCAGCATGGAACAGAATTGGTGTTCTGTAAAGTCAGCATGGACCAGAGTTGGTGTTCTGGAAAGTCAGCATGGAACAGAATTGGTGTTCTGGAAAGTCAGCATGGACCAGAATTGGTGTTCTGGAAAGTCAGCATGGAACAGAATTGGTGTTCTGGAAAGTCAGCATGGAACAGAATTGGTGTTCTGGAAAGTCAGCATGGACCAGAATTGGTGTTCTGGAAAGTCAGCATGGAACAGAATTGGTGTTCTGTAAAGTCAGCATGGACCAGAATTGGTGTTCTGGAAAGTCAGCATGGAACAGAATTGGTGTTCTGGAAAGTCAGCATGGACCAGAATTGGTGTTCTGGAAAGTCAGCATGGAACAGAATTGGTGTTCTGGAAAGTCAGCATGGAACAGAATTGGTGTTCTGGAAAGTCAGCATGGACCAGAATTGGTGTTCTGGAAAGTCAGCATGGAACAGAATTGGTGTTCTGGAAAGTCAGCATGGACCAGAATTGGTGTTCTGGAAAGTCAGCATGGAACAGAATTGGTGTTCTGTAAAGTCAGCATGGACCAGAATTGGTGTTCTGGAAAGTCAGCATGGAACAGAATTGGTGTTCTGGAAAGTCAGCATGGACCAGAATTGGTGTTCTGGAAAGTCAGCATGGAACAGAATTGGTGTTCTGGAAAGTCAGCATGGACCAGAATTGGTGTTCTGGAAAGTCAGCATGGACCAGAATTTGTGTTCTGGAAAGTCAGCATGGACCAGAATTGGTGTTCTGGAAAGTCAGCATGGACCAGAATTGGTGTTCTGGAAAGTCAGCATGGAACAGAATTGGGATTTCTGTAAAGTCAGCATGGACCAGAATTGGTGTTCTGGAAAGTCAGCATGGAACAGAATTGGTGTTCTGGAAAGTCAGCATGGACCAGAATTGGTGTTCTGGAAAGTCAGCATGGAACAGAATTGGTGTTCTGGAAAGTCAGCATGGACCAGAATTGGTGTTCTGGAAAGTCAGCATGGACAAGAATTGGTGTTCTGGAAAGTCAGCATGGAACAGAATTGGTGTTCTGTAAAGTCAGCATGGACCAGAGTTGGTGTTCTGGAAAGTCAGCATGGAACAGAATTGGTGTTCTGGAAAGTCAGCATGGACCAGAATTGGTGTTCTGGAAAGTCAGCATGGAACAGAATTGGTGTTCTGGAAAGTCAGCATGGAACAGAATTGGTGTTCTGGAAAGTCAGCATGGACCAGATTGGTGTTCTGGAAAGTCAGCATGAAACAGAATTGGTGTTCTGTAAAGTCAGCATGGACCAGAATTGGTGTTCTGGAAAGTCAGCATGGAACAGAATTGGTGTTCTGGAAAGTCAGCATGGACCAGAATTGGTGTTCTGGAAAGTCAGCATGGAACAGAATTGGTGTTCTGGAAAGTCAGCATGGAACAGAATTGGTGTTCTGGAAAGTCAGCATGGACCAGAATTGGTGTTCTGGAAAGTCAGTATGGAACAGAATTGGTGTTCTGTAAAGTCAGCATGGACCAGAATTGGTGTTCTGGAAAGTCAGCATGGAACAGAATTGGTGTTCTGGAAAGTCAGCATGGAACAGAATTGGTGTTCTGGAAAGTCAGCATGGACCAGAATTGGTGTTCTGGAAAGTCAGCATGGAACAGAATTGGTGTTCTGGAAAGTCAGCATGGACCAGAATTGGTGTTCTGGAAAGTCAGCATGGAACAGAATTGGTGTTCTGGAAAGTCAGCATGGAACAGAATTGGTGTTCTGGAAAGTCAGCATGGACCAGAATTGGTGTTCTGGAAAGTCAGCATGGAACAGAATTGGTGTTCTGGAAAGTCAGCATGGACCAGAATTAGGCTTTCCGAAATCCAGTAGGGACAGAATTTTTTTACGTAAAGCAAGATGAACCAGAATTTGTTATTTGTTGTTCTGGAAATCCAGACTGTACCAGAATTTGCTGTTCCAGAAAGCCAGCTGGACCAGAATTGGTGTTCTGGAAAGTCAGCATGGAACAGAATTGGTGTTCTGGAAAGTCAGCATGGAACAGAATTGGTGTTCTGGAAAGTCAGCATGGAACAGAATTGGTGTTCTGGAAAGTCAGCATGGAACAGAATTGGTGTTCTGGAAAGTCAGCATGGACCAGAATTGGTGTTCTGGAAAGTCAGCATGGAACAGAATTGGTGTTCTGGAAAGTCAGCATGGACCAGAATTGGTGTTCTGGAAAGTCAGCATGGAACAGAATTGGTGTTCTGGAAAGTCAGCATGGAACAGAATTGGTGTTCTGGAAAGTCAGCATGGACCAGAATTGGTGTTCTGGAAAGTCAGCATGGAACAGAATTGGTGTTCTGGAAAGTCAGCATGGACCAGAATTAGGCTTTCCGAAATCCAGTAGGGACAGAATTTTTTTACGTAAAGCAAGATGAACCAGAATTTGTTATTTGTTGTTCTGGAAATCCAGACTGTACCAGAATTTGCTGTTCCAGAAAGCCAGCTGGACCAGAATTGGTGTTCTGGAAAGTCAGCATGGATTAACATTTATTGACGCTAAATCAGGCCGGAAAGAGTCTTTTCCTATTTCTTTGCACAAAATCATTTACATTTGCTAGCAACAAAGTCCTTAAGTGCCTTGCACTTTTTCCCACCAACATTCCCCATCAATTTACACCTTAGTTTAATTCTTAGTAAAATATGTACTTAATTCGTAGTCAAATCTTTGATAACGAACCATCAATTTTTAATGACTCTTTTTGCACACAAATCAAAGTTGATAAAAAAAAAGAACGCAAGCATTAAAACACACAGACCAAATCAATGATTTGGCTATTTTAATGATGATACTCGATTTTCTGAACATTTGACATGGCATTCTCACCCCATTTTAGCATTGAGCCCCGACCCTCCGGACAATCCGTCATAGGACAATCCGTCAGTGAAGGACAACCCGTCAGAAGACAATTCGTCAGTGAAGGACAATCCGTCAGTGAAGGACAATCCGTCAGAAAATTTTTTTTTTAAAAAGACGATTTAAATCATTTATTTGGAATGTTGGCGTGAGTTAAAAACCGTCCTATATAAGCTTTTCCCTAACTTTCCAAGAAATTTTTTGTCCAAATTTAATATTAATGTTATTATCTTATTAATAGGACGTTTTTTAATCCGCGCCAACATGTAGGCACAATTTTTCATCCAAATAAATGATTTAAATTGTTTTAGACAGAAAAATTTTCTGACGGATTGTCCTCTGACGGATTGTCCTTCACTGACGGATTGTCCTCTGACGGATTGGGCACTGACGGATTGTCCTTCACTGACGGATTGCCCTTCACTGACGGATTGTCCTTCACTGACGGATTGCCTTTCACTGACGGATTGTCCTTCACTGACGGATTGTCCTCTGACGGGTTGTCCTTCACTGACGGATTGGGCACTGACGGATTGTCCTATGACGGATTGTCCTAGCTTCCGGCCTCCGGGGGCGGAGTGTCAATTAGTGTTTGTCTGATGGGAGAAATGTCATTGTGCCAAATTTCATGCAAATCATAATATTCAAATACGGATCCCAATATGATCCCGGAATATTTTCAGGTTATGTAAAAGTTATGTTGCGTATTGGGATGGCATTAAGCTTCCGCTATTTGTACAAAATTCAATGAAGAGTTCAGCAATTTCCTTTAATAAAATCTTAATATTGTTATTCAACAACTTCATCGGACTTCACGCATTGGGACGGAGTTTAAAGAAATGTAGATCTATTGACGCGAATCGTTTCACTCCAAATACTTCTGTCGCGGAATTTTTTTCCACAGATTGGCCATCGACAGAATTTGGATGCAATTGCTGTCGTTTAAATTGCTTTTTCCATTTATACAAAGTGACACTGCTAATTTTCAACATTTTGACAAATTCCCCAACATTCATTTTAGGATTGTGGTCTTTAATTTCATAATAACGTTTCATTAATTCCTTTTGTTTGCTTTGGGAGCATTTATGTTTTGGTGCTGTAAAAGAATTTTTAAATTATTAATATAGGTAATAAATAATGGCTCGAAATACTCACTGGATTGGCTGAGATCACGTTTCCAATTGTAAATTGTTGTAAAACTAAGGCCCAATTCTTTTGCGACAGTTTCATTTATTTGATTGGGATAAGAGTTTTTGAATCCGGCCCGCTTTAACTCGGCTTTTCTCTGATCAAATTTCTCTATTAAATGTTTACGTTTGAATTGGGTTCAATTTGTCCAAGCAGAGCTGAATTGGGTTCAATTTGTCCAAGCAGAGCTGAATTGGGTTCAATTTGTCCAAGCAGAGCTGAATTTGGTTCAATTTGTCCAATTTGGGTGTTCTGCCGGTCGATTTGGTGATGGACATTTTGTCCAAAGTTTGTTGGCGCCGGCGTTTTCAAATCTTCGGCGGTTTCACCTTTGTCCCACCAGCCTTCTCCGAATATTTCTTCAAATGTTTTGAGTGGCGTTTCCTCCAATTTTACTTTTACGGATTCGGCTTTGTCCAGCGAATTTGTTGCAATTAATCCGACTAAAATTAAAATCCAAAACTCTTCCATTTTATTTGGGCAAAATAAAACTTTGAATTTAGGGATAATTATATAAATTCCAAGCTTTAATAAAAAAAATTTGCTGAATGCAATAAATGACAGCCCACAATAAGCCTTTTGAACCGGGACCAAATCAATATTTCTGACATCTTTTATTTGATTAAATTTATTAATTTATGAATATTTTAATTTAGTCAATTTTTTCGTATTTGTTCAGGGCTCCTCCGCTGAACTTTATTTGGAGGTGGAGCTGTTGAAGTCATCATCTTATAATGCATTTGGCAATCGAACTGCTCGACAAGCTGGCGCCGGCTATGGTCACGAGTCGGTCGGAACAGGGACTTCCGGAACGTGCATCCGGAATGGCGCAGGCCCTACAATTTGTAAGTCTTATCAAGAAATTTTTGAAATGATAA
Organism: Globodera rostochiensis; assembly: GCA_018350325.1. Classification (NCBI taxonomy): domain Eukaryota; kingdom Metazoa; phylum Nematoda; class Chromadorea; order Rhabditida; family Heteroderidae; genus Globodera; species Globodera rostochiensis. The sequence continues at coordinate 3,389,246 of JAEVLN010000005.1, forward strand.
TTAAAATGTGACAAATTATCCCCCACCCGCAGGCAAGGCCACCCCACCGCCATGCAAGTCATGCCCGCAGGGTGCGCCTGGTCTACCCGGAGAGCAGGAAATATAAATTTATATATATAATTCAAATTCTATTTTTCAAAATGTTTAGAATGCCTATACTTACTTATAACACACAAAAAACGAAAAGGATAAAAAACGAAATGCCCAAAAACGAATAGGGTATTCGAACAAGCTCAAACGTCTAAAAAGCATGAATTGATCCTTACTTGTTTTTTCGTTGTTTTTTGTTGTTGGTGATTTTGTGATTTTTGAATGATTTAAGGCAAAATTGATTTTTGTAAAATTTAAATTTTGCGAAAATTTGTTCGAATTCGTGTTAGGGTGTTTGAATAGGTCAAAACATAGATCAGAATCGAGTGTACGCCCCGGAATACCACTATAAACACCTTTAGTTTTGACTTTTAATAATCACTGACGGATTGTCCTTCACTCACGGATTGATTGTCCTTTGACGGATTGTCCACTGACGGATTGTCCAGACACCAGTTTCTTTTAAAAATTCTTGTCTCCCAGGTGACCAAAGAGCGCCCAGGCCGCTTGGTCCCCCGGGCGCTCTTGGCTCGCCGTGACAGCCCGGAGCACGTGGACCTAAAGGTAGGTGTGAGTATTTTGTAATTTTTTTTTTCCATTTTGGGACCCAAATTTGGCCAATTTTTCTTCAAAGGGCATTTGTCCAAAATATTGCGCCATCGACGGCGGCGTGTTCTTTGAGGATGGCACGCGCCGATAAAAATGGGAAAAACACATTTTTGTTATTTTTTGATGCAATAAATATTCTTTAGGGTACATGAATTAACGGGGGTTAGGGAGGGTACCATCTAAATTTAGCGATTTTCTCCTCAATTTAAGTTCTTTCTTTATTCAAATAATTTCATTTGGCTTAATTTTCGTAGTGAATAAGTTGAAAAAAATGAAACCAAAATAAAATCCTGAACTCATTCATCTTATTTGTTAGTAGTGCTGCACGAGACCCAAAATTTACAAGACTCGAGAGTCAAGACCGAGACTCTCGTGCAGACTATTTGTTAGGTTAATGTTGGGATAATTGTGAATATTTGGTAAATAAAATAAATTTTAGCCTAAATAAAAGCTGGCGCCGGCGTTCAAATTTTTGGCTTCATCTTTGTCCCACCATTCTACGAATAATTCGAACTCGGCTTTAATCTGATCAAATTTCTCTACCAAATGTTTACGTTCTTCTTTTTCATAGATCATTTTTTGACTTATGCCATAAATGAATTTCGGGAACTTTTAAGCCACCCTGAAGACATTTCATCAACCGTGGGGAAAACAAACGTTATCATCCGGACGTTTCATAGCTAATGTGTAAAAACAGACGTTTCATCACCTAACACAATTCTCAGACATTCGTTGTAACATAAAGTGAAAAGCTCTGATCGTCAGTCGTCAACCAAACGATCAGCACTTTTTTTATTTGATTTCTCTCCAAACGGATATCCGTTTTGTTATACATACATACACTAATAAAACAACAAAATGTCCTTTTAAAAATTGAGCCTCAAATGTTGATAAATAATGAAAAATACCTAATCAATCTAAGAAAAGCTTGAAAAAATGAACAGAGTTCTGTTGCGGATAATGTCGAAAATATAAAGAAATCGTTGAGGGTTTTTCAAATATTGGACATTCATTCAAAGATTTCCCGAATTCGTCCCAATTTCCTGAACATTTGCCGCGGCATTGTCTTCCACAGAAAGTCCATCGACAGAATTTTGATGAAATTGCTGTTGTTTAAATTGCTTTTTCCAAATATACAAAGAGCTTTTTCCAATTTTCAACATTTTGGCAATGTCCTTGTCTCTAATTTTAGAATTTTGGTTCTTAATTTCATAATAACTTTTCATCAATTCCTTTTGTTCGTTGTGGGAGTATTTATGTTGTGGTTCTGTAAAAGAATTTTAATTAATATAAATAAATTAATAAAATTGGACTCGAAATACTCACTGGATTGGCCAAGTTTTTGTTTCCAATTGGAAATTGTTCCAAAACTGAGGCCCAACTTTTTTGCAACAGTTTCATCAATTTCATTTTTAAATGAACTTTTGAATCCGTCCCGCTTTAACTCGGCTTTCATTTGATCAAATTTCTTTATCAAATTTTTTTGTACATTTTTTGTGTTCCCAAAGTTATGCCGTTTTTGACTTAGGCCAAATTCTTTTTTCCATTTATATATTTTTGAGCTATTGACTTTTAAATGTTTACCAATTTTCTTTTCAATTTGAGTCCATTCTTTTTTTGAATATTTTCCTTTTTGCTTAAATTCGTCTTTTATTGCGAGGAATTTGTCAACAATTTTACGTTTTCGCTCATCTTCAGCAATAAGTTCTTCCCCATTTTTGGCATTCTCAGAGTGATCATACTCTGTGAGAGGAGGATTCTGATCAGTTGAATTGGGTTCAATTTGTCGAATTTGGGTGTTCTGTCGGTCGATTTGGTGATGGACATTTTGTCCAAAGTTTGTTGGCGCCGGCGTTTTCAAATCTTCGGCTTCACCTTTGTCCCACCAGCCTTCTCCGAATATTTCATCAAATGTTTTGAGTGGCGTTTCCTCCAATTTTACTTTTACGGATTTGGCTTTGTCCAGTGAATTTGTTGCAAATAATGCCACCAAAATTAAAATCCAGAACTCATTCATCTTAGATTAATTGTTGAGATAATATGTGAATATTTTGTAAATGAAATAAAATAACTAAAATGATGAATTTTGTAGCCCAAATAAATGCAATAAATCATATTCTTTAATAACTTGTTTCCCCGAATCAATATGCCTGACATTTCTTACTAATAATCATCATTTTACAAAAATTGGCGATCGATTGTTGAATAGCTAAAAATGAAAATATATTTTTTAAAAATTTATAATTGCCCTGGAGGAAAAATGCCAGATTTGCCACAGATGAAGACAATATTTTTCGTAAATTTACTTTCCTTCTTCATTTGCGGATCGGCCTTTTTGGGGGGTCACAAACAAAAAAGCGCGATTCTTTACGCTTTCTGAGCACATTTTGAGATAAAATATTCCCGTTTTCTTAAATTTTCCGTTTAAAAGTCCATTTTCTTAATGCAAAAGCCGAGCGCGCGCGCGCGCGTGAAGTTCCGCTTTTTTCTGCCCATTTTATCGTCCCGTTCCATCTCTCGGGTGCCCAAAGCCGACAAATCGGGTTTTTCTTTTTAAATCAAAACAAAACAACAAAAACATTGTTTTTTTGCTAATGCCCTGAGGGGTGTGTGATCAGATCACTCGGCTTTGCCGATCGGCGCTGGCGGAACTCAACTGAACAACCAGCTGCCCGCCCCTTCCCCCCCCCCCGAAGTTGTGGAGCGCAAATCGCACTTATAAAAATGTGAAGAATATGTGTTGTTGAGTGAGCGGCGGTGGGTGAGTTCAGCTAGTCCACTCGGCGGCATGTCGTCGTTACTCAATTCGTTTGCGCTCACTCGTACCTTTTATCGTCCTAAAAATTTTTGCATTATCGGTTAAAGCCGGCCCCGATTTTAGGACCTAAAACGTGGACTCTCTTAGGGGTGGGAGTAAATTGTCTTTATTTTGGTACTGAAATTTTGGTCCCGATTTTTTAAAATGCCTTCAAAACCCCTCTATTTATGTACAGGGTGCGTAAAAAGTTCCCGCACTTTTTTGCATTTTAATTTCAGGGTCTAAACATCTTTATTTCAAAAAGCTGAGGTCAGAATTGGATTCTTCAGAGTTTTTTGGGCTAGAAAACAAATAGAAAAAGTTAGTTTCTCCCAGAAAAAGAGCCATTTAACAAATTACAAGCCCACAAAAATGCCCAAAAATTATTAGCATTTAGTCGCGACTTTTTTTTGGCCATTTTGTTCACTACATACCCAAGCGGTGGTTTCAGTGCTCCAATTGCTCTAAATCTGGTAGTTTGAAGCCTTTGCTCTTAAAATAATCACAATAGATATCCATAGAATTCATACCCTTCAAGTGACTTTGCCAAATATCGTTATATTAAAATCCGTCAAACCAAATCGTAAAAAATGCTAATTTTATTTTTGAGCTATGAGCGCGAAAATTGATAAAAATCTCAAGATTAGTTGCAAGGGGTCGTTATTTGAGTAAAAGAAGCCGATTTAAAGTGTTTGAATGCTTTATACAAAAGCAGAGCTGGATTTTGTAGTTGTCAAAAGGCCAAAAAAGAGGCGCGACCAACGCAATAATTTTCGGAAGCGTTTGGACACCTGTATTGCAGCGAAGGGAACTCATTTCGAACATTTGTTGTGATTAAGTTTTAGCCCTGATTCTGATGAACAACTTATGTGTAATATTTATGTTTTTTTCTTCTTTTTTCATAAAACAAAAATTGATTTAAAAAGTGCGGGAACTTTTTACGCACCCTGTATAATGGTCCCGGTGGTTTTTTGACCAGGACCAAAATAGTCCCGGTCTCGTAATACCTTAGTAAAAACCTAAAATCGCAGCCATAAACATCATCAGAGATTAGATTTTTAGTTACAAAAAATCTTGAAATTGTTAACTAAATAGTTGCAAAAAAGTGCCAAAATAGTGGTCAAAATACGGGTTCATAAGCAAAAATAGTGATGAAAAATGTGCGTAAAAATAATGCACTTTAAAAATATATTTCGGAGCGGGGCAAGGACAGTACAAAATGTAGTCCAAGGGTTTCTCGAAATTTCTGGTAGGTTTTCAAATCCTTTCTTATTTTTGGGGTTTCAAAAATTTTTTTTAAAATTAAGCCAAAATGAATTGTGACTCGCAAGTGAAGGCGTACAAATTTGTTGCCTATTCCGCGCTGACCTTTTCCCTGGCCGCCGTGCTGTCCGTGTTCGTCATGTTGCCGTTGATGTACAATTTTGTCAGCCATGTACGACGACAACTCAACCAAGACATGGTCTTATGTCAGGTGGATAAATTATCTAAAAATTATTCCTTAATTAACTTTAAATATTTTATTTTTATCGGAAGTTTTAATTAAAATACTATTTAAAAAAGTTTAAATACATTAAGTAATAACGGAATTACAAATTTTCAAAAAAAAATTTATAAAAATAGAAACCTTAGTTTACACCCTAAGTGCCTATATAAATTTAATTGATTAAATTTATTAATTTATGAATATTTTAGTCAATTTTTTTCATATTTGTCCAGGGCTCCTCCGCTGAACTTTATTTGGAGGTGGAGCTGTTGAAGTCATCATCCTATATTGCATTTGGCAATCGAACTGCTCGACAAGCTGGCGCCGGCTATGGTCACGAGTCGGTCGGAACAGGGACTTCCGGAACGAGCATCCGAAAAGGTGTCGGTTCCGGTTGCATGCCGTGTTGTGTGCCAGGCCCACCCGGCGCACCGGGACGACCCGGCCGGCATGGCAAGCCTGGGAAGCCGGGCGCGCCCGGGGTGCCCGGCGCGGTCGGCGCAGGCCCTGCAATTTGTAAGCGTTTTAAAGAAATTTTTGAAATGATAATTAAAATGCGACAAATTATCCCCCACCCCGCAGGCGAGGCCACCCCACCGCCCTGCAAGCCATGCCCGCAAGGTCCGCCTGGTTCACCCGGAGAGCAGGGCCAACCGGGCGATGTGGGCGTTGGTGAGCGCTTGAAAAATTATTTTATTTGAAATTTTCATTTTTGCCAGAGGGGCCATCCGGACGTCTAGGCCCCGAGGGTGCACCCGGTGAGCAGGGGCCAAAGGGATCGCCCGGACTCCCCGGCGAGAAGGGCCCAATGGGTCAGCCAGGAGAGTAAGTTTTCTCGTGTCTCTTAAATTTTGAAATGATTTTTATCCATTTTTTTATAAATTTATATATTATATAATTCTAAATTTTTTTCCCAAAATGTTAAGAATTCAGCAACATTTTTAAGGCTCGGACCGCCTGCACCGAATGAGCAGCTGGTGCCCGGCGAAGCCGGACCGCCGGGTAAAAGCAGCATTTGAGTCCAATATGTTAAATTTTCTTGCGGCAACATTTTTTTTTTGTGGCCAAATTTCTTTAAAAAAATCTTTGTCTTCCAGGTGACCAAGGAGCGCCCGGGCCGCTTGGTCCCCCGGGCGCTCTTGGCGCGCCGGGACAGCCCGGAGCACTTGGACCTAAAGGTATGTACTGTAGGTGATTTGTAACATTTTGGGACCCGAATTTGGCCTATTTTTCTTAAGGCCCTGTCGGTGCGGAGGGACCGCCCGGACCGGAAGGCGCCCCAGGCGCTCTTGGCCAACCAGGCTCGCCCGGACAACTTGGCGAAAAGGGCATTTGTCCCAAATATTGCGCCATCGACGGCGGCGTGTTCTTTGAGGACGGCACGCGCCGATGAAAGAAGCATTGTTGGTGCTTGTGTATTTTTTGATGCAATAAATTATTCTTTAGTGTACTGTAATTTCAATTGTACATTTTTTTTCAATTATGCAGTGTAAATTCAACGAAAACTCTTTTTGTTCCACAAAATGCATGAAGATGAAGTAACTAAAAGTCCAACGGATAAAAGACCAACTAAACGAAGCCAGACAAAAGACCAACTAAAGAAAACCGGACAAAACCCGTAACTGGACAAAAGACCTAAAGGAAAACCTGACAAAAAACACACTAAAAAAACTCGAACAAAAAGTCCATCAGGACAAAAGACCAATTAAAGGAAAACCGGACAAAAGACACCCTAAAAGAACTCGAACAAAAGGTCAATCTGGACAAAAGACCAATTAAAGGTTACCCGGACAAAAGCAACTTTATTGGAAAGCCGGACAAAAGACCTATTAAAGGATAACCGGACAAAACCCTATTATACTTTTTGTCCGCAAATCTTTTGTCAGTGTGATTCCTTTTGTCTATATACAAGAATAAATTAATTAAGAAATGGCATTTTTTTTTACTTAAATTTCCATGCTTTTTTTTCATAGCACCACCTAATTTATTTGACCCCCCCCCCCCCCCAAAAAAAATGTGGGTGCGGGGAGGGGCCAACTTTTGGCTGCTCCTGACGCTTATCAGCTCTGTTGATCACTACTTTTTTATTCACTTGCCCGCCCCGCCACGTCCCCCGCGGCGCGTTACACACCAATCGACTGTTTTGTGCACTGCCCGACAATGGCGGTGGAAGATGATGATCCTCGCCCCCAAATATGTGTGTACACCCACCCCGCCCCGCCCGTCGTTGCTCCACCCCCCCCCCCTCACATCAAATCGATCAAAAATGGCATCATAATAATAATAATAAATAAAACACCATATTTTATTTTTCTGATTACATCGCCCGCAAATTCCATGCAATGATTTTTGAGCGTTTTGCACACGTTGCCGATAAATTTTAAATTATAATTTGTTGTTAACAAAAAAAAATCGGAGTGAATTTGGAATAAAAAAAAATGGTGATTTGTGTAATTTTTGTGTCTTTTTAACAAATTGTTGCTAACCATTTTTTTAACAATTAAATAAATTGAAAAATTGAACTTTTTGAATTCAAATTTTTGTACATAGATTTAGACATTTAATGAATTAAATCGTCGACTAATATTGATTGATTACCTTTTAACTAGGGTAGTACGGACCGGTACTAAATTTAGTCCGGATCAAAAAAGCCGGGGCTAAAGAACAAAAATAAAGAAAAAATGATTGGTAAAAAATTATAAGAGAGTTTGAAGTAATTTTGAAAACCCGGGACCAAATTTCAACTAAATTGAAAAAATGGAATTTCAGTACTGGTCCGGGCCCGTACTGAGTGGGGGTCGTTTGGGCCACGCCGTTTGGGCCCCGACGTTTGGGCCCCGCCGTTTGGGCCCCAAACGTCCTGTCCCGCTCCTCCCGTACTACCCTAGTTTTAACCGGAAATAAGATGCAAAAAAAACAAAATTTCATTGCCTCAAATTGTATGTTTTTCAAAAAAATTTACGATTTTTAATTTCGTTGATTTTAAAAAAAGGATGAACATATTTGTTAGGGTGCTTTAAAATTAATAATCCTTTCCAAACGCCCATTCGTCCGGTCCCATTCATTGCACACAAACATTTTTATCAACAGCGCCTCACCACTCACTCTGAGCCCCTGTCGAGAAAAGAGGCGACGAGACCACAATGTTTTTTGATAAATTCTGAGAATATTTGGGGGCTTGATTTTTGGAATATTTCTTGGGACTGGATTTTTTTGAAAAATTCTGAGAAATTTGGGGGCTTGATTTTTGGAATATTTCTTGGGACTGGATTTTTTTGATAAATTCTGAGAATATTTGGGGGCTTGATTTTTGGAATATTTCTTGGGACTGGATTTTTTTGATAAATTCTGAGAATATTTGGGGGCTTGATTTTTGGAATATTTCTTGGGACTGGATTTTTTTTGATAAATTCTGAGAATATTTGGAGGCTTGATTTTTGGAATATTTCTTGGGACTGGATTTTTTTGATAAATTCTGAGAATATTTTGAGGCATGATTTTTGGAATATTTCTTGGGGCTGGGTTTTGTTGACAAATTTTGGAATATTTATTGGGGTCTGATTCTTTTAATAAATTTTGAGAATATTTCTTGGGACCTGATTTTTTAATAGATTTTTTGAGTTTTTTTTGGGGCCTGATTTTTTATATTGGGATTTTCTTAGAGCTTGATTTTTAGGGTTAATATTTTGGCATATTTTAGGGCTTATACCACAAAATAGGAAAAAAGTAGAATTTATACCCGAATTTTAGACCCTCTACACGAATGTTTGCCTGGTGAAGCAAGCAACAAATTTATTCAGTCACATGGTTTTGTTGATTTTTAATAATAAAAAAAATCAAAAATTCAAATTCTCACAATTTTTTAACTTTCGCAAATGGATTTTTTTGTTACTTTTTCTCAAGCAATTTTCTCAAATATATATTTTACATTCATTCTTAATGCGTTGCTGATTTTGGCCTCAAGTAACTTTCTCACATAATGAAATTTGTCTCCACCAACAATTTTATTAAAAAATGTATTTAAGCAAAATTGCCTTAGGCAACACCAACCAAAAATAAATGGTTTCTTTGATTTCACCGCGTCGCATTTTGCCGCCATACCATCGAAATTTGGTGTTTATTCTATGCAGTGTACACATTTTGTTCGGTGCTATTGTGTTGGCCGTGCGTAAGTTGTTCTTTTTGTCTAGAATGAACCACTCCGATCACCCAAAATTTGGACTAATTTAATGATCGGATCGATCAAACAAAAACTGAACGGTTTTAATTGGGTACTTTATGGCCAATGATGAATCAATAAATCAATTATCGGATATTGATTTGAATGGGCCGAGACTTATTATATTGACTAAAAAAACGTGAGTCTTAAATATAAATCGCCCCACCATTGGCCATAAACATCAAAAAGTACCATTGACTAAAAATGCGAAAATAACCAAATCTGGATTATTCAAAAGCTTAAAACCTGAAAATCTTCTTGGCTCTATTGATCATCATTTTGGGGGCCAAAGGTCCATGATCAATCAATCACTGACCGGAGTTGATCAGAATATTTGTACCCAATGATCGATCAATCAATCTAAGCATTAATCAAAATTTTCAGCAAATCATAGGCATAGAAAATTTGAAAATTGAATTTTTTATTTTTTTGTCCACTTGAGATCAGACATTTTGGGTGCTGTCCACGAGAATATTCCCAACCGCTTATGACATGTTCGACGACACGCGCAATCGGGAGCCGGATTTTGGGGCCATTTGGAACGGGACTAGCCGGTGTTTTTATGCAAATTTTTGCTAAAAATTTTTATAAAAATCTTTTTTGATCAGACAGCAACTGGACAGGTACCAAAGCCGGCTGACGCTCACTTGGGTGTTGGCCACCTTTGGTATGTTGGCGGCTTTTCAATTACCAAATCAGACGATTTTGGTATCATTGTATTTGCAAAAATTTGTTTAATGACAAGAATTTTTCCGGCGAGTAAATGGCCCGTGATCCCGTAGATTCGATTTACGTTCAAACATCCCGTATCCCGACTAATATCGAGCTTATAAAACAAAGATTTTTCAGTTTATTTTAATTTTAAAATAAGTAATTAATTAAATTTTCATAATTAAAGTAAAGTAAAGTGTAAATAACAGTAATAAATTTGAAAAAAATAAAAATTGCTAATAAAAAATATAATATTATTAAGACTCAAAATAATGTATTCATTTAGGAATTTTTATGTCCATGTTGTGCATCATCCCCCAATTTTGCAAGGTGGAGGTTGGTGAGGGCCACACGGTGGAGGAGTTGGACCTGGTGAGAGTAGTTAACTACGAGTCGGGGCCATTTCAGCCCCGCCATTTTGGCTCAGGGAAGTTTTGGCCCCGCCGTTTGTCCCCCCCCCCTAATGTTTCTCAAAGGCCAAAACGGCGGGGCCGAAACGCCCTTTGGAGCCAGCCCAAAGGGGCCGAAACGGTGGGGCCAAAACGTACCGCTCCCTCATACAGCTGAATTAAAACAAAAAAACGATGTATTAATTTGGTTTGCAATTTGTAGTGCATTCGTCAGCCAATCATTGCCAAACTGATGGTGCCGTTGTTGTTGTTTGCCAACCTGTTGGTGGCTGTCTGTCTTGGGACGGAACGATGGTACTGTCGGGCAGACGACCAACTGTTCCACACCCTGTTCCATGATGCCATCAAGGAGGAGATGTACCTGACCAACTTCGAGCAGGAGCTGGACTGTGTCAGTGACGAGGACAAAGAAGGTCAGTGGCGGGGAGGGGGGGGGGGGGGAATTTAAAAGTTAGTTTTTTTACCATCTTAGCTAGATTAGCATCGATTTTGAAAAGCCTTAGGCTTAGTTGGGGTATGACTAAAATTTGAATGCCTATTTAATAATTAAAATTAATTTAATCAAATTTGTCATTTTCAGGAACCGACGTGTGGGTAAGAGAAAGTCATTTTGAACGGGTCCCAATTAAAACTTCATAAAACAAAAGTTTTTCTTAATGGCATAATGCCAAATCCTTTCAACGCCAAAAATAAACAAATTTAAAATTTTTCAAATGCCCTGTTTAAAAAAGGGCAAAAACAGAAATGTGACGGGATAATGGAGCGATCAATTCTGAACGAACATTGGCTGAACCCCATGCTGGTGGCCCATGCCGTCATTGTCGTACTCTCACTGTTTGGCTGTCTGTGCTTTAACTGGCAGGGTAACCGATTATGCATTCAAATTTGGGTGAAATTTGGCATAATGTTTAACGTATAATGTGATTCATTTCATTTGTGGGTGGAATTCAATTAGGTCGCTAATTAATCAAATTTTATATAGATCTAATCTATAATGTCAAAATCTAAGATCGCAAAAGACTTGGTCAGACAATTTCAGTCCCACAACGCGTCCAACTCAGTCCCAGCGAATTAAGATTCTAAAGCCCATAGTTTAGATTAGGGTTGAGCGGCACCGGGACGGGATTTCCCGGGGTTTTCAGATACCGGTCTTTTCCCTGAAATTCCGACGCAAAATTCATATTTTTTCTAAAATTTTGATGAAATTTCTTAACAACAGTTCAAAAAATTTTCCCGCCGGCGCCTTTCGGCACCACCATCCCCCAACCCCCCCCCCCCCCTAAAAGTAAAGCAGAATCTTAAACAAAAAATTGGTGATGGATCGATCAGGCAATTGAAGTTGAAGATAATAAAGTAGATATTTTTTAATAAAAATTTTTTTTTGTTTTACCATTATTGACCATTACAACAAAAAAAAATTTTCTCATGAAAAGTCAAAAGTCCCAGTTAGTGTCCCGGTATCGGCGTTCCCGATTGAAAATCTTGGTCCCGCTTTTTCCCAAAAGTCCCGATTGAATATTAAAACCTAAAAAATTTAGACAAAATCGCCAAACGGTACGACGAAGTGAATATGGAAGAAAAAAATGGCGATGAATAAAATTAATGTGCAAATGGATGTGTGAGAATTGCACTTTTTGCCCATTTTTGACAGAATCTCTTCAAATCCTAAAATTTTTTTATCTATTTTAGATTTTTTGTACTAAATTTATTGTTTATAATTATTTCAAATGGTTATGCCATCGAACTGATAGTGAGGCATGAATATCAATAAATCTTTTAAATTTAATCAATGTATTTATTTTAAAAAATAAATTTTAAACTTTGAATGATTTTTAAATTTATATGTCAAAAAAAGTTAAAATCTAAATACCCAAATCGGTATTTTCCAAATCATTGATCATTCATTCAAATACTTCCCGAATTCGAGTTGCCAATTTCCTGAACATTTGCCGCGGCATTCTCTTTCACGAAATGTCCATCAGAAGTTGGATGAAATTGTTGTCGTTTAAATTGCTTTTTCCAAATATACAAAGTGCGTTTTCCAATTTTCAACATTTTGGCAATGTTTTCGTCACTAATAAATTTCTCTATTTCGCTCATTTTTTGGATTCTTTGACTTAGCCAAATTCTTTTTTCACTGCTCAATTATCATTTGTATTAAATTTTTCACAATTTTTTTAAGCTTTTCATCGTCCGAGGGGGCTGAAATTTGGTCCCGGCTTGTGATCCGAGAATTAACCCCCAGACGCGAGTCAAGAATTATTTAGTAAATAATTATAAAAGTGCGTGATCCATTCAACACTTTTTGGCGAAATGTTCAAGTAATTTAGCAACTTTTATTAAGGATTTTGACAAAATCTTCAAAAAAAATTGGGCACATTTCAAAAAAATCGCAAAAATATGGCAAACATATAGCGCGGACTAAAAACGAGCAGCGTCCTGCTACGAATGCAACCAAAGGAATAGAAAGAAATCGTTTTTTTTCAATCATTCGCCATTCATTCAAATGCTCCCCAAATTCGAATTTTGAATTTCCTAAACATTTGCCGCGGCATTCTCTTCCACGACAGAATTTGGTTGAAATTGCTGTCGTTTAAATTGCTTTTTCCAAATATACAAAGTGACTCTTCCAATTTTGAACATTTTGGCAATTTCCTTGTCAGTAGTTTTAGGATTTGTGTCCTTAATTTCATAATAACGTTTCATCAATTCCATTTGTTGACTGTAAGAGTGTTTTAGTTCTAAATATACTTCGACTGATAGTTTAGTTTTTAAATCTATTATTTTATTTTTACATACATTTTCACACCTATTTTTGCTTATTAACCCGATTTTAGTACCTATTTAGCAGGGATGTCGATGTTGTCTCCTCAAAAACGATATACGATATTTACGATACACCAAAATACGAAAAAAAATTTTTACAAAACACGATATGACCAAAATTACGATGTTACGATTACGATACGATTTTTTCTAGCTGTGTTTAAAATTTAAAAAAAACAATTTTTTCTAAAAATTCTTAGTTTTTTAAATTTGAATTCTTAAAAAATTCATCCCCACTCTTACGTAATCCACATTTTTTAAATTCTTCAAGGAAAATGTTTAATTGCGAAAATTTTGGAGTCAAAAATTTGACCAACGACACCTGTAACGGCACCGTCGGGCTCCTAGAAAAATTAAATCGATCTTATAGGGTGCATTGTTGGTTTTATTTGTTATCAATTTCTTTTTTACGTTATGGGAGTGTTAATGGTTTGGTGCTATAAAAGAATTTTAAATTAATATAAATAAAATTGGCTCGAAATACTCACTGGTTTGGCCAAGTTCATTTTTCCAACCAAACTGAGGCCCAATTCTTTTGCGACAGTTTCATCAATTTGATTTGAATAAGAGTTTTTCAGTCCGTCCCGCTTTAACTCGGCTTTTTTCTTATCAAATTTTTCTATTAAATGTTTACGTTCTTCTTTTTCATAGAACTTATGAGTTAGGCCAAATTCTTTTTTCCATTTATATATTTTTGAGCGATTGACTTTTAAATGTTTAGCAATTTTCTGTTCAATTTGAGTTTTTTCTTTCCTAGGGAATTTTCCTTTTTGCTTTAATTCTTCTTTAATTGCGTGGAATTCGCCAACAATGTTACTATAAAGCATTCAAACACTTTAAATCGGCTTCTTTTACTCAAATAACGACCCCTTGTAGCTAATCTTGAGATTTTATCAATTTTTGCGCTCATAGCTCAAAAATAAAATTAGCATTTTTTACGATTTGGTTTGACGAATTTTAATGTAACGACATTTGGCCAAGTCACTTAAAGGGTATGAATTCTATGGATGTCTATTGTGGTTATTTTAAGAGCAAAGGCTTCAAACTACCAGATTTAGAGCAATTGGGGCACTGAAACCACCGTTTGAGTATGTAGTGAACAAAATGGCCAAAAAAAAAGTCGCGACTAAATGCTAATAATTTTTGGGCATTTTTGAGGGCTTTTAATTTGTTAAATGGCTCTTTTTCTGGGAGAAACTAACTTTTTCTATTTGTTTTCTAGCCCAAAAAACTCTGAAGAATCCAATTCTGAACTCAGCTTTTTGAAATAAAGATGTTTTGACCCTAAAATTAAAATGGAAAAAAGTGCGGGAACTTTTTACGCACCCTGACCCCCGCAACCCCGACCCCGACAGTCCCGCTCCCGAAAAACCCCGACCCCGCAATTCTCAACCCCGCACGCGGGGTGACAACCCTACTCTGAACTGAGTTACAAGAGATTAAGTCGTTTTAAGAATTTCCTGGTCAAAATGAAACCCGTTACTAATTTTAGGATTTTTGTCCAATTTCATAATAACTTTTGATCAATTCCTTTTGTTCACTGTGGGTATTATCCGTCGTGTCGAACTTAATAGGCTGCGCTCAGTTAGCGTACCATTTTATTAAATATGACAATTTCAATAATATATTATCCCCCCAATAATCGATTTTCATTTCTGTTTGTATTTTCTTCTACTGGTCTACATATTACATATGTATGGTCGTTGCTGCTCTTGGGCAAGGACAGACAAACCATGCAAGTGCCGTTGGTGAAAAACAAGTAGCGGGGACGCCGGAAGATAACGACGCTTTAGTAGTATCAGATTTCCCCCCTATATGGTAGTGAGGTCTCGCAGCTAAAAGGCGACATTTAGCGCTATAAGCCTAACTATTGCATGGGTTTGATAGTGACGTCATCGTCGACATTTAGTTTAAGCCTAAACCTCTTGAAGGGTACAAAGCGCACCCCATCCCCTTGGGCATGTTGCGCGACATTTTTAGTTTTTATTCTATATATGAAAAAACATTTAAAAAGTGAAAATGGTATTCCTAATCAATTCATGAAAAGCTTGAACTATTTGTTAAGAAAATGAAAAATGATCAGTTTGCTGCAGATACAGGAAAAAACTCAAAAGAAAGGTTGGGTTTTTTCAACATTTGCGATTCAAATATTTTCCGAGGTCGAATTCTCAATTTCCTGAACATTTGCCGCGGCATTCTCTTCCACAGAATGTCCATCGACAGAATTTGTATGCAATTGCTGTCGTTTAAATAGTTTTTTCCATCTAACTAAAGTGGTACTTCCAATTTTCAACAATTTGACAATGTTTGCGTCACTAATTTTAGGATTTCGGTTCTTAATTTCATAATAACATTTCATCAATTCTTTTTGTTCGCTGTGAGAGTGTTTATTTGGTGCTGAAAAAGAATTTAAATTAATAAAATTAAATTAATAAAATTGGGCTCGAAATACTCACTGGTTTGGCCAAATTTTTGTTTCCAGTTGTAAATTGTTGTAAAATTAAGGCCCAACTCTTTTGCGACAGTTTCGTCAATTTCGTGATGATAAGAGTTTTTGAATCCGTCCCGCTTTAACTCGGCTTTCATTTGATCAAATTTTTCTATTAAATGTGTTCGTTCTTCTTTTTCAGTGTACAGTTTTCGACTTAGGCCAAATTCTTTTTTCCATTCATATATTTTTGAGCGACTGACTTTTAAATGTTTAGCAATTTTCTGCTCAATTTGATTCCATTCTTTTGCCGAATATTTTCCTTTTTGCTTAAATTCGTTTCTAATTGCGTTGAAATTGTCGATAATTTTAAGTTTTCGCTGATCTTCAACAATAAGTTCTTCGCTATTTTTGGCATTATCAGAGTGATCAGACTCTGTGAAAGGAGGATTCTGATCAGTTGAATTGGGTTCAATTTGTCCAATTTGGGTGTTCTGTCGGTCGATTTGGCGATGGACATTTTGTCCAAAGTTTGTTGGCGCCGGCGTTTTCAAATCTTCGGCATCTTTTTCCCACCCTTCTCCGAATATTTCATCAAATGTTTTGAGTGGCAATTCTTCCAATTCCTCCAATTTTACTTTTACGGATTCGGCTTTTTCGAGTGAATTTGTGTAAATAATCCTACCAAAATTAAAATCCAAAACTTCGCCATTTTATTTTGGCTAAAAAACTTCTGAATTCACATTTTAATTATATAATTTAAATGGAAAATTCAATTGCAAAAATTTGTCAATTATTTTTGTGTTAAGATTTCTCGTGAAAATATTAAATTTTAAAGGAAATAAATTTCACAAAATAAAATAAATAAAATTGTGAATTTTTTAGCCCAAATAAATTGGAGTCACTCAGAAAATCAATAAGGCCCATCGTTTTCCAGATTTCTGCCAACCCTAAAATTATTAAACACAATTAGATGGAATGGTGACAATTTCCGATCGTTTCTATTAGAGACCGGATGATTAGAATTTGCCTGGGATAACATCCAATTTTGCCAAAACTCTTCTCCTAGTGGCAATAATTTTTGCGAGCAAATAAAGCAAATTTTTAAAAAGTTTTTTAGTGTCCTGAAACAAGGGTTTTTTAATTCCAAACTATTTTTTACAAAAATGGCAATTTTCACAAGTTTTATATGCTATAACTTTTTTGAGAAAAGCTAAATCGGTTAGCTTTCGCTTGATCAAAGGTTAAACAAACAGAGATCTTCTGAATGATATGGAAGAGATCGGACGGTACGGGAAAGTACCGAGGCTTTTTCGGTACTTTTCGGTACTCAGGCATCGGTACTTTCCCGAAAAGTACCGACCGAACCTTTTTGAAAAGTACCGAAAAAAGTACCGGTACCGAAAAGTACCGAAGCTTTTTCGGTACTTTTCGGTACTCAGGCATCGGTACTTTCCCGAAAAGTACCGACCGAACCTTTTCGGAAAGTCTAAAAACAATGGTTTATTTGTTGTTGATGAAATAAATTTAAAGAAAAACAAAATCAAACAAAGACCATGTTCAGCCCTCCATTTTTTTCCTTACAAAATCAATCAGACTTGCAGCCGCCTGAATTAAAAACCTTTTTAAAATTTGTCCAAACTTTTAAAAAAAATTTTTGAGGCAAGAGAGAGAGAGAAAGAATATAGAGGTTAGAGTAGCCAATATTAAAAAAGGCCGGTCTTTCCCTATAAATTCTCGTGATTGGGCTCTCGGCAGGTAGTCAACACAAAGGAAGACCGGCTGCCGAGAATCCAGACAAAGTGAAAGAGATAGAGAGAGAGAATCTAGTGGGTTAGAGTAGCCAATATTAGAAAAGGCCGGTCTAATCCCCATAGATTCTCGAGATTGAGCTCTCGGCAGGTAGTCAACACAAAGGAAGACCGGCTGCCGAGAACCCAGATAAGTGAAGTAGAGAGAAAGAGAGAGAGAGAAAGAGAGAGAAATTGAAAGAAAGAGAGAGAAAGAGAGAGAAAGAGAGAGAAAGAGAGAGAAAGAGAGAGAAAGAGAGAGAAAGAGAGAGAAAAAGAGAGAGAAAGAGAGAGAAAGAAAGAGAGATGTTTTAAAAATTAAACACACCACTGTGCGTTGTTTTTCCGTTGCTTCTTTGCTGAATGCAATTGCCGTGCTCAAAACTGCTCCGGTGCCGAGTTTGGTCTTAACTGAAAAAAGAAAATTTAAAAATTTGAAAACATTTTTGGAAAAAATAAACTTACGTTGTTGGAACAGCTCATGCTTCTCTAATTTCACCAAGAGGTGGTGCGCGACGGGTTCTCCCGCTAACGCCGAAAGTACGGCATCTATCGTAGAATCTTCTACGAACGATGCCGTTATTTCGAGGCTGTCCGACCAGCTGCTTCGGACCCACAAGTCATTGCCTCGCCAATCTAAATTTTAAAGTGTTTTTAAAAATAAAAGTTTTTTTAAAAATTCACTTACTTTTCCACTCAAGGTAATACATTCTTTCGCCATTGTATGCAGCGAGCACTTTTGAAACCTCAAAAGTATCCTCCGGTAAACCCGGATCGTGGGATACGCGCGAGGGGATTTTCCCCTTTGGCACCAACACAAGAAGTTTCTCCTAAAATTTTGAAAAAAATGTTTTTTTTCAATAAATTTTTGACCTTTTTTTTGTTGTTGTAGTTCCGTCGCCTCTTTTGCACTCTTTTGCTGGTTGCAGTTGTTGTTGATGATGATGATGATGTTGAAACTGTAGCAGCAGCTTTGGAGCAAACGTTGGCTTAAACATTGAATGATAAACCAAAAGGTAAATTAAATCAAAATTGTTAATGGTAAAAAGTTACAAACCAGTATGTGAGGCTCCTTGGCCAGCACCTCCCCCCGCCTAGGACACTCACGAGAAAAGTGGCCCAGATCGTTGCAATTGGAACAGACAATGTCGCAGTCTTAAACAATTAAAAAATTTTTAATTGATCAATCATTTGATCAGCCTGTTGATTAATTAATGCATAAAAATAAATATTTTATTAATTGCTCAATCATTTGTTTGATCAGACCAAAAAAATAAGTGGCTTACCTTCGATATCGCTGCCATCATCAATAAGACACGTGAGAAAAGTGGACCGGCTCGTTGCCGTTGGAGCAAACGGTACCATTGTTGCCGTCTTAAACAATTAAAATTTTAATTGATTAAACTAAAAAAACCAAAAAAATTACGTTGATTATGGTAAACAATCACTTACCTTCGCCACCGTCACCCGCCTGAGGGCACTCTAACAGACGCTTGATCAAATCTGCCTTAAGTCCAGACGGAGCCAAGTTTCTTTTCTTAAATTGTATTCGTAGTTAGGCCACCTAAGTAAAAATTTAAGTTTGAATTTTAAACATTTCATTTAAATATTAAAGTCAAAATTATTTATTTCTAAATTTTACAGTGAATTTTGCCAAGTCTTCCTGTGATGCCATTTAAGAATATTAAAAACTTTTGCTTTCTGTAAATAAGAATTATTATAAATTAATATTTTTATAATTAGGGGGGGGGACAATTAATGAAGACTAAAATGAAAGAAGAACATTGCACAAATTGCCCAATCCCACTTTTCCATCATTTGAAGTGAGTGACTTCTCCCTTCCCTCCTACAGAGAAGTTTGGCGTCCCCTCCCAATCAATGCCATCCCCATTCCTTCTCCATCCTCTCCCTTTTTCCCCGCTAAAATTCCCAGGGACCATCTCAAAAACCGCAATCAATTTACCCCAAAACCAATTATCCCTCCAAAGGGTTTGCGGTTAAGGTAAAACCAAACCCCCAATACCCTGAGGTTCGTCCAAACCCCCAATACCCTGAGGTTCGTCCAAACCCATCGAGATCCCGCCCCTGGCGGTACACACAAAGGGTAAAAAGTGCCCCATAGGTTTAGACTAGTGCGCGAAAAGTTCGCGCGCTACAGAGCAGTGGCAGGTGGTACTACTGACAAATCCATCAAAAATGCCAAAACTTATTTATAAACATTTGATAAAGCCAAAATTTCCAAAATAAACGAGTTTTTGTTAAAAAATTAGTCTAAAAAATTTTGGTACCGAAAACCGAAAAAGTACCGACAATTTTTTTCGGTACTTTTCGGTACCGGCACTTTTTCGGTACTTTACCGAAAAGTACCGACCGAACCTTTTTGGACTTTTTCGTTACTTTTCGGTACCGGTATTTTTTCGGTACTTTACCGAAAAGTACCGACCGAAACATTTTGGACTTTTTCGGTACTTTTCGGTACCGGTACTTTTTCGGTACTTTACCGAAAAGTACCGACCGACCCTTCTGGCCGGTCTCTAATAACTAGTGTCCGACAAATGTTTAGCTCCAATTTCAAAATTATAAATTTGGTATTTTTCCAGATAACTTGAAAAATCGAATCCGGAAATTAAACATAAATATTTCATAAATTAATAAAATAATTTATGGCCAATAAAAATTGTTATTTTTTATGAATGATTTTCAATAGTCATGTGAAATTGTACAATTTTATTCTTTACATAAATATTCAAATCACATGAATTATCTTTCTTTTTTGCACTAATTCAATCATTTTTTAATTTTGGCTAATTTTTATTCCCTCAAAACTGCGCTGAATAAAAAAAGCAAAAAGAAAAAATTCTTTGTCAATGCCATTCATTCATTCATTTTACTCCAATCAAACAAATATGCTATCCAAATTGATGCTTATTTTATGCTTAATTCTCTTCCTGACTTTACAATTCCCGGAACCGACTGAAACTGTTGTTGCACATGTTGCTCTGAAGCTAGCGACATCGCCGGTAGGAAAAGTGGCGCTGAACGCGGTGGTGCCCGGCGCGGGAACCGGTTGGATGGACAAAAACACAATAAATTTTATAAAATCTTTAATATTTTAATAAAAGTTTTAAACGCAAATGTGACAGGTTTGCTAGAACAAATGCGTTTTAGACTGGTTGTCTATTCTCGATATTAATAATTAAAAATAAAAATCATTTAGTTTCTAATCAAGTTAAATCATTTTAGTGCTTGGTGTTGCGGCTAAACATCATAAAATGGTCAAAAAGGTTGTACATCTCTGATGCCATCCTCAAGAAGCTTCGCTGCAAAACCGGATTGGGCTTATTAAGATAGAAAATTCGAAATTTAGTGATTATTCTTTTTCTTTTTAAATGTTATGAATGGAGGCTTTTCAGTTGGATCACCTGTTTTTTGGACTATTGCTTTTGTTATTGGTGTGGTGACAACGCTTTATAAATAACTTCAACTTTAGTACAAACGCTGGTTAAGCTGTTGCAAAGCAGCGAGAAACGTTTATAATTACTACAATTAAAATAAAGAATAAAAATGTGTCAACGAAAACTACCCAAAATCCCAAATCTAGGTCCCGGTCCCGCTTCTGTGTCTGGAAAGTCCTGGTCCTGGTTTTTCCCAAAAGTCCCGGTCCCGTGCTACGGATATATAATATTTACCAAAATTTTTTATGTTGCATGCCAAATTCAAAAAAGTATCAATATTAGTTTAAATTATTACCGGAAAACCGGTAAAAAACCGCGATTTTACCGTGCCAAACACTAGTTTGGTGTGTTAGAGTGTAAAGCCAAACGAGCCACAAGTTTGCAGAAAAAATAGGTTAACAAATTAGAGACCGGCGGGCATATTTTTTTTTGTAGCTTGGTATTTTTTGACACAATTTTTATTTTTGGTAAATACATATCCAATCCTAATTAATTATATAAAACTAGGGTGACACGGGACCGGGACTTTCCGGACCAGAAGCGGGACCGGGAATTGTAGATCAATATTCTGTTAAGAAAATCTTTATTTTTCTGGGAATTTTTGATTTATTTTCTTTGTCATTTATCGAGATAAAAAAGAGAAATTTCGAATTTACTATCGACGAATCGTTTCATTCAAATATTTCCCGAGTTCGATTTATCAATTTCCTGAACATTTGCCGCGGCATTCTCTTCCACAGAATGTCCATTGACAGAATTTGGATGCAATTGCTGTGGTCTAACCAAAGTATCAGTTCCAATATCCAACATTTTAGTAATGTCCTTGTCGCTAATTTTAGGATTTTTGTCTTTAATTTCATAATAACATTTCATCAATTCCTTTTGTTCGCTGTGAGAGTGTTCATTTGGTGCTGAAAAAGAATTTTAATTAATAAAATTAAATTAAATTAAATTGGACTCGAAATACTCACTGGTTTGGCCAAGTTTTCGTTTCCAATTGTAAATTGTTGTAAAATTAAGGCCCAACTCTTTTGCGACAGTTTCGTCAATTTCGTGATGATAAGAGTTTTTGAAACCGTCCAGCTTTAACTCGGCTTTCATTTGATCAAATTTCTCTACCAAATTTTTTCGCTCATTTATTGTCTTTTTTTGACTTAGGCCAAATTCTTTTTTCCATTTATATATTTTTGTGCGATTGACTTTTAAACCTTTAGCAATTTTCTCCTCAATTTGAGTTTTTTCTTTACTAGGGAGTTTCCCTTTTTGCTTTAATTCTTCTTTAATTATGTGGAATTTGTCGATAATTTTACGTATTCGCTCATCTTCAGCAATATTTTCGCTTGAATTGGCATTATCAGAGTGACCAGACTCTGTAAGAGGAGGCTTCTGATCAATTGAATTGGGTTTAATTTGTCCAATTTGGGTCTTCTGCCGGTCGATTTGGTGATGGACATTTTGTCCAAAGTTTGTTGGCGCCGGCATTTTCAAATCTTCGGCTTCATCTTTGTCCCACCATTCATCTCCGAATATTTCATCAAATGTTTTGAGCTCCAATTGTACGGATTCGCCTTTTTCGAGTGAATTTGTTGCAAATAATCCCACCAAAATTATCCATAAGTTTGACATTTTATTTGGGCGCAACCTCTAAATTTAGAGATTTATATGAAATTACAATTAATTTTTATAATTTAATACTGAAAATTCAAGTTAGAAAAATTTGTCAAATATTTGTGTTAAAGAATTTCTGTCTAAATTTCTTAAATTTTAAAAATAATAAAAAAACTTATTTTAATAAATATTATTTAAAAAAATGATTAAGTAATAAATGACAGCTTACAATTGAAATGGGCATTTAAATAAATCATATTCTTTAATAAATCTCACCCGAATCAATATTGCTGACATCTCATAAATATTTTTCCTTCTAAAATCACTTTTATAAAAATGGCGATCGACTGTGATAGCCAAAATAAAAAAATATTTTAAAATAATTTAAAATCGCCCTTGAGGAAAAGTGGCATTTTTGCCACAGATGATGCCAAGCGTCGTCGGGGCTTAACCCTGCTGCGCGCAACAGCTTTGAAGACTGCGACTCAAATAGGCCCCCGGTGTTCAAGTCCTTTCCAGTGAAGAGGTTAATTGAGCACCTTTTTCGTCATTACAATAAGTAAAAGATAGGCAAAATGGTAGCCCCGCGCAGGAATCGAAGATTCTCGATCGAAATCCGCAAGTGACCGGACCTTAGACGTTCTCATTGAAAATATGAATCAAAAATGAATTGTCTCATTTTTTAGTATAAAACTAACTCAAATTTTGACCTCTTTACTAACACAATGGCGGCTGCACGTCATCTTTTCACTTTTTCTTTTCTCTCCCCCCTCACGCCAATTTTTCGGACGGCAAGTGCCCGCCCGCCCCTGCCGGGCTATATGGCGGCGGAGCCCCTGCAAAAATTATTCTAAATTAATTTTAAAATTATTATTGAAAATAATTTTTAATTTTTATTAAAACTACCGATAGGAGCCCAAGAGTCTGCCAGACGCAGTTGTAGACCACACTTTTTTTGAAATTTCTAATTATTTTAATCAACAACCAACAAAAAAAGCTTTTAAATCTAAAAGCTTGATGCCATTGGTAAGCTATCTAACGAGTAGAATTTACAAAAAAAAAAGTGGGTTGGCGCCCGGGTTTAGGCTAACAAATATTCGGCCCTGTGTTAAAAAACCGTTATTCGGGGGAACAGTTTGCCCGGGTCAACGTCAACTTTCCGTACCCTAGTTTGGTTTTTTTTTGTGAGTTCAGTCACAAATTTTTTTTGAATTTGTAATTTATTTGTCGAGAAAAATTGTTTTTTTCAGCAAAATTGTGATGAACATAAATTTTTGTTTTTTCTTGTTTTGTAGGCGTGCCGACAAGGGGCAGACTGAGATTCTAAATTTTGGAACTTTTTATTAAAGTCAGTTTTACGCAAAATTTGAACTTTTGTACTTTATACATCGGTTATTAAATAGTTGTTGGCCCGCGAATCCGGCATTTTTCCGCAGCGACCATTTTTCGCGGCATTCCAGTTTATTACACATATATATTTTTTGGCAAAAAGAAATTTAAATTAAATAAATATAAAAATGAGCGCGCCCATTAATATAATAAAATTTAAAGATGAGACATAGGTATTATGGCCTTTTCGCGTAAAGTTTCAATTTGGAGCAATTTTTTAGTGCCTATAAATAAAATATGCTTAACAATTTGTTGCCCAAAATCTAAAATATAGGTCTCGAGTGCGGAAAGGCTTTTAAAATCAAAATATTTTAATTTTATATGTCAAAAAATATAATCATAAAATGCCAAATCGGGTTTTTCAAAATAATAAACTCTTCATTTAATGCTCTCCGAATTCGAGTTCCCAATTTCCAATACATTTGAGGCTGCATTCTCTTCATCGACAGAATTTTGATGAAATTGCTGTCGTTTAAATTGCTTTTTCCATCTAAACAAAGTGGTTCTTCCGATGTTCAACTTTTTAGCAATGTCAACTTCTCTAATTTTAGGCTTTTGGTCTTTAATTTCATAATAACGTTTCATCAATTCCTTTTGTTCGCTGTGGGAGTATCCATTTAGTGCTGTAAAAGAATTTTTAATTATATTTAATAAATAATAAAATCAAAATACTCACCAGTTTGGCCAAGTTCACTTTTCCAATTGGAAATTGTTCTAAAAGTGAGGCCCAACTCTTTTGCGACAGTTTTATCAATTTCGTGATGATAAGAGTTTTTGAATCCGGCCCGCTTTAACTCGGCTTTCATTTGATCAAATTTTTCTACCAAATGTTTTCGTTCTTCTTTTTCAGTGTACACTTTTCGACTTAGGCCAAATTCTTTTTTCCATTCAAATATTTTTGTGCGGTTGACTTTTAAATGATTAGCAATTTTCCTTTCAATTGTATTCCTTTCTTTTGCCGAATATTTTCCTTTTTGCTTAAATTCGTCTTTTATTGCGTTGAATTTGTCGATAATTTTACGTCTTCGCTCGTCTTCAGCGTTTTTCAATATTTCGTTTTGTTCTTCTCCATTTTTGGCATTATCAGAGTGATCAGACTCTGTGAGAGGAGAATTCTGATCAGTTGAATTGGGTTCAATTTGTCCAAGCTGATCAGTTGAATTTGGTTCAATTTGTCCAATTTGGGTGTTCTGTCGGTCGATTTGGTGATGGACATTTTGTCCAAAGTTTGTTGGCGCCGGCGTTTTCAAATCTTCGGCTTCACCTTTGTCCCACCAGCGTTCTCCGAATATTTCATCGAATGTTTTGAGTGGCGTTTCCTCCAATTTTACTTTAACGGATTCGGCTTTGTTCAGTGAATTTATTACAAATAATGACACAAAAATTAAAACCCAAAACTCTTCCATCTAATTAATTTTATTTTAAACGAAAAATTTGATATGGAAAAATTTATAATATTTTTGAGTTGAAGAATTTATCTCAAAACTTTTCTTAAATTTTAACGAATAATAAATAGCACAATTTATTTATTAAACATTATTAGCTTTTATAAAATAATTATGAACGTAATAAATGCCACCCCGCAATGAAATGGGCATTAAATAAATCATTTTCTTTAATACAAAAATCATTATTCCTGACATTTACTACTAATACATAATCATCATTTTATGAAAATGTCGATCGATTATTGAATAACCAAAAATGAAAAAATAATTTAAACGCGAGGCCTTTCTTTACGGATGGCTACCGAGCCTCAACATTTTAAACCCCGTATTCCTGACCCATTTTAAAAGAAATTCTAAAAAAATCCCGACGGCGCATGTCGGCGCCGTCGGACACTCCAATTGTATATCAGAAATTATCTCAAAGTGCGTAACCAAAAAAATATGTGAAAATTCTTTGTGTTAAATTTTCAAAATTTTCCTGTTCCCGCGAGTGAAAAAATTTAATAAAAATTTAACACAAAATTTTTACCGTGTTCCGTTCCGTACCGTATTCCGTAAAATTCCGTATTTTTACTTAATGGTATCAAGATTGCTTGATTTGATTAGAGCTAAATTGGGCAGGAATTCCGACTAAAATAATACAAAAAACATATTAAATAGTAGAGCTGTTCGAGAGTCTCGGTCTCGAGTCTCGAACCGAGAAATTTCTCGGTTTTTTTGGGTCTCGGTCTCGTTCTCGACTCTCGGGTTTTTAGTCTCGGAAAACGAGACTTTTCGCATTGGTAAAGATGGAATTTTTGGTGAGAAATCATTAAAGAATTTATGTGCTTGAAAGATTTGAAAATACACAATGACAATTTAGAAATCCTTTAATACTTTGTCAACTTTAGTAACACAGTGTGCGTATGGCGCAGTGGTTAAATTCTGTGTCGCTTACTCTGTGTTGTCGTAAGTTCTAGTCCCCCCAGTGAAATGAATTTTTTTTCATTCAAATTGATAATTAGAGACTCCTTTTTACTGATTCTTAAAAAACATCACCCAGTAAACCTTATAAAATGGTGATTTTTTTGCAAATTTTAAGAATATTTTTCCTAATTAAATTCACTAAAGCTTCCATTTTTTATCGCCATAAAAAGCTTCAAAAAATTACCGCGTTCTAAATTTGGTAGCAAATCTCTACACAAATCTAGTCAAAAATTCAAAATTTTCTCGGCGGCGCCTATCGGCACCGCCGACCCTCCACCAAAAGTTAAGCAGAAATGAAAAACAATAAAAAACCTTTTTGAATACTTTACAAAATTTTAACTTCGCAAGTGAACAAATTTATCATTAATTTATAACAATAATTTTATTGCATTTTCCCCAAACAAATTATTTTGCTCTAGCTTAGGGAGAGAGAATGGGGTGCTCTAACCGCCTGAGCACCCCACAATCAATAATTAAGTATTCTGTAAATGTAGTCATCAAGCAGGGATGTGTCGAAACTAACAAAAATGTTGAAATCGAAACTAAAAAAAAGTTCGAAATCGAAAGGAAAAAAACGTCTAAATTCGAATATCGAAATTTCGACACAGCCCTGTCATCAAGCAGACTTCCTCCGCGGTCTGCGTTGTTCGTGAACTCCAACTAGAGTTGGGACCGGATCGTGAAAGCCAGGATCGGGATTAGGACACGCATGTTGGAGCGGACCGGGAATTTGATTTTTCGGAAACCGGGGTCGGGATTTCTATTTTTCCGAAACCGGGGTCGGGATTTCGATTTTTCGGAAACCGGGGTCGGGATTTCGATTTTTCGGAAACCGGAAGCGGGATTTCGATTTTTGCGAAAACCGGATCGGGATTCCAAAACCCGGGATTATTCCGACCGCGTCCGGTCAAGATCCTGATCCGACCACAAAAACATTCGTGCTTCAGTCACACAAAATTTTCTCCACATTTTTGGGGTAATTTACAAAATTTGTTCTAGAGATTATTTTTCATTAAAATTAGAAATTTTTGAAAATTTTGATCAAATATATCGATCGCCATTTTTGTAAAACATAATTATTAGTGGGAAAATATTATTGATTCGGTTAAGGCATATTTTAAATAATATTTATTTGATTGTTATGTATGTATGCATGCCCATTACAATTGTGAGCTGTCATTTATACTTTTAATCATCTTTTTGGTTTTTTTGCCCAAATAAAATGGAAGAGTTTTGGTTTTTATTTTTGTTGGCATTTTTTGCAACAAATTCACTCGACAAAGCCGAATCCGTACAATTCGAAGAATTGGAGGAATTGCCACTCCAAACATTTGACGAATTATTCGTAGATGAATGGTGGGACAAAGATGAAGCCGAAGATTTAAAAACGCCGGCGCCAACAAACTTTGGACAAAATGTCCATCACCAAATCGACCGGCAGAACACCCAAATTGGACAAATGGAACCCAATTCAACTGATCAGAATCCTCCTTTCACAGAGTCTGATCACTCTGAACAAGAACATAATATTGCCAAAGATGAGCGAAAACTTAAAATTATCGACAAATTCCTCGCAATAAAAGACGAATTTAAGCAAAAAGGAAAACATTCAAAGAAAGAATGGGACCAAATTGATCAGAAAATTGCTGAACATTTAAAAGTCAATCGTTCAAAAATATATGAATGGAAAAAAGAATTAGGCCTAAGTCGAAAAATGCATAACTACGGGAAAGAAAAAGAAGAGCGAAAAAATTTGGTAGAGAAATTTGATCAGATGAAAGCCGAGTTAAAGCGGGCTGGATTCAAAAACTCTTATCATCACGAAATAGACGAAACTGTCGCAAAAAAGTTGGGACTAAGTTTTAGAACAATTTCCAATTGGAAACAAAAACTTGGCCAAACCGGTGAGTATTTCGAGCCCAATTTTATTAATTTAATTTTATTAATTTAAATTCCTTTTCAGCACCAAATAAACACTCTCACAGCGAACAAAAAGAATTGATAAAACGTTATTATGAAATTAAGGACAAAAAGCCTAAAATTAGTGACAAGGAAATTGCCAAAATGTTCAAAATTGGAACGGAATACTTTGGTTAGATGGAAAAGGCATAAAAGACTGCAATTTCATTCATTCTGTCGATGGACAATTTTAGAAGAGAATCCGCGGCAAATGTTTAGGAAAATGTTTAAAAATCCCCCAAATCTATTTTCATTATTTTATTTTTGACTATATCCGCACAAAGAATGCTTGTTCTTTTTCATAAATTTGGTACAATTTCAAAGCTTTTCTCTTAAACCCGCGAGTTTAAGCCCGACAAATCCCGACCAACCACAGTTTCAAAAGTGATAAAAAAGATGAATGGGGTGCAGGATGGCAAAAAAAATAAAAAACAAAATAATTAGCTAGATTCTTTCCGCAATTAAAATAAATACCCCAAATACCATATCAGATTTGTATGTTAGGCTTAGACTGGAGTCGATTGGTATATGATTTGGGTCATTTTGTTTCTAGGCCCTATTAACATTTACCCAATAATATATCCAGAATAATTGTCAAATTTTCTATTGACCAATAGTTTTAGGGCGGTATGGAAACGCAACAAAATGGGCAAAGAAATTGTGCGGGCCAAAAAGAGGGAAGGGGGGGGGGGATCTGGCCATTGGCGGTGCTGGCCATTGCATCGTTGTTTTTTCCCCGCGGGGCAAAATAAAATTGCTAAACATTTGAATGTTAATCGCAAAAATATATGAATGGAAAAAATATTGATTCGGTTAAAGCAGGGCTTCCATCGGGTAAAGACAATTCCCAAGTACAAACGTCTCTGATTTCCAAGTACATAACGGGCCAATTTTACGAATTCAAGTACACTCAAAATTTACATTTTATCAAAATAAAAACATTTTAGTTCTTTATATCTATTTTTTGCGAGTGATTTTTCAAACAATTTTTGGGAAAAAATGGGGGCGGGGAGGGTCGGCGGTGCCGATAGGCGCCACCGAGAATTTTTTTTTTGAAATTTTAACAATGGTTGTTAAAAAAATTGATGGAAAACATACCTAGTAAAAGAAAATCCAATGTTTTGAGAGGGCGCATTCACAATAGAAATGGTCATTTCCCCTTCTGCTACGCTTGACAAAATTGTAATGTTTTTCCAGTCGGGATTGAATGAATTTTTACGTTTTGCTGAAGACATTAAAGTTTTTTTTTGTTTAGTTTTATGAATGGATTATCCACAAGCACAAAAACCACAGAACTGTTTCGAGCTTTATAACACCAAGCAGAACTAGGACTGTATAACTCCCAATATGTTTCTTATTTTGTTGGAATTAAAACAGTTTTAAGGTCATCGCAAATCACTGCATGAGATATGACGCGATGTGATCTGGACGTGGTACAAAACTGAAAAGATGCTCGAGGAGATTGAACATTTTATGTTCCCACATCTACCAAAATTTAACACTTTAAAATATGTTGGAATAAAATTGTTGGAAAATATTGTACATTTTCCATAACCCAGTCAGATCTCGTTAGAGTTACTATTTCCAAACAGAGACTGAGCAACAGATCTGAAACGGAAAGCAAAAGTGGCAATCGATTTGGTGGAAGCCGGATTGATGGGGTACGCGATGCAATAGCTCGCTTGGAAGAAGGAGAAGACGGCAATCAACTTGTTGGGCAACCTGCTGTTGGCCGACACATTGCCGTCAACTTCATCATCTCTTCCAATCCCTCCTCCAATTGAACCACAACAACAAGCAGGCGAAGAAGAAGAGAAGCCCAGGAGTTTTACGATAGCTTGGCAGCGACGGATTTGAGTTTTAAATTGCTTTGCGGAATTACATCTCCGGCCCTTCGTCTTCGGGAAAAACTGAATTTTTATTAAAATTCGTTGCTGAGTCTGAAACTTGATAGTGCCTAACCCCGTATCAACCCTTTATTGTTTCAGTGAAATGAACCCCACAGTTGATGCACTTCAAAAGGCTGATGTTGATGTATATGCGGGTCTCTCATCGAAAGAGTTGATCAAACGTCTGCCAAAGCCTCTGTTGTTAATCCAGTTGTTGAAGCTTCTTCTTCAACAAGCTCGAGCAACTCCATTGGGTAGAACATCCTCCCCTCCGCTTGAAAAACGCTCATGCACGCCACATAAGGCAGATAAATTTGTCGGGCATAGAAGTGAACCGCAATGTTGGCATTGTACGGCTTACACAGTCTCCATATGCTGGTGGAAGGCGGCGCCCCTCCGACAAAGTTATGCCGTTACAATTTTCTTAAAATTTTACATTCAATTGAATTCTAAAGAGAAAATGCCTTCCAATACCTCCGATTGGCTTTGTCCGTTGTCTAATGCTTCCAGAATTGGGTGACCGTTTGTTACCGACCCCTCATAATTCAAGAATTTTTAAACTGTTCAATAACGTTATCTAACCTCCTCTGCACGGCTGGTGCTTATGGCACTCACAAACTGCGGATGATTAGAAGTATACGGGAAGTGCGACTCCGGGACAGCGACCGTCGGCATTTAACGACGAGCCTGTTTAAAAATGAAAATTCAATTGATAAAAATTCAGTGTTCAACTTAGGATAAGGACCGTAACTGCGTTTAAAATTTGCATATTGAGAATACTTTAAAAGAATGGATAAACTAGGCTTCCATATTATTACACTAGCGATATATATTTTTGCTCAAAATTTTTGAATGGCTAATTGCTTTATTTACTATAAACACTTTATAGAAAGCTTGCCACTTGAAAAGTTGAGATGAATTAAATTTTGCTGGTTGATCATTGTTTTATGTCTAATTTGGTTTAAAAAAAATTGTTGAATCGAAGATTCACAGACAAAAAAGTAATCGAGCACCCAACCACCAAGCAACACCAGCACTGAGTGGTTATGCCACCTTGTGGTAGAAATATGGGGGGTGATCTTCGGTATGCCAAGTTTCACCCCGAAACTCCGCGGACACTTGGGGGCATTCCCTTTCTTAGCGGTAGCAAATTCTACATCAACAAAAAATCCAATTAACAACCCTGGTACTCAAAATAGTCTTGATCCCGCTTAGTCCACCATTATATGGACCCCCAAGGAGGAGGAGTCTCCGCTCAGCCACCCCCTCCCCGGGGGCTGTGGACCTTCTCTGTCGCCTTTTCCATTCTCCGCCTTCAAAATTTCTCCCTTTATGAATTTCCCGTTTTTCTTTTTCCACTCAACCTCCCTCATGGCGCGAACGCCGGCATCCAGCAGTCTTCGTCTAAGCGCCAGCCCTACCAGGCGAGTGGGTTCTTTGAGGTGATGATTTCCTGAGCATAAGTTAAACAGAGATCCAGGACATGGGAACCTCACGTAGGAACGGTTACATGTTGAAAAATCCAAGCACAGCTGATAGATCCATAATGGGGTGAGCCTTGAAATATACGTCGGACTAGTTGAGAGAGCAGTTGAAGTCCACGGTGATAACCATGGTGGGGGTGAGGTGAGCTTTGGATGGTTTTAAAGAGTTGTGTTTTTTCGACCTTAGTGTTGGATTGGGAGAAGTAGACGGCAACTAATCTAATATGAGCCGCACTTAGAGTCTAGGAGGATCAATGAATAAACTTCGAACCCTTTGGAGAGCGAAAATGAAACGGGAGGATATACCGCATCGACCTGGAGGGCTACTTTGCCACCCCTCATTTTCTTGATTGAACGATGGCAGAAATTTGTGTGAAATTTACCTTGAAATGAGGTGGTCTATATACAAATTGTGGAGTTGAGCCAGGTTTCAGTAAAAGCAATGATGTGTAAGTCTTTGGATGCGATTAATAGGTCCAGATCAAGAAGTTGGTTGGCGATGGATCTACAATTGATGCTTAGCAGTTAATAAATTTGAATGAAAAAGGTTTTTGTCAATTGAGCGATTAGAATTCAATAAAAAAAAGTTTTTGTCAATTGCGATTAGAAATGGAAGAGAGTTTTGTCAATTGGGTTTGTATCGGATAGGAAATCTTTGCTCACGTCGAATTTAGAAAAAAAAAGTACGCGTCCAACACAGTCAAGCCCTCGGAAAAAATGAATTCTGTCACTTAATGATGCCATCTTTAGGGGCGTATGCTATCCCCGACCCCGAGTCAGGGATGGGGTTCGGGGTCGGGGTTTTTCGGGGTCAGAAGTGTCGGGGTCGAAGTCGGGAAAAACCCCGAAAAAGGCCTAAATTTGCGGGGTCGGGGACGGGGACGGGGACGGGGTCGGGGGCGGGGTCGGGATAACAACCCTAGTGTTTAAATGACGACAAAAGTAATTAACAAAAACTAAAAAATAGAACACATTTTAAAAAATCTAAAACCAAAACTCCCTGGGGTAACTCTTGTCCGTTTATCGATGGCCTAATCACAGAGAAAACCCATGGTTTAATTATTTCTTTTTTACTTCCACCCTTTCTATTATTTCTTTTATATTAAATTTACGAAAAGCAGATTTCAACTTTCATCAAGGCATGGAGTAGAAAATATTGTTTGTTTTAATTCAAAGTCTCTTTTAACAAATTATCAATTTTTTTTTTCCGAAAAATTCCGACTTGCTCAAAATTTCGGAAATCGGCATTCCGACCATCCCTGGTCCGTAATCAATTGTGCCCTTCAACATTACTTGTCCCAGGGACACTGCTCCAACCATTGGCCTAGCGTAGTAGTTTGCAAAATGGTTAAGCTTCTTGTCTTTCTAAATCACTGCAGCCCGGAGCAGTGTTATTCGCCTATCCGAGTAATGTCAACAAATTGATTTGGTCCCGGTTCAAAAGGAAAAAATATTTATGTAATGTCATGAATATTATTGATTCGGATGAGACAGTAATTATTAAAGAATAATTTTACATAAATGAATGCCCAAATTATGGGCTGTCATTAATTATTTTCAAAATTTTTTATCAAAGCTCACTATTTATTATTCACCGATTTCCTTATCCAAATAAAATGGAAGAGGTTTGGCTTTTAATTTTGGTGTTATTTTTTGCAACAAATTCACTCGAAAATGCCGAATCCGTAAAAGTAAAATTGGAGGAATTGCCACACAAAATAATTGATGAAATATTCGGTGAAGGATGGTGGGACAATGACAAAGACGAAGAATGGAATAAATTAACGCTTGAACACAATTTACATCACCAAATCGACCAGCAGAACACCCAGCTTGGACAAATTGAACCCAATTCAACTGATCAGCTTGGACAAATTGAACCCAATTCAACTGATCAGAATCCTCCTCTCACAGAGTCTGATAATTCCAAAAATAGTAAAGAACATAACGAAATTATAGAAAAAACTACTTCAAACGAAAAATTTAAAATTGTTGCCAAATTCCACGAAATGAAAGAAGTTCTTAAGCAAAAAGGGAAATATTCGGCAATAGAAAGAACTCAAATTGAAATGAAAATTGCTAAACATTTAAAACTCACTCGCTCAAAAATATATGAATGGAAAAAAGAATTTGGGCTAAGTCAGAAAATGCATAACTTTGGAAAGAAAAAAAATGAACAAAAACATTTAATAGAGAAATTTGATCAAAGGAAATCCAGTGAGTTTTTCGAGCCCAATTTTTTTATTTATTTATATATTAATTAAAATTCTTTTACAGCACCAAACCTTAAATATTCCGACAGCGAACAAAAGGAATTAATGAAACGTTATTATGAAATTAAGGGCCAAAATC
Source organism: Globodera rostochiensis (assembly GCA_018350325.1). NCBI lineage: Eukaryota > Metazoa > Nematoda > Chromadorea > Rhabditida > Heteroderidae > Globodera > Globodera rostochiensis. The sequence goes on from JAEVLN010000005.1 coordinate 3,423,162, forward strand.
CTATAATTAGTGACGAGGAAATTGCAAAAAAAATGTTGAAAATTGGAACAAACACTTTGTATAGATGGAAAAAGCAATTTAAACGACAAAAATTTCATCCAAATGTTGTCGATGGACATTCTGTGGAAGTGAATGCCGGCTCAAATGTTCAGAAAATTGGGAGATTTGATTAAATGACCAATGATTTTATTGAAAATAAATTAATCAATTTAGTACAAAATGTCATTTCACTGGTATAATGCAAATTTTCTATTAAATTTTGAATATTTGGCGTAATGTTCATCCATTTTTTCTGTATTTTCATTTTTAATTTAAAAGCTTGTTCGGTTTGAAATATTTGGAGCATGTAAGTCGTTGCCGTTCAGTGATTGCGACCAAAGCGGGCGGGACGGAGTGCATTTAAAATTTGATGATGAAGCAGTCCTTTTAAGAGTTGAATGAGGCTAATTCCTGAAAATCACATGCGGGCATCGCTTTGGACACGGCGAATACTTTGTTGCCACTTCTGACCAGGGCTGGACGTCACCGGCCGCTGAGTCCGCGTCACGCGTCAGCGTAATTTTTTTTAGAAATGCCATTGACGGCGTAAGCGTAATACGTCACGACGCCGCTCAAAAACGGCGTAATTTTGCGTAATCGGCATAAACGTCAGCGTAACTGGTTAGGTTAAAAAAACAAAAAAATACAAAATTTGTTATTGAATCTTAACACAAAATTAGTTCTGTTGTTTAGCCTTTTCTTCAGCCACAGAATTTTGAGCTATAAACAATGAAAAGTGGAGTGGCATATGGAACACAATAGCGAAATGCAACCAAAAATATAATTTTTACTTAAATTATGCCTGACTTTTTAACAAAAAAAACAACTTGTTCCGCTACATTTTTTTTGACACTAATGACGTAAAATGCCAGTGACGGCGTAAGCGTAATACGTCACGACGGACGGCGCTCAAAAACGGCGTAATTGGCGTAATCGGCGTAAACGTCAGCGTCATGACGTCCAGCCCTGCTTATGACGCTTAAATAGTCTAAGGAGAAGCCATTTGCTGATTCGTCATTGGGAATCAAGATATCAATCATCGTCGGCTTTTCTCAAGAAGTTTACTCCGGGAAACAAATTTTTGAGGTTTTGCTTCCGGGCTAAAAAACTAAGACCCCACCTTTCCCATCACTTGCCAAATTTCAGCAAAAATTTTTTCAATTTACAAACAATTTTCTCTTAAAATTGATTGTATTCTCCTATATAGACCTTTTTTGGACCAAAAAACTTTTTAAAATTTACGAAAAAAAAAATTTCAGAAACTTTCACAAAATAAATATTTATTTTGGCTATTTCATAATCCATCGTAATTTTTGTAAAACGATGAAGAAATATATAAATGAGATGTTCAGGCATATTGATTCGGCTGAGATAATTATTAAAGAAATAATATTTATAAATGCCATCACAATTGTTTTTGTCATTTATTACTATCGAATTTCCGTATACATATAAAATTAATTGGAATTTCATATAAATGCCCCTAAATTTAGAGTTTATTTTGCCCTAATAAATGGAAAAATTTTATATTTTAATTTTGGTGGCATTCTTCGCATCAAATTCACTCGAAAAAGCCGAATCCGTAAAAGTAAAATTAGAACTCAAAACATTTGATGAAATATTCGGAGAAGGCTGGTGGGACAAAGGTGAAGCCGAAGATTTGAAAACGCCGGCGCCAACAAACTTTGGACAAAATGTCCATCACAAAATCGACCGACAGAACACCCAAATTGGACAAATTGAACCCAATTCAACTGATCATCTTGGACAAATTGAACCCAATTCAACTGATCAGAATCCTCCTCTCACAGAGTCTGATCACTCTGAACAAGAACATAATATTGCCAAAGATGAGCGAAAACTTAAAATTATCGACAAATTCCACGCAATGAAAGACGAATTTAAGCAAAAAGGAAAATATTCAACAAAAGAATGGGACCAAATTGATCAGAAAATTGCAAAACATTTAAAAGTCAATCGCTCAAAAATATATGAATGGAAAAAAGAATTTGGCCTAAGTCGAAAAATGCATAACTACGGGAAGAATAAAAATGAGCGAAAAAATTTGGTAGAGAAATTTGATCAGATGAAAGCCGAGTTAAAGCGGGACGGATTCAAAAACTCTTATCCCAATCAAATAAATGAAACTGTCGCAAAAGAGTTGGGGCTAAACGATAGAACAATTTCCAGGTGGAAACGAAAACTCGGCCTAACCAGTGAGTATTTCGGGCCCAATTTATTCATTTAATTCAAAATTCTTTTACAGCACCAAACCAAAAATATTCCCAAAGCGAACAAAAGGAATTGATGAAACGTTATTATGAAATTAAGGACAAAAATCCTAAAATTAGTGACGAGAACATTGCCAAAATGTTTAAAATTAGAAGAGAAACTTTGTATAAATGGAAAAAGCAATTTAAACGACACCAATTTCATCCAAATTCTGTCGATGGAAATATCCAGGAAATTGAGAATAGAAGTTCGGGAAGTATTTGAATGAGGGTCAATGATTTGGAAAAAAACCATTTGACATTTATTATTTTTTGTCACATTTTTTAAACACTATCAGTGAGATGGCATAAACATTCGCGGGTTACAACTGGGCCACCCACCTTAACAAAATTTCAAAATTATATTTTTTAAAAGAAAATATAGAAACAATAATTCGTAAATTACTTTCAATCTCGATCGGTTTTCTCAACAAAGTCCTTAAAATTTAAAAAAAAAATACCCGACGGCGTGATTCGTTCAATTGGGCGATCATTAGGACTAAAATTGTCTTTGATTATCTTTGCCATACAGATGAATAAGTTAAATTCATCTATGACCATATATACGGTTTTCACTCTATTTTTATTTTTTCGGCGCAAATGCATTTTTTGGGTGCCTCGAATGATTGGACGGATATTTGTTTTTATGCTTATATGTTCTGAAGAATACGGCCTAGAAATAGCATTTTCGCGTTGGTTTGAGCTTTTTGGACAAGTTTTGAATTTGCATATTTTACCATTTTTGTGGGGTTTCGGTAATAAAAGCATATCTTGGAGTTTTGAATAGAGCTCGGGTCGAAGAACAGGGGAGCTCCTCCTGCGGCTCAGACTTTTGCGGCTACAGCGAAAATCGGTCATTTGCGGCTAGACACTTGCGTCCGGACATTTGCGGCCCGACTTTTGCGACCCCAGCCAAAACAATACATTTTCGTCCGACATTTCGCTAATCAATCTCTTCGAATACTTTTATTGCTCCCCATCCCTTCCCTTTCAAGGTAATTGAAACACAAAAACCAAATTTGGTTCGGCATTACCTAAACGATAAATGATCAGGCATTTCTGTTGTATTCACCCCATCCCTCTCTTTGTATCTCCTTCACTTTCTTTCTCATCCCTACCACCCGCCGATGACAAACACAATAACAACAAAAGCTTCATTTCGGCAACGTGACAACAATTCTGGATGGCAAAACAACAAACGGTCCGACGGGCAAAAGTGGAAGTCAAAATATTCAGATGATTGACTACGCGAAAAAGAAGCGAAAAACTTTGTTGCACTCAGATGCCCATCAGCATTTACTCATTTTGGTATTTCATCCCACGCCATCAAACAAATTCGCCGCGGGGCGGCTTTAAAGGAGCAGGAGAGTGTTATGGATGAGAAAAGAGAGAAAGCGAATGATCGGCCTTTGATCAGCCTTTAGAAAATATATTCTTAATGTTATGGATCAGGTGAAAGAAAGAGAGCGCGAATGATCGGCCTTTGATCAGCTAACCGACAACGCAATTTTCCCCTCTCCTTATCTTCTCCCTTTTTCCTCTAACGGCCCTTTCCGTTATGTTTCGTGCTCCTCCCTCAAACAGTTGTTGTGGGGCAAATCCCTTCCCATTGTTCGTTTATAAGATTGGGACCTTTTTGTGATCTGGGTCAGTCCGTTCATTCTCTTCGGGGTTGTCTCCAACCCCGACTTTACCGCCCCCGAGGGATCGGGGCTCCACCCTTGGTGAAACAATAAAGTGGACCAACGTTCTGCATTATGCCGAGTTAAAGTAAAGGGAGGAATGCCGCCTCCTCCTCCGGCGGGCTGAATTATGTATGTTGAGAATTTTGATCAAATTTCTCTGTCAAATGTTTACGTTCATTTTTTGGATTTCTTTGGCTTTGTGAGAGGAGCATTCTGATCAGTTGAATTGGGTTCAATTTGTCCAATTTGGGTGTTCTGTCGGTCGATTTGGTGATGGACATTTTGTCCAAAGTTTGTTGGCGCCGGCGTTTTAAAATCTTCCGCTTCACCTTTGTCCCACCAGCCTTCTCCGAATATTTCTTCAAATGTTTTGAGTGGCGTTTCCTCCAATTTAACTTTTACGGATTCGGCTTTATCCAGTGAATTTGATGCAAATAATGACACAAAAATTATGATGCAAAACTCTTCCATTTATTGCCTGTCGTTGTGAAAATGTTTTGATCGTTGCAGCATTTGCCTAACCAACATTTTGTTTCAAAAAATCAATTTGTGTTTGGCCTTCTGCTCAAAATTCGTTATGTTGAGAATATTTATTATTTTCTTTATGCCTTCCAATAATTTTTGTTTTTAAAATTTAAAAATTAAGCATTACATTTTAAAAACAACCAAATTTTTTATTTCTTATTTTCTGTTTTAGCATCATAAAAAAATGTTAGAGAAACAGGACCACAGGATTTTACAGGATTAATCTGTGAGTGGGATCCAGAAATTCGAATAATGGATTTGTTCCGACTTTAAGTGCACATTTACGGTGGTGTAAACTAGAGACCGGACTTGAGCTTCGAGCGAGATCTCGAGTCGAGATTTTCGAAAAATCTCGGGTCTCGAAAAATCGCGTGAAGCTCATTTTTACTCGAGCGAGATCTCGAAGCCGAGATTCTCGAAAAATCTTGAGCCGAAATAGACGAGATTCGAGATTTTTGATGAAAATTTTTTGGCGTTATTTTATTTATCGAAAGAATAATTTTCAAGCAAGGAAAAAGCTTATGCTTTCTCTAGCACATTTTTTCGCTAGTAGCTTTCGTCTTTCGATTGGCCTTTAAAAGCTAGTTTTTGGTTTTTGTTGCTTAAGCTTTGCAAAATTTGGCCGCGTCATCTTTCTTCTGAAACACTTTTCGTTCTTAGCCAATGTCCAATTCGGGGTTCAGTTAAATATTTGTTGGCCCTTTTTGGGTATTTTCCAATAATCAATTGTTCTCCCATTTGGGTATCTTAGATAATCCTTGGGTCTTGTAATACCATCAAAACTTTCAACCAACAGTGGTGCTTAGGCATTCGAGCAACGAGCAAACAAATGGACGAGAAATGGGCGACCATTTTTAAAAAAAATCGCAATTTTGTGTTTCTTAAGTCACTCGTTTCTGCAATTCTCTGAATCTTTCCTTCCAACCTGTCGTCTAAAACATCGATGAGCGCAACAGAATGGGAACACCTCAATTGAATCCACTTTGTTCTAACAAGTTCAACTCCGATTTGACTTGCCCCCAAGCCCATAATTACTAGTGTTCGGCACGGCACGATAATACCGCGGTAATTTTCTCGCTATTACCGATTCGGTATACCGACCGAGAACGCGTGAGGCGTGTTTTAAGGTTCACCATGTTGGACAATTAAAGCGATAATTGTCCGGGAATCCAATGCAAATACAAGTCGCTCAATCCCAAAATAAATAAATATTGATAAAGAATAAAATATAAGAAAAAAGGACGAAAACAAATATAAACGCACAATGTTACCAATAAAGCGATAACTAAAGATGATATTGAAGTTATAAACGAACGATATGACTGATGGAAGAAAAGAAACAACAAATTTGGATATATTACGCTTTGACGAAACATGTCGGCTGCAAAGCCTGAAAATTGGATTGGGGAGAGGGTGGGAAGACACGGGTTCGCGCATCGTTTGGCGGGATTGAAGTCAAATGAAAAGGCAGTGCCTTATTCAAATGCCCGGTTGGGTTATCCGAGTCTGAATTCGGTGGATCATTCCTAACCGATTGATTATTATAACGCGAGTTAACGAAGACTCGTACTCCTCGGTGTAAATGCCCCGGATTCTGGACGAACGTCTCCCGTTTTCGGATATTTTTGTATGAAAGCTCCGAATTTTGATAATGGGAAGCGTTTGAACGAATTTAGCATTAATTGGTGCCGTTTAAGAGCCGAATTGACCAATACGCGTCTAATTCCCGTTCTTCTGCCGTCTTGCCAATCTTTGGGCTTGGCCTTAACTGAATCGGGAATAGGAATACGGCCGCGGGTTGGTGGGGTTTGCTGAATGTCCGGGTTTTTTGACCCATTTTTGGCTTCGACGGTTTGACCAAATTTCCTCTCAAATGAACGGTTCCTGTGCTGACGGTTTCTTTTCCGGGTTTTTAACGGGAAAACCCTTTCTCAACTTGTCAACCAGCACTTTCCTTTCCTTCCCTCCAAGTGGTGAAGGAAATTTTTGGAGGTACTTCGAACTCTCAATTTGTTGTCAAAATCCTCCGTTCAAAAGGCTGGCAACAAAACAGTTTTTCTGTTGGAGAATTTTTCCAAAATTTGGTGATTTTGGCCTTCAAAAGCAACTCCACACACGTCCTCTTCAGTCGTCGCACTCCATCCGGCGGTGCGCGTCTCCATTGTAGTAAAGAATTTTGTTACTACTTCCATGCTTTCAGTGCCGTTTAAAATTGGCATTTTTTTTAACAGCCCGCGCACACTGACCGGAAAGCTTCACCTTCTGCAATACTTTGTTGGACATGAGCGCCACGAGAGAAGGTGTCTTGCGCGCTACTTGATCGACTAGCTTATTTTTGCACAAATATTCTAAAGACTTAGAGCTGTCGAATAATACTAAGATTTTAGAACTCGGTTGACTAAACAGCGTTGTGATTTTTTAAACCGGCCGCGGGGGGGGGGGGGAGAGCGGGGAGAGGGGGGGGGGGGACGAAGCGCCACCCCCCCCCCTCCCCCTCCCGGTTCGGATACCCGAAATCGATCTCGGTTCGGAACCGACAACCCTAGCTGCGACACTGATAATGCACATTTTAGTTTTGTTGAGAGATTTGCAACCAAAATTTTAAAAATAAGGCAACAAACTTTTTGTTCTTTTAGGAATGGGAAAGCAAAAAATTTTTTAATGATTTTTAACCATATTTACCAAAATAAATATTTGTGAAATTCTTAAGCATTTCTTAAAGAAATGAGTTAAAATTTCTTATTTTTTTTCCCCTTTTCCCGCCCGCGCTTATGTTATCGCCGGGTTCATTTTCAATGATTTTTGTCAACATTTAGTGTAAAGAAAAGAGCAAAGGGCATGGGGCGGGTTTAATGTATTTCTGGTGAAGGTGAAACAGACCACTATCCAATTTTGAGATTTTTATCCTAAAAAGCTTACCCTGGTAATAAATGTAAAAAGTTATTTTGAAAATGAAATTTAAAGAAAGAAGATTTTAAATGTTATACATATGTCAAAAATATTTAAAATAGAAATGCCTAAATCGTGTTTTCAAAATCATTGATCATTCATTAAACTCTCCGAATTTAAGCAATTTCCTGAACATTTGCCGCGGCATTCTCTTCCACAGAATGTCCATCGACAGAATTTGGATGCAATTCCTGTCGTTTAAATTGCTTTTTCCATCTAGCCAAAGTGCGTCTTCCAATTTTTAACATTTTGGCAATGTTCTCGTCACTAATTTTAGGATTTTGGTCCTTAATTTCATAATAATGTTTCATCAAATCCTTTTGTTCGCTGTGGGGGTTTTTATTTGGTTCTGTAATTTTAATTAATATAAATAAATAAAAAATTTGGGTTCGAAATACTCACCAGTTTGGCCAAGTTTACTTTTCCAATTGTAAATTGTCCTAACACTTAGACTCAACTCTTTCGCGACAGTTTTATCTAATTCATGATAAGAGTTTTTGATTCCGTCTCGCTTTAACTCGGCTTTTATCTCATCGAATTTCTCTACCAAATTTTTTCGCTCATTTTTTGGATTTTTCCGGCTTAAGCCAAATTCTTTTTTCCATTCAAATATTTTCGTGCGATTGACTTTTAAATGATTAGCAATTTTCCTTTCAATTTGATTCCATTCTTTTGCCGAAAAATTTCCTTTTTGCTTAAATTCGTCTCTCATTGCGTGGAATTTGGCAACAAGTTTACATTTTTCATTTGAATTCATTTCTTTACCATTTTTGGCATTATCAGAGTGATCAGACTCTGTGAGAGGAGCATTATGATCAGTTGAATTGCGTTCAATTTGTCCAATTTGGGTGTTCTGCCGGTCGATTTGGTGAAGGGCATTTTGTTCAAGCGTTAATTTATTCCATTCTTCGTCTTTTTCATTGTCCCACCAGCCTTCTCCGAATATTTCATCAAATAATTTTACGGATTCGGCTTTATCCAGTGAAATTGTTGCAAAAAATGAGACAAAAATTAAAATCCAAAACTCTTCCATTTTATTTGGGATAAAAACAACTTCTGAATTTACAATTTAATTTTATAATTTAAATGCAAAAAATTATTTTTGCGTTATAGAATTTTTCTAAAAATTTTCTTAAATTTTAAAGAATAATTATCAAAAATTTTACAATATTAGTAAATTAAAACATAGACAGTAATAAATGACAGCCCACAATTGAAATGTGCATTTACGTAAATCATATTCTTTAATAATTCTCTCACTCGAATCAATATTCCTTTCTATAATCGATTATGAATAGCTAAGAAATATTTAATTTAAAATCGCCTTGAAGCAAACAACCATTAGTGTGAAGTTGGTGCTAGGTCGTTTCTTAAATTCCGCCACATATATTTTATAAAAAGTTTTAGACATCATAACTTTATTTACACCGCACAAAATCAGTTAAACCTTATACCAATGGAAAGCTCTAAATGAGTAGAAAAAGCATTACAGCAAAGTTGAAGTGTTTTGATAAGTTTTAAAAAAGTTATAATATTAACTTGCCAAAAATCGGGCTTTTTCGAAGTATTCTGATCATAATTTTTTAAAACTTTGATTTACTGCTTAGTTTAGTTTTACAAATAGTTTTTACTCATTTAGAGCTTTCCATTGGTCTAAGGCTTAAGTGTGTTATTGCGGTGTGAATAAAGTTATGATGTCTAGAACTACTTCATGAATATGTATATGTGGTGGATTTAAGAAACGCCCATGGTGTCGGAATCAAAGAAACGACCCAGCACGTAACAAGTTCAATTCAGTTCAGCTCCTCTAAAGTCGAAATGGCATGAAGGCTTAAGAATAATTAATTCATTCTTGTGATTATCACTCCTCAAATGTCCAATCAAAGAGGAAATACTGCCGTCCGGAAGTTTGAATCGGTATGCCTTGCATTCCAAACATTCTGCCATCTCCTTATTCTTCCTGCTTCGGTCAAAAAGTTTAATTTTCCAAATTGGATGCACCCGTGCCATTAGAAATAATAAATAAAACCTTGATTAATGAATAAAAGAACAGAATATGGTACATTGGGGGGAGGGGGCTTTGGCGGTGCCGATAGGCGCCGGCGTCAAAATTTTTGCATTTTTGTGATGAAAATTGGTCCAAATTTTTAAACTTTTGAAAACATTTTGCCAAGAAAAATGAACGGGAACGGGAAAAAGACTAAAATAAAATTTCCGGGAACGTGAACGGTGTTTTTAAAAAGTACGGGACGGGAATTTTCCCGTTTTCGTAAAAAATCCCGCTGGGCAAAAAAGACGGGACCGGGTCAGGGTGGCGGCCACCAGGTGCTATGGCCACCCTGGGCCGGGATTCCCGTACTTTTCCCGTGGAAATCGTGGAAATCCTATTCCCGCCGGGCTCTACTCTCAACCAAATAAATATTCTTTACTCCATATTCCATAAATCATTCAGTAACATTTCAGTTTTAATAAATTATTCTTTAAAGTTTATTTTTCCAAATTTTTGCTCCGATGCTCACGAACGAATTAGGTAATTCTTTTACCTTTGTCTTCAGGTAAAACTGACATTTTGCGTAGCATAAATGAAGGGGATTTCATACGTTTCCAGTTCACACATTGTGTTAAGAAGTTTTTGACCATCCGTCAGCGCCCTTTGAAGTCCAAAATTGTGAAAAAAATTCTGTCAATGTGGATTGTACTCCAGAGTGTTTCATTTTCTGATGATTTTTTCTACATTCTCTTCCCTTCCGGTGGGATTGCCTCCGGCTCTTTCTCATATATGCTCAACTTAGCCGATCGGACAATGGCCCATTATCAATCGAAACTTCTCTTCTTCCTCTAGATTTAAAGATATTTCGTCCATTTCCTTCCGAGTTTCCTTTAAATGCTAATGATGCTCCGGCATTTCCACCAAAATAACACCCAGATAAAAAAAGAAAGGGAACGTTTGGGATGCTTTTCAGCATCTTTTATATTCACAAGTGTTGATTTGTAATGGCTAAATTACGGGCGATTTAAGTATTTGGGCACACCGCTTGCGAGTCCAGCAACTTATTTACACCTCGAAAAAGCCCCGCCTCCTCTTCATCTTCGTGTGCGGGCAGCAAAGCGCCGTAGGGGAGGCTTTGGAATCAGGACTGAATGGAAAATGAGGAATCGCGGTACGGTAGAGGTGTAGGAAAGGAGCAGATTGTAATTTGAGTCGGAAAAAAGACTGAATATTAGTGAATGTTTCGGTTAAATTAAGGTATAAAAAATAGGTACAATTTTAATATGTTAATATTTCAGTTTGTATTTGGGCTAAAAAATTCACCATTTTATTTATTTTATTTCATTTTGTAAATATTTATTATTCTTTAAAATATAAAAATATTTTGCGAGAAATTAGCGCAGGACGCCCCCAAAATAATAAACCTTTTAACACAAAAATAATTGACAAATTTTTGCAATTGAATTTTGCATTTAAATTATAAAATTAAATTGTAAATTCAGAGGTTGTTTTTTGCCCACCCAAATATAATGGAAACGTTTTGGGCTTTAATTTTGGTGTCATTCTTCGCAACAAATTCACTGGACAAAGCCGAATCCGTACAATTGGAGGAATTGGAAGAATTGCCACTCCAAACATTTAACGAATTATTCGTAGATGAATGGTGACACCAAGATGAAGCCGAAGATTTGAAAAGGCCGTCAACAAACTTTGGGCAAACTTTCCATCACCAAATCGGCCGGCAGAACACCCAACTCGGACAAATTGAACCCAATTCAACTGATCAGCTTGGACAAATTGAACCCAATTCAACTGATCAGCTCGGACAAATTGAACCCAATTCAACTGATCAGCTTGGACAAATTGAACCCAATTCAACTGATCAGCTTGGACAAATTGAACCCAATTCAACTGATCATAATCTTCCTCCTCTCGCAGAGTCTGATCACTCTGATAACGCCAAGACAATCGGAAATATTGTTGAAGATGAGCAAAAACGTAATATTGTTGCCAAATTTCACGAAATGAAAGACGAATTTAAGCAAAAACGAAAATAATCGACAAAAGAATGGAATCAAATTGATGGAAAAATTGCTAAACATTTAAAAGTCAATCGCAAAAAAATATATGAATGGAAAAAGGAATTAGCATTAAGTCGGCGAAATCCAAAAAATGAGCGAAAAAGTTTGATAGAGAAATTTGATCAAATGAAAGCCGAGTTAAAGCGGGACGGATTCAAAAACGCTTATAATCACGAAAATGAAAAAATTGTCGCAAAAGAGTTGGGCATCACTTTTAGAACAATTTCCAATTGGAAACGTGAACTTGGCCAAACCAGTGAGTTTTCAAGCCCAAATATATTAATTTATTTATATTATTTAAAAATTCTTTTACAGAACAAATACTCCGACAGCGAACAAAAGGAATTGATGAAAAGTTATTATGAAATTAAGGGCCAAAATCCTAAAACTAGTGACGAGAAGATTACTAAAAGGCTGAACATCAACAGAGCCACTTTGGTTAGATGGAAAAAGCAATTTAACCGACAGAAATTTCATCCAAATTCTGTCGATGGACATTCTTTGGAAGAGAATGCCGCGGCAAATGTTCAAGAAATTGGCAACTCGAATTCGGAGAGCATTTGAATGAATGGTCAATGAATTGGAAAAAAAACGATTTGGCATCTGATGATTTTAATTTTTTTGATATTAAATTTAAAATTGTTTTCTTTGTTTAAAATTTATTTTGAATATAATGCATTTATTAGATTTGAAGGATTTATTGATAATCAGTGCCTAGCAGGGGCCTATTTCAATGGTGTCATTTCTCCGATATGATCCTATGATACGATATCATATCGTATGCAAAATTTCTGTTTCAATTTCAAATTGTATCGAAAATCATGTGCTGCCTCGCGTCATATGTGCGTTTCAATTAGATCGGGTATGATATCAGAGACAAAATGTCTCTTTAAATTAGGGGAAATCTCCTTTCACGAAGGTCTGGATCTGGATTTTCTGGACAAAAATCCATAAAAAATACAAGTCGTCTGCCGATAGGTGCCGTCGGGGGAAATTTGAAATTTTAACGATATTTTCTAAGAATCGTAATAAGTAATCCGTAATTCGTAAAAGGCAAAAAAAATTCGTAATAAGTAATCCGTAATTCGTAAAAGTCAAAAAAATTCGTAAAAAGTAATCCGTAATTCGTAACAGCCAAAACGCCGTAAAAGTAAGTAATTCGTAATTCGTAACTCGTAATTTTCAAATTTTTTTTTAATACATCGAATCTCAAATATATTTTGGGAATTTTTCCAAATTTTTGAAAAATCAGGAACACCTGATACATAAGGTACTATGCCACCCTGGCCACACCCCCGAAATGTTTAAAAAAAACCATAGCGGGACCCTTTGTTAAGTTAATTTTAAAAAAACCTGACCAATTTTCTAGGGTAAACACAACTCATCCATGTCCAATTTCATGGAGCATAACTTTCTTCAACCTTAACCGATTTGGACAGATCTCGAAGAGTTAAATTTGGCCATTTTTCAAATAAATTCTGCTTATTTTCAAAATTTTCTCTGAAATGTCTTTAATTTGCATATTAATTTTTTATTTCTTTTATTACTTCAATTAGGAAATTTTGCCCATTATTTGCATATTTCAAAAAAATTTTTATCCATATTTCGTCCATATTTTGCAATTTTTTCCATATTTGCTCCATATTTTGCAATTTTTAATCCATATTTTATGGCCATATTTCAAGATTTTTTGCCCATATAAATCGCAGCCCTAGCGATATGCCCAAAAAAAGGCGCTAATGCGATAAATATCGCGCAATAGCGATAGCGATTCTCATCCCTGCTTCACACCCAGTCCGTGGACAGAGAGAGCTCTTCTAACTGACTATGAGTTGCCGGGGGCGTTCCATTTGACCTTCTTTATTGATTTTTACCCCCGCCCGAGACGTTTTTTAACCTTCCTCGTCCATCCAGTGGAATCATAATTCTTCCTTACTTACACCCCTCTCGCGCACATTTGTACAGGGAACAGGTGTGCGTTGGCGCTGAGCACCAGGGCTCAACATTTCACTGCCATCAGGTCTCGAGTTGGAGTTTTGGTGCAATTTAGAACGACGACGATGATGATGATGATGACAAAAATTAAAATCTATAAACGAAAAAATGGGGTAATAATTTGTTGTTGTGCAGGTTCCCGAGCAGAGCGCTGCGCGGCTGCAGTCACTGCATGCGCAGTTGACCACGTTACGGGACACCAGCAACGGCAACAGAGCAGAAGAGGAAGCAGTAACAGCAACAGCGGCAGATGCCAATGCAAGACCAAATGTTTACGTTCTTCTTTTTCATAGGACAGTTTACGTTCTTCTTTCATAGGGACACTTTTTGACTTAGCCAAATTCTTTTTTCCAGGTGTAAATTTAGTCCCAGTTGGTCCCGGTCCCGCTCAACCCTACTTCAAAAGTCTGGGGCCCGTTAAAAACGCGTACCCCAAAAAAAGGACAAATCTTTAAAAAAGGGCACCCGCCCCTGGTACGGTCTGGAGTCGTTTTGGCGCTTTTGGCGCCGTGCCGTTTTGGCGTGATTACAGGTGGCGACATTAATTTTCAAATTGTTTGGCGATATGTTCATCTATCACAAAAATTCTTCATATTTTCCACACAATTTCCATTCTATCGCTTCATGTTTTGTTTACGAATTTATCATTTGCAGTTGAAAAACAATTTTTATCAAACCTGTTAAGGGCTTTGCCCCAAAAACAAAAAAAGATGAAATGGTGTGGTGAGCGGGCCTTTGGCCCAAAAACAAAATATGAAATGGTGAGTTTATCAATGGTGAGTTTATCACTGCAGGTCTACTGTGTAGAATCACTGCAGGTCTGCGCGCTTCTTGCACTCGGAGCAGACAAACGCGGCCAACACCGAACGTGACGCTTGCCGCATATTCTTGGGAGCACAGGTGTCGTCCAGGCAAATGTATCCGTTACAGGCGACGCAGTTGGCGGTGACCTTGTTCTTACAGTTCTTCTTACACACGATGCAATGCGTGGTGTTAGGCCCATAATACACTGCCTGCGGCTTCACATGCAGCTGCTTCTTCACTTCAGTCTTCGGTTTCTTCTTCTCAGGGCTGCTTGACTTGGCCCTTGCGTTCTTATTTTTGGCCTTGGTCTTCTCTGCAGTCTTCTTCTCCTCTTTGTTGGTCTCCCCTTTGTTGGTCTCCCCTGCAATTGTCTTCTCGGAGATGGTCTCCCCTGCATGTTCACTCGTCTGCACCTTGTTTAACAGTTGGACCTTTTAATGAGCTTAGTTAATCACAAACCGGATCTTCAATCTTCTTCTCAATGGTCTTCTTTTCTGCGGCGGCTTCCTCTGCAGTCTTCTCCTTGAGCTTGCGCTCAGCAAGGCGCAGGCGACGTGCCAAAGCCGCATTGTTCTCCCTAGCACCGCCAAAGCTTGTCCGACAGCTGTCTTCATTTCGTAGTTCTTTTGCTTTATCTGTTTGCAACGGTAAACGTATTCTCGTGCGGTATGGACGGCAGTCAAGTATGCTGCATCTTCCTCCGTGAAGACACCCTGAAACTTGAGAGCTTGGCTAAACAAACATCTCAACACAGACCTCGGCCACGAATTTGTCTATGATATTGGTTGCTTTCCCTTGTTCGTCTTCTTCCATTGACTTGCAATCTTGATCGTCCTCGTCCTCATATGAATTGGACTCGGTACTGCAGTCTTCGTCGCCGTCGCGCAGCTGGTGTTCTTGTATAATTATTACCATTCTCCTTCGTCTAATTGGTCAGCAAAAAGGTTTTTGAGAACTATGCTTTAGATCTGGGGGGATGGGGTCAGCGGTGCCGATAGGCGCCGCCGAGAAAATTTTGAATTTTGACTCAATTTGTTAAAAGATTTGCAACCAAAATTTAAAAAATCGGCACTTTTTTGGAGGAGTCCGGCGGTGCCGATAGGCGCCGCCGGGAAAATTTTTTGAAAATTTTAACGAATCTTGTTAAGAAAATTGGCTTTTCTGCGTTTTATGGCACTAAAGTAATTTACGATCACTCAACTTTGAACCAAGTTATAAATTTTTTAAATATTCAGCGAATTTACAATCAAAAATGAAATGAAAACTTGTGAATTGTCATCTAAAATATTTTTAAAAATGGGAAATTTAAAAAAATTTCTGGAATTGTTTACATAGTAGACCGTAAATGTTCAGAGAAAGTCAGAAAAAATTACTAACATAGTCGGGGACCTGAACCCACATTTTGCCCATCCCTGGGGAGGACCCTTTTGTTTTTCAAATTTAGTAGTTTTTGGACCAATTTTCTTAGAAAATTCCATCAAAAAACACAAAAATTTGACCCATGAAATTGATATTGGAGAAAATTTTCTTCTGGAAAAATTCTTTAAGAAAAATGTAATAAAACCCGAAAATGTACCTCTAAAATCCAACTTTTTTCGAAAAAATTCCTTAACAAAAATGCAATAATATCCAAAAATGTACCCCCTAAAGATTGACTTTTTTCAAATTGTGTGAAAGAAGCGGCGATGAGACTGATTTGGAGCTAGGCGGTGTTGGCGAAGATGATGAATTATTTTTTTGTAAAATTTTGAACATCATATCTTTGAATTTTTGCTTCAATTTCCTTAACAAAGATTGCCTATTTTTGTAAACATTTCTCCGGCGGCGCCTGTCGACACCGCCGGACATCCTCCACTCTTACGTAAACCAGTTTTTTTCTCTGAAATTCCGAAGCAAAATTCATAATTTTGCTAAATTTTGATATTAAAACTTTGTAGTGTTTGATAAAAGAAAATTTTTTTCATGAAAAGTCCCGGTTGGTCCCGGAACCGGTCCCGGTTGAAAATCTTGGTCCTCGTCCCGACCCCGGTTTTTCTGGTCCCGGTAAGTCCCGGTCCCGATTTTTCCCAAAAGTCCCAGTTCCGTGCCACCCTAGTTTATACATTTTCCCTGTTACATCTCGTCAAATTTTACCCAGTGGAAGAGAAATTATAAATTTAAATTCCTACAAATGGGGGGCGACATTATTACAGGGGGCGACATTAATTTCCAACCCCCTCAGAAAGGGCGACAGGGTGCCATTATTACAGGGGGTGGAATTAAAACAGTATATACGGTAAACGACATTTTTAATTCTAAAGGCCTAAATGAGCTTGGCTCACGAGTCAGGCCTAAATCTAAGCTAGCTTAGGCCTAGGCTTAATTAAGCCTAGGATCAAAGCTGTTTTTATGAACGGGCTGCATTGTGCCGGAGTTATATTTTACTTGCCCCACCAAAAAATGGGTAATAACCGGGTTGTGCCCCTCCCTTTTTTGAAAAAAGAAAATTTTTTCAAAGTTCGATTAAAGGGTGCTTCTAGTAAGATATGTCGGAAATGTTTGAATTCGGGTTAGGGGCAAGGCTGTATCGAAATTTCGATTTTCGATTTTCGACGTTTTTTTCCTTTCGGTTTTCGATTTCGACAAAAATGGGCTGTTTTTCGAAAATAATTTCAAAATCGGAGGTTCCGGTTTTTTAATTTTTGGCAAGGATGTGCAGTGGTCTTGCCAACTTTTGACAAAATTTCAATCTTTTTTACATGCGCCCTCAGGTAAACTGATAACTCAGTGGTTTGTCTTTTCTATGTTGCGTTTTGGGTTCGAACCCGCTTGAGTGCGCTAATTTTTTCTTAACCGCCAAACTGGTCGCGCCAAAACGGCGGCGCCAAACTGGTCGCGCCAAAACGGCGGCGCAAACTGGGCGCGCCAAAACGGCGGCGCCAAACTGGTCGCGCCAAAACGGCGGCGCCAAACTGGTCGCGCCAAAACGGCGGCGCAAACAGGGCGTGCCAAAACGGCGGCGCCAAACTGGTCGCGCCAAAACAATGGCGCAAACTAGGCGCGCCAAAACGGTACGATGAACATTTTGGCAATGTTCTCGTCACTAATTTTTGGATTTTCGTTTTAATTTCATAATAACGTTTCATCAATTCCATTTGTTCGCTGTGGTGGTATTTATTTTGTTTTATAAAAGAATTTTTAATTAATTTAAATAAATAAATAAAATTGGGTTTGAAATACTCACTGGTTTGGCCAAGTTCACTTTTCCACCTGTAAATTGTTCTAAAACCGAGGCACAACTCTTTCTCTGCGACAGTTTCATCAATTTGATTTGAATAAGAGTTTTTGAATCCGACCCGCATTAACTCGGCTTTCATCTGATCAAATTTCTCTACCAAATTTTTTCGCTCATTTTTTTGATTTCTTCGGCTTAAGGCTAATAGCTGATCCGTTGAATTGGGTTCATTTTGTCCAAGTTGGGTGTTTGGCCGGTCGATTTGGTGATGGACATTTTGTCCAAAGTTTGTTGGCGCCGGCGTTTTCAAATCTTCGGCTTTACTTTTGTTCCACCAGCCTTCTCCGAATATTTCATCAAATAATTGTACGGATTCGGCTTTGTCCAGTGAATTTGTTGCAAAAAATAACACAAAAATTAAAATCCAAAACTCTTCCATTTTATTTAGGCAAAATAACCTCTGAATTTAGGGACTTTTATATGAAATTGTAATATGATATAAAAAATATGCCTTTTTTGTGTTAAAGAATTTCTCGCAAAAATCTTCTTAAATTTAAATGGTGAATTTCTTAGCCCAAATAAAATGCAAATAATAAAATTCGACTCAGAAAATCAATAATGCTGGCGTCATTTCCCATAGTAAAAATTTCCGGTCGCTTTCATTTTTATAATTTCCAAAATTTAACGATGTTTACGCGTTGGAATGGATAATGTTTTTTGTAAAATCATTTATTGAAGGGGGGAGCTTAAACAAATTTTTTTTTGTGAATTCCAAAAAAAATTTTCCAAAAAAGTCGGTAGGGCCTCGAACCGAGAAAATTCTCGCGTTTTTTGGGCCTCGGTCTCGGTCTCGAGTCTCGGTAAATTTCAAATCCTGAACAGTCCTAGTGCTGTGGCTGAGCCTTATTAGGGGCTGTATCAATCGAGTCGTTGGAAAAGCGATTACACAACATCAGACGGGAAGTCATCATTTTCATTTAATCAATTGAGCTTCTCATTATGTACAAAATGTTGAAAATTTAATAATGAAAAGTTTTTTGTCCTCACCGGAATTGTCACTTTCGTCCATTTTTTCAATTCATCCATCCCCCGCCCCTCCGTTACGCTCGTCCTGGGCCTATTTCAATTGGGTTATATCTCCGATATGATCTTATGATATGTCATATCTGTGTTTTCAATTCCGTCGTATTGACTGGGTATGATATCATAGGCGCTTCCGGTCCGAAGCCCACTCGTCCGAATCACACTCCAGCCAAAAGTGTTTCGAATCCACTGCACGTCTTAGGCTAAGCCTAAGCTTGGTATAAGCTAAGCTTAGACTTAAACTAGCCAACCCCCAAGCCAGGGTGGCTTAGGCCTAAGCTAGGCTTAATCTTAGCTTCAACACGGGACTGAATCTGCACTTAGGGTGGGATCGGACCGGTAGCCATCATAGGCAGAATTACATACGACGGCTACGTGTGACAGGGTATCATGCGTAGAAATCATATGGCGTATTTGTTGAAAGGAACCGCAAAACGCTAAACTGCGGACACATGCGGCTGAAAAAGAAAAAGGGCCAATCTACAAAAAGATACATTGGACTCACAACGGCCATCGAAAAGACGGTCGGCCGAGCCTTTGGTGGCGGAGGGGCGCGAACATTGACGGAACGCGTGCGGGGCACGCCCTGAGTGAACTAAAACCAAAAAAGGAAGAAGCCCAATGGCAATCCCGCCCAACAGGAAGGGCAGGTTTTTCGGTAAGGGTCAAATAATTCCCGAAATCATTCGGATTAACGCCCAGGGAATACAAATATCCGGGGCTGTATAGTGTGTGAGACTTTGGGCGACACGGGAAAGCACACTGTCCGGACGAATTGAATTCCCAAATTGGATTTTCCATTTGCTGAATTAAAATTGACTTTGGTAACAAAGCGGCAGCCAACACTCAACAATGGCGAAAACAGGGCAAAGCCGACAAATTGCTGATTAATTGGTGATCAGTGGAGTGAGAAAATTTTCGGCGGATGAAAATATAGGCTGGCAAAAATAATGAGAATTTTATGATCTGAAAATGAAATGAAATTAATATTTTTGAAATTGGCGTGTCAAGACACAATTTTGTGGATGAAAATGGAGGGGCATAAGGAAATGAACCTGTCAACACCAAAATTCAAGAAAATAAGTGAAAAGAACTAAGTAAATTCAAAATAATTACTACTGCCAAATTTGGACCTCAAATATTAAAATAATGAAATAATTAATTTAAAATCGGTAAATGTCCGGACTAAAAAATTAGTAAAATTTAGTATACGATTTTCGAAATTTTACCAAATCAAAATTAATCTTTGCCCATAATAAAGATAGCAAAAATGGGGCCCATTAACAAATTATGCTTTCCTGGGCAAGATTCGGGGTGACAGCAACGATCAAACTGGGGGCGAGGCAACTGGCGAGCGCGAGAAGAACGAGGACGTGGGACGAACTATCGCGGAGGACGAGGAGGATGGCACAAAAGAGGACAGCAGTGGCACGATCGTGAAGAATAGGGGGTGCAGGAGCAATTCGAAAGAAGATTTTCGAAAATGGCCGGTTGGGCGAAAGGGTACAGAATGAGTACGCTTTGTAGATATTGCATTTGATCACTTCTCACATCATTGATCGCCCCGCCGCACCAGTGTTTGTTTGTTTCCCCCCTGAGGACGTTCGTTCATTCGATCGGGGATTGGGCTCCAACATCTTTGTCCCTTACCCCCACCCCGTATATGATATCGTATCATAGGATCATATTGGTGATAGACGCAATTGAAATAGGCCTGGAGGTCTAACAACAACGACAACGATGAAAAAATCGTCAGCAGCAGCTAAACCTGTTCCCTGGTGATGAACCAGCCCGGTGGGCATGGAATCTATCATTTATTTACCTGTGCTCGGAACCCTGCTGTTTGGAGGACTGAACAGATAAAGAATGTATGTCTATGGCGTTTTGCTCTCATCCGGATTTGTCCAAATATTTTTCCCTCATTCCACTTCCCCCAAATTCATTCCTCCCCCCCCCCCCTTCTCTATGGTGAGGACCCCCAGAATGGTGATGCTAAGGATCGCAGTCGGGCATGGAGGGACGACGGGTTCTTGCATTGTTCCTGCTGGTGATGATCCCTCCAATCCATGGGCACGGTTGGGTTGTGTGGGCAGCCCCCTCCCGCATGTCCCCCGAGGCGTTCAGTTCAGGACAAAGAAAAGGCACCAATTTGCATTCTTTCGGCGCAGCAATGAGCAACAGCAGCAGCAGGAAGTGGCCGCTGGAGGGCTGAGATTAATGGATGAATATGTCTTCGCATCCGGATTATTTCATCCATTTTCCCGCCTCAAACAAATTAATTAAGAAAAGCTTGAAGTTCAAAGTTTATGAAAATCAAAAAATGTTCTTTTTGCGGATACAGACAAAAATAATATAATGAAAATAGATTTTGGGTTTTTTCAAGCATTGAGCATTCAACTACTTTCCGAATTCGAGCCACCAATTTCCTGAACATTTGAGCCGGCATTTTCTTCAACAGAATGTCCAATGACAGAATTTGGATGAAATTGCTGTCGTTTAAATTGCTTTTTCCATCTAAACAAAGTACTTCTTCCAATTTGTAACATTTTTGCAATGTCCTCGTCAATAATTTTAGATTTTTTGTTTTTAATTTCATAATAACGTTTCATCATTTCCATTTGTTCGCTGTGGGAGTGCATATGTTTTGGTGCTGTAAAAGAATTTTTAATTAAAATAAAAAAATTAATAAAATTGGGTTTGAAAAACTCACTGGTTTGGCCAAGTTCACTTTTCCAATTGTAAATTGTTTTAAAACTGAGGCCCAACTCTTTTGCGACAGTTTCATCAATTTCGTGCTTATAAGTGTTTTTGATTCCGTCTCGCTTTAACTCGGCTTTTATCTCATCGAATTTCTCTACCAAATTTTTTCGCTCATTTTTTGGATTTTTCCGGCTTAAGCCAAATTCTTTTTTCCATTTATATATTTTTGAGCGACTTACTTTCAAATGTTTAGCAATTTTCTGCTCAATTTGATTCCATTCTTTTGACGAAAATTTTCCTTTTTGCATAAATTCGTTTCTCGTTGCATGGAATTTGTCAATAATTTTACGTTTTTCATTTGAAGAAATTTCTTTCTGTTCTTCGCCATTTTTGGCATTATCAGAGTGATCTGACTCTGTGAGAGGAGGATTTTGATCAGTTGAATTGGGTTCAATTTGTCCAATTTGGGTGTTCTGTCGGTCGATTTAGTGATGGACATTTTGTCCAAAGTTTGTTGGCGCCGGCGCTTTCAAATCTTCGGCTTCACCTTTGTCCCACCAGCCTTCTCCGAATATTTCATCAAATGTTTTGAGTGGCGTTTCCTCTAATTTTACGGATTGGGTTTTGTCCAGTGAATTTGTTGTGAAGAATGCCACCAAAATAATCCAAAACTCTTCTATTTTATTTGGGTGGGAAAAAAACAACCTCTAAATTTATGGGCTTCTATATGACAATTAATTTAATAATTTTAACGGAAAATTCGGTGTGAGAAAAGAATTTCTCTCAAATATTTATTTAAAGAATATTTATATTCATAATTATTACAAAATATTAATAAATATTATTTAGCTTTGAAAAAGATGAAAAAAGTAATAAATGACAGCCCACAATTGAAATAAATGCCTTATCCGAATCAATATGTTCCCACGAATTACCTATCATCATTTTTATAAAATGGCGATGATATATAATATAAACTCTGTAAATTCAGAACTCTGCATAAAAAAAAGAAGAAGTGAGACGGAATTACGGAACACCCAAAAAATTCGGAAGCACGGACATAAATTTTTTGGTACTTTTCGGTTTTGTGCCTACACCTCAAAATTTAAAAAAGGTCAACAAAAGGGCGTTGAAAACATCATATAATGGAGTTTTAAAGGGTGCTGATCACACAATATTTTTAGATCCGACAACATCTAAGACGTTGAAAATCTATGATTTTTGAATTTTTTTCAAAAAATGTCAACAAAAGGGGCGCTGAAGGAACGATTTTTGTACCATTACCATCTAAGCCTAACAAACTCTATAAAAGCAGTTTTGGGTGATTAATGATGAAAAAAAATCATAGCTTTTCAAAATCTTAGATGTTGTCGGATCTTAAATTAGATTAAATGATCAGCACCCTTTAAAACCCCATCCGCATATAATGTTTTCAACGCCCTTTTGTTGACCTTTTTTAAAATTTTGACGTGTAGGCACAAACCGAAAAGTACCAATTTTTTTACGAGCGTTCATCGTGCAACATTCGAATAGTCTTCCGCGTGAACGGTCGTCTAGTTCAGTGATTATTTAAATTAGGGTTCAGCCCCGTCCCCGACCCCCGACTTTTTTTAGTCGGGGTTTTCGTCCCCGACCCCGACTTTTTTGAATTTTTCGGGGTTTTTGCTGGGAAAAACCCCGAACCCCGACAATTGTGGTTATTCATAAAAATTGTCTGTAAATGCGTCATTTGACGCACTAATTACGAATTTGTCAATAAAAATTAAAAATTGAGAATTTGAAGCGGTTTTTATATTTTTTGAAAATTAAGGAAAAAACGACTTTTTAGTAACAAAATTTGAAATTGGTCAAAAGTCAAGATTTCGAAAAATTAATATTTATGATTTTTTGAAAAAGATAAAATTATTGACACATTTCACGCAAGAAAGACGAATTTATGCAAAAAGGAAAATTTTCGGCAAAAGATGGAATCAAATTTGGCAGAAAATTGCTAAACATTTAAAAGTCAGTCGCTCAAAAATATATAAATGGAAAAAAGAATTTGGCCTAAGTCGAAAAGTGTACACTGAAAAAGAAGAACGAAAACATTTGGTAGAGAAATTTGATCAAATGAAAGCCGAGTTAAAGCGGGACGGATTCAAAAACTCTTATCCCAATCAAATAAATGAAACTGTCGCAAAAGAGTTGGGGCTAAACGATAGAACAATTTACAGGTGAAAAAAAGAACTTAGCCAAACCAGTGAGTATTTTGAGCAATTATTTATTTACTTAAATTAATTAAAAATTCTTTTATAGCACCAAAACATAAAGACTCCGACAGCGAACAAAATGAATTTATGAAACGTTATTATAAATTTAAGGATCAAAATCCTAAAATGAGTGTTAGGGACATTGTCAAAATGTTGAAAATTAGCAGTGTCACTTTGTATAAATGGAAAAACCAATTTAAACGACAGCAATTCCATCAAAATTCTGTCGATGGACATTCTGTGGAAGAGTATGCCGCGGAAATATTCAGGAAATTGGGCACTCGAATTCGGGGAGTATTTGAATGAAGGGTTCAAGGATATGGAAAAACTGATTTGGCATCTGACGATTTTAAATATTTTTTACGAATGCGATTTACTTAAATATATTATGCTAAATCTATTTTGGAATACTTCGGACAAACTTATTTATATTTGGCGACCGCAAAAATTCACCGAAAATTTGGGCAAATCAGACAAAATGCATTTTTTGATCACTAAAGACCAAATGGACCATTTTTATATGCATGTCGTTTCTATGGTCAATTGTTGATAAATTAAATAATTTCGTTTTTATTCCTCTTGAGCATACTCCCTAATCTTCTTCGAAGGTCAGTAGTCCAATATTTGCACTGTGAATGCCAAAAGAAATAGATGCGGTATTTCCCACAAGAGCGCCAGGGCCTAGTTCTGGACCTGCCCGGGGCAATGGAAGTGGTTGGTGGAATTTAGTTCTTAACAAAATAAAATTTTTGATTTTTTAAGAATCAATGGAGTGGTTCAGTCCGGTTTTGGACAATCACATGAACCGAGCACATCGCCGCCTCGTTTTTGAAGAAGTCGTCCAGCGCACTGCCGCCCAACAACAACAACGTAATGATCGGCCGCAGGTTCCCTTGAAACAACCGGAACAACAGATGGTTCCGATACTGCAGCAGGAACTTCATGCCCCGCAGCAGCAGCATCAACATCAACCATTGGAAGAAGAAAAGGTTGATCAGCAGCAGCAAGAAGAGGAAGAACGTGAACGCCAGCTGGAGCGCTTTGCACGAAATGTTCGACTCCAATTGCGGGAGTCGAGACGGTTCTCCGCCGGAGCTCCGTCGTCCGTCCTTGTGCCGCCGGCTCAAATCTACCGTGCAGATGAGTCATTGTCTGCTTTTCAGCGGAGGCGAATTTTTATGTCCCGGGGTGCGGACATATGTACCTTTGTGTGGACTGTGCCGTGCACGCGGTACTCAACAAAGGCGAAAGGCGCATGATATGCCGCGGGCCCCTGCCTGGAGTTTACCCCTTTATGCGTTTTTGAAATTTTGGCGATCTGATCGATTTTGAATTTAATTGAGGGAGGATTTTCAATTTACCAATAATAATTAATACGATTTGACTTTTTTTAATAATACGTCTGCATTTATTTTTATGTCCGATTTGTGTTTGAAATCGACCTTTTTTTTAATAATACGTCTGCATTTATTTGTATGTCCGATTTGTGTTTGAATTCGAATTCATTAATTTCACAACTTTTTTACCTTGCTTATCTCTCTCTCTAATATTTTCATTTCATTTAATTTTGATGGATGCTTGTTTACGCTCTTATTTTTGAAACTTAAGAATAAACGAAAATTGCAGAGGTGATGCGATAATGAAATGAAAAATAAACAAAAAAACAATTAAACGCGGACGTTGTGATGGAGGAAATTAACAAGTTGGGGCAAAGTGGCGGAGAAAATGGAGATGACATGCGGACGATTTTATTGTCGCGTCCGGTGCAGATGAATGTTACGTGTGTTGCGCTGCCAGCTGGAGAAGGGCAAAGAAATGTTCACAAATTCGACTATGGATTCAAAGAGCACCAACGGATACAGTGAGTTAAAATTTAAAAAAAAAAGCAGAAAAAATTTAAAAAATTTAAAAAACAAAAAAAAAATTAAAAACCTAAAACAAAGATTTAATTTTTAGGATTAACAACAACGACAAATTTTGTTTATTTTATGCGATGGCGGCGGCAAAGAATTATCTGGAGATGCATAAAGATAGTTTCCGACGATTTATGGACAACAATATTCGTCAACGAGAGGCAGCATTTGAATTATTAAATAATTCAGGAGTTAACAATATGGAAAATGCTCATGGAGTTGAGCATTTGTCGGCAATTCAGAAATATTGTGTAACAATAATAAAACAATATTTCAGAAAAATAATAATTCTTTCAGGACCAAACTTTTCCGGGAAAATTAAAGCTAAATATATTGAATATAGTAAATAAATTTAAGAAAGTTTTTGACAGAAATTCATTAACCATGACAAATTTTTCAATCGAATTTTCCCCAAATTAAACATTTTAGATGTTTGTTGCCCAAAAAATGAAGGAATTTTGGATTTTAATTTTGGTGTTATTTTTCACAACAAATTCACTGGATAAAGCAGCCGAATCCGTAAAGTTGGAGCTCAAAACATTTGATGAAATATTCGGAGAAGGCTGGTGGGACAAAGGTGAAGCCGAAGATTTGAAAGCGCCACCGTCAACAAACTTTGGACAAAATGTCCATCACCAAATCGACCGACAGAACACCCAAATTGGACAAATTGAACCCAATTCAACTGATCAGAATCCTCCTCTCACAGGGTCTAATCACTCAGATAATGCCAAAAATGGCGAACAACAGAACGAAATTATTATAACGAAAAACGTAAAATTATTGACAAATTCCACGACTCTAAAAAAACAGCAAAAATAACCAAAAATAAATAAAAAATGAAAGAAGAATTTAAGCAAAAAGAAAAATATTCAAAAGAAGAAAGAACTAAAATTGAGGATAAAATTGCTAAACATTTAAAAGTCAGTCGCTCAAAAATATATAAATGGAAAAAAGAATTTGGCCTAAGTCGAAAAGTGTCCTATGAAAAAGAAGAACGTAAAAATTTATTAGAAAAATTTGATCAATTCTATCTGATGAATAATTAATTGATTCTATCAGCCAATATTTGTTTAAACACATTGAAGTTAAAAAATTTAATTTTTGCCAAAAAACAAATAAAAATTTGGCTCATAAAAGAGAGGCAAAGCGACTAAAAAGTGACTTTATGGGATGGTGGAGAAAATTTTTTATAATGACATTTATTGTTCATAACTGTTATTTAGTATTAAAGACCGGATTTGTTTTTAGCCTATTTTTTTTTACTAACAAGGTTTGCTGAGAGAAGCCCAAAAATAGCATTCATTTCGGAAATTTTAGAATTAGAGCGATTTTTTAGTCAATATAAATCAATATTTTGCTTTTTTGAGAATAAATTAATATTTCGACATTTTTCCTTAATATTTTTTTTAGAAATATGCAATATTTTATGCGTATTCCGAAAATCCTTGAAGTAATTCATTTTTAGGCACTCTTCCATAAAATTTCAAACCAAAAAATGCACCCCTAAAAAATGACTGCAGAATGACAACCTAAATTTAAATCCAAAATTCATTCATTCATTTTTTGCAAAACAATCTCTGAATTTATGGGCATTTATAGAAATTCCAATTAATTTTAAATTTAAAAAAATTTGATATGGATGTCAATCTTGTTAAAGAATTTTTCTTAATATTTTAATTCACAAATTTTAACATATTAATCATTTAGCTTAAATTATTGAAAGTAATAAATGACAGACCACAAATCAAAAGGGTATTCATCTTTAATAATATCTCACTCGAATCAATATTCTTGACATCTAAAAAATATTTTTCTGACTACATGATAATAATCGTATTTATAAAATGACGATCAATTATGAATAGCTAAAATGAAAAAATTATTTAAAATAATTTAACATTCCCCCGGAGGAAAAGAGTGGCATTTCCGCTTCTGATGACATTTTCGCCACAGATGAAGACTATGTTTTGCGTAGTGTTCATGTTTTCTTGTGCCGAATGCTGAGCAGTTCACTTCAGTACCAGCAAATTTTGAAAGTCTATATTAATGACGCCGCGACATGACAATATCATGGGCGGCACATGGATTTCATACGATTTAATTGAGCAGAAATTTCGCAATCAATATCATAATGCTATCATAGGATCATATCGGAGATTGGGGGTAAATACCCTATTCGCTTTTGGCCAATTCGCTTTTTACCCTATTCGCTTTTTGTGTGTTATAAGTATAGGCACTCTAACCTTCTTACTGTCTGCGCTCTTTCTATTTTGTATTAGTTTATATAGACAAAAAGCGAATAGGGTAAAAAGCGAATTGGCCAAAAGCGAATCGGGGTCTTGTCGAGATTGGGCTATTTAAGAAATACAATAATTAGTATTATTTATTATTATTGAAAAAGTTGAATATTTTATTCTTTTTTTTAATTTAAGATAATTTTTGAGAGAAAACTTACCTTTTCATATCGAATTTCCATTAAATGGAAGAATTTTGGATTTTAATTTTGGTGTCATTCGTTGCAACAAATTCATTCGACAAAGCCGAATCCGTACAATTGGAGGAATTGCCACTCAATCCATTAGATGAAATATTCGGAGAAGGCTGGTGGGACAATGCCAAAGACGAAGAATGGCATAAATTAACGCTGGAACACAATTTGCATCACCAAATCGACCGGCAGAATACCCAAATTGAACCCAATTCAATTGATCAGAATCCTCCTCTCACAGAGTCTGATCACTCTGGACGCATTGAACCCAATTCAACTGATCAGAATCCTCCTCTCACAGAGTCTGATCACTCTGGACGCATTGAACCCAATTCAACTGATCAGAATGCTCCTCTCACAGAGTCTGATCACTCTGGACGCATTGAACCCAATTCAACTGATCAGAATCCTCCTCTCACAGAGTCTGATCACTCTGATAATGCCAAAAATGGCGAAGAAATTTCTTCAAATGAAAAACGTAAAATTGTCGACGAATTCCACGCAATGAAAGACCAATTTAATCAAAAAGGAAAATTTTCGGTAAAAGAAAGGAACCAAATTGAGCTGAAAATTGCTAAACATTTGAAAGTAAATCGGACAAAAATATATAAATGGAAAAAAGAATTTGGCCTCAGTCAAAAAGTGTCTTATAATAAAGAAGAACGTAAACTTTTGGTAGAGAAATTTGATCAAATGAAAGCCGAGTTAAAGCGGGCCGGATTCAAAAACTCTTATCCCAATCAAATAAATGAAACTGTCGCAAAAAAGTTGGGCTTCAATTTTGTAACAATTTACAAGTGGAAACGAAAACTTGGCCAAACCAGTGAGTATTTCGAGCATAATTTTTATTTATTTATTTAAATTAATTACAAATTCTTTTGCAGAACCAAATAAATACCCCCACAACAAACAAAAGGAATTGATGAAACGTTATTATGAAATTAAGGACAAAAATCCTAAAATTAGTGACGAGGACATTGCCAAAATATTGAAAATTGGAAGAGCCACTTTGTATATTTGGAAAAAGCTCTTCCACTCGACTTTTCTCTGATCATGGCTCAATTTTTGAATTTCTTCGACTTAAGTCTAATTCTTTTTTTCCATTCTCCGTATTTCCTCTATTGGTAACCCCCCTCCAATTGTTACCCCCCCCCAAGCCCTGAATTTTTATAATACTATGTACAACCTAAATGTTTTTTTTTGCCCATAGCATTTACGTTAAATTTTAGCGTTTACAAATAAAAAATGAATGACGGAGATTCTAATGAGGAGGTTAGTACAACAGCGGGGCATATCTCAAAGAAACGTCGCGTTTTTACAATCGGGGAAAAATTGAAATTTCGTCAAATTCATTAAATCCCGGGATGCCATCGAAAATTTTTCAAAATAAGGACAGTGAAGCTCAAAAATAAGATTTTGCTGGCATTTTACTTGCAAAAATAAGGACACTTTACAAAATGTTCAAAAATGCAATAAAATAAGGACAAATGGCATCTCTGATTAAATCCCATCATTTAAGAAAGCTTCGTCGGCGGTTTAAAATAGATCGGCAAAACATCAAAGAATGGCAAAAGCAAGAGCAAAAACAGCTCTTTGCGGGGAGATTGTTGTCATTTATAAAAAACATTGAGTTACAACTTCACTTTATAAGTTGAAATAATTAGTTATCGGCCAGAAGGTTTGTCGGTTCTTTTCGGTAAAGTACCGAAAAAGTACCGGTACCAAAAAGTACCGGTACCAAAAAGTACCGTTACAAAAAAGATGCGTTACTTTTCGAAAAGGTTCGTTCGGTTCTTTTCGGTAAAGTACCGAAAAAGTACCGATACATTAAAATGGCCAAAGCTTAGGAATGGGAGGGGAGTAGTACCAGTTGCCGGACCTAAGGTCCGGCAACTGGTACTACTGAGGAGTCTGGCCGCCGGGCAGTTTTACAAAAATCCGATAAATTAATTTTTTAAAAATTGCATGCATTTCAATTAAAAATAGGTGGAAATTTTTTTTTAAAGTTTTTTTAATGGAAGGGGGGGCGTCGAATGTGAGGCTGTCGTATTCAAGCGGATTCGAACCCCAAACACTTCAACTTTATACTTGCCGAAAGACAACTTAAATAAATTTTGGGTCAAGTCTGACTCAAATATAGCCAAAAATTGCAATTTTTACCCATTTCTTAACAAAAATCTTAAAAATCTAAAAATCCCCCCCCACACGAAATCTAAGGCAGATAGGGCTAGGACACTGTCTCAGGGTAGACCACAAAAAAGATTTGTCCTTATTTAGGCCTCCGTGCTTAGGATGTGAAGATTCATAATATTTTGATTCAATATTCAAAATGAGAAAATTTCGAAGTGAAATGGACCAATTTTCATTACAAATTGAGTCAAAATTCCAAAAATTTCTCGGCGGCGCCTATCGGAACCACCGACCCCCCCCCCCCCCCACAGTAAAGCAGAGTCCCCAAAAAATTTGCATTTTTGAAAATCTAAAAATTGGCAAAATTTTTGAAATGTTTACGCAATTTTCTTATGTTAATAATTTGTAAAAAAAATTTCTAAAACCGGTGTGGAGAAAATCGAAAAATTCTGAAAAATGCAATAATACCCAAAAAAACACCCCCAAAATCCAACTTCTTTTTTTAAAAATTGATTAAGGTACCTATGCCAAACGGGGGAACTAGCCTGTGATTAGAGTAGAGCCCGGTAAAAAAAAATTTCCGGGAACGGGAACGGGGTTTTCAAAAAGAACGGGACGGGAATCCCGAAGGGAATCCCGTCTTTTTCCCGTTCCCGTAGAAATCCCGTTCAATTTTTAACGGGAATCCCGCGGGAACGGGAAAAATTTTGAAAATTTTTAAACTAAGAATTTTTCGAAATTATTTTGGCGGGCACTTTGAGATAAATTTCTGATATACAATTGGAGGGTCCGACAACGCCGATAGGCGCCGTCGGAAAATTTTTAAAACATTTTTGTTAAGAAAATTGCTCAAAATTCGAATTTTTTCCGATTTGCGAATTTTTCAAAATTCAAATTTTTGAGAATTTCTTTTCTCGAGGTGGAGGGGGGGGGGGGGGGAGGGTCGGCGGTGCCGATAGGCGCCGCCGAGAAAATTTTGCATTTTTTGCTCAATTTGATAAGAGATTTGCTACCAAAATCTTAAAAATACGGAAGTTTTTTTAAGCTTTTGAAATCTTAATTGATTCAGAAAATCAGAAACCAACAGAATATGGCACATTTTGGGTGGGTTCGGCGGTGCCGATAGGCGCCGCCGTTAAAAAATTTTGAAATTTAAGCATTTTTGTGATGAAAATTGGTACAAAATTGTTAAATTTTTGAAAACATTTCGCCAAGAAAAATAAACGGGAACGGGAAAAATACTGAAATAAAATTTCCGGGAACGGGAACGGGAACGGGGTTTTCAAAAAGAACGGGACGGGAATCCCGAACGGGAATCCCGTCTTTTTCCCGTTCCCGTAAAAAATCCCGCCCGGCGAAAAAGACGGGAACGGGACCGGGATTCCAGTACTTTTCCCGCGGGAATCCCGTTCCCGCCGGGCTCTAGATTAGAGATACCTAACACATAAATACAGAAAAATCGTTTCGATACTCGCTGAAATTCATTGTCGAAAAAACCGAGTGGCAGACAGCGTGTGGTCAGACATAATATCCCCACCATGAATTTCCTTTCGGTTTTCGAAAGCTTGTAACACAGGCTAATGCTTATATTTCGTGATGAAATTTTGCAGACGTGCCTTTAGAGAGCTCCCTTCTTACCCCTACCAAAATTTGGTGGAGTTTGGATAATTTTGAAAAAATTTGATCTAAAGAATTTTAACTTTTTGACAATATACCAATTCCCCAAGGATAGATATAATATAAAAGATGATCTAATGGATTCCCTATTTTGGTAAGCCGGATCCGCCGTATTTAAATGAAGCTAAGCGTATCGAAGTCGTGTCACTTTCGAAAATGTTTGATTTTTTAGTTAGCTTAAAAG
Organism: Globodera rostochiensis; assembly: GCA_018350325.1. NCBI lineage: Eukaryota > Metazoa > Nematoda > Chromadorea > Rhabditida > Heteroderidae > Globodera > Globodera rostochiensis. Next base: position 3,455,141 of record JAEVLN010000005.1, read on the forward strand.
AAGTTATAACAAAAACTTTTGAAAAGCGCTTTTTTACGAAACAACCCAGCATAATTTTCAGTTTTTATGCCGATAAACAAGTTTATAGTTGATTTTTCTGTAGCTCCAAAAAACACTTTGAAAAAATTTCTTTATAGTATAATTTGTTTTCAATTTCTATTAATTCAAATTTTTTTTAATTCTTTTATTCTTTCTGGGGGGGGGGGGGAATAGCAGACAATTTATTAACAAGTTAGATGGAATTGCTATAATTTGTCATATCGGATGACTGAAATTATGACTGCCATATTAAAACACAACAAGTTGTTTAAAACAAGTTTTTTTGAGGTTCTGCTTCAATTCGGGGGGATTTGCACAAATGAATTATGTCGCTTTTTTCATAAAATAATTGGTTCATAACCCGGTTAGTTTCAAAATGATAACAGAATTTTCCCGGTTTAAATCACATGAAAATGCAAGCACTTCGGCAAAAGCCGAAATCATCCTTTTTCTTCAATGTGCTATAAATATAATAATTACATACTTTTGTTATCACTGGTTAAAACAATGCTTTGAATAAAATTTTATTTTAAAAAAATTGTAAATTTAGGCGTTTTGTTATGTTTTACTAAAAAACTCAAATTTAATAATATATTTAGGTAGGTAAGTTGGAATGTTTCCCAACCACTTTGCTGTTGATCACTTTTTGATCAGACAAAACCCTGGGCTGTAAAAATTGCTTTGCTCGAACGCCCATTTGCTTTATGGTCCAATCTTTTTTGCGATTCTATCGATTGGTCTACCTTTGGTTTCGAAAGTTGAAAAAACGGTTTAACGCCGTCAATGTAAGTTGGAGGGGTGTGGGTGGAGGTTCGGATCCGCGTGGCGTAAATGATTTTTTCCGACGTTTTATGAACAAATAAATATATATGGTAAAAACAATTCCTAAATTGAAAAAATTTTTCTTGCTTTTTCAAAAATTTTCTGCGGATTTAAGCCGCGGCATTCTCTTCCACAGAATGTCCATCGACAGAATTTGGATGCAATTGCTGTCGTTTAAATTGCCTTTTCCATCTAACCAAAGTGTTTTTTCCAATTTTCAACGTTTTTGCAATGTCCTTGTCATTAAATTGAGGATTTTGTCCTTAATTTCATAATAACTTTTCATCGTTTCCTTTTGTTTGCTGTGGGAATGTTTATAGTTTGGTGCTGTAAAAGATTAAATAATAAATTTTGGCTTGAAATACTCACTGGATTGGCCAAGTTCATTTTTCCACCTGTAAATTGTTGTTACGCCAAGGCCTAACTCTTTTGCGACAGTTTTATCTAATCCATTTTAAAATGAATTTTTAAATCCGGCCCGTTTTAACTCGGTATTTATCTGAACAAATTTCTCTATCAAATTTTTTTGCTCATTTTTTTGATTTGTTCGACTTAAACCAAATTCTTTTTCCATTTATTTATTTTTGAGCGACTGACTTTTAAATGTTTAGCAATTTTTTCCTCAATTTGATTCCATTCTTTTTTGAATATTTTCCTTTTTGCTTAAATTCGTCTTTCATTTTGTTGAAATTGTCGATAATTTTACGTTTATCAGACTCTGTGGGAGGAGGATACCCAAAAATTTTGACCAAGTCCAAGCCCATTTTTGTACAAAACTTTTGGGTGTCTTCCAGTTTTATATATTAAAAATTAGTAAACACACCTAAACACCACAATGTAAAAATGAAAAACCAGAGTCTCAACAGAGCGAATCATAAATTTTTGAATGTTTTGTTAGGACAAGCAATATTTTGTGTAAGACTCGTTACATCGTCTGCACTTTGACTTCATTTTGCCATTTGAACAACCCAGCATTGTGCAGAGATGCACTCAAAGATGAGTCACAATACAGAAAAACTGTACTGCCAAAGTCTATGCACCAGTAAAACAGAAGATTTTGACAGTCAAAGATTTTGAACATTTGAGTTTTACAACAGATATTTGTAGTGGATCCAAGCACAGCTATATCGGGTATAATTTGTGGGGATAACCTTTTATGAAATAATTTAGTCTCACCGCGAATGGAATTTAAAAAATACGAAAAAGGATCATTTGTTCTTTCTGTTTCGACGATAAACAATCGATTACGGAACTTAAAAGTCTTTTCCTGACTGGTTGGAAGAAAATGTGGAAGCTGCTCAGCTACAGTATGGCGCTGAACTTAACCCTTTGGAGCAGACAACCAACCTAATTATTAGGGTAGAGCAAAAGCGGTTTTAAACCGGGGGTACCGATTTTCGGTTAGGCCGGTTTTACGACCCCCGGTTTTCGGTTTCGGTTTTTGGGCCAAAAAGCCGGTTTTCGGTTTCGGTTTCGGTTCGGTTAACCGACCGCCATCTACCCTACTAATTATTTCTTAAAAATTAGATTGATCAATCGCCTTCAGCAAAACGCCAGCGTTTTTGTGCTGATTTCTTATTTGACGCGTTCGAGGAAATTATGTCTATTGCGGATCAACCCCATTAACCGATTATTTATGAAAAAAGCGACATAATTGAACAAAATGTTGGTAATAATAAATCTTTGGGGTGGCTGTTATAAAGGCTCCAAACTCCACCAACTTTTGGTTGGAGCTAAAAGCATGTCTTCAAAATTTTGTAGAGAAATACAACCGCTAAGCTGCGGTACATGGCTTCAAAAATCTAACAAAATTTAATGGCGGGGATATAATGTCTGACATCACTCTGTCTGCCGCGTAATTAGTGTTGTCTGTTAATTTGTTTAAATGATTTTGGCGTTATGATTTGCACAAATGAATTATGTCGCTTTTTTCATAAAATAATCGGTTAATGACCCGGTTACGGAGCACCACGATTCGGCGCGCACGATTCGGCGCAGCACGATTCGGCGCCCGAAGACCAAAATAGGGATTTTAAACAATGCTTTTTCATATTTTCAACTAAAAGTTGTTTAACTGGAAAAAACACAAATTTTAACTTAAAACTTTAGAGCTCTGAAATGTCACACGCAAGTGAAACTGATACTAAAATTGATACAGAAAGGGGCAAACAAAAATTACGTTATGATGGTCGTCTCTACATTTATGACAAGAAAAGCGTTGATGGAACAACAAAATTCTGGCGATGCGAGTTCAAAACCGAGGGCATTGACAAGTGTAAAGGGCGAATCTGGACAACATTGCAGGGTGTCTTTGTTCGCATGGTGACACCGCACACCCGTGAGCAGAATCCAGCTGGTGTGGTGGCCCAGGAAGTGAAGACTGGGATCAAACGGAGGGCTGCCTGCACTATGGAACCTCCATCGGTGGTCCGCACACACGTGTTGGAAAACATCTGTTCACCGGCACTGAGTGAAATGCCGGCAAAAAAGGCCACAAATGAAGTACGTAAGACCTTTTAATTGTATTTTTTAGGATTTTGATTTTTGCGAAGGAATCAAATCGCGAATGGTCCGCGTTGATGGAGCACTGTTATGGCGACGGCACATTCAGCCTCAGCCCTCCACTTTTTTACCAGATTTATGCCATTTTGGCCAGGTTTATATTTTTTTCAGCTTTTTTTTCTTAAATTTGAAAAATCAGGCGAGGACGCTGGATTTTCCCGGCTTGTCATGCTCTTCTGACTTGTAAGAGCCAGTCCACATATGAGCGTATGTTCGCCATGATTCAAGGAAAATGGCCTTTATTTCGCCCATCAACTTTTTCCATCGATTTTGAATTCGCCGTGTCCAATGCTGTTCAAAATGTCTTTGGTGGTCATTGCGACATCAGATACTGTTTTTTTCAACGCGAACCGCTGAGTGCAAACTAGAGTCCGGCGCAGGACCGGATCCTGCGCAGGATTTTGCAGGATCCGGTCCGCAATCCTGCACTTTGCTGCGGATCCTGCAGTTATTATTCTGGTTGGGATTTGAACCCCGACTTTGTAAATCATTTTATTGGCCATATTTTGTTATTTAAACAAAGATTGTTAAAATCTTCAAAAAAATTTCTCGGCAGCGCCTATTGGCACCGCCGATTCCTCCCATTCCTAAAAAGCTTCAAAACATACCACCAGAGAATTTTCACTTTTTGAAAAAATTTTTGGGGATAAATTTGCATTTGTAATTATTAAATGGGGCGACGTTATTAAGAGGTGGTGACTTAGGCTGTCGGTTTAATTAATTTTCGCTTTTAAACCGAACCGAAATTTTCGGTTTTTTCTGACCCAAAGGTTGAAACTCCTTTTCCCAACCGCAATAAAATGATTTGAATAATTCCGGCTACTAAGTTCTTCTCATGACTTGATCGAAGCGTAGTGCGGAAAAGCAGGGAAGCCTGCGAAAAACATCGTTCCGACGCAACATTGGAGCTGTTTTAAATGCGTCAAAGATAGTTAAAAAATATTGGGAAGGATAACATGCCGTATTCACTCTTGTAATCCCCCATGGGGGATTATTTTTCAACCTACTCAGAAAGGGGGAATTGTTAGAGAGTGGGGATATCTTAGAGAGTTTGGGGATTATTTTTCAAACTAGATAAGAATTTTTGCTATTCAATCGATTGGCATTTTTATAAAATGATGATTATTTGAAGGAAAAATATTTATGAGATGTCAGGAATATTGATTTAGTCCCGGTTCAAAAGGGAATATTGATTCCGGTGAGATTTATTAAAGAATATGGTTTATTTAAATGCCCATTCAATTATAGGCTGTCATTTATTAATTTCAATCATTTTTTTTACCAAATATTTAAAATTAAAATTTTTATTATTTATGAAATAATAGGAAAATTTTAGACAGAAATTCTTTAACACAAATATTTGACGAATTTTTCCATAATCGAATTTTCAGTTCGTAATTATAAAAATTAATTGGAATTTCAATTAAAATCTTTAAATTTACATAGAGGTTGTTTTGCCCAAATAAAATGAAAAAGTTTTGGATTTTAATTTCGGTGGCATTTGCAACAAATTTACTCGACAAAGCGGAATCAGTAAAACTGGAGCTCAAAACATTTGATGAAATATTCGGAGAAGGCTGGTGGGACAACGGTGAAGCCGAAGATTTGAAAACGCCGGCGCCAACAAACTTTAGACAAAATGTCCATCACCAAATCGACCGACAGAACACCCAAATTGGACAAATTGAACCAAATTCAACTGATCAGCTTGGACAAATTAAACCAAATTCAACTGATCAGCTTGGACAAATTGAACCCAATTCAACTGATCAGCTTGGACAAATTGAACCAAATTCAACTGATCAGAATCCTCCTCTCTCAGAGTCTGAGCACTTTGTTAATGCCAAAAATGGCGAAAAACTTTTTGCTGAAGATGTGCAAAAACGTAAAATTATCAACAAATTTCTCGCAATAAAAGACGAATTTAAGCAAAAAGGAAAATATTCAAAAAAAGAATGGAATCAAATTGACAATAAAATTGCTAAACATTTAAAAGTCAATAGCACAAAAATTTATAAATGGAAAAAAGAATTTGGCCTCAGTCAAAAAGTGTTCTATAAAAAAGAAGAACGTAAACATTTGGTTGAAAAATTTGATCAGATGAAAGCCGAGTTAAAACGGGCCGGATTCAAAAACTCTTATCCCACTCAATTAAATGAAACTGTGGCAAAGGAATTGGGGCTAAGTGATAGAACAATTTACAATTGGAAACAAAAACTTGGCCAAACCGGTGATTTGCAAGCCCAATTCTATTATTTATTTAAATTAAATTAAAATCCTTTTACAGGAGCAAATAATTACGCCCATAACAAACAAAAGGAATTTTTGATGAAAAGTTATTATAAAATTAAGGACAAAAATCCCAAAAAAAGAGATGTGGACATTGCCAAAATATTGAAAATTGGAAGTGCCACTTTGGTTAGATGGAAACGGCAATTTAAACGACAGCAATTTCATCCAAATCCTGTGGAAGAGAATGCCGCGGCAAACGTCAGGAAATTGGAAACTCGAATTCGGGAAATATGTGAAATGGCCAATGTTTGAAAAATTAGAAAAAAGAAAATCGGCCTCAAATTGATCAAAACACGAATCGACTAATTGTTGCTTTTCCTTAATCTTCGCGCAATGTTAATATAAATTATTTAAAAATATTAAAAAAATATTTTCCCACCAAAATATGCCATCCAAATTGACGCTTAAAATAAATAAAAATCGATGTATAAAAATATATTTTCATTCCATGCCCTGGGGCTGTTCATCGCCTCCGACACTCTTATTCTCGTCATCTGCCGCTGCTGCTGTTGCTGTTACTGCTTCCTCTTCTGCTCTGTTGATGCCGTTGCTGGTGTCCCGTAACGTGGCCAACTGCGCCTGCAGTGACTGCAGCCACGCAGCGCTCAGCTCGGCAACCTGCACAACAACAAATTATGTACTCCATTTTTTTATTTATTGATTTTAATTTTGTTGTCATCATTAGGGCGGAAAATTATATGCACATGCATGTTTTTTTCCTGGACTGTTAACGGTCTGAAACGCACGAAAAACGTGTTTTCAGCTTGGTTTGAAACTTCTAGAACGCATTTCCATGTGCATATTTGTGCATATTTCGCTATTTATGTGCATATTTTGCCATTTTCGCCATTTTTATCCATATTTCGCCATTTTTTAAAAATTCCTTAACAAAAATGCAATTAAAACGAAAAATATACCCCTAAAGATTGACTTTTTCAAAATTGTCAAAAATGCACCCCTAAAAATAGACTTTTTCGTGATTTGGGGAAATTTTATATTGAATTTGGAAAAATTTATGTGCATATTTTTTCATTTTATGTGCATATTTTGCAATTTTGGTGCATATTTTATGCGCATATTTCAAGATTTTATGTGCATATTTTTTCCGCCCTAGTCATCATCATGCATCATCGTCGTCGTTGTAAATTCCACAACACTCCAACTCGAGACCTGGTGGTAGTGAAATGTTGAGCCCTGGTGCTCAGCTACAACGCACACCTGTTCCCTGTACAAACGTGCGCGAGAGTTGTAAGGAAGGAAGAATTGTGATTCCCGCTGGTTACATGAATTTTGCGGATAAGAATTTTGCGGACAAGAAATTTGCGGATAAGAAAGTTGCGGACAAGAATTTTGCGGACAAGAATTTTGCGGATAAGAAAGTTGCGGACAAGAAATTTGCGGATTCATTAGAAATTAAAAACCAACAATTATTTTTTAAATTAACAGCACAAATCATTACATTAGTTTTGTTTTCACTTAATACGTTAATTACCAACAAATAATGAAATGAGAAATCTAATGGCATCGACAATTCAGGCAGCGTTTCCTTAAAGAGCACCCTCCGTTTTCTAAGTATTTTGTTAGACAATTTAAATGCTAGCAGTTTTTCATTAGGCTTATAATTGAAATTTGAAATGAAAGAAGAGGAAGAATTGATGCAGAATAAACTTCACCCTTATCTTATTGATCGAACGCGCGGAATTGCGGAACAACCTAAGCTTACGAAATACATAAATAATGATATCGCACTTAGTGATTTGGTGATGGTGTTTGACAATCAACCACAAAATGTCCGCGATTACATTCATCATCTTAACGCTATTCAATATCGACTTTCAAAGAGTGGCATTGAAGATTTGATTTGATTTCTCATTTCATTATTTGTTGGTAATTAACGTATTAAGTGAAAATAAAGCTAATGTAATGATTTGTGCTGTTAATTTAAAAAATAATTGTTGGTTTTTAATTTCTAATGAATCCGCAAATTTTTTATCCGCAAAATTCAAAACACCACTTGGACGAGGACGGTTAAAAAGTGTTATGGGTTTGGATCCGCTTGAGTGCGACCCAATTATTTGTCGTTTTTCCTCTGTCTCATACCCTTCTCACATTAAAAAAAAATTTTTTAATAAATTTGAATAATTTTATAATTAGCAAAAATTCATTTTTGGTCAATTTTCATAACAAAGATGCTGATTTTTTTGAGAAATTTTCCCGGCAGCGCCTGTCGGCACCGCCGGAAACAATTTTAAGAAAAAATCGCTAAACGGTACGACGAGTAATGAATATAGAAGAAAAAAATGGTAAAAATTAATGTGCAAATGGATGTGTGAAAATTGCACTTTTTGCCATTTTTGACAGAATCTCTTCAAATCCTGACATATTTTTATCAAATTTAGACTTTTTTGTACTAATTTTGTTTATAATTATTTCAAATGGTTATGCTATCGAACTGATTGTGAGGCATGAATATCAATAAATCTTTTAAATTTAATGAATGTATTTATTATCAAAATGAATTTAAACTTTGGAAAGATTTTAAGTTTATGTCAAATGCCTAAATCGCTATTTTCCAAATCATTGACCATTCATTCAAATACTCCCCGAATTCGAGGGCCCAATTTTCTGGACATTTGCCGCGGCATTCTCTTCAACAAAATGTCCATCGACAGAATTTGGATGAAATTGCTGTCGTTTAAATTGCTTTTTCCATCTAGCCAAAGTGCGTGTTCCAATTTTTAAAATTTTTGCAATGTTCTCATCTCTAATTTTAGGATTTTTGTCCTTAATTTCATAATAAAGTTTCATCAATTTCTTTTGTTCGCTGTGGGTATATTTTTTTAGTACTGTAAAAGAATTTAATTAATAAAAATAAATAATAAAATTGGGCTCCAAATACTCACCGGTTTGGCCAAGTTTTCGTTTCCAATTGTAAATTGTTGCAACACTAAGGCCCAACTCTTTTGCAACAGTTTTATCTAATTCATTTTTATATGAGTTTTTGAATCCGTCCCGCTTTAACTCGGCTTTCTTTTCATCAAATTTTTCTACCAAAATTTTTTTTCGCTCATTTTTTGGATTTCTTTGAATTAAGGCAAATTCTTTTTTCCATTTATATATTTTTTTGCGACAGACTTTTAAATGTTTAGCAATTTTCTCCTCAATTTGATTCCATTCTTTTTTTGAATACTTTCCTTTTTGCTTGAATTCTTCTTTAATTGCGTGGAATTTGTCAGCAATTTTACGTTTTTCGTTTGAAGAAATTATGTTCTGTTCTTCGCCATTTTTGACATTATCAGAGTGATCAGACTCTGTCAGAGGAGGATTCTGATCAGTTGAATTGGGTTCAATTTGGGTGTTCTGCCGGTCGATTTGATGATGGACATTTTGAAAGTTTGTTGGCGCCGTTTCGGCTCTGTCGAGTAAAGTTGTTGGAGTGTATGTCACCAAAATTAAAATCCAAAATTCTTCCATTTTATTTGGGCTAAAAACCGCTGATAGGGACACTTATATAATCCAATTAATTTTCTAATTTAAACGGAAAATTCGATATTGGAAAACATGGCCACTCCGTGAGAAAGAGAAGAGCAGAGGTACAATGTATTACATGGTCATCCTTGTTGGCGCAGGCGCTGGACGAAGGAGGTGCCAGCCAGCCTCCCCCCAATATGGGGTCGTCCCCGACCTCGACCCTCGACATGGCCATGCCCGGCCTCCTCGAACTTTTTTATGCGATAGGCGATGTGCCCAAAAAGGCGATAAATGCGATATATATATGGCGCGATAGCGATTTATATCCCTGGTTCATGCTGTACCAACAACACCTGCTGAGGGGGGGGGGGGGGAAAGTTATAAAAGACGACATTGTAATGGGGCCAAGACAACGAATGGGGACAGGAAACGATAATGTAAACTCCCAAGGGTGCCATATGGCCCTAGTTCGACACGGTTAACATGGCCAGGATTTGGGCAGCAGTTTAGTGCCACATACCGAGCGTTCGTTCAGAAATGCTTTTATCTGCTGTTGAGCCTTAGAGGCAAAGCAGAAAGAACGGTAAATTGAATATGCCAACAACTGCAAAATACGGTTTTGACCAAGGGCAAGATGGGGAATTCATGTTAATGCCGGTGAAAAACAAATTCCCAAGGGCAGAATAGTAAGAAATTTTGAAAAAAAAGAGAAAGAATCAAGGAAAAAGTGGAAAACAGTCGGGTGGAGGGAGAGAAAGTTTGAACGAAGCCATAACTTTGAGAGAAGAAGCAATTCGTTGCACAAGAACGAGATGTAACGGAGAAAATGGATAAGATAACTACCCTAGAAAACTTTAAAAAAGTTATTTATTTTGCTATTGTTTCCAAATTAGAAAAAGATAATACCTAAATTATTTTTTAAACAAATTCTTAGGTTGAGGTTCTAATTCGAAAAAGTAAAAGTTTAATCTTTCGGGATGCATTTTTCTGATTTTATTGCATTTAAAAGGGTTCACCCAGTGATTTTTTTCTCAAAAAATTTTTTGGGGAGGGCCCCCCCCCCCAGCTGAAGTAGTAAATTAGGTGAAATGAAGAAAAATTTTATGATAGATGAGCATATCGCCAAACAATTTGATAATTCCCCACCCTGTAATTATTCCCCATGGGGGATTAAAACAGTATATATGGTAGTCTGACAAATTTCTTATAAATAAAAATAATAAAATATTACAAATTATAATATTATTTATTTTTGATAAAATTTATTGAAAGTAATAAATGACAGCCCACAATTGAAATGGGCATTCGTATAATTATTCCACCCGAATCCATATTCTCTATTAAAAATTTAAAATAAAATCATTCAATTTATTCATGTGATATTGAATAATATTATTCTTAAACATAAATAATATCCAGTCCCATGAATAATCTTTCTTTTTTTGCACTAATTCAATCAATTTTTAATTTTGGCAAATTCCCTCAAAAATGGTCTGAATAAAAAATCAATGGAAAAAATTCTTTGCCATTCCATTCATTTATTTTACCCCAACCAAACAAAATATGCTATCCAAATTGATGCTTATTTTATGCTTAATTCTTTTTTTTGACTTTACAATTCCCGGAACCGATTGAAACTGTTGTTGTACGTACTGCTCTGGTCAAAGCCAGGCAAAATGTTGCTGAACACGATGGTGCCCGGCGCTGGAAGCGGTTCAGCATAATTTTGTTTTTAAATAATCGTCGTTTTAGCTGCTGGTTTTGTGGCAAAACGCTTCCGTTGACGCATTGAGGATTGACCTGGACGTGTGGACTTTTGAGGGTTGAAACTCAGAAATTCTTTTTACCCATTACAATTCTTTGCCACTTTGCTCCGAGAAATTTTTGATTTGTAAAAAAATGATACATTTTTTCCGATCAACGCACGGGAAAATTTCATTTATTTTTTATTTATTTATTTTGCCGTTCGAAGGGCACCTGATGAGTGTCTCTTACACGACGCATAAAGTAAATGCTGAATGAAGAAAATATATGGGGATTTAGAGTTTGAAATTGAGAGGTGGATTGTGACGTTTTTATTGAATGATTTTGTGAAAAATTTGATTACATTTTATTAGGACAATTCGGGTGAAGTATTTTTGCACATTTTCGAGTTTGTTAATATGCTTTTTGGCTGAAGTGGACCATATTTATAAGACGTATTTCAGGATGGGTCGGACGTTTTGAAGCCTAGGGACCAGAGTGCGTGATCTGAGGTGGTTATCAGTCGAAGTAGTTGATGATATGATCTGAGGTATGCTTTCTTTACAATTTCATTTATATGGTTGTTCGAAGGAGAGTTCATTATCAACTGTTATGCCTAAGTCTTTGGCATGCGCGAAGGTTTGGAGTTGGAGGTTATCAATGTAGTATGAGTTGTTTTGGTTGTTTTTGCCAATGGGAAATTGCCCTAAAATTTTGGAATTTTTCATTAAAAAGTTCGAATAAAACCAATAAAATAAACAAAAAAATTTTTATGATTTTACATATTTTTTGATTTTTGGTTAAAAATTTGAAGAAAAAAATTTTCAACCCAAAGACCCGAAACCCGAGAGCCGAAACCCGGCTTTTTTCTCGACCCGAGACCCGATTAGTGCATTAATTTGCTTAAAACTTCATTTTTTCTTCTTTTAACGTTTAATTAAGTAAATTTAAAACCTTTTTGGATATTCTTTAACATTTTTCGAAAGTTGAAATTTTTGAAAAAATTCCGGTAGTTTTAATTGTCAAGCCAACTCATCGCCATCCTGTCCATCTCTACACCAGCGCCATTTGAGCGCCATGCCATTTCAGCGCGATTTTTCCCCTTACTTTTTATGCAAATGTTCAATTTTCAGTTTTTTTTTTTTTGAAAATGACTAAAAGTTATCGTTAAAAAGATGAATTGGTTTTCAAAAGTCAGAAATCAATGTTTTGGGGTGCATTTCTTGAATTTTGGTCAAAAATGCCAAAATATGCAAAATATGTTATTTAACTTGACAAAAGCTCAAACCAACGCGAAAAGACTATTTTTAAGCCGTATTCCTCAGAACATAACATATAATCCGAGCCCTGATCATTTTATTCAGTAAATTTTTCGAAAAATGGCTAAAAATGGACTTTAAAAAATTTATAAAAAGACGATGAGTTGTCGGATCTGGAAGCGTTTTTTTGTGTTCGATGTAGAATTAAATTAAGCAAAAATTCAGTACATTTTTTTGTTTATTATTTGAATTGTTGACAGCTCAAACGTAGGTACGTTATTATAAATCTTTCATGTGAAGCAGGGTTGCAGCGGGTTACCCGAAATCCGAGAGCCGAAACCCGGTCTTTTTCCAACCCGAACACCCGAAACCCGACCCGAGATTTTTTAAGGGGTGGACCCGACCCACATTTTTCTTAACCCGAAACCCAAAACCCGACCCGAGGTTTTTGGGTCGGGTTTCGGGTCGAAATCCGGGTTTGAGGGGGGGGGGGGGGGGTCGGCGGTGCTGATAGGCGCCGCCGAGAAAATTTTAAATTTTTGACTCGATTTGTTAAGGAAATTGGTCCAAAAACTGTAGAATTTTGCCCAATTTCTCGTTAAGGGGGGGGGGCTGAATAAATATTAAGTAAAGAATTCGCTTCGAAATTTTCTCAATGAAATCCTCCAAACAGTGAACGTGTTGGGCGTTCTTGAGAGGGGGGGGGGGGGGGGCGGGGGGGGGAGAGAGGAGGGGAGCACAGTTACAAAACCCAAGTAAGAATGTTGAGCCAAAATCAGAATAACATTTTTAAGATTCGATCCCTCCAGGTCAGAGGGAAATTGTCCTAAAATTTTAGAATTGTTCCCTAAAAATTTCGAATAAAACAAATATTTTCAAAATTTTGGTTGCAAATCTCTTAACAAATTGATTCAAAAATTCAAAATTTTCTCGGCGGCGCCTATCGGCACCGCCGACCCCCTCCCCCAGAAGAAAGCAGAATTTTCAAAAAAAAAAGAGGCTATTTTCGGCGGCTGGTATAATACTCACAGATTTGAAGAACCCTAACAGCATAAACTTGGATAAAAAGTTGTTTTGCTCCATTATTTATGATTTTACACATAATTTTGAATTTTGTTTAATTTTTTAAAGAAAAAAAATTTTCAACCCGAAGACCCAAAACCCGAGAGCCGAAACCCGGCTTTTTTCTCGACCCGAGACCCAAAACCCGACCCGAGATTTTTTGGGTCGACCTGACCCGAAACCCGACCCGACATATTTCTTAACCCGAAGACCCGAAACCCGACCCGACATTAAATGTGATTAATAATCGAGATTTATTGGTTTTTATTTTATTTCGAAATTAAAACTACAAAATTTTTTGACAAATAATTGACTTTCCATTGACTAAGAAGATAAATTCTCGATTATTAATCATTTTGATTTGCTAATTCATCAGATAACGGAAGTATATTCTTTACATGAAAGAAATTTGCAACGTTTTATTTTATTTCATTTTTATTTAAGCAATTTTAAGCTAATTTAATTATAATAACTGTCGGGAAATCAATTTAAGGAAAGTTTTAAAATTGTTCAAAAGTTTAGGAAAACGAAAAATGAGCAGCGTCCTGCTACGAATTCAACGAAAGGAATAGAAAGAAATCGTTAACAGATTTGGTGAGTTTTTCAATCATTTGCCATTCATTCAAAGGCTCCCCAAATTCGAATTTTGAATTTCCTGAACATTTGCCGCGGCATTCTCTTCCACGACAGAATTTGGTTGAAATTGCTGTACTTTAAATTGCTTTTTCCAAATATACAAAGTTCTTTTTCCAATATTCAACATTTTGACAATTTCCCCGTCACTAATTTTAGGATTTTTGTCTTTAATTTTATAATAAAGTTTCATCAATTCCATTTGTTCGCTGTAAGAGTGTTTTGGTTCTAAATACCTCGACTGATAATTTTTTAACTCTATTATTTTATTTTTACATACATTTTCACACCTATCTTTGCTTATTATTCAAAAAATCAATTTTTTGTTAAAAAATTTTAACTTTTTTGAATTTTAATTCTTAAAAATTTATCCCGTAAACCAAATTTTTTGAAATTCTCTTGAGGTGCATTTTTGGTTTTATTTGTTATCAATTCCTTTTTTACGTTATGGGAGTGTTATGTTGTGGTGCTATAAAAGAATTTTAAAAATTACAATAAATAAATATTAAATAGGGCTTAAAATACTCACTGGATTGGCCAAGTTTTCGTTTCCAAGCGAAAATTGTTGTAAAACTGAGGCCCAATTCTTTTGCGGCAATTTTATCAATTTCGTGATGATAAGAGTTTTTGAATCCTGCCCGTTTTAACTCGGCTTTCTTTTGATCAAATTTTTCTACCAAATGTTTACATTCTTCTTTTTCATAGAACTTTCGGCATAGGCCAAATTCTTTTTTCCATTCATATATTTTTTTGCTATTTACTTTTAAATGTTTAGCAATTTTTCTCTCAATTCGAGTTTTTTCTTTTTTTGAATATTTTCCTTTTTGCTTAAATTCGTCTTTTATTGCATGGAATTTGGCAACAATTTTACGTTTTCGCTCATCTTCAGCAATATTTTCATTTGTTGAATTGGGTTCAATTTGTCTAATCTGATCAGTTGAATTGGATTCAAGTTGTCCAATTTGGGTGTTCTGTCGGTCGATTTGGTGATGGACATTTTGTCCAAAGTTTGTTGGCGCCGGCATTTTCAAATCTTCGGCGGCTTCATCTTTGTCCCACCAGCCTTCTCCGAATATTTCTTCAAATGTTTTGAGTGGCGTTTCCTCCAATTTTACTTTTACGGATTCGGCTTTGTCCAGGGAATTTGTTGCAATGAATGCCATCAAAATTAAAACCCAAAATTCTTCCATTTTATTTGGGCTGAAAACCGCTGATATGGACACTTATATAATCCAATTAATTTTCTAATTTAAACGGAAAATTCGATATGGGAAAACATGGCCACTCCGCGCCAATCCGTTAGAAAGAGAAGAGCACAGCCACCCTCCCCCCAATATGGACCCCGACATGGCCAACCCCGGCCTCCCCGACCCCCGACTTTCTCGCCCCCGAGGGGTCTGGGAGGAACCCTAAAAAAGAACGGAAAAAGCGGGCGCGGGAATAAAGCAGCATTGTGAATATTCCATTCTTTGTAAACAATCAATTTAGAGATTACCCGTCGGGAAATGACTAAGCAAAGGGGTCCCTAGTAAGTATAGCTAGAAGTCGGGATACTAACCCCCAGGAAAAGGGGATATTCGTGACAAGTGGTGCAACGGCTGGGCTGAAAACGCAGAAAATCAAAACTTGGAAAAGGCTGTGCCCACTATCCGAACCGGGTGAATTCGAAATAATCAAGCCAGAATTGAGCACGCAGTTTTGGATCATTCGGGAGAAGTATCAAAGATAGAAACCGGGAAAGCTGAGATAATTGTCAGCATCAATAAAAAAATGGCTATAGGAGCCATGGTGGCAAACCTAATCACCCGAATGAGAGAAATTCGACCAATAATTGAGTCAGATCAAAGAATTATATAGGGACCAGTGTTTTCCTGTTCCAGCTTGGCCTGTTCTGTTCCTGTTCTGTTCCTGTTCTGTTCCTGTTCGTGTTCCTGTTCTATTCTAGAATTTAGAACAGCACAGGAACAGGAACAGATTCAAAATCCTTGGAACAGGAACAGAACAGGAACAGAACAGGAACAGAACAGGAACACAACAGGAACAGAACAGGAACAGAACAGGAACAGAACAGGCCAAGCTAGAACAGGGTAAAAATTGAAGAATTGAACTTTTATTGAGTAATATATTTGAAATTTTCCAATTGTTCAGTATGATCTCAGGTGGCGTAGTGGTTAAACTGTGTGACGTGATTCAATTTTGGCTAAGGTTCAACTTTCCCTAGTGAAAATCTTTTTTATTCTTTTTATTTTACTCCCTGGTGTGGTGTAATGGTGAGTGATATGTGATGCCTGGGGCTGTGGGTTCGAACCCCCGACTTTGTAAATGATTTTTTTTTCTCTCTTTTTATGAACTTTGATGGTAATTAAAAATATTTTAGATTTAATATTTTTTGAAGACATATAATTTTTTATTTGTTTCATTAAACTTGAGAAAAAAATCATAGGGGGACCCTTTTGTTTTGTTTTTAAAAATCAAGACCAATTTTTTTAACAATTCCATCAAAATCTTCAAAAAATGGTTGCAAATCCCTTAACAAATTAAGTCAAAAATTCAAAATTTTCTCGGCGGCGCCTATCGGCACCGCCGACCCCCCCCCCCCCTGATGTAAAGCAGAATTCTCAATTTGAATTTGAGTTGCTCCCCATTCTCAAAATTGGGTCGCCCCCGACCTTCGACATGACCAACCCCAACCTCCTTTAAGTCTCGTGTTTTTGAGGGTCAATCTCGAGTCTCGGGGTAAAGTCTTGGTAAGGTTAGGTCTCGAGCATCACTAGGAAGTGATTGAACACTTTGTCCAATGCATCATCAATTAAAATTTCAGACTGAATTTCACTCGGAAAATTTTTAATTTGGAACAGTCTAAGAACAGTTAACTCTGTTCTGTTCCTGTTCTGTTCCTGTTCCTGTTCTGTTCCCGAGGTCGGAACAGAACAGGAACAGAACAGACAGGCTGTTCTAAGATTTTAGAACAGAACAGGAACAGGAACAGGTTCAAAATTGTTGGAACAGGAAAACACTGATAGGGACTAAATAAAGTAAGGGAATACAGAGTGTTTATGAGTAAGCTGGCTAATACAACGAATGGGGACGGGAAACTATAAAGTAAACTCGCGAGGGTGCCATAATCCTATTTGGACCCGTTAACATGGCCAAGATTTGGGCAGCAGTTTAGTGCCAATGCAGGGGATAAAAACATACCGGGCGTTCAGAAATGCTCTTATTAAAACAGTATATACGGTAGTCGTGACAAATTTCTTAAAATAAAAAATAATAAAATATTACAATATTATAATAATATTTATTTTAGATAAAATTTATTGAAAGTAATAAATGACAGCCCCACAATTGAAATGGTCATTCATATACAATCATATTCTTTAATAATTACTCTTTTGAACTGGGGCCAAATCAATATTCTGACATTCATTTTTCTAAAAATGGCGTCATTTTGTGCTTTGTTTTGGCGGGGAAACCGAATTTAATAATAAATTCGCACTCCGCTCTGAATGCATTTACGGTTGCAAGATTGCGTCCTTAAAGGCTAACTAAATTCGGATTTGTAAAAAGGCTGCTACATTTTTTAAAATTAAAATGGCATTTCTTTTGGTCAACTTTGAAGTGCTTGCTGGCTCCATAAATCGACGTCTTCTTCGCTAAACCCAAAATTTCACATTTGTCACGGGCGATAAACGTTCGGCGCTTTGATTAAGTCGGTGAACGGACGACTTTTGTGCGTAAGGCTGTCGGTTTGAAGCCGAAAGCTACGGTTCGCTTCTAATAAACGGCAAAAAATTTGATTTTTTCTGCTTTCACTCATTTAAATTTTTGACTAAATAAATGATAAATTGTGGCATTAGGTTACCTTTTTAATGTTTTTAAAATATTTTTGGTCCATTTTTGCAAAAAAATTTACAAAAGCAAATTTCCGACAAATCCTCTGATGATGCTGACGAATTGTTATTGCAAATTTTTTGTTTATTGAATTGAAAATGGAATAATAAAAGCATTGATTATGTTTAGCTTAGTTGGTTCCATGAAGCATTTCAAAGGTCCTGGCGCCCAGTTGAACGACTCCGCAATCGACCGCCATTTTTATAAAATATATTATTACATATTTACAAGAAAATAATTACGAAATATCATGAATATTGTATCTATGAGATGTCAAGAATATTGATTTGATCCCGGTTCAAATTATGGAAAAATTTTTATGAGATGTCAAGAATATTGATTAGGGTGGGATAATTATTAAAAGATGCCCATTTCAATCGTGGATTGTCATTTATTACTTTCAATCATTTTTATCAATGCTATTTGTTCATATTGTAAAGATTTGTGATTTAACCATATCGAATTTGCCGTTTAAAATGAAAGAGTTTTGGCTATTAATTTTGGTGGGATTATTTGCAACAAATTCACTCGAAAAAGGCGAATCCGTAAAATTGGAGCTCAAAACATTTGATGAAATATTCGGAGAAGGCTGGTGGGACAAAGGTGAAGCCGAAGATTTGAAAATGCCGCCGCCGCCAACAAACTTTGGACAAAATGTCCATCACCAAATCGACCGACAGAACACCCAAATTGGACAAATTGAACCCAATTCAACTGATCAGAATCTTCCTCTCACAGAGTCTGATCACTCTGATAATGCCAAAAATGGCGAAGAAATTTCTTCAAATGAAAAAAGTAAAATTATCGCCAAATTCCACGCAATAAAAGACGAATTGAAGCAAAAAGGAAAATATTCGGCAAGAGAAAGGAATACAATTGAAAGGAAAATTGCTAATCATTTAAAAGTCAGTCGCTCAAAAATATATAAATGGAAAAAAGAATTTGGCTTAAGTCAAAAGGTGTCATATGAACAAGAAGAACGTAAACTTTTGGTAGAGAAATTTGATCAGAGAAAAGCCGAGTTAAATTGTGTCGGAATCAAAAACTCTCATCAAAATGAAATAAATGAAATTGTCGCGAAAGAGTTGGGCCTCTGTTTTAAAACAATTTACGCATGGAAACGAAAACTTGGCCAAACCAGTGAGTATTTCGAACCCAATTTTATTATTTATTTATTTTAATTAAACTTTTACAGCACCAAACCATAAATACTCCCATAACGAACAAAAGGAATTGATGAAACGATATTATGAAATTAAGGACAAAAATCCCAAAATTAGTGACCAGAACATTGCAAAAATGTTGAAAATTAATGTCTGCACTTTGATTAGATGGAAAAAGCAATTTAAACGACAGCAAATGCATCCAAATTCTGTCGATGGACATTCTGTGCAAGAGAATGCCGCGGCAAATGTTCAGTAAATTGGGAATATAAATTCTGAGAGTAGTTAATAAAGAATCTATGATTTGAAAAAAAACGATTTGGCATTAAATGATTCAAATTTTTGAAAAATAAATCTTAGTCTAAAAATTGTTTAATAAGCAGGATTTGATCATTATTTGGCTCGGGAACACCATTAAGCCCATTTACCTTCCCCCCAAATCCCCCCTTACTCGGCTCATCATCTATGAGACCCACCTATCGAACCATCACTCTAGCTCCCTCCAAACATTGTCGGTTGTCCGGTCATCCCATCACCAGCATTCAGCGCCGTAGGCCTTGATTTCATCGGGCCGCTGCACATTAAAATCCCCGACCCCCCAATCCCGCAAAGGCAAATTCGCTCCCTTCGAGAAAAAACTCTATCCAGAAATAGCGAACAAACTCACCTCAGCCGTCCCAATTTGGCATCTCCGCACCTTTCCGCGGCGTGGAAAGGTGGTCACAACGAGCGCCTAGTGGCCATGGTAAAGTACCACTTGCGCAGATCGCTCTCTCTGGGGGTATTTCCCCGGTCACTCCGGCTTCCCGTAATTTTAACCCCCCTCTTAGCCGAAATCAAAACCATCAGCAACTCCCGTCCCATTTGCTTCGATTCGTCTAATCCAGCCGAATTACGGCCCCTTCGCTCAATCAATTTTTTATATCACGACCATATTTTATTATTTAATTTATATCTAAAAATTCTTTGCAGAACCACAAGTTGGTCCCGACCCCTCGGGGCGTGAAACTCAGGGCCGGGGTTTGCAATGTCGGGGACGGGGACGACCTCATTTCTGGGCCCGGGGTCGGGGAACATCAAACTATTGAAGGGGTTGATAGTGACGTCATCCCGGTTGATTGTGACGTCATCCCGGTTGACAGTGACGTCATCCCAACCTAAAGTCGACATTTAGTTTAAGCCTAAACCCATTGAAGTGGTACTTGCGCTTAAATTGATTAAGGGGCACTATGCGCACCTCATCCCCTTGGGCATGTTGCGCGACTTTTTAGTTTAGTATGTATGGTATGTAGTATTGGCTTCATAAAGATGTGGTACCAATTAAAAAGTGAATATTTTATAGCACCAAAAAAATCCCACAGCGAACAAAAGGAATTGATGAAAAGTTATTATAAAATTAAGGCTAAAAATCCTAAAATTAGAGACGAGAACATTGCCAAAAAGTTGGAAATTGGAAGTCGTACTTTGGTTAGATGGAAAGCAATTAAACGACAGCAATTTCATCCAAATTCTCGATGGACATTCTGTGGAAGAGAATGCAGCGGCAAATGCCCAGGGGAATTATTTGAATAAATAGTCAATGTTTGGAAAATTCGAATGAAACGATTCGTCAATAGTAAATTCGACATTTCTCTTTTTATCTCGATAAATGACAAACAAAATGAGTCAAAAATTGAATGTAGAACCTGAAAGGATTATTTGGTTGAAACTCGCTTTAAAATGTCGAGGTCGAAAAAAATCAGTTAATTCTTTTCAGTTGAAGGCATTTACAAAAGGGGGTTGAATAATAAAACAACCTTTATTCTGAGAGGAGAGTTTCCTGCATTGGCCAACGGTGGTGGTAACATAACCCGATTCGTCTCGGGACCAGGGCTGCACGTGATCACGGATCACGTATCACGGCTCACGCCAATCACGGCGTTTTTGAGGGTCCGTGATCACGGATCACGGTCACGGATTTTTTGAAATAATCCGTGATTTTGATCCGTGATTGGTATATATGGATTAAAAACAAATGTTTTTTGAAACGAATACTTGGAATTGTATTTCATGTCTTTTCAAAATTCTTTCCCGCTTCACCGAAAAAAATCTAATGATTTTTTATCTTGATTTTGACTAAAAAATAATCGGTTTAAAAGATTTGACCTTTATCTGAATTTAAAAAAGTCGATTTTTATGGGTGTATTTTTGGGTTTTATTGCATTTTTCTTAAGCAATTTTTACCGAAAGTTTTTGTTTTTAGGGGGTGTATTTTTCTCTTTTTATTGCATTCTGATAAGGATTTTTCGAAAAAAAAAGTTCGGTTTTTAGGGATAAATTTTCCGTTTCTATTGCATTTAAGCAAATATGCTATTCTGAATGATGAGGCAGAAAATCTTCCACCAAAATCGCCTATTATGTCTTTGAATGCCACGAGTAAATTAACTTATATTGGGCAGAATGTTTAAAAATTTGAATCTGCTTGGATTTTCTATTGAATAAAAAAAATTTTTTCAAAATCATTTACATGTGAGCGCTGTTTTTTTCAGAATTATAATTTTGGGAGGTTTTCCCATATTTAAGTAATATCGCACTGCTATTTTCAAAAAAAAACATCTATAGCAACATCCATCCAGCACTAGCATAGGCTCGTTTTATCATAATTTTCAATCACCACACTACCACATTTCAGAATGGATTCACCCTCTCATTACAATAAGGCAGCAAAAATCAAACAGTGAAAACAAGTGAACACAAACAGGGAGAAAACGGGTGAAATTTCACATATAAAAACATATACCGTATTAGCTCTTTTAATTCCGCCGGCGACATTAATTTTCAACCTCCTCAGAAAGGGCGCCATTATTAGAGGTGGTGGCATTATTAGAGATGGCGACATTAATTTTCAACCTCCTCAGAAAGGGCGACATTATTAGAGGTGGTGGCATTATTAGAGATGGCGACATTAATTTTCAACCTCCTCAGAAAGGGCGACATTATTAGAGGTGGTGGCATTATTAGAGATGGCGACATTAATTTTCAACCTCCTCAGAAAGGGCGACATTATTAGAGGTGGTGGCATTATTAGAGATGGCGACATTAATTTCAACCTCCTCAGAAAGGGCGACATTATTAGAGGTGGTGGCATTATTAGAGATGGCGACATTAATTTTCAACCTCCTCAGAAAGGGCGACATTATTAGAGGTGGTGGCATTATTAGAGAGGGTGGAATTAAAAGAGGTAATACGGTAGGACATGCGTCTGTTGGGGTATTAGCAAGAAAAATCGGACTACAAATATCGTCCCTAAAACCAGCTCAAACCCCAGATCGGCTATACGGATGCATTTTTTTAATAAAATGTTTGCCACAGATATTGGCAATTAGTTCAAATACTTCCCGAGTTCGAGTTCCCAATTTCCTGAACATTTGCCGCGGCATTCTCTTCTACGGAATGTCCATCGACAGAATTTGGATGGAATTGTTGTCGCTTAAATTGCCTTTTCCATCTAACCAAAGTGGCTCTTCCAATATTCAATATTTTGGCAATGTTTTCATTACTAATTTTAGGATTTTTGTCCTTAATTTCATAATAACGTTTCATCAATTCCTTTTGTTCGCTGTGGGAGTATTTATGGTTTGGTGCTGCTATAAAAGAATTTTTAATTAAAATAAATAAATTAATAAAAGAAATACTCACTGGTTTGGCCAAGCTCTTTTTTCCAATTGTAAATTGTTTTAAAACTGAGGCCCAACTCTTTTGCGACAGTTTTATCTAATTCATTTTGAGAGTTTTTGAATCCGGCCCGCTTTAACTCGGCTTTCATTTGATCAAATTTCTCTACCAAAAGTTTACGTTCTTCTTTTTCATAGGACACTTTTTGACTTAGGCCTAATTCTTTTTTCCATTTATATATTTTTGTGCGCTTGACTTTTAAATGTTTAGCAATTTTATTTTCAATTTGATTCCATTCTTTTTTTGAATATTTTCCTTTTTGCTTAAATTCGTCTTTTATTGCGAGAAATTTGTTGATAATTTTACGTTTTTGCACATCTTCAGCAAAAAGTTTTTCGCCATTTTTGGCATTAACAGAGTGATCAGACTCTGAGAGAGGAGGATTCTGATCAGTTGAATTGGGTTCAATTTGACCAAGCTGATCAGTTGAATTTGGTTCAATTTGTCCAAGCTGATCAGTTGAATTTGGTTCAATTTGTCCAAGCTGATCAGTTGAATTTGGTTCAATTTGTCCAATTTGGGTGTTCTGTCGGTCGATTTGGTGATGGAAATTTTGTCTAAAGTTTGTTGGCAGTGGCCTTTTCAAATCTTCGGCTTCATCTTTGTCCCACCAGCCTTCTCCGAATATTTCATCAAATGTTTTGAGTGGCGTTTCCTCCAATTTTACTTTTACGGATTCAGCTTTTTCGAGATTTGTTGCAAATAATCCCACCAAAATTAAAATCCAAAACTCTTCCATTTTATTTGGGCTAAAAACAACTTCTGAATTTACATTTTAAATTTTAATTTAATTGCAAAATTCGATTGCAAAATAATTTTATTTAAAAAAATTTATCGCAAAAATATTTTAAAGAATAATAATATTCACAAAATAAAATAAAATTACTAAAATGGTGAATTTTTTAGCCCAAATAAATTGGAGACACTCAGAAAATCAATAAGGCCCATCATTTTCCAAATTTCTGCCAACCCTAAAATTATTAATCACAATTAAAGGGAATGGTGACAATTTTCGGTCGTTTCTATTAGAGACCGGATGATCAAGATTTGCCAGCGATATCATCCAATTTTGCCAAAACTTTCTGACAAAACAAAGAAAAAATTTACTTTCATCCTCGAATTTAATAAAGCATTTGATTATTTCAACGTGTTTCTTAAATTTTTAATTTAAAAAATGAACTTTTATATATATTAGTTGTGATATCGAGTTTCGTTTCGTACTTAAAAACTTTTTTGTGAGCAAGCAAAATTCTGGGCTGCAGGAATTACTAAATGACGAACATTTATCCGAGACTAGAGGTTCCTGAGGTTTTAATCTTTAAATCCACTCTTTTGGGGTTTTCGGATCTCCATAAGAGGTCAACACAAAAGAGGGGAATTTTCGAAATGATAAAGATCATTTAAAACATGTCTCTCGGGTTTAGAATTTCCACCGCCAGAATTTGATGCAATTGCTGTCGTTTAAATTGCTTTTTCCATCTAACAAAAGCGACTTTTCCAATTTTCAAAATTTTGGCAATGCCCTCGTCACTAATTTTAGGATTTTTGTGATTCTTTGCATGATTTTTGTGTCCTCACCGGAATGCACTTTTTCACAATTTAAGCTTTTCATCGTTCGAGTAATTTGACCCTAAAGAAGCAAATACCTATTCAAGGTAAAACTGAAGAAATATCAAAATATTTTATTTTCCCTACAATTTATATACCAATCGACTCCGTTCGTCGAGCTGAGGCAATGCTTAAAATTACCTTTTTTGAACAAGTCTCTGTAAAGGACTTGAATATCGGGGGCCTATTTGAGTTTCAGTCTCCAAGTCTGTTGCGCGCAGCAGGGTTGAGCCCCGACGACTCTTGGCTTCATCTGTGGTAAAAATGGCACTTTTCCTTCAGGGTGATTTTAAATTATTTTAAAATATTTTTTTTATTTTGGCTATCTTAATCGATTGTAATTTTTATAAAAGTGATCGAAGGAAAAATATTTATGAGATGTCGGAATTATTGATTCGGGTGAAATTTATTAAAGAATATGTTTTATTTGAATGCCCATTTCAATAGTGGGTTGTCATTTATTACTTTAATCATTTTTTAAATAATATTTATTAATATACATATAAATTAGAAAATTTTTTTTATTCTTTAATCTTAAGAGAATTTCTGACATAAATTATTTAACATAAAATATTTGACAAATTTTTCCAAATTGAATTTGCAGTTTTAAATTTTGATTGGAATTCATATAAATCTCTAAATTTAGAGATTGCTTTGCCCAAATAAAATGGAAGAATTTTGGATTTTAATTTTGGTGGCATTCTTTGCAACAAATTCCCTGGACAAAGCCGACTCCGTAAAATTGGAACTCAAAACATTTGATGAAATATTCGGAGAAGGCTGGTGGGACAAAAGTGAAGCCAAAGATTTGAAAACGGCGGCGCCAACAAACTTTGGACAAAATGTCCATCACCAAATCGACCGGCAGAACACCCAAATTGGACAAATTGAACCCAATTTAAATGATCAGCTTGGACAAATGAACCCAATTCAATTGATCAGAAGCTTCCTCTCAAAGAGGCTGATAAACGTAAAATTATCGACAATTTCAACGCAATTAGAAACGAATTTAAGCAAAAAGGAAAATATTCGGCAAAAGAATGGACTCAAATTGAGGATAAAATTGCTAAAGGTTTAAAAGTCAATCGCACAAAAATATATAAATGGAAAAAAGAATTTGGCCTATGCCGAAAGTTCTATGAACAAGAAGAACGTAAAAATTTGGTAGAGAAATTTGGTCAAATGAAAGCCGAGTTAAAGCGGGCCGGATTCAAAAACTCTCAAAATGAATTAGATAAAACTGTCGCAAAAGAGTTGGGCCTCAGTTTTAAAACAATTTACAATTGGAAATGTGAACATGGCCAATCCAGTGAGTATTTCAAGCCCAAATTATTATTTAAATAAAATTAAAAATTATTTTACAGAACCAAACCATATGTACGCCCAAAGCGAACAAAAGGAATTAATGAAACAATATTATGAAATTAAAGACCAAAATACTAAAATTAGTGACGAGAACATTGCCAAAATCCTAAAAATTGGAAAAGTCACTTTGTATAAATGGAAAAAACAATTTAAACCACAGCAATTTAATTCAAATTCTGTTGATGGTCATTTTGTGGAAGAAAATGCCGCGGCAAATGTTCAGGAAATTGATAAATCGAACTCGGGAAGTATTTGAATGAAACGATTCGTCGATAGTAAATTCAAATTTCTCTTTTTATCTCGATAAACAAACAAAATGAATCAAAATTTCCAGAAAAATTAAATACTTTCTTAACAGAAAATTGATCTACAATTCCCGGTCCCGCTTCTGGTCCGGAAAGTCCCGGACCCGTGTAACGCTAGTTTATATAATTAATTTAGGATTGGATATATATTTACCAAAATGAAAATTGTGATGATTTTTTGAAGAATATATCTTCAAACAATTAATACAATCGGGGGATGGGCTTTAAAAATACGAGTGAAAACAGGAAGATTAATCCACCCAAGGAAACGACTGGTGAAGCCGGGTGTTCAAAACTACCCGGGAGCGGGAGTCGGGAATTCAAAATTAAGCATCAATTTGGATGGCATATTTTGTTTGGTTGGAGTAAAATGAATGGATGAATGGCATTGGCAGAGAATTTTTTCTATTGACTTTTTTATTCAGCGCAGTTTTGAGGGAATATGATTGAATTAGTGCAAAAAAGAAAGTACTTCATGTGCTTTGAATATTTATGTAAAAGAATAAAATTGTACAATTTCACATGACTTGAAAATCATTCATAAATAACAATTTATTGGCCATAAATTATTTTATTTTGGCCTTTTTCCCGTTAAAATGCCCTTCCCTTTTTTTTTGTCTTTGTGAACAAGTTTGTCAATTTTAGTTCAATTTACAGAAATTTAGTAAGCCTCAAAAGTCTAGAAGACCCGGTTAACCGAACCAAAACCGACAGACGGGGTTCAGAAAACCGGCCTAGTCGAAAAAGTCCAGGTTTTTCTAACACCCGAGCCTGGCACCAAGACAAGGTTTTTTTTCTGAAAAATTTATAAAAAAATGTATAATTTTTCTTTGCTTTCTTGAATGCATTGTTTGGAAAATCATCACACCATCCTTCTCCGAATATTTCATCAAATGTTTTGAGCTCCAATTTTACGGATTCGCCTTTTTCGAATGAATTTGTTGCAAATAATCCCACTTTTCTGTCCAAATTTTCTTAAAATCCAAAAAAATAATAATATTAATAAATTTATTTAATTTTGGTTAAAAGAATGATTGAAAGTAATAAATGACAGCCCAGAATTGAAATGAGATACTTAAATCATATTCTTCATAAATCTCACCCGAATCAATATTTCTGGCATCTCATAAATATTTTTCCTTCTAAAATCACTTTTATAAAAATGTCGATCGATTGTGATAGCCAAAACAAAAAAAATTTAAATAATTTAAAATCGCCCTGAAGGAAAAGTGCCATTTTTACTAGAGACCGGCCAGAAGGGTCGGTCGGTACTTTTCGGTAAAGTACCGAAAAAGTACCGGTACCAAAAGTACCGAAAAAGTCCAAAAAGGTTCGGTCGGTACTTTTCGGTAAAGTACCGAAAAAGTACCGGTACCGAAAAGTACCGAAAAAAATTGTCGATACTTTTTCGGTTTTCGGTACCAAAATTTTTTATAATTAAAAATAGTTTATCTTGGAAATCTGGCTTTCTTATATTTATAATTGAGTATTGGGAGATTGCGGTTCAAAAAAATCAGCATTTCGACCTGTTCCTGCTCTGTGGCAAGAAAGCTTAGGCCCCGAGACCGAGACCGACAAAAATTTTTCATCCCAAGCCTAACTTTTCGGCGAAAGTCGGAGAGCTTAGAGTCAAAGGGCGATTCTGTAGAGAATTTAGTGTGCTATTCACCCCTTATGACGGTTTTTTGCAGAAAATTTTTTCCAAGCCCTCAGGGATTTTTATCCAAAATGAGCCCCATTTTCAGTGCGTTTTGGGGTTTCCGGATCTCTATGAAGGAGGTGTCGGATCAAGTTAGTGCAGTCACCTTTTTTGATTAGTATCCAAAGTTATGTAACCGTACCGAAAAAAAAGTTGAATGCGTTAAATACCGAGAATATTTTTAAGGTTTTCAAAAAACGCATAAACTTTTTTCCGCGCATAACACTGGGTATGCATTTTATATTGGCGCATAAACTTTTTCCGGTACTGTATTTGTCAAGGAATTTTCAAAAATTCACGTCGGCGGTGCCGATAGGCGCCGCCGAGAAAAATTCAAATTTTTGACTCAATTTGTTAAGAGATTTTCAACCAAAATTTTAAAAATACGGTATTTTTGGGAATGGAGGAATCAAAACCGAGAAATTCTCGGTTCGAGACCGAGACTCTCGCACAGCTCTAGCCGAAGGCGTCGCCGAGAGAACAAAATGAAAATTCTTACGATTTTATTAAGAAAACTTGTCCAATTTCGATAACTTAAATGGTGAGAAAAAGTAATTCTTTATGTAAATCTTAGAGGTTTTGAATCAATTAAAATTTTTGAAAATTAATTTGCTAGTAACTTCTTCAAAAAAAATTGATAAATTACCTTCAATTTAATAATCTTAAATACATAAAAATATTGTTTTTCTTTGCCATGGAGTTAATTAAAAGACACAAAAAACTATTTACACATTCGGGGTTTAAACCCCAGGCACCACATCACTCACCAGCAGGGCATTCAATAAAAAAAATAAAAAGGGAATTTGACTCGAGGACTCGAACCTCAGACAATAAGGTCTTTTGGTCAACATTTTAACCACTGAGCCACGTAATATTGTGAATAACGGTTAAAAAATTCAAATATATTACCAATTTTTCCATTCGGTACTTTTTTCGGTACTCAAATTTTGTTCGGTCGTTACCTTCGGTACTCAGATTTTTTGGGTCGGTACTTTTCGGTAAAGTACCGAAAAAGTACCGGTACCGAAAACCATCGGTACTTTCCAAAAAGGTTCGGTCGGTACTTTTCGGGAAAGTACCGATGCCTGAGTACCGAAAAGTACCGAAAAAGCCTCGGTACTTTCCCGTACCGTCCGATCTCTAATTTTTACCACAGATGAAGCCAAGAGACGTCGGAGCTCAACCCTGTTGCGCGCAACAGCGATGCGTCGAGAGCAAAAGTAAATATTCAAGCTCGCAACATACGCACATATGTATAGGGGTATAATGCAATTGCTAATTTGCGGTGATTTGATTCACTTTTCACGGCGAATCGCCCGTCGGCGAGTCGACCGTCGGCGAGTCGACCGTCGGCGAGTCGACCGTCGGCGAGTCGACCGTCGGCGAGTCGACCGTCGGCGAGTCGACCGTCGGCGAGTCGACCGTCGGCGAGTCGACCGTCGGCGAGTCGACCGTCGGCGAGTCGACCGTCGGAGAGTTGAACTGTTCCCTTTTTTCTTGATTTTCTCTCGCTTGACGTTCCTGTGATCTTTTTAACCAATTAAATAAGCATTCGCTCTTTTGTTTTCTCTGACAGACCCTTCTCAATCTTTTACCACATTCCTTGTTATCATCGAAAATTAGCACTTGAATGCAGGGGATTCTAATCCTCAAACACTTTACAAAATGTAAAGAATATTGATTCGGGTGAGATTTATTAAAGAATATGATTTATGTATATGAATGAATGCCCATTTCAATTGTGGGCTGTCATTTATTACTTTCAATCCTTTTTTTAAATAATATTTATTCATTTAAAAATGTGAATTATTATTTTAATTTAAGAAATTTGATAGATATTACTAACAGAAAAATTTTTCCATATGGATTTTAATTTTGGTGGGATTATTTGCAGTAAATTCACTCAAAAAAGGCGAATCCGTAAAATTGGAACTCAAAACATTTGATGAAATATTCGGAGAAGGCTGGTGGGATAAAGGTGAAGCCGAAGATTTGAAAACGCCGGCGCCAACAAACTTTGGACAAAATGTCCATCACCAAATCGACCGGCAGAACACCCAAATTGGACAAATTGAACTCAATTCAACTGATCAGAATCCTCCTATCACAGAGTCTGATCACTTTGGACAAATTGAACCAAATTCAACTGATCAGAATCCTCCACTCACAGAGTCTGATCACGCTGATAATGCCAAAAATGACGAAGAAATTTCTTCAAATGAAAATATTGCTGAAGATGAGCGAAAACGTAAAATTATCGACAATTTCAACGCAATTAGAAACGAATTTAAGCAAAAAGGAAAATTTTCGGCAAAAGAATGGGTTCAAATTGAGGATAAAATTGCTAAAGATTTAAAAGTCAATCGCTCAAAAATATTTGAGTGGAAAAAAGAATTTGGCATAAGTCAAAAAGTATTCTATGAAAAAAAAGAACGTAAACATTTAATAGAGAAATTTGATCAGAGAAAAGCCGAGTTAAAGCGGGCCGGATTCAAAAACTCTTACAAGCACAACATTGATGAAACTGTCGCAAAAGAATTGGGCCTCAGTTTTGGAACAATTTACAATTGAAGAGGGAACTTGGCCAAACCAGTGAGATTTATTCTTAAATAATTTTACATTTTTTCAACTTTTTGGTTTTTTAGTTACAAATTACTCGGACGATGAAAAGCTAAAATTGTAAAAAAGTTTTTGCAAATAAAAAAGTGACAATTCCGGTAATGACAAAAAATCATACAAAAAAATAAACAAAGAAATTGCTAAAAGATTTGGTGTAAATGTTGGCACAATAAATCAATGGAAAAATTTTTTGGCTTAAGTCGAAGGCCAAAACACAGTGAACAAAAAGAATTGATGAAACTTTATTATGAAATTAAGGACAAAAATCCTAAAATCATGACAAGGACATTGCCAAAATGTTGAATATTGGAAGATGCACTTTGTATAATTGGAAAAAACAATTTAAACGACAGCAATTTCATCCAAATTCTGTCGATGGACATTCTGTAAGAGAATGCCGCGGCAAATGTTCAGGAAATTGAGAATTCGAATTCGGGAAATATTTAAATGAATGTCCAATATTTGAAAAAACCTCAAATCTGTTCACGATTTTTTTATATTTTTTCGAGTGTATCCGCAAAAGAAGAACACTGTTCATTTTTAATAAATTTTTGAGCAATTTCAAGTTTTTCTTAGATTGATTAGGTATTTTTCATTTAAATTTAAAATAAGAAAAAGAGACAGATCTAAAATACCCAGGAGAATCAAGCAAAGATGATGTAACTTTTCTAAAAAAATGAACTAAAAATATACATCTAATCTAAATCCTAATAAAAAATTTAAATGATATTTTGAAAAATTGAAAATAGGGAAAATTGGGCCTCAAATTGATCAAATGCGCGAATCGACTAATTGTTGTTTTTCCTTTATCTTTTCGCAATTTTATAAATTACTTTCCAATAAGTTCCGGCTTGGTCGAAAAGGTAGCGCCATATTCGGATTATTCGACCCCAAAAACCCAAGTTTCTTTTTTTTTGACAACTGGGGGAGGAGCAAACCCCCAAAATTTCTAAACCTAAAAAAAACAGCGCTCAAATGTAAGTGAGCTGTACACATTGTTTAATTTTTGCCAAAAATAGGGGGTAAAAAGGAGAGGAGAGTTGAATTGGGCAAGAATCGTCGAGGGAGTGCCAAAGCAAAATCGGACAAAATGGCCGACGGCTATTGAGAAAATTAAAAGAATGACAACTTTTGGCAAATTTTTGCGAGAACCAGTAAATGTGGAAGAAATTGATTAAAACAAAAATATGTGATATGGCAACGGGGATCGGTATGGCACGGCATTTATTCCCGAGCTATGATAAGAGAAAGGTATAATTAGGCCGGATAATGAAAAGTTCGTGACATTAATTATGAATTTCTATGGTTTATTATTATAAGCTTAAGATTTAGCCAAATCATGTGAACCGGCTGATCCATCTACAGGGTGACCCAAAAGTCCTGCAGGGGATACAGAGGCTGAGACGCGCGGAAAAATTTGCGCACAAAGCACGCAGCTCCTGGACGCATATTTTTTCACATTTCCGGAGAAGGGAAAGTCGAAATTTACTTTACGCAAATGCCAACGATTCTGTCGACCTTCCACTCTCTTTGTGGCCAATGCTATTTCTAAGGCTTATCCATAAACAGTTACGAACAAAGTCACATTCTAAGCCAGCGATTGAAAGGCGGAGGAAAATTCAGCGGAAAGCATCATTCAAAACTATTTTTATTTTACCTCAAAATGCGCACCAATCCTCGTTTTTTGGGCGCAGGTTGCTTCGTCGTGGCCTCTATTCTGGTTGAAACAACGGGGTCAGAAAAAAGCCCAACTCAGTACCAGTAGTTACCGCCTCCCGTTCCTGCGCACCCATTTGAGTCCGACGAATCCAAAACCTATTGGGGAGTGGCTCGCGCACCTCCCGTGCCTATTCAGGGCTCGGATCAACTCAATACAACGTTCAAGGGCATAGATATTGTCAAACAAACAAACAAAAAATTTTGGCTAATCTCCAAAATCAATTTTAGGCATCAAATTTTCATTTGGAAAATGTTGGCCTTGGAATTGTTGAGTGGACTCATGCGAGTTCCGCACCGGTAATTGTTTGTCTCGTTAGGGCCGCAATTCAGCTTTTAAGCCTATGCCTAAGCTAGCTTAGGGTTCTTTCTGAGCCTAAGCTCATTTAGCCTTTTGCAATTAAAAAGTTGCATAACGGCACCAAAATGTCCAAATCACCAGCGGCGCCAAACGTTGCCGCGCCCAAACGGCTTGCGTCAAAATGGCACGGCGCCAAAACGGCCCGCGTCAAAATGGCACGGCGCTAAAAAATTGGCCGGCGCCATATGAGCAGTGGATGATTAAGTCCTAGCATTATTGGATAGTTCAGTACCACCGGTTTCGGATTCCGGACATTTTTTTGGGCATGTTTAAAATCCCTGGTGCATAATATATTTTATTTGGCTATCACAATCGATCGCCTTTTGAATAAAAATGATGATTATTATAAGGAAAATATTTACGTCAGTAATATTGATTTGGTCCCGGTTAAACAGTCAGGATTGATTCGGGTGAGATAATTAAGAATATACTTTATGTGAAGTTTCATCCATAAAATAAGGAATTTTCAAAGATTGTTTTCGAAAAAATGACAGAGTTTTGGATTTTAATTTTGGTGTTATTTTTTGCAACAAATTCACTGGACAAAGCCGAATCCGTACAAATATTTGATGAAATATTCGGAGAAGGATGGTGGGACAATGACAAAGCCGAAGAATGGGATAAATTAACGCTTGAACACAATTTCCATCACCAAATCGACCGGCAGAATACCCAAATTAGACAAATTGAACCCAATTCAACTGATCAGCTTGGACAAATTGAACCCAATTCAACTGATCATCTTGGACAAATTGAACCCAATTCAACTGATCAGAATTCTCCTCTTACAAAGTCTGATAAACGTAAAATTATCGACAAATTCCACGCAATGAAAGACAAATTTAAGCAAAAAGGAAACTATTCAAAAAAAGAATGGAATCAAATTGAAAAGAAAATTTCAAAACATTTAAAAATTAATCGCAAAAAAATATATGAATGGAAAAAAAAATTTGGCTTAAGTCGAAAAGTGTTCAATGCAAAAAATGAGCGAAAAAATTTGGTAGAGAAATTTGATCAAATGAAAGCCGAGTTAAAGCGGGACGGATTCAAAAACTCTCAAAATGAATTAGATAAAACTGTCGCGAAAGAGTTGGGCCTCAGTTTTACAACAATTTACAAATGGAAAAGTGAACTTGGCCAAACCGGTGAGTATTTCAAGCCAATTTTATTATTTACATAATAATATTAATTAAAAATTATTTTACAGCACAACATAAACACTACCATAGCGAACAAAAAGAATTGATGAAACTTTATTATGAAATTAAAAACAAAAATCCTAAAAATAGTGACAAGGACATTGCCAAAATGTTGAAAATCTGCAGAGCCACTTCGTATAATTGGAAAAGGCAATTTGAACAGCAATTGCATCCAAATTCTGTTGATGTTGGCATGAAAGAGAATGCCGCGGCAAATGGGGAGTAATTGAATGCATATTTTTCTATATTTTGGCATTTCTATGGATACGTTTAACAAAATGCAATTAAAAACCAAAAGTTTGCATATTTAGCAAACAATTGATAAAAAAAATGCATATTTAATCGTTAGTGGTGTTTATTAGTAATTTTTGAGACCTGAAATTACCGAAATTCGACGCTGAGACTTTTTCGAAATTTTTAAATTTAGTTCAAAATTGCAATTAAAATTCGAATTTGTCACCAAAAATTCAAGTCAAGTAACACTCGCAATACGGTCCCGGTCAATCCCGGTCCAATTTTTCCCAAAAAGCCCGGGCGATAGAATCTATGATTTCAACATCTATGATTTTTTGAAAAAGAAACCAAAGTTGGCTTGAAAAACGTGCAAAAAGCAGAATTCAATCATAATGTGACTTTTTGTTGTAGTTTTGTACTGATTTTGAAAATTTTGAGATTAGAAGGGACGGTTTGTCGAAAATGTTAGCAGAATGTCACTTTTTCTCCAGGGCGAATTTTAAATTTTATAAATATATTTTCCATTTAAGCTATTCATAATCGATCGGCATTTTTTAAAATAATATTTTAAATTAGGTAAATAATATTTTTAATAATTTTTAAAGTTTACATGATGCGAAAACAATCGCATCATGCAAAAATATTGTGTGTTCACACGATGTCGTCGTACTTACGATGATTGGATTTACGCTTTAATTGAAACAGAATTGTCCCTTTCCATGATTTTTAATTGAAACAGAAATGCATTACCTATATGACGTCGTATCGGAGATATGATGTTTTATCGGAGATATGATGTTTTATCGGAGATATGATGTTTTATCGGACATATGATGTTTTATCGGAGATATGATTTTTATGTCTTATCGGACATATGATGTTTTATCGGAGATATGATTTTTATCGGAGATATGATGTCTTATCGGACATATGATGTTTTATCGGAGATATGATGTCTTATCGGACATATGATGTTTTATCGGAGATATGGTTTTTATCGGAGATATGATTTTTATCGGAGATATGATGTCTTATCGGACATATGATGTTTTATCGGAGATATGATGTCTTATCGGACATATGATGTTTTATCGGAG
The DNA here is from genome assembly GCA_018350325.1 of Globodera rostochiensis. Lineage (NCBI taxonomy): Eukaryota > Metazoa > Nematoda > Chromadorea > Rhabditida > Heteroderidae > Globodera > Globodera rostochiensis. The sequence continues at coordinate 3,489,995 of JAEVLN010000005.1, forward strand.
ATATGGTTTTTATCGGAGATATGATGTCTTATCGGACATATGATGTTTTATCGGAGATACGATGTCTTATCGGACATATGATGTTTTATCGGAGATATGATGTCTTATCGGACATATGATGTTTTATCGGAGATATGATGTCTTATCGGACATATGATGTTTTATCGGAGATATGATGTCTTATCGGACATATGATGTTTTATCGGAGATATGATGTTTTATCGGAGATATGATGTTTTATCGAAGATATGATGTTTTATCGGACATATGATGTTTTATCGGAGATATGATTTTTATCGGAGATATGATGTCTTATCGGACATATGATGTTTTATCGGAGATATGATGTCTTATCGGACATATGATGTTTTATCGGAGATATGATGTCTTATCGGACAGTCTTATCGGACATATGATGTTTTATCGGAGATATGATGTCTTATCGGACATATGATGTTTTATCGGAGATATGATGTCTTATCGAAGATACGACGGAAATTGAAATAAGCCCCAGGCCTAGCGCGCAATAGCTTGCAAAATGGTAAGCTTTTTGTCTTTGTTCATCGCTGCAGTCGAGCATTGATATTATTGATTTAGATGAGATAGTAATTATTAAAAATGCAACGAATGCCCCATTCAATTGTGTGCTGTCATTTATTACTTTCAAATTTTTTGAATCCAAGCTAAATAAATATTTATTATATTGTAAAATTTAAATATTTATTATTCCTTAAATTTTAAGAAAAAGTGCAAGATTCTATATAACTAAAATAATGCGCCAATTTCGAATTTTCCGTTTATTATAATTATAATTTCAAATAAATCTCCCTAAATTTAGAGGTTTCTTTGAGCAAAGAAAATGGAAGAGTTTTGGATTTTAATTTTGGTGTCATTTTTTGCAACAAATTCACTGGACAAAGTCGAATCCGTACAAATATTTGATGAAATATTCGGAGAAGGATGGTGGGACAATGACAAAGCCGAAGAATGGGATAAATTAACGCTTGAACACAATTTCCATCACCAAATCGACCGGCAGAACACCCAACTTGGACAAATTGAACCCAATTCAACTGATCAGCTTGGACAAATTGAACCCAATTCAACTGATCATCTTGGACAAATTGAACCCAATTCAACTGATCAGAATTCTCCTCTTACAAAGTCTGATAAACGTAAAATTATCGACAAATTCCACGCAATGAAAGACAAATTTAAGCAAAAAGAAAAAATATCGGCAAAAGAAATAATTAAAATTGAGGAAAAAATTGCTAAACATTTAAAAGTCAATCGCAAAAAAATATATGAATGGAAAAAAGAATTTGGCTTAAGTCAAAAAGTGTTTTATGAAAAAGAAGAGCGAAAAATTTTAATAGTAAAATTTGATCAAATGAAAGCCGAGTTAAAGCGGGCTGGATTCAAAAACTCTTATTTTCATGAGTTAGATAAAACTGCAGCAAAGGAATTGGGGCTAAACGATAGAACAATTTATAAATGGAAACGAAAACTTGGCCAAACCAGTGAGTATTTCGGGCCCAATTTATTTATTTAATTAAAAATTCTTTTGCAGAACCAAAACATAAATACTCCCACAGTGAACAAAATGAATTAATGAAACGTTATTATAAAATTAAAGACCAAAATCCTAAAAATAGTGACAATAACATTGCCAAAATGCTAAAAATTGGAAAAGGCACTTTGGTTAAATGGAAAAAGCAATTTGAACTACAGCAATTTCATCCAACTTTTGTCGATGACATTCTGTGAAAGAAGCCGCTGAGAACTCAAATCCGTGGATTTGAATGAATGCCAGTGAAACAATAAATTGATCAATTTAGTACAAAATCTCAAAATTTGATTAAAAATCTTTTATTCAGAATTAAAGCAAAATTCCCCAAAAAAAATCGTATTAAAAAAATAAATAAAAATGAACAAAATTTCCAAAATTCTACGCTTACGTACCCAACCACTCACCATTACACCATCACCTCCATTGTACCGCTAATGATTTTAAATCCAATACAAAACGGAAAAAAACTCCCATAGAATTCCATTATTAGGGATGTATTTTTTGCATCGACTTTAAAACTTTTGATTTTTTAAAATTAGGGCTAAACTATATAAACTAACTTTTTGAGTTTTCCTGTAAATTCTTTTCGGTGTATTAAAATTTAGCAAAATTTTAGGTAGCTATTATTGAATAGCTCTGCTGGATACCGCTAATATGATTTTGCAACTATAAAAATTGCAACAAGAGATTCAGAATTAAAATAGACAATTTCCATATTTATTCCGTTTTTTGCAAAATACGAGAACACGGAATACGGACAGACTAAAAAAATACGGAATTCACGGAAAATGTTACGGACGCTAAAGGCTTGCCTCCAACGAATGCCCAGTTTGGAATTGCTGTCGTTTAAATTGTTTCTTCCATCTACACAAAGTATCCGTTCCAATTTTCAACATTTTTTTGGCAATTTCCTCGTCACTAATTTTAGGCTTTTTGTTTTTAATTTCATAATAATGTTTCATTAATTCCTTTTGTTTGTTGTGGGGGTATTTATTTGGTTCTTCGAAGATTAATTAAAATAAATAAATTAATAATTTGGGCTCAAAATACTCACTGGTTTGGCCAAGTTCACGTTTCCAATTGTAAATTGTTCTAAAATTTAGGCCCAACTCTTTTGCGGCAGTTTTAATTATTTCATTTTTATATGAATTTTTGAATCCGGCCCGCTTTAACTCGGCTTTGATTAGATCAAATTTCTCTATTAAATGTTTACGATCTTCTTTTTTATAGAATACTTTTTTTTGATGAATGCCAAATTCTGTTTTCCATTCATATATTTTTGAGCGATTGACTTTTAAATGTTTAGCAATTTTCTGCTCAATTTTAGTTCTTTCTTTTTTTGAATATTTCCATTTTTGCTTAAATTCGTCTTTCATTGCGTGGAATTTGTCAACAATTTTACGTTTTCGCTCATCTTCAGCGTTTGAAGTCATTTCGTTCTGTTCTTCAGCATTTTTGGCATTATCAGAGTGATCAGACTCTGTGAGAGGAGGATTCTGATCAGTTAAATTGGGTTCAATTTGTCCATGTTCAAGCGTTAATTTATGCCATTCTTTGGCTTTATCTTTGTTCCACCAGCCTTCACCGAATATTTCATCAATTATTTTGTGTGGCTTTTCCTCCAATTGTACGGATTCGGCTTTATCCAATAAATTTGTTGCAGAAAATAACACCAAAATTAAAATCCAAAACTCTTCCATTTTTTCGTAAAACAGAGTCTGAATTTAGAGAGATTTATTTAAAATTCTTTATTTTATAATTTAAACTTCACATAGGTAAACAAATCATTATCTTGTATAATATTTTACCCGAGTCCCCTTTTGAACCGGGACCAAATCAATTTTCCTTACGTAAATATTATCCTACTAATAATCATCATTTTTATGCAAATGGCAATCGATTGTGATGGGCAAATGAAAATATATTATGCACCAGGGAGAGCCGACATGCGCCGTCGAGAAAAATTTTAGGATTTTTGTTTAGACAAATTTCGCAAAAATTGGCAAAACATAAGACATGACTAAGCCACTAAATAAGCCATCGATCAAATTTCTTAATAAAAATTGTAAATTTCGCAACATTTCGCCAATAACTTTTAATAAAATAAGTCAAAAATTCTTAAAAATTTTCATGGCGTAGCAGAATTATCGATACTTTTTGAAAAAAATTGGTTAACAAAGATGGGGTAAAAACTCAAACTTTTTCAATATTTTCGGACCTCGGCGCCATATTTTTGATGGAGATGGCTATCTTGTTCCGTGTTCCGTTGTCTCTTTGCTGCCCCGCCATCGAAGAGGGCGACCTCATCGATTGCTACCTCTGTTTCACCCAGCTGGTCAACCCAACCTGTCAGCCGGTGGTTGCGGCCATGCTGACAGGAGGCCTCTCTCTCAGCCTCCTGTGCGTCCTGTTCACCCTTTGCCCTATGGTGAGCAATGCAGGGAGGAGCCGAGACCGTGGTGGTGATGGCACAAGCGAAGACGTGCCCAGAACCCGCGATAGAATTACGTGCACCGCGAGGGGCAGCGCAACCCTTGCCCTCTTCCCAGCAGGGCAGTCCAACACGTTGGTAATGTGGACCGATGATGGTCACGTGTTGGGCTCTCTCCAACTCATCCTGAGAGTCCTGGCACTTGAATGCCAGGCCTATACGGAGGCGTGACTCCGCTCCTAGGTGTTGTCTCTGCATAGGTGGCAACAGGAAATTGTTGGCACGATATAACAAACTAACTCTATCTATTTAAAAACTCATCCTGAGAGTCCTGGCACTTGAATGCCAGGCCTATACGGAGGCGTGACTCCGCTCCTAGGTGTTGTCTCTGCATGGGTGGCAACAGGAAATTGTTGGCACGATATAACAAACTAACTCTATCTATTTAAAAACAATATTTTTCTGTTAGGATAATTTAATGATTTTTTTAAATTTTATATAAATATTAATTATCAAAGTTTAAAAAAATGTTTTTTTTAATATTTTTATTTGCCTATTTAATTACCTAATTAGGTAAGTTAATAGTTCGTGCGTTATTTAATTTGTTCAATAATATTGATTTATATTTTTGTATTGGACATGCTAACAAATATAATCTTAAATTATTTAAAGGCTTCTAATGAATGTAATTATAATAAATATTCTCCTACTAATAAGCCCCTTCATAAAAGAGGCAAATGGTGCTAGGTCGTTTCGTAAATTCCGCCACTATGGGCGTTTCGTAAATCCGCCAGGGCGTTTCGTAAATCCGCCACATATATTTTATGAAATAGTTTTAGACATCATAACTTTATACACCCCGCACTAATCAGTTAAACCTTATACCAATGGAAAGCGCTAAATAAGTAGAAACTATTTGTAAAACTAAACTAAGCAGTAAATCAAAGTTTTAAAAATTCTGATCAGTTGAATTGGGTTCAATTTGCCCATAATGATCAGACTCTGTGAGAGGAGCATTCTGATTAGTTGAATTGGGTTCAATTTGTCCAATTAGGGTGTTTTGCCGGTCGATTTGGTGATGGACATTTTGTCCAAAGTTTGTTGGCACCGGCGTTTTCAAATCTTCGGTTTCATCTTTGTCCAACCATTCTTCTACGAATAATTCGTCAAATGTTTGGAGTGGCAATTCTTCCAATTCCTCCAATTTTACTTTTACGGCTTCGGCTTTGTCCAGTGAATTTGTTGCAAAAAATGAGACCAAAATTAAAATCCAAAATTCTTCCATTTTATTTGGGCAAAATAACCTCTGAATTTATGGGCATTTATATGAAAGTGTATAATATAAAAAATGTCTCCTTTTTTGTATTAAAGAATTTGCGCAAAAAATATTCTTAAGATTTTAAACAAAATTATTCACAAAAATAAAAGAAAATAAATAAAATGATGAAATTTTTTAGCCCAAATAAATATGCAAATAATAAAATTCGACTCAGAAAATCAATATTTTGCTGGCGTTTATTTGCCCATAGTAAAAACTTCCGGTAGCTTCTTTAGAGACCGGATGATCAGATTTTGCCAGGCCAACCATATTATTAGACAGTATAACTTTATACACCCCGCACTAAATCAGTTAAATCTTATATCAATGGAAAGCTCCAAATGTGTAGAAAAATCATTACAGCAAAGTCGAAGTGTTTTGATAAGTTTCAAAAAAGTTATAATATAAACTTCCCAAAAATCGGGCTTTTTCGTGGTTTTCTGGTCATAACTTTTTAAAACTTTGATTTACTGCTTAGTTTAGTTTTACAAATAGTTTCTACTTATTTAGCGCTTTCCATTGGTATAAGGTTTAACTGATTTAGTGCGGGGTGTATAAAGTTATGATGTCTAAAACTATTTCATAAAATATATGTGGCGGATTTACGAAACGACCCAGCACGGAGGCAAATGCGCTGAAAGTTTTGTTTGTGCAGCAACCTACTTAGGCTTCAGCAGTCAATTCGGTTTTATTTTGCATTTGGCAAAATGTTTAGCAGAAGAGGATGGCCATGAAATGGTAATTGCTATAATTACTCTACATACATTTTAAATTTAATTTTTGTTTAGCATATGCTAATTCCGATAAGGGAAGAGAATTATAAGCTCGCTGATAAAAATGAAGAAGTTCAGCTGAATGTGCGATATTTAATGCAAAAAAGACAGATGCCCCCTAATGCTTCTTCAACAAAGCATGATAAAATATATCTTGGTAAAATAAATTTTAATAATAAAAAAAAATACTACAGGGTTGAGCCCCGACCCCTCGGGGCGGAAAAAGTCGGGGTCATGGTTTTCGGCCCCGACCAAAAAAGTCGGGGACGGGGCTCAACCCTAGTTAGATTTTAGAAATCTATAATTTTTAATTAATTTACAATTAAATTAAATTGCAAATTAGACATTGCTAATGATTTGGAACTGATGGACGAATTGCGAGCTTGTTGGAATAACGGAGTCATTTCTATTGGCCGGCTATTCATTGGCAATATTTCATTTGTTGCAAATTCCCGCTACAATTGTCACTCACAGCCAAGCAATGGCGCCTTTGCACCTGTATTTACTCTGAGTTTTGAGCAAAATAAAGACGGGGATGCATCCTGGTAAGATATTTTATTTGCCATAAAAGAAATTCTTTTAGAATGCCGGATCCCAGCCGGGTTTGTCTGAATTAGAGCCCGGACTTGAGGACCGAGCGAGAATCTCGTATCTCAAAGATCTCAAAAAAATTCATCAATCCAGGATCTCAAAAAACTGTCGTCGATGATTTACCGAGTTTTTGATCGAGAATCTCGAAAAATCTTAATCGAGCTAAAATTTGTTTCAATCGTGATCGATTCAGAATCTCGATCGGTCCGTGCTCTATAGTCTGAATTCGCGGCATATTTCCATTTAAAAGCTCGAAACAAAATAACGCCAGCGGCATTACCGTAGAATAAGTTCAAAATTTAAATTACATAAGCTTTCCAACAATGAACTTTCGGGCATCTGGAGAAGACCGTCTCGAGCTGCTCAATTTCAAATCGCGCAAAGTGCGGGAAGAGCAACTGAAGTTGAGAAGCCCCCGTCCGTGCCCAATTCCAACACCGCATTCTGCCAAGAAATTCGGCGCCTTCTTCAAGAATTATACCTGAACTACACCATAACCAGCGAAATTCTCACGGAATTGAGCACCCCCAGTGAGCAATAACAACATGACGGGGGCGGAACGAACAACCGACAACCCTCTTTATGACGCATTCATCGCCGAAACGCCATTCTTTACAACAACCGCCACTCTGCGAAGGCGTTCTCGTACTCTTAGCGCCCAACAACGACCCTTGAACAACTTCTTCCCCCGGCCAGTCCCAATCCAAACCAGGCGCCTATCCCTAACACCGGCCCGCTTGTACAACTTCCCAAAACCACTTTACCAACATTCTCTATGGAATGCTCCAAATATTTCTCTTTTCGGAATTTCTTCAAGGCTGGCGTGAATGAATTTCCCAATCTGTCCAATGCCATTAAACTCTCCACCAATTGCTAGTGGTGCGCAGAGGTTACAATTTCTGTACAGACCTGCGCTCCTAGTCGACCACATCGAAAGCATCTGCGTCCAAATGACTCAACAGAACCACGACTGCAACCAAGCAGCGGATCGGTCACCAGTCTAAAAACATCCATTTTCTTTAAACCCCTCCCCCCTCTCCTGCGCTCCGCAACCGTCCGCCCCTTCCCTCGGCCGCCGGACGGTGCCGAGTGGCATATAAACAGCCCAGCCACCGACAATCATTCATTGCATACATTTAACCAGTCTCTCCATTTTCGCAATCATTCCTAAAACCAAATTTTTCAAAAATTTCTGAAATTGCATTTTAGGGCTTTTTATTATTGCCCGAATTCTCGTTTACAATTTCCTGAACATTTGCCGCAGCATCGACAGAATTTGGATGGAATTGCTGTCGTTTAAATTGCTTTTTCCATCTAATCAAAGTGGCACTTCCATTTTTCAATATTTTGCAATGACCTTGTCATTAATTTTAGGATTTTTGTCTTTAATTGCATAATAACGTTTCATTAAATCCCTTTGTTTGATGTTGGCGTATTCATGTTGTGGTGCTGTAAAAGTCAATTAATATAGAAAATAATAAAATTGTGCTCGAAAACTCACCGGTTTGACCAAGTTCACTGGATTGGCCAAGTTTAAAATTGGGTTCGAAATATTCACCGGTTTGGCCAAGTTCACTTTTCTACCTGTAAATTGTCGAAACACTTCGACACAACTCTTTTGCGACAGTTTAATCTAATTCATTTTATAAAAACTTTTGAATCCGTCCCGCTTTAACTCGGCTTTCATTTGATCAAAAGAGGAGGATTGTCAGTTGAATTGGGTTCAATTTGTCCAGAGTGATCAGACTCTGTAAGAGGAGAATTCTGATCAGTTGAATTTGGTTCAATTTGTCCAGAGTGATCAAACTCTGTGAGAGGAGGATTCTTAACAGTAGAATTAGGTTCAATTTGTCCAGAGTTATCAGACTCTGTGAGAGGAGGATTCTGATCTGTTAAATTTGGTTTAATTTGTCAAAGTTGGGTGTTCTGCCGGCCGATTTGGTGAAAGGCATTTTGTTCACGCGTTCATTTATGCCAAAATCAGCGCTAAAAATAAAATTCTAAGTATTTACATATATAATTAGCTCATTTTTAGAAGGTTCAATTACCTAAAATTGGACGATTTTTCTTAGCATAAGCCGTTAAATATTTAATTTTTTCTCTCGGCGGCGCCTATCGGCACAACCGAACCCCCACCCCCTCCCTTAAAAATTTATAAAACTAATGACACAGAAAAAATTTCTCTGATCGTTCGCGCTTTGTTTAATCAACAAAAGAAACCGCTGATCTCTTTGCAGTAGATTGACTGTATTTGAAAAAAGGGAGTTATAAATTCAGGAAATCAACGTGCATTTTGCATGATTTTGAGGCCAAAATTAATTTTTGGAAGATTTTTAATTTTTGGTTCGGTAATCAAATAGTTTCGTACGGAGGGCAATTTTGGCAGAAACCATTTTTCACGACTTTTAATAATCACTGCCGCATTTCTTGGGAGCCCATCCGGCACCACCAAGTCTCAAACGTTTTCCATATTTTGATTCCCTAATGTTGTAACTCAAAAATGGAAACAATCTCCCAGCAAATATAGAACTCTGATAATAAATCTGACAAATTTTAATTTTTTGGAGACGGTGATAAGTTTGGATTGTATTTGTTTGTAAGTTTCTATTGCGATTTCTTGAGCCTTTTAATCTAAATGTGTGGCTTTTTCTTCTCCAACAACAAGATTGTAAGGAAAAATAGCAATTGATACGGTGAGTTTATATTTATTTTTATTGTTGTATGGAAAGGGTTCAGAACTGATCAATTGGTTTGCTGACCGTCTGATTCATGTGTAGAGATATATGATATTATAGTTGGACTCTGGGTGATCACTTGCTCGGTTTTGAATTCTGTGGAGTTCAATTTGCAGGTTGACTTCCCGGGAGAAGGTTAAGTCTAGAGGGGTTTTTTTCTTGAGGCTGGATTATCGCAGTAGGTTTTTTGATATCCTCTTTGGATGTTGTGTCCATTTGTTCCTAACTGATGATCACAAATTTATTAACTAGAATCTTCAAAGCGTCGTTTTTTTAGGTTCACTTCGTCCTGTTTTTCGTCAGTTTCGATTACGGGCAGTTCGAGTTGCTTTCTGATATGGTTTAGGGCGTTGGACTGTGCTTTTAGGAAGATGTTTTGGTGCTTGTAGTTATCTTGTAGTTTTTGAAAAGAGATATAACTTGGTCTCTTCGAATTTTTGAGTTAATCCGGGGTCTTGTTAGGATTTTGTTGATTTGGATCAGAACACTTTCTGTCCAAAAATGCTCTGTTAGCTTTTTTTAATTGTTTCAGCCCCAGTTCCGTTTGCTTGTCAATGAATTCCTTGGTTTTTTCAAATTCGCAAGTTGCTTTTCGATGGCTTCGTTGTCGATTTCGAAGATATCCAATTCCGTGGTTGGGTTGTATACGCTGTAGAAGTTTACTGCTTCAGCGCTTTTTTCCACGGACTTAAATTGGTTTAATGTTTTTTATTTGATTCGTTATTAATTATTACGTTTTCTTTTATTGAATCGATTGCTTTTTTGAATATTTTCAATGCCACCTTCTTTTCAATTTCTTGAATTTGTTTGAGTCAAGAGTTGGCAGGTGTGTGTTCTGCGTCAATTTTGTTGAATTGATTCTCAATTGGATCAGAGAGTGAAAGATTTTTAATCCGAGTGGGTCGTTCTGATCCACTTGTTTGAGCGTTTCTGATACCTTTTTTGGTGGCACTAAAAAATTTAATTTTATCCCTTTTTGTTAGAGATAAAATTTTGTTTTACTTGTTTTGTTTTTGTTGTTTGTGTTGTGTGTGGGTTTGGTTTGTTTGTGTTGTGTTTTTGTGACTTTTTAGGTCACGTCGGGATCACCAATTTGTTGTGTAGGACAGATCCTTTTTTACATTATATGACCAAATCCAGCGAGTGGAATGTAAGCAGTGTTTGACAACAAATCCGGACAAATCCGGACAAAAATTGCCCGTTTGTCCCCTTTGGCCCGAACCCCTTCTCTTCCCCCGGCGCCCAAGCCAACGCTCACTCGCAATTATCCCAAGCCCAAATTGATCCCATTCGGGCCGAACCCCTCCCTTCCCCTTCAGCCATCCACCCCAAACCAAACTCTCTCCCTTCTGTCCTGCCCATGAACCCCGGCTGCCTATAAATAATGTCTTTGGCGAGTGAGATATTTTTTATCGCATTTTTTTTTGCTTTTTTGAACAATACCGGTAGTATGCGACTCATGTGCACAATTCACCGTAAATAAAATTGAAGGTTGTTAGAAAAAGCCGGCGTGCAGTAGTATAGGGTTGAAAATGTAGGTCCAAATTTTCGTACGATCGACGCGCACTTCCGGCCTTTGTGTTTGTCTCTCCGACACTTTCCAAAAAGTGAAGGCCAAGATCCATGACAAGGAGGGCATTCCGTCTGATCAGCAGCTTTTGATCTTCGCCGGAAAACAGCTCGAAGACGGTCTCGCTTTGACCGACTACAACATCCAGAAGGAGTCGACTCTCCATCTCATGTCTCGTCTCTGTGGTGGCGACCGAACCCGGAACACAGTGGTTACACAAATGGTGCAATTTGAGGGGGAGGGGGGGGGGGGGGGGGTTCGCCTAACAAATCATAAACCCCAATAGAAGGGCACGAATCGCCTTCAGTATTCGTATGGCAGGACGGATGGGTCCAAGAAAGGAGCCGAGACACTGTGTGCATTTTGCCTCAGCAAGTACTCGATGCGCAATCCAGAAATGGGAAAATGTTCAAGCGTGTTTACACAGGAGCTACACATCCAATCGAGAAAATTGTGGAAGGTAAAATTCTAAAAACAAAACCGACCAGATGTTTTTTCAAAACAGGGCCTGTGTTCGTAAGCTGCATCAAATGTAATCTGGATTTCGCACTTTTTTGGTCAAATTTGAGATGGAGGAGGCAGACTATTTTGGATGGGGGCCTGGTCATTTATGGATCGGGGAGGAGATTTAGTAATAACAGGGGGGGTGAGATGGGACAGTGCTGATTCCGATTTTTAGACACGCCCTGCCCTTGTTGATTATTTAAAAGAAAAAAATGACAAACTAAAGGAATTGAATTGCCAGCTCGGGGAGGAAAACGAAGCCGCACATGAGATTCTTGACGATTCTTGTCAAGGTGTCATCCACGCGGTGGACAGCCTACTGAGGACATGCCTCTCGGGGCAGAGGTGAAATATAAACCAAGGGATTGATTAATTTTATGTTAGGTCGCTTCACTGGATCAAACGGGCACGGGGAGGCAGCGCAGCGGGCGCCAGTTCAGAGAGAGAATGGAAAGACGTCTCGGGCCCGATTGGAAAGAGACGTTGAAGCAGCAGCGCCAAGCCAAAACAATCAACCCAGCCTTCGATTGCCTCCGGCTACTTCGGGGCCAAGGCCCGACAGTTCCACAAATACGTGCAGCGCATGGAGGCGCACAAAAAGCGAAAGGGTTTTTATATATTAAAAAAGTTAACATTTAAATGAATTTAAAGCCCAGCGACTAGCACCACCGCCTGCTGCCAGTCCATCCGAAGAAATGGATTCCGCTGCGGTGGAGGTGACCGAAGTCCAAGCTGCCGCAGGACCATCCACAGAAATGGACGCCGGGGCGATGGAAGCAGGCGAAGCTGAAGTCCTAACGATTGCCGAAGGGGCTGTGTGATAAGAGAGGGGTGATGGTGGGGAATTTTTTTTTAATTGTTTAAATAAAATGTTAAACCAGTGGAAATTTGAATCTATTTCTTGTTTATTAATTTAAATTCTGGGCTTTGTTGAAGGATGGAAAATCGGATTGTTAGGCCTTTTGGCGTAACAAAAAATCCGAAGCGCAGCCTCTTGGCTGCACCGACATCAATAGACAGAATCCGGAATTTTCTTTTAACTAATACGAAATAGATTATAAGATGCAATGCGCTGCTTTTACCTTTGCCAAAACATTTTTAAAATCATGCAAGCTTCTACTGCCGCACTAAACCATACCTGTTGAATTGGTCTGGTCCTTTAAAGTCACTGTGCACCCCTCGCTTATTGGAAGAGTCTTTTGCTACCCCACCCGCAGAAAGCCAAATCTATTGCCGACCCAACCATCCATTTGAATCACTGCTCCAACAATCCTTTCGGCTTCAGACTAAAAATCAAAATTTTTCGTTATTTTCTATTAAAATCTACCCATCCAATCCCGATTTTTTCCAATTTTTCGCTCCCGAAAAGCGCCACATTTTCCAACGTCCCCGTCTCATCCGCCAACGTCAGCTTTAAATACAAAAAATTCTCTTTGTCTTCCGGGCACTTACAGCGGCCCCTGCGGCAAAAAACGCATCCCTTAAAACGGCCCTTTAAAAAATTACAAAATATTTTACTACCATATAGTCGCAGTGTTCGACCCGCTCAATTTTTGCACGCACAACAAAATAACTATTGGCATTAAGCTTGGCATTTCGAAGTGCGAAAATTGTTGTCATTTTAGCAAAACTAAACTAAATTAAGAGTAAAAAAACACATTATGAAAATAACACGCTTTTAAACGCCTGAAAATGCGAAAAAAAAAAAACAACTTTCATTTTATTCAACACTTGGCAAAAACTTTTTTATAGGTTTCGAGTAACAAAAGAAACCCGGCCCTATCCGCTTTTGTTATGACGCGGCAGCATAGCTCAACGAGAGTCGGAACACGAACGCTAACCACTCCAAATTTTTTATCGCTAACTTACTCTGGTTATCCGCTTTTTCAAAGCCGCCTTCTGGAACGATTGGAATGTGTCTCTCCTTTAAAAATTTTGCTCGGAAAATTTTCATAACAATGCTCGCAATCGTAACACTGTCCTTGATCACGTCCATGTCCTTCGTAATATCCAGAAACAATTTTCGAAACTTCAAAACCGACTCCTTCAAAATTGCTACGTCATTCTCACCGTATATTTTAAGCTGCTACGCAAGTTCAAACTTCGTCTCATAATTTTCATTATACCATTTTTCAAACTTCTTATAATCCTCCAACTTCATCCCGCCCGGGCAATAGTCTTCAAATGGCGGCAAAGTCGTTAATCTGATCCCAAAGTTTACGTTCTTGTTATATTTATGCGGAAAGTACAACTATGCTGTGATATCCAGCTTAAGAGTTTTCGGCAAATCTGCCAAACGGTTTTGCCTGAGCATCCAAAAATCCCTGAAATACACTTTGCCCGCTTTGATCTCGTAAATCTTAAAGTCTGCCATCATCAACTCTGATTTTACACCCCTATCTGTCAGCTGCTTCAATACAAAGTGCGAATCAAATCTTCCTCCATAGTGCGCAAAAGCGACTGTTTCAAAATTTTTAAATCCCATGATCCAGTCGACAAATTTGCACATCGGCTCAAAACCATCCACCATTGATCATGTTATCATCTTTGGACCCGATCTGCAAATTTCGCACTCCTTATCTGCTCCGACACAGACGCTGCATGTTCTTGCCGCGCTAACCAAATTCGGGGTGTGCTCCCCGTTCACCACGGTCGTCTCCAAGTCGTAGACCACAATTCGGTATCGCGGAAGCGGGCGAATTTTTTTGTGCGCTTCGAAACAATCTCGATTCCAAAATTTTCTGTTGCATTCTTCACAAAAGATTTCGAGACTTTCGCTTTTGCAGGGAAACCCTTACCCCATTCTACAGCACTTCTTACATCTTTCTTTGCAATCCGTTCTATGTCGTTCGGCACACCCATATGTTACCTCACAGCTAACACAGAGTTTTCGAATGTTGAAAAATTGAGACACACTTTTCAAACCATCCCAGTGGCCATTGTCCAATATCACACACACTTCATATTTTCGCACGTTTTCCCCTTTAAAAATCGGATTAAGGCCGGACTTCTAAAAATGTGTTTTTTAGGGTTTGGCATTCTTAACTTTTCTCACCATGTTAAATGCCACAATTCTGAACATTTCAGGATATTCTTGGTCCCAATATTTTTGCACTAGATTCAGATGCGCCGTCCCATAAGACTTGCCCCCGATACCCGCTCTTTCAATAAGCCCCATTGCTAATTCCTCTGTTTTTCCTTCTGCGTTTAGCAGACGGTCAAAGCGCTTCCGTGCGGCGTTGCTGTCAATTAGTTGATAGCACCTGGCGAGTTCCAGCGCATAAAATAGACTTTTGGTGTTTTTTGTGGCAGATAGGCGCCCCAGCTCCTTGGTTTTAACAAAAGGGTTAGAACAATAAGACATTTTTTTCTTAAACAAAATTAGACATGTTAATAAAATTAAAATATGGTTGCAAAAAAAACAAGTAAAAAACAGAAATATGAAAATTTATTCGGGTTTTATTTATTTGCAAAGGTTTTTTGGAGAAGAATACGTAGTCACAATGATAGACATCTGTTCGCACATAAGATTGGCCGCACGCCACGATTGTTGACTTTCTCAAACTCGTGTAGTATGACATCGGGTGTGTTTTGGTGTTACGGTCTTCCGGGGATTATTATGGGGTCGGTTATGGCACTGCAGTAGAGGTTTATCGATTTTTTTGATTTTCCCAGCCCGGTTCCGCTTTTTTTTCCAAGCGTCGTCGATAAGTTTTTTTATTATTTTTTTAAAATTTTCTTCTGCTTTCTCGCCAGGGGGGTTTTTAAAATAAAATGTTGTCACATGTTCTTTTATTCCGAATTTTTTATTGTCGTTTACGTGACTGTCCACTTCTTCGTAAATCTTTTCAAGGTTTGGGCTTCTCTTAAAAAAGTTTCGAGTCTTTCTGGCTCTTCGGGTCTCCTTCGGGATTTCGGTAAATTTTTTGGGTTGCATCCTAAAAAAGCTTAAAAAATCCCAAACGCTTTAAAAGATACTTTAGGCTTTATACCCCTCAAAAAGAAAAGTGAAAAACAAACAAAGAATTTATTTTTAATAATAAACGGTTGGGGGTTGGAGTGTCACTTCGGCGTCTTCCTCATACTCGACAGTTTCGCGACGTTCGAACGAAAAAGCGCAAATGATGAAAAGGGTTAGGAGAACAAGCAAAATGTGATGACGAGTACGGCAAAAGCAAAACCGGCAAGAAAAATTAAAAAGTCGGACATTTCCTAAAAAATGGTGACAACGATAGCCTTAATTTAAATATTTGGCATAAACCGGAACAACAAATTGGAAATTTCAAAACGAAAATTTATTCACTTTCTCCGGCAAAAACATAAGACTGCTAGTACAAAAAAGACGAAACAAAAAATGTAGAAGCTTCCCAAAATAATTGCGCCTTGAGTTTGTGTCACTGGTTTCGTGGACGGCGCGGATCGATGGGTGGGCCTCTCCACTGTTGAAGCCGTCTGATGAGTTCGTTGTCGGCGGCTTGCGGCGGAAAGAAGCGCTGAAATACATTTCTTATACAGAAAAATACATTATTAGGGTCCTTTTTAATGCCCGGTTGTGATGGCAGGAGACGCCTTTCGTGGTTTGGGGCGGGGGGGGGGGGGGGGGGGGTCGTAAATAGAAAAAGAATTTAACGTAAATGCTATGGCGAAAAAAAACATTTAGATTAACATATTAAAAAAATTCAAGGCTTGGAGGGGGGTTACAATTAGAGAGGGGGGGGGGGGTGCTAATAGAGGAAATACGGTAAATAACAAAATAATTAGACTTAAGTCGAAGAAATTCAAAAAATGAGCGCAATTTTAGGAAAAGTGAACTTGGCCAAACCAGTGAATATTTCTCACTCAAACCGCTTTGTCCACGGCAAATCCAAAAATGTTATTTTATGGCATGTGACTAGAAGCAAAACCGTAAATAAAAACAAAGAAAATTTTATTATTTATCAAAAAATTCTTCGTTGACCATTCATTTAAATACTCCCCGAATTCGAAGTCCCAATTTCCTGAACATTTGCCGCGGCATTCTCTTCCACAGAATGTCCATCGACAGAATTTGGATGAAATTTATGCAGTTTAAATTGCTTTTTCCAAATATACAAAGTGCATCTACCAATTTTCAACATTTTCGCAATTTCCTTGTCAGTAGTTTTAGGATTTGTGTCCTTAATTTCATAATAACGTTTCATCAATTCTTTTTGTTCGCTGTGGGGGTATTTATTTGGTTCTGCAAAAGAGTTTAAATTAAAATAATATAATAAATTTGAGCTCGAAATACTCACTGGATTGGCCAAGTTTTTGTTTCCACCTGGAAATTGTTGTAAGACTTAGGCCCAATTCTTTTGCGGCAATTTTATCAATTTCTTTCTTATGAGAGTTTTTGAGTCCGGCCCGCTTTAACTCGGCTTTCATTTGATCAAATTTTTCTACAAAATGTTTACGTTCTTTTTTTTCATAAAACACTTTTCGACTTAGGCCAAATTCTTTTTTCCATTTATATATTTTTGTGCGATTGACTTTTAAATGTTTAGCAATTTTCACCTCAATTTGGTTCCTTTCTTTTACCGAAAATTTTCCATTTTGCTTAAATTCGTTTTTCATTGCTTGGAATTTGTCAACAATTTTACGTTTTTCGTTTGAACTCCTTTCTTTAATTAATTCTTTCTGTTCTTCGCTATTTTGGGCATTATCAGAGTGATCAGACTCTGTGAGAGGAGAATTCTGATCAGTTGAATTGGGTTCAATTTGTCCAAGCTGATCAGTTGAATTAGGTTCAATTTGTCCGAGCTGATCAGTTGAATTGGGTTCAATTTGTCCAAGTTGATCAGTTGAATAGGGTTCAATTCGTCCAAGCTGATCAGTTGAATTGGGTTCAATTTGTCCAAGTTGGGTGTTCTGCCGGTCGATTTGGTGAAGGGCATTTTGTTCAAGCTTTAATTTATCCCATTCTTCGGCTTTGTCATTGTCCCACCATCCTTCTCCGAATATTTCATCAATTATTTTGTGTGGCAATTCTTCCAATTCCTCCAATTGTACGGATTCGCCTTTGTCGAGTGAATTTATTGCAACGAATGTCACCAAAATTAAAATCCAAAATTCTTCCATTTAACGGAAAATTCAATATGGAAAAGGTCAATATTTTTGTGTTAAGATTTACGCTCAAAAATTATCTTAAATTAATAAAAGAATAAAATATTTCAACTTTTCAATATTAATAAATAATACTCATTCTTAATATTTCTTAAATATCCTAATCTCCGATATGATCCTATGATTTTGATTGCGAATTTTCAATTAAATCGTATGAAATTCATGTGCCGCCCATGATATTGTCATGTCGCGGCGTCATTAATATAGACTTTCAAATTTGCGGCACTGAAGTGAACTGCTCCGCATTCGGCAATGAACACGCAATTTCTTTCCCAAAAACGATCACTTTGTTGCATCATCTTTTTTAAAATTTCATCTTCCGTTTATTAATATTTGCATAGAACAAAAAAAAAAATATTACTGTGGAATGTAACCAAAATCGAGTACGCGAAAGTCTCGCGAGTTAATTTAAATATGATCAATAGGGATAGGCTTTTTATGTTTTAACATATTTTTTTTCGTGGATTCCTTACCATGAGAGAAGCCCAAAAATAGTATTTGTTTTGAAAAATTTTTAAATTAGGGCGACTTTTAGCACATATTAAAACATATTTTGGGGGTATTTTTTAGCACATATTTTTCTTTTTAAAAATTAATGCATAAACTGACTATATTTTGGCCATTTTTGGCACATATTTTAGCACATATTTTGGCGTTTTTTGGGATTTTTAGCATATTTTGCCATTTTTTAGCACATAAAAACATACATATTTTGGATTTTTTAGCACATATAAATCCTATCCCTAATGATCAACTGTCGAAAAGTCCGCGTTGAAAATCCCTAATGTTGAAAAGTCCTGGCGGTGCCCGAACTTAACATTCTTTAGATAATTTAAAAACTTCAAAAATCATTGTTGGCTCAAATCATCAAAACATAATACGGGCATTACTTGTTTATGTAAAAAGGCTGTCGTTAGTTTGTTTTTAACAGTAAAATAAAAAAAAACTTTTTGGAAAATTTCATTTAATCAACAAACACATTTGAGCTAATTGTCCATAGAAATTTATCGCTTTATTTTTATCTTTTTTTTTGGCGAAAATGTAACAGAAGCGGAAATGTTTTCCTCCATGGCGAATTTTAATTTAAAATATGTCATTTTTTATAAAATCATGATTATTTAGGAAAAATATTTATGAAATGTCAGGAATATTGATTTGGGTGAGCTAATTATTAAAACGATGCCCATTTCAATTGTGAGCGTCATTTAGCACTTTCAATAATTTTTTTATCAAAGCTAAATAATATTCGAAAAATATTATTATTTTTTATATTTAAGAAAATTTTTGAGAGAAATCCTTTAGCACAAAAATAATTGACTAATTTTCTAAATAAAATTTTCCTTTTGTTAAAAGGCTTATAAGGCCCCTAAATTTAGGTGTTATTTTGCTCAAATAAAATGGAAGTTGGGGACATTGCCAAAATGTTGAAAATTGGAAGAGCCACTTTGTATAAATGGAATAGACAATTTAAACGACCGCAAGTTCAACCAAATTCTGTCGATGTTGGCCATTCAGTGGAAGAGAATGCCGCGGCAAATGTTCAGGAAATTGAAAAATCCAATTAGTTGACCATTTAAATGAAAATTCAATGTTTAAAAACCCCCTAAAACTATTTCATTATATTTTTTCGGCTGTATCCGCACAAAAAATGTTTGTTCATTTTCATAAACTTTTATCAATTTTTTCAAAGCTTTTCTCTTAAATTGTTACCCGCAAGTTTAAGCCCGATAAACCACCGACCAACCACAGTTTCAAAAGTGATAAAAAAGATTAATGGGGTGGGGGGGCGACATTTCATCGACGCGACATTTCATCGCCAACATTTTATCGACGCGACATTTCATCGGCAACATTTCATCGACGCGACATTTCATCGACGCGACATTTCATCGCCAACATTTCATCGACGCGACATTTCATCGCCAACATTTCATCGACGCGACATTTCATCGCCAACATTTCATCGACGCGACATTTCATCGACGCGACATTTCATCGACGCGACATTTCATCGCCGACATTTCATCGACGCGACATTTCATCGCCGACATGTTAAGGGATTTGCAACCAAAATTTTAAAATTACGCTACTTTTTTTGAAATTTTTTAGGAATGGGAGAAGTCCGCCGGCACCGCCGGAAACATTTTTACAAAGTTTAGAAAAATGTTGATTTTTTCAAAAATACTTTTTTTGCGCCATTTTAATTAAAAAATATTTGAAATTTTATTTTAAAAATGTTAATAATGGAGGAGAAAGAGTATATGTGAGTAGAGGAAAAAAACAAATAAGTGCTCGCACTAAAGCAGGCTCGAACCCAACACATAACGTGTTGGGTTAGCGAAAAGACAAACCACTAAGCCATCAATTACTTAGAAAGGTTCTTGTAAAAATGATTGAAAAATCACTTGATGATGCTATCTTTAGGGGTGTAAATTCAACCGGAAAACACCCAAAACTTCTGACCCAAAACCAAAACCCAAAATTTTTTTGGGTTTTGGGTCCGGATTCTACTTTCAACCATTTTTATCAAAGCTAAATAATATTTATTAATTTTTGTAATAATTGGAATATTTATTATTCTTTAAAATTTAACAAATTTTGAGAGAAATTCTTTTTCCAAATCAAATTTTTCGGAAATCGCTTTTTCATTTTCCTTAAAATTTTCTCCAAAAATTGACTGTATTCTCCTGAGATCGACTTTTCTTGGGCAAAAAACACTTTTAAAATTTAAGAAATTTTTTTTTTTATTTTGGCTATTCAAAATCAATCGTCATTTTTGTAAAATGATGATGAAAAATATTTATGAGATGTCAGGAATATTGATTCGGGCCCGGTTCAAAAGCTTTAGGCAATTTATTAAAGAATATGTTTATATTGCCTACCCATTCAATTGTGGGCTGTCATTTATTACTTTCAATTCTTCCTCTCACAGTGTCTGATCATTCTGATAATGCCAAAAATGGCAAAGAACATAACGAAATAATGAAAGAAATTACTTCAAACGAAAAACGTAAAATTGTTGACAAATTCCACGCAATTAATTTAAGCAAAAAGAAAAAGGGGAGTCGGTAACCGGTGCCACGGCAAACAGGAAAGGGGTCGAATCGGAAAAGCTCAAGAGCACGCAGAGCGAACATCAGATGCGTCGGGACAAAACTCGTGCTAGGTCGTTAATCATTAAATACCAAATCATTGACAACTCATTCAAATACTCTCCGAATTTGAGTTCACAATTTTCTGAACATTTGCCGCGGCATTCTCTTCCACAGAATTTCCATCGACAGAATTTGGATGAAATTGCTGTCGTTTAAATTCCCTTTTCCATCTACACAAAGTATCTGTTCCAATTTTCAACATTTTGACAATTTCCCCATCAATAATTTTAGGATTTTGGTCTTTAATTTCATAATAAAATTTCATCAATTCCTTTTGTTCGTTGTGGGGGTATTTATTTTGTTCTGTAAAAGAATTTCGAATTAATTCAATAATAAAATTGGGTTTGAAATACTCACTGGTTTGGCCAAATTTTCGTTTCCAATTGTAAATTGTTTTTAAACTAAGGCCCAACTCTTTTGCGATAGTTTCATCAATTTCGTGATTATAAGAGTTTTTGAAACCGTCCAGCTTTAACTCGGCTTTTCTCTGATCAAATTTCTCTATTAAATGTTTACGTTCTTCTTGTTCATAGAAAATTTTTCGACTTAGGCCAAATTCTTTTTTCCATCTATATATTTTTTTACGACTGATTTGCAAGTGTTTAGCAATTTTCCTTTCAGTTTGAGTCCATTCTTTTGATGAATATTTGCCTTTTTGCTTAAATTCGTCTTTTATTGCGTGGAATTTGTCAATAATTTTACGTTTTTCATTTGAATTCATTTCTTCGCCATTTTTGGCATTATCAGAGTGATCAGACGCTGTGAGAAGAGGATTCTGATCAGTTGAATTGGGTTCAATTTGTCCAATTTGGGTGTTCTGCCGGTTGATTTGGTGATGGACATTTTGTCCAAAGTTTGTTGGCGCCGGCGTTTTCAATTCTTCGGCTTCGCCTTTGTCCCACCAGCCTTCTCCGAATATTTCATCAAATGTTTTGAGTTCTAATTTAACGGGTTCGGCTTTGTCCAGTGAATTTGTTACGAAGAATAACACCAAAATTAAATTCCAAAACTCGTCCATTTTATTTGGGCAAAATAATATCTGAATATTTAGGGGCTTTTATATGAAATTCCAATTAATGTTATAATTTAAACGGAAATTTGATATAAAAATTTTCATTTTTGTGTTAAAAATTTCTCTCAAATTTTCCTAAATTATTCAAAGAGCAGGAGAAGAGATGACGGACGGGTAGATTTTTTAATTTTAAGGAATATTTTACAATATTAATAATTAATATTATTTAGCTTTGGCAAAAAAAAATGATTGAAAGTAATAAATGACAGCCCACAATTGAATGGGTAGGCATATAAATCATATTCTTTAATAATTGCCTAAATCTTTTTTAACCGAGACCAAATCAATATTCCTGACATCTCATAAATATTTTTCATCATATTTTACGAAAATGACGATCGATTATTAATAGCCAAATAATAATTATTCTTAATTTAAAAAGTGTTTTTTGCCCAAGAAAAGTCGATCTCAGGAGAATACAATCAATTTTTGGAGAAAATTTTAAGGAAAATGAAAAAGCGATTTTTAGGGTGTATTTTTTGATTTATTAGTGAGCTTAGAATTTGTCTGAAAATAGTTATATGAAAGCAATTTACCGTATTTCCTAAAATAGAGTCCCCCGGGGGTTCTATTTTTCAACCCGCCCTCTCCCCCCCCCCTATTTTTCTGGTAAACCCCTGGTAAAAATAGAAATGTATTGAAGCCTTTCAACAATCCGAGTCCAATTGAATTTATTTTGTCACAACTCGTGATCGAAATCCGGACAGTTTAGCGCCGCTGTTTCGGCGCAATCAGTCAAAATTAATTATTAGAAAAGCTATCGACAAAATCGATATCATTCAGAAGCTCTCTGTTTATTGAACCTTTGATCAAGCAAAAGCTAACCGATTTACCTTTTCTCAAAAAAGTTATAGCTCAAAACTTGTAAAGATTGCCATTTTTTTCTACTATACGGCTGTTGGTGCGCACTAGTGATGCACGAGACCCAAAATTTACCGAAATGCGACACCAAGCGGAAGATGCGACACCGGAGAAAAATGCGACACCGACAGAAAATGCGACATTAATTTAAAAGAAAATTTTTGAAAAATTAAGGAAACCTGCTTTTAGGTAACACAAAAGCCGGATAGAATAACTGGGGAAAAGTTAGACTTAGGGGTTTGTTAGCTTAGGCGCCTAATTCACCCTGGCTTGGAGTTCGTTAGGCTTAGGCTTAGGCATAAAACAGTGGACCCGCCCTCCGTCTTGCCCCTCTACTTGCTTCGTCATCGGCTCGCTGACTACGCGGCCTTTATTTCGTAGTAAACTTAGAATTTCACACTCAGATCTATTTAAAAACATTTTCTTAGTGTCGCATTTTCTAGAGTCGCATTTTCCACGAAATTTTTAAGATAAATGTTACAAAATAATCATTTTTTATTTGGCTATTAATAATCGATCGTTATTTTTGTAAAAAGATGATGAAAAATATTGATGAGATGTCAGGAATATTGATTTGGGCCCGGCTCAAAAGCTTTAGACAATTTATTTGTCAAAGCTAAACAATATTAATTATTGATAATTGTAAATATATATATTTCTTAAAATTAAAAAATCTACCCCAGCTCTTCTCCCAAAGTCTCTTTTAACATTAATTGGAATTTCATATAAAATCCCCTAAATTCAGAGATTATTTTGCCCAAATAAAATGGACAAGTTTTGGAAATTAATTTTGGTGTTATTCTTCGTAACAAATTCACTGGACAAAGCCGAATCCGTAAAATTGGAACTCAAAACATTTTTCGGATAAGGCTGGTGGGACAAAGGTGAAGCCGAAGATTTGAAAACGCCGGCGCCAACAAACTTTGGACAAAATGTCCATACCAAATCGACCGGCAGAACACCCAAATTGGACAAATTGAACCCAATTCAACTGATCAGAAATTAAGGGTAAAATCCTAAAATTAGTGACGGGGAAATTGTCAAAATGTTGAAAATTAGAACTGATACTTTTAAAAATTCGTAAGATATTCAAAAAACTTAGAAACAGGAGAGGTATTTGAGCTGAAATGGGAAGATTTATGGGACTTTTTAATCCATTTCGAGAATGGAAAAACATTCCAATCACCATTGGAACATTTTTTCTCGGAATTGTAGTTTTGGGGAGGATGACACATGCGTCAGTAATGGGGGCGGGAGCGATGCTACTGATGAGTAGTAGCATAATTAATGATTCATAAAAATGTGCAACAAAAAAAGGCTGATCAATTTGGCCTCTGAAATATTGAATGGGCCTAAAAGAGGTCGGCACTCC
Organism: Globodera rostochiensis; assembly: GCA_018350325.1. Taxonomy (NCBI): domain Eukaryota; kingdom Metazoa; phylum Nematoda; class Chromadorea; order Rhabditida; family Heteroderidae; genus Globodera; species Globodera rostochiensis. The sequence goes on from JAEVLN010000005.1 coordinate 3,514,088, forward strand.
TATGCAATTCGGTTCGAACCATCACATTTTGGAAAGAGCGATCAACAACACACTTAAGAGGGGAGCGACTCTACACAGTACAAACTGGACAACAGTGTTTTCCTGTTCCAACAATTTTGGATCTGTTCCTGTTCTGTTCTCAAATTTGAGAACAGCCTATCTGTTCTGTTACTATTCTGTTCCGACCTCGAGAACAGAACAGAAACAGAACAGAGTAAACTGTTCTTAGACTGTTCCAAATTAAAAATTTTCCGAGTGAAATTCAGTCTGAAATTTTAATCGATGATTCATTGAACAAAGTGTTCATCACTTGCTAGTTGGTTGCACGGGACCGGGACTTTTGGGAAAAACCGGGACCGGGATTTCCCGGGACCAGAAAAACCGGGACCGGGACTTCCCGGGACCAGAAAAACCGGGACCGGGACTTCCCGGGACCAGAAAAACCGGGACCGGGACCAAGATTTTTAACCGGGACCGGGACTAACCGGGACCGGGACCGGGACTAACCGGGACTTTTCAAGGGAAAATTTTTTTTGTAATGTTCAATGGTAAAACAAAAAAATTTTTGTTATTCAAAATATCTTACTCTGTCTTTAACTTCAATTTTATCATCATAATTTTTTTGAGATTCAGCTTTACTTTTTAGGGGGAGGTGGGGATGAGGGTCGGCGGTCCCAATAGGCGCCGCCTTTGAAATTTGACTCAATTTTTGTTAATGAAATTTCATCAAAATTTTAGCAAAATTAAGCATTTTGCTTCGGAATTAAACTGGTTACGTAAGAGTAGAGGATGTCCGGCGTCGCCGACAGGCGCCGCCGGGGAAATTTTTCGAACATTTTAATGATATTTGTTAAGAAAATTGAAGCAAAAATTCAGTAAGATGTGGTGAATTTTATTTCAAAAATTCTTGTTTTGCTCCCATTTTAATTAAAAAATATTTAAAAACTATTAAAATATTTTTTTTATTGATGGAAGATTATGTGTGTATAGGAAAATGATTGAGGGGAAGTGTATGTGAGCAGAGGAAAAACGATAAACAAGTTTGCAGTCAAGCGGGTTCGAACCCAACACTCACCATAAGAATTACCGAGATGACAAACCATTAGGCCATCGACCCACTTGGGGCACATAAGTAAAAATGGTTGAAATTTTCGGTCGATGATGTCATCATTAGGGGTGTAAATTTAGTCCCGGTTGGTCCCGGTCCCGGCGGGACCAAAAAACCGGGACCGGGACTTTCAGATTTTAAAAAGTCCCGTCCCGACCGGGACCGGGACCTGAAAAAACCGGGAAATCCCGTCCCGTCCCGGTCCCGGTCCCGGAACCGGTCCCGTGCCACCCTACTTGCTAGTGATGCTCGTGACCTAACCTCTCGAGAATTTGCTCCACAAAAATCCTAGACTTTAACCAAAATTTTTTAATTTAGGTTCAAAATAGGTTTGCTCCAGACCCCTTGGGGGTGGGAAAATGGTATAGGTATCAGGGAAGGTCGGGGTTGGTCATGTCGAGGGTCAGGGACGACCCAATTTTGAGAATGGGGAGCAACCTTAGTAAAAAATTAAATAATTTTTTGAGATTTATGCTTGCTTCTGGAGGGAGGTGGATGCGGTGCCGATAAGCGCCGCCGAGAAAATTTTGAATTTTTGACTCTATTTGTTAAGAAACGTGCAACCATTTTTGAAGCTTTTAAGAAATGGGAGGGGCCCGGGTTGAAGATTTTGAGAGTTTTTTAAATAATTTGTCTTGGGTTTTAAAAGTTAGAAAACAAAAAGCCCCCCACCCCTTATGATTTTTTCTCAATTTAAAGAAAAAATAAATAATATCTATGCCTTCAAACACTGCTGGACAACAATCATCAGTCAGAGCAACACATCGGGAACAAACTCGTGGTGGTAGCGGCTCGTCCCTTTTGGGGAGTGAGAACCAGCGATGTCGCACCGACGATTTGCTCTGCAAGTCTTGAGACTCCGACGAACTCCGGGGAGCTTTTTGGGCCTGATGGTGATGACGGGAGACCGGTTTATCCTTTGGGGGGACTTGAGTTCAGTCATTTTCGGGATGAGTACGACGAGTTTGGAGAGTTTCAGAAATGGGTAGAGAATTGGAGAGTCAGTTTGATTGATGTTTGCGAACATGTCGCACGCCATGGACCAACCTCGGGTAAAAGCCGGCGATATAAGCTCTGACGAAGAATTCAACTCCGAAATGCAACAATGGGAACACGAATTGGGTGGGGAGTCGGTAACCGGTGCCACGGCAAACAGGAAAGGGGTCGAATCGGAAAAGCTCAAGAGCACGCAGAGCAACAACAGATGCGTCGCGACAAAACTTAAGGATCGAAACCGTACCCCACGCAACAACGGGTTACAGGTTCACAAAGCAGCTCTGAATAATGGAGCAGTCCAGTTTCACATGGACGTAAACAGCTGGGCAGAAGTCCATAAATGCATAACTCCCCTCCCCCCTCACACCATCCTTTTTCCAGGTCCTTAGGGTATGCGGACGGCAGTGGTCATCCTCTTGGAGCAAAGGCTTGTGGAGGCGGGGGTGGGAACACACAGTTTGAAATCTATCGATACAATTATTGTAAGGGTTTCCGGTCGGCATTTCCAATTCCATTCACACACGAACTTTGGCTTATAACTTTGGATGTAATTGCTTTCGTTTAAATTGCTTTTTCCATTTATACAAAGTGACTGTTCCAATTTTCAACATTTTGGCAATGTCCTCATCTCTAATTTTAGGATTTTGGTTCTTAATTTCATAATAACTTTTTATCAATTCCTTTTGTTCGCTGTGGTGATGTTTATGTTTTGATGCTGCAAAAGAATTTTTAATTTTTTTAAAATAACAATTTGGGCTCGAAATACTCACCGGTTTGGCCAAGTTTTCGTTTCCACCTGGAAATTGTTCTATCAGTTATGCCCAACTCTTTTGCGACAGTTTCATCAATTTTGTGACGATAAGAGTTTTTGAATCCGGCCCGCTCTAACTCGGCTTTCTTCTGATCAAATTTCTCTATCAAATTTTTTCTCTCATTTTCTGGTTTTCTTTGAGTTAAGCCAAATTCTTTTTTCCATTTATATATTTTTTTGCGATTAATTTTTAAATGTTTAGCAATTCTATTGTCAATTTGATTCCATTCTTTTACCGAATATTTCCCTTTTTGCCTAAATTCGTCTTTCATTGCGTGGAATTTGTCAACAATTTTACGTTTTCGCTCATCTTCAGCAATATTTTCGTGTGAAGTAATTTCTATAATTATTTCGTTCTGTTCTTCGCCATTTTTGGCATTATGAGAGTGATCAGACTCTGTGAGAGGATGATTCTGATCACTTGAATTGGGTTCAATTTGTCCAAGCTGATCTGTTGAATTGGGTTCAATTTGTTCAAGCTGATCTGTTGAATTGGGTTCAATTTGTCCAATTTGGGTGTTTTGCCGGTCGATTTCGTGATGGAAATTGTGATCAAGCGTTAATTTATGCCATTCTTCAGCTTTTTCATTGTTCCACCAGCCTTCTCCGAATATTTCATCAATTATTTTGTCTGGTTTTTCATCCAATTTTAGTTTTACGGATTCGGCTTTGTCAAGTATATTTGTTGCAAAAAATAAGACCAACATTAAAATCCAAAACATATTTAACAAAATATTCACAAAATGAAATAAAATAAAAAAATGATGAGTTTTTTAGCCTAAATAAATTGGAGTCACTCGGAAAATCAATTGGGCCATCATTTTCCAATTTCTGCCAACCCTAAAATTATTAATCACAATTGGAGGAAATGGTGACAATTTCCGGTCGCTTCTATTAGAGACCGGATGATCAGAGAAGTTGTAAGGGATACATCCAATTTACCGAGACTCTTTTCCTAGTGCCAACAATTTTGCAGCAAGCTGTGAAAGTAAGCGGGTAAACGGTTTTCCCTAGTTATATTTTAAGCTCCACTAACAATTTTACACTAAAACATTAGCATCAAAATGAAGAAAAATCTCGAAATATGGTTATAAAATATGGATGAAAAATTGAAAAATATGGAGCAAATATGGGCAAAATTGCAAAATATGGAGCAAATATGGGCAAAATTGCAAAATATGGAGCAAATATGGGCAAAATTGCAAAATATGGATAAAAATTTTTTCAAATATTGCAAAAAATGGGCAAGATTTCCTAATAGAAGTAATAAAAATTTTATATGCAAATTAAAGGCATTTCAGAGAAAATTTTTGAAAAATTGCGAAATATGGAAAAAAATGGATTATAAAATGGGCTCTAAAAGCTCCAACCGAAGCTAGAAACACTTTTTATGGCATAGTACGCTGTTCCGATGGATTTCCATAGAAATCGCGGCATTGGTAATATCATTTTTAAATTTAGAAAAGTAAAAATTGCATTTAAAAAATTTAATCGACAATTTGTTTGGTCACCTGAATCAGTCCATTTTGGTGCGTCGAAAAAGAGAAATTATTAAATTAAAAATAAATGGATTTTCCCTCGGGGCGTAGAAACTCCGGTAAATAAGTTACGACAAAGAATTTAAGCACTGAGCAGCGATACGAGCAATGGCTGGAATCCTTCCAAATTTATTCGGGAAAAATAACCTCTGAATTTAGGGGCATTTATATGAAATTCCAATTAATTTAGAAATTTAAACGGAAATTCTAATTATCTCACCCCAATCAACAATATTCCTGACATCTCTATTGTGATAGCAGTGTTTTGTGGTCGGGGCGCTTCCGTGTGCCAGGGCCATCGACATCAAAAAAATGTATGTCCTCATCTCTAATTTAAAGATTTTGGTCCAACCTCTTGAAGAACATTGGATTTGAATCAATCAATAACTTTAAAAATTGAACAGAAAGAAAATGTGAAAAAAAGAAATGATGGACGTCGTATAAATGCTGATCAAAGTTTTAATGAGAACTTTGAAATTAATGATGGAATGATTTTGGACTGGTAGACAAACATCGCGGAACACGTTGGTCACAGATCATGGATAGGTAAAACGATGCCCGTAACAGAAAATGCCATAAAGATAAATGCCAAAAGGGAAAAGTTCAAAGAGAGAAAAATGCCAACAGGGGGCAAATTTGGGGTTCTTTCAAACATTTACCATTCAAATATTTCCCGAATTCGAGTTGCCAATTTCCTGACTGACCATTTTCGCCGGCATTCTCTTCCCACAGAATGTCCATCGACAGATTTGGGTGCAATTGCTGTTGTATAAATTGCTTTTTCCAATTATACAATGGGCATCTTCCAATTATTAACTTTTTTTTGGCAATGTTCGCGTCACTAATTTTAAGGTTTTTGTCCATTTTATAATAACGTTTCATCATTTCCTTCTGTTCACTTTGGTAGTGTTTATTTGATTCTGTAAAAGAATTTTTAATTAATATAAATAAATGAATAAATTAATAAAAGTATTACTCACTGGTTTGGCCAAGTTCACTTTTCCAAGCGTAAATTGTTTTAAAACTGAGACCCAATTCTTTTGCGACAGTTTCATTTATTTGACTGGGATAAGAGTTTTTGGTTCCGGCACGCTTTAACTCGGCTTTTCTCTGATCAAATTGCTCTATCAAATTTTTTCGATCATTTTTTCTTTTTTTGACTTAGGCCAAATTTTTTTTTCCATTTATATATTTTTGTGCGATTGACTTTTAAATGTTTAGCAATTTTTTCCTCAATTTGCATTACATTTTTTGATTGGACTAATTCACTGAATATTTTTAAAAACTTTATTCGAAGTTGGGTATCTTAAATACCTTACAAATTAGTGTCATAAATGCAGAAAACCAATTTTCTTAACAAATATCGTTAAAATCTTTTGAAAATTTTCCCGGCCGACCCCTGCCATTCCTAAAAAGCTTCAAAAAAGTGTCCTTACATGGTTGCAAATCCCTTAACAAATTGAGTCAAAAATTCAAAATTTTCAAAACCCTTTTTCATTGAAGTGAAATAATTTATCAGTTGTTGAGTAACCAATGGGGTTTTAAGGTTGAGAAATATAAGCCACCCCATTCAATACGCAACTCCGATGGCGAGGCTCACGAACGCGCCGCATCGTTATTCTTGGCTTGCCGGACCAACAATCGACAGTGCCATCTGAACGCGCTCAAGGGGATCACAAACTGGTGACCGATGTCCTCGACCGGCGGGGTCGAGAATTCCCGGTTTCAATTTACCGAATGGGGAGGCCACCCAACCCAGCCAGCAAGGGTCCGTTCTGATTCAATTCTAATCGCTCAATTGACAAAACCTTTTTTCATTGAATTTTGTTAACTGCTCAAGCATCATTTGTAGATCCATCGCCAATAAAAGGTAAATCCACACAAATTTCTGCCATCGTTCAATCATCAAAATGAGGGGTGGCGGAGTAGCCCTCCTGCTGGTCGATGCCCGTATATCGCTCCGTTTCATTTTCGCTCTATCTTCCAAAGGGTTCGAAGTTGATCTTCTAGGCACTAAGTACTGCTCATATTAGATTTGTTGCCGTCTACTTTTCACCTTCCAGCACTAAGGTAGAAAAAACTCAACTCTTTAAAACCATCCAAAGCTCACCTCACCCCCACCATGGTTATCACCGAAGACTTCAACTGCTCACTCAACTAGTCTGACGTAAATTTCAAGGCTCACCCCATTATGGACCTATCAGCTGTGCTTGGATTTTTCAACATGTAACCGTTCCTACGCGGGGTTCACACATCCTGGATCTCTGTTTAACTAATGCCCAGGAAATCATCACCTCACTTACGGTAGATCCAGGAATGTCAACATCTGACCCCCACTCCTTCCATTTTAAATTAAAACATCCCACGCTATCCAAACCCAAACCGATATTCGTCAGGGACATGTCTGATTAGCGAGTAGATTGGGGCTGGGTCCTGCCACCAAACGCAGTGCTGAAGGACCCATTCGCCTGGGAGGGCTGGCGCTCAGACGGAGACTGCTGGATGCCGGCGTTCGCGCCGTGCGGGGGGGGGAGGAAAAAGAAAAAAATAAGAAATTAAGAAGTGGAAAAGGCGATAATAAGGGCCACGGCCCGGGGAGAGGGTGACCCGATCGGAGACTCCTGCTCCTTGGGGGGTCCATATAAGATTGGACTAAGCGGGATCAAGACTATTTTGAGAACCAGGGTTGTTTAATCGAATTTTTCGTTGATGTAGAATAATCGCTAACAAAGGAGGGCCCCAAAGTGTTTGCGGAGTTTCGGGATGAAACTTGGCACACCGATAGATCACCCCCATATTTCTACCACAGAGTGGCATTCATTTTTGCTGCGGACGCCTGGGGAACAAGTTAAAGGCTCTCAAAGTTTTAAGTTTTCAAAAGTAGACTTTTTCCAAAATTTCTTGAAAAAGTAAATATTACAATTATTTCTACCTTTTACGGTCATTTGGTAGTGAAATTTTTCTAATGAAAGCCGCGTTAAAGCTATTTCAAGCCCAATGTTATTAATTTAATTAAATTTTATTATCTTCCAAAGCACCAAACTAGGGTTGTACGGGATCGGTACCGGGACCGGGACGGGATTTCCCGGTTTTTCTGGTCCCGCCGGGACCGGAACCAACCGGGGAAAGTACACCCCTAATGATGGCATCATCGACCGACAATTTCAACCTTTTTTACTTACCTATGTCTCAAGTATGTCGATGGTCTAGTGGTTTCTCTTTTTGGTGAGTCTTATGTTATGGGTTGGGTTCGAACCCGCTTGAGTGCGAGCACTTATTTATTGGTTTTCCCCTCTAATCAAATAGGCATCCCCTAATTAATAAAATAGTTTTAAATAATATACGAATCTTTTTTAATTAAAAATTGTGCAACAAAAAAAATAGATACAAGAATTTTTGAAATAAATTCATCGCGTCTTTGAATTTTTGCTTCAATTTCCTTAACAAAGATTGCTTAATTTTTGTAAAATTTCTCCGGCGCGCCTGTCGGCACCGCCGAACATCCTCCACTCTTACGTAAACCAGTTTATAATTTTTTACGAGCAATTGTTAAAAGAGCACAAAATTACAACAAAAAAGCAAATAATGATCGAATCCTGATTATTAAACATTTTAGACCAAGATTTATTTTTCAAAAATTTGAATCATTTAATGCCAAATCGGTTTTTTCAAATCATGGATTCTTTATTAACTACTCTCAGAATTTATATTCACAATTTCTTGAACATTTGCCGCGGCATTCTCTTCCACAGAATGTCCATCGACAGAATTTTGATGCATTTGCTGTCCTTTAAACAGTTTTTTCCATTTAAGCAAAGTGAATCTGCTGATGTTCAGGCTTTTGGCAATGCCCACCTCTTTAATTTTAGGATTTTTGTCCTTAATTGCATAATATCGTTTCATCAATTCCTTTTGTTCGCTGTGGGAGTATTTATGGTTTGGTTCTGTAAAAGTTTAATTAAAATAAATAAATAATAAAATTGGGCTCGAAAAACTCACTGGTTTGGCCAAGTTCACTTTTCCAAGCGTAAATTGTTTTAAAACAGAGGCCCAACTCTTTCGCGACAATTTCATTTATTTCATTTTGATGAGAGTTTTTGATTCCGACACAATTTAACTCGGCTTTTCTCTGATCAAATTTCTCTATTAAATGCTTACGTTCTTCTTGTTCATATGACACCTTTTGACTTAAGCCAAATTCTTTTTTCCATTTATATATTTTTGAGCGACTGACTTTTAAATGATTAGCAATTTTATCCTCAATTTGATTTCTTTCTTTCCTAGGGAATTTTCCTATTTGCTTTAATTCGTCTTTTATTGCGTGGAATTTGGTGATAATTTTACGTTTTTCGTTTGAAGTAATTTTTGCTATAATTTTTTTCTGTTCTTTACTATTTTTGGCATTCTCAGTATGATCAGTCTCTGTGCGAGGAGGATTCTGATCAGTTGAATTGGGTTGAATTTGTACAAAGTGATCAGACTCTGTGAGAGGAGCATTCTGATCAGTTGAATTGAGTTCAATTTGTCCAGAGTGATCAGACCCTGTGAGAGGAGCATTCTGATCAGTTGAATTGGGTTCAATTTGTCCAATCTGATCAGTTGAATTGGGTTCAATCTGTCCAATCTGATCAGTTGAATTGGGTTCAATTTGTCCAAACTGATCAGTTGAATTGGGTTCATTTTGTCCAATTTGGGTGTTCTGCCGGTCGATTTGGTGATGGATATTTTGTCCAAAGCTTGTTGGCACCGGCGTTTTCAAATCCTCGGCTTCACCTTTGTCCCACCAGCCTTCTCCGAATATTTCATCAAAAGTTTTGAGCTCCAATTTTACGGATTCAGCTTCTTCCAGTGAATTCGTTGCAAAAAATGACACCAAAATTAATAGCCAAAACTCTTTCATTTTAAACGGCAAATTCGATATGGTTAAATCACAAATCTTTACAATATGAACAAATAGCATTGATAAAAAATGATTGAAAGTAATAAATGACAATCCACGATTGAAATGGGCATCTTTTAATAATTATCCCACCCTAATCAATATTCTTGACATATCATAAATTTTTTCCATAATTTGAACCGGGACCAAATAAATATTCCTGACATCTCATAAATGTTTTTCCATAATTTGAACCGGGATCAAATCAATGACATCTCATAAATATTTTCCTAAAATTTTAACCGGGACCAAATCAATATTCCTGACATCTCGTAAGATGCAACATTGAGGGGCAGAGCGATGGAACGGAATGTAAATATAGGAGGAAGAGATATAACGGGGGGGAGGGCGGTTAGAGAACATAATTGTCTTGGGGGAAGATGTTAGGCCACTGAAAGTGGCGATCGGAGGGGAGATATTGTCGCCTTCCCTCCCTCCGTCCGTTTTATGTTTTGTGAAAAGAAAGGGAAAGGACGGAACGGAGGGGGGGGGGGGGGGGGGGGGGGGAAGCCACAGGGGAACGAGTCGGAAAGGGGGGGCGGCGTTTCATTCGTCGCCGATCTCTTCCTCAGGGGTTGCGCGGGCTCTGTCCGCGACACCCTTTTCTCAAAATGTTTATCGCCCAGGAAACTACCCACGGCACGGAAAAGGCGATAACAAATATAGGTTGATGGATGGATAGACGAATGGGTAGGTCGACGGATTAACGAGCAGTAAATGGAAAAATGGCGAACGGAGAAGTGAAGTCAACAACAGAAAAAAATGGGGCAAAACGAATGAATGGAGACGAACGGAATGGGTGGTCGCAGAAGGCGGAATGAATGACCCAAAGTCTCTCTCCCACACCAGGTATCAAATATTCCCCGAATTCAGCCCAATTTCATGTACATTTCCATCGACAGAATTTTGATAAAATTGCTGTCGTTTAAATTGTTTCTTCCAATTACACAAAGTTCGTGATCCAATTTTCAACATTTTTTTGGCAATTTGCTCGTCACTAATTTTAGGATTTTGGTCCTTAATTTTATAATAACTTTTCATCAATTCCTTTTGTTCGCTGTCGGAGTATATATGGTTTGGGTCTGTTAACGAATTTCGAATTAATTTAAATAATAAAATTAGGCTTGAAATACTCACTGGATTGGCCAAGTTTTCGTTTCCAATTGGAAATAGTTCCAAAACTGAGGCCCAATTCTTTTGCGACAGTTTCATTTATTTGACTGGGATAAGAATTTTTGATTCCGGCCCACTTTAACTCGGCTTTCCTTTGATCAAATTTCTCTACCAAATTTTTTCGATCATTTTTTTTGTTCCCAAAGTTATGCATTCTTCGAGTTAGGTCGAATTCTTTTTTCCATTTATATATTTTTGAGCGATTGACTTTTAAATCTTTAGCAATTTTCTTTTCAATTTGAGTCCATTCTTTATTTGAATATTTACCTTTTTGCTTAAAATCTTTTTTTATTGCGAGGAATTTGTCGACAATTTTACGTTTTCTCTCATCTTCAGCGTTTGATGTAATTTTTTGCATTATTTTGTTCTGTTCTTTACCATTTTTGGCAGTATCAGAGTGATCAGACTCTGTCAGAGGAGGATTCTGATCAGTTGAATTGGGTTCAATTTGTCCAAGCTGATCAATTGAATTGTGTTCAATTTGTCCAAGTTGGGTGTTCTGCCGATCGATTTGGTGAAGGGCATTTTGTTCTAGCGTCAATTTATGCCATTCTTCGTCTTTTTCATTGTCCCACCAGCCTTCTCCGAATATTTCATCAAATATTTTGAATGGCGTTTCCTCCAATTGTACGGATTCGGCTTTGTCGAGTGAATTTGTTACGAAGAATGACACCAAAATTAAATTCCAAAACAAATTCATTTTATTTGGGGAATAAACTTTAATTTAGAGATACCTATATATGAAATTCCAAAATTTTTTTTTTTTTGAATGTTAATAAGATTTCTTAAGATTTTTAAATTTTAAGGAATATATAATTACAATTATTAATAATTAATATTATTTAGCTTTGATTAAAAAATGATTGAAAGTAATAATGTTATCAGCCAACAATTGAAATGGGCATTCACCTAAATCATAAATAATTATCTCATCCGAATCAATATTCTACAACTCATAAATATTTTATTTTCTAATAATTATATTCGCATTTACATATGGAAGCGGGCACCAATAGCATATTTCGACCAAATTTTGGCATTTTTGGACAAAAAATTTAAAAAATTGCACCCAAAATCATCGTGGCTGTTTTATTTTCGGTGCATATTTTGGCGAAAAAAAATACGGAACGCAGAATCAGGCATGGACACGGATGTCCGGATATCCTCGGATATATCCGGATACGGACGGATACGGATACAGAATTTCAAAAGGTGACGGACACGGATATGAAAGTCAAATCCGCGGATATCCGTATATTTGAGTACCAATGTTTTTTATAACATTTTTGATTTTTGCAGAGGAAGGGCGGTGGTCTTTCATACTTTTGACCAAAAAATTTCATAATTTTTTACATTCACTCCAATTAAAACTATGGTCTAGTGGTTTTCTCTGCGACGTGTCAAATGTTGTGGGTGGGTTCGAACTCGCTTGAGTGCATGTACTTATTTATTGTTTTGCCTAGAGTCACAAAAACGCTTCCCCCATTAAGAAAAGTTTTTATGTTAAAAAGCAACGCCCTGCGGACAGTCCCCTTTCACACCCCCTTCAAACTCCTCCTAACATTTTTTATAAAAAAGATTTTAGAAAAAATTCTTCACATCTTCATGAATTTTTGCTTCAATTTCTAAATAAATAATGCCAATTTTTGTAAAAATTCTCCTGGCGGCGCCTTTGGGAAAAAATTTTCACAGCGGATATGGCAGATATCCGCGGATTGGATACGGATATGAATTTCGAAAAAATGAGACGCATACAAACGGACACGGGTTTAAAAAGCACGGATATATCCGGACACGGATTTAAAAATTTGTATCCATGGCCATGCCTGCGCAGAATACAGAATACGGACAGACTACAAATACTGAAGTTTACGGAATACGGAACGAAAAGACACGGTCAAAATTTTTGGTAATAGTTTGGCTAGTGCCTCACATTTAAAAAAATAATAATTTTTAAAAATGTTGTCGATTTTTAAATTTTTCAAAAATGCATTTTTTTTTTGCAAATTCTACTTCTTTTGGGGCGCGGGTGGGTCGGCGGTGCCGATAGGCGCCGCCGGGAAAATTTTTTTGATTTTGATGACAATTTCTTAAATTGGCCCAAGAATGATAAACTTTGTGAGTCAAAAAGGTTCCCTCTCTAGTTTTTTTTCTCAAAATTGCATTTCGGGGGGGGGGGGGGGGGGGGGGGCCAGCTCCCCCCCTGGCTACGCACTTGGTAGTCGGTATACCCCTGGGGCAAGTTGGGAATCCCCCCATAAGCGCGCATACACCTCCAAAGAGCCATTCGTTGACATTTGCCCTAAGTTGTCTTCGATTGTATGGGGCACGACTTCGTCCCATCCGCAGCCGCCAGCCCGAGCAGCCGCGAGAAGAGGCGACGGGCGTCCCGACAAATCCACCCCGACTCCGAATGCCACAAGGCGCCCCCTTCCAGCCGCCATGCGCAGGCAGTTTATTCGCCGCTTGAGTCAAGAGAGAGCACGCGTATAGATTTCTCTCTACATTGCGCGATGAAACCCGCATTGTCGCTCGCACTGCTCAGTCTGGAGACCTTTTATTCGTCTCTGCTTGCTCAAGCGCTCGACGAAAGGGACGGCGGCATAAACCTAAGCCTAGGACCCGGGTTCCTTGCCCCATTCAAACAAACTGCCCCAACCCCTTCGTCCATTTCCCTGAATTCCTTCTCAGCCCCGTGGGTCTTCCGTCCTGTGAACTGGCCAGCTCAACCGCTTCACTATATAAGCGATATTTGGCAATTTTTGGTGCATATCGAGCAAGGCCTTATTTATAAATGTCAAAATTTGTTAAAATCATAAATACCAAATCGTTGACCATTCATTCAAATACTTTCGGAATTCAAGTTCTCAATTTCCTAAACTGCGGTCCCCGAACAACCGTCTCGTCGTCGGCGTTCTTCGGCGGGTTTTTCTTGCGGGCGGTTTAGTCTTCGGATGCAAGGTGTGATCACCCTCAACCACGATGGCGGCGTCATTGTTCCGTCCGTCTTTGGACCGGTAGCCGTCAAACGGAAAAGTCGGAGCAACAAGTCGAAGAAGCAAGTGTGGATTTCATTTTCACAGGAAGAAAAAAGAGGCTAATGTAAATGTAATTGTTTTGACTGTTCCGGAAAAAAAAGATAGATCAGAAAGCGCAGACATTGTAGAAAAGGAAATTTTTAGTTATCTCAGCTGAAAGTTGGAGAAACATCTTACCTAATCAATATTCCTGAGATTTCATAAATATTTTTTTTACTACATTTATTTTTCATGCCCAAAAATACACAACATAAAATACAACTTTTTTTGCACAATAAACCCTTAAAGAACAAAAGTTTTCAAGCAATTCCGAAAAAAAATACATAACAATTTTTTAAAAAAATTTTATATTTCAAATCTGAAATACCTGGCTGATAATCAAGTTTTTAAAATATTATGTATTATTATTTTTACACACGTTTTTGCATTTTTTGCTTTTGAGTTCAACTTTTTGCCACTACTTTGCCATTTTTTCAACTAGTTAAATGTTTCGAGATTTTTTTTTATATTTTTTCCAAATCGTTGACCATTCATTTAAACGATCCCCGATTCGAGTTCTCAATTTCCTGAACATTTGCCGTGACATTCTCTTCCACAGAATTTGGATGCAATTGATGTCGTTTAAATTGGCTTTTCCATCTAAACAAAGTGTTTTTTCCAATTTTCAACATTTTGGCAATGTCCCCGTCACTAATTTTAGGATTTTGGTCCTTAAGTTCATAATAACATTTCATCAATTCCTTTTGTTCGCTGTGGCCGTACATATGGTTTGGTACTGTAAAAGAATTTTTAATTAATATAAATTAAATAATAAATTTGGGCTACTCACTGGTTTGGCCAAGTTCACTTTTCCACTTGTAAATTGTTCTATAATTGAGGCTCAACTCTTTTCCGACAGTTTTATCTAATTCATTTTTATATGAACTTTTGAATCCGGCCCGCTTTAACTCGGCTTTCATTTGATCAAATTTTTCTACCAAATGTTTACGTTCTTCTTTTTTATAGAATACTTTTTGATGAATGCCAAATTCTTTTTTCCATTTATATATTTTTGTGCGACAGACTTTTAAATGTTTAGCAATTTTATCCTCAATTTTAGTTCTTACTTTGTAAGGAAAATTTCCTTTTTGCTTAAATTCTTCTTTTATTGCAAGGAATTTGTCAACAATTTTACGTTTTTGCGCATTTTCATCAATATTTTTGTCAGTAGTCATTTGTCTTAGCTGATCTGTTGAATTTGGTTCAATTTGTCCAGAGTGATATGTTGAATTGTGTTCAATTTGCCCAATTTGGGTGTTCTGCAGGTCGATTTGGTGAAGGGCATTTTGTTCAAGCGTCAATTTATTCCATTCTTCGTCTTTTTCATTGTCCCACCAACCTTCTCCGAATATTTCATCAATTATTTTGTGTGGCGTTTCCTCCAATTGTACGGATTCGGCTTTGTCCAGTGAATTTGTTCCAAAGAATAAAACCAAAATTAAAATCCAAAACTCTTCCATTTTTATTTGCGCAAAATAACCTCAGAATTTAGGGACATTTATATGAAATTCCAATTAATTTAATAATTTAAAAGGAAATATTGAAAAATCTGTCAATTTGTGTTAAAGAATTTCTCTTAAAATTTTCTAATTTAAAAAAATAAATTATTCGAATTTTTAAATATTTAAATAAAGCTTTGATAAAAAAAAAAAAATAATAAAATTGAATGGGCATTCATATAAATCATATTCTTTAAAAATTTTTCTCCCAATCAATATTGCTGACAATATTTAAAATCAATTTATAAAAATAGCGATCAATTTTGAATAGGCATTTCAATCATTTATAATTACTCTTGAAAAAGTGGCATTTTTGTCAAGATGAATACATTTCGCGTAGCTTTTCCTCTAATTTTACGAATCGGGACATTTTAGCATAACGTATTTCCTGTAATACTAGTCCCGGGGTTAGTATTTTTCACCCCTCGCCAAATGGGGTTAGTATTAGAGGGGGGGAGGGTTTCTAATTGAGGAGAGGTTAGTATTACAGGAAAAACGGTATTCTACCGGTTACATCTGTACTTAAATCTGAAGGTTCTGTGAATAGCTGTCCTTTATGTCCTTGCGTTTTGTCCATACCCATGATTTGGCGCTTTTTGTCCTTGTTTCAATAATCCCACGCTGCCCAGCGTCAGGGCTGCCGCCTCTCTTCCAGCTCGAGCGGGTTGCACACCACACGGATCGGCCAAAGGTTCTCCACCACAAATTGGGATGGGGGTCGGTCCGCCGTTCGAGGAAGAATGGCCATGATGACATTGTACAAGCGGTCCTGCTGCTCGGGGTTTTGTCTCCCCCGTCATCGCTACTGTTCGGTAATACGGAATGCCCAAAAATACGGAATTTCTCAACTTGTTAAGATAAAAATTTTAAAAACGAAATTTTTTATAGCTTTTTAGGAGTGGTACGGGAAATTATTTTTGGAAACATGATTTATTAAGAAAATTGGTCCAAAAATTACGAATGTTGCAAACCAAAAGGGGCAGTTCCCCCTTCAATTCAACTGATCAAAATCCTCCTCTCACAGAGTCTGACCACTCTGGACAAATTGAACCCAATTCAACTGATCAGAATCCTCTTTTCACAGAGTCTGATCACTTTGATAAAGCCAAAAATGTCGAAGATAATATTGCTGAAGATGAGCGAAAACGTAAAATTATCGACAAATTCCACGCAATAAAAGACGAATTTAAGCAAAAAGGAAAATTTCCAGTAAAAGAATGGAATCAAATTGAGGTGAAAATTGCTAAACATTTGAAAATAAATCGCACAAAAATATATGAATGGAAAAAAGAAGAAACATTATTATAAAATTAAGGATAAAAATCCCAAAATTAGCGATCTGGACATTGCCAAAATATTGAAAATTGGAAGTGCCACTTTGATTAGATGGAAAAAGCAATTTCATCCAAATCCTGTGGAAGAGAATGCCGCGGCAAACGCTCAGGAAATTGGAAACTCGAATTCGGGAAATATGTGAAATGGCCAATGTTTAAAAAATTAGAAAAAGAAAATTGGCCTCAAATTGATCAAAACACGAATCGTCTAATTGTTGCTTTCCCTTTATCGTTTCGCAATGTTAATATAAATTATTAGAAAAGATTAAAAAATATTTCCCCACCAAAATATGCCATCCAATTGACGCATATTTCATGCAACTCTCGTCCTGACAGTTTTAGAACGAATCATTTTTTAAAATTTTAAACCGGTTCAAAACCCGCTTTACATTCTCAATTTTTATTTTCTATCAACAAATTCGTAACGTTAAAAGCCTATATGAGTGATTTTTCCCTTTTTAAATCAGTGGATAACTGAGTCCCCAGTCAAAATACACTTCAGTCCCGTGTCTGTAACTCTTCGGGGAATGGTTGCCGCAAAATTTTTTTTCGGATTCTTACATTGCAGACGGAGAGGAGTCGATTGATATACATAATTTGTTCCGTTTTGCCTCTGGGCCATATGATCCATATTTACCGCTTTCCAAGGAGCTGATGATCAATCATCAAGTCCGGTTTGCACTTCGTTACTTCAACCATTATCAACTTCAATAAGAGAGTGGGTGGAGGGAGTCCTCAGCACGACAATTGACGAGTCTGCTGGGGACGATCGTATCGGGTGCTTCGAGCCCGATGTGCCGATTAAAGCACGCGGAATTGATCTTCTTTGTGATTACAGAGGCAAGCAGACAATGAAAGCGCTAGGAGAATTGCGCACCGTGTCACACTGGGTTGGGGTTCGTTAGGCTTAGGCCTAAGCCACCCTGAGCTAAGGGGTTCGTTAGGCTTAGGCCTAAGCCACCCTGGCTTGGGGTTCGTTAGGCTTAGGCCTAAGCCACCCTGAGCTAAGGGGTTCTATCGGCGCATCAAACATCATAATTTCAGACCATTTTGTATAAAAATTTTTCAAAAATTTTACCCGTGGTGCGCAATTCTCTGTGTTAGTGCGCAATTTTTAGTGCGCAATACTCCTCTTTTTTTTGCTGGTGCACAATTCTCCGATAACTGCCGGACTCGAACCCACGTCCTCCACCCAATCCGTGGGCAGCTCTTCCAACTGAGCTACTGGGGCGTCCCATTTGCCTTCTTTATGGATGATCTTTTGCCCCCGCCATCAGGGAGCTCAGATCACCATCGAGGAAATATGGCAACCGAGTCCAAAAATATGGCATTTTTATGGCAGTTTTCTTAAGAATTTTCAAAAATGCTAATTTTTTTGTTGCGAATTCTGCTTCCTTTTGGGGGTGGCGGTCGGCGGTGCCGATAGGCGCCGCCGAGAAAATTTTGAATTTTTGACTCAATTTGTTAAGAGATTTTCAACCAAAAAAATTCAAATTGTATGAATCAAGGAGCACTTTTTCGGGAATTCTCATTTTTCCATTAAAATATGGCAAATTTCCAAAATTATGGCATTTGCCATCAAATGAGGGCATTCTGAGCTCCCTGCCCGCCATAGGCGTTTTAACCGTTCGCTTCCAACCAGCGGAACACTCAAATCCTTACACAAAGATAAGAATAATTTGGAGCTTAGCGTTGTTGACGAAGATGACGATTAGCTTTATTTCAGTGGACTTTTTGGCATTAAGCGTATGAGAGGGGAGGAGCGGTGCCGCTGGGGAAATTTGAAAATTTTGACCAAATTTGTTAAGAAATTAGTCCAAATTTGCAGAAGTTAGTCAATGCATGCGGTCTTTGTTTGGGGCGTAGTGATGCACGAGAGTCTCGAGTATTGAGTCTCGACTCGAGAAAAATCTCGGGTTTTTTGGGTATCGGTCTCGGTATCGAGTATCGGGGTCAAGTCTCGGTATCGAGTCTCGGGGTCAAGTCTCGGTATCGAGTCTCGGGGAATTTTGGGTCTCGTGCATCACTAGCATTTAGTTCGACGGTGCCGTCGGAAAAAGAAAAACCTCGAAATTATCGAAATCGAAAGGTTTCGACGAAGCCCTGCTTGAAACTCGAATTTTTGCTATTCAATCGATCGTCATTTTTATAAAATGATTATTTGAAGGAAAAATATTTATGAGATGTCAGGAATATTGATTCGGGTGAGATTTATTAAAGAATATGATTTATTTAAATGTCCATTAAATTGTAGGTTGTCATTTATTACTTTCAATAATTATTTTTACCAAATCTAGGTAAATAATTTATTAATAAAATTATTATTATTTTTTAAATTTTAAGAAAATTTTAGACAGAAATCTTTAATTCCATATTCGAATTTTCAGTATTAAATTATAGAAATTAATTGGAATTTCATATAATCTGTAAATTTAGCGGTTGCTTTGTTCAAATAAAATGGCAAACTTATGGATTTTAATTTTGGTGGCATTCTTCGGAACAAATTCACTGGACAAAGCCGAATCCGTAAAAGTAAAATTAGAACTCAAAACATTTGATGAAATATTCGGAGAAGGCTGGTGGGACAAAGGTGAAGCCGAAGATTTGAAAACGCCGGCGCCAACAAACTTTGGACAAAATGTCCATCACCAAATCGACCGGCAGAACACCCAAATTGGACAAATTGAACCCAATTCAACTGATCAACTTGGACAAATTGAACCCAATTCAACTGATCAACTTGGACAAATTGAACCCAATTCAACTGATCAGCTTGGACAAATTGAACCCAATTCAACTGATCAGAATCCTCCTCTCAGAGAGTCTGATCACTCTGGACAAATTGAACCCAATTCAACTGATCAGCTTGGACAAATTGAACCCAATTCAACTGATCAACTTGGACAAATTGAACCCAATTCAACTGATCAGCTTGGACAAATTGAACCCAATTCAACTGATCAGAATCCTCCTCTCAGAGAGTCTGATCACTCTGATAATGCACAAAATGGCGATGCCGAAGATGAGCGAAAACGTAAAATTGTCGACAAATTCCACGCCATGAAAGACGAATTTGAGCAAAAAGGAAAATATTCAACAAAAGAAAGAACTAAAATTGAGCAGAAAATTGCAAAGCATTTAAAAGTCAATCGTGCAAAAATATACAAATGGAAAAAAGAATTAGCCTTAAGCCAAAGAAATCCAAAAAATGAGCGACAAAATTTGGTAGAGAAATTTGATCAAATGAAAGCCGAGTTAAAGCGGGCCGGATCCAAAAATTCATATAAAAATGAATTAGATAAAATTGTCGCAAAAGAATTGGGCCTAAGTGTTGCAACAATTTACAGTTGGAAACAAAAACTTGGCCAAAACAGTGAGTGTTTCGAGTTTAATTATTTATTTAAATTAAATTAAAATCCTTTTACAGGAGCAAATAATTACGCCCATAACAAACAAAAGGAATTTTTGATGAAAAGTTATTATAAAATTAAGGCCAAAATTCCTAAAATTAGTGACGAGGACATTGCCAAAATGTTGAAAATTGGAAAAAACACTTTGTTTAGATGGAAAAGCCAATTTAAACAACAGCAATTGCATCCAAATTCCGTCGATGGCCATTTTGTGGAAGAGAATGCCGCAGCAAATTCAGGAAATTGAAAACTCAAATTCGGGGAGAATTCAAATTGGCCAATGTTTGAAAAATGAGAAAAAGAAAATTGGCCTCAAATTGATCAATGCTTTTCCTTTATCTTTTCGCAATGTTAATATAAATTAAAAATATTAAAAAATATTTCCCCACCAAAATATGCCATCCAATTGACGCATATTTCATGCTTAACTCTCGTTCTGACAGTTTTAGAACGAATCATTAAAATAAATAAATCGATGCCTAAAAATATAATTTCATTCCATGCCCTGGGGCTGTTCATCGCCTCCGACACTCTTATTCTCGTCATCTGCAGCTGCTGCTGTTACTGCTTCCTCTTCTGCTCTGTTGATGCCGTTGCTGGTGTCCCGTAACGTGGACAACTGCGCGTGCAGTGACTGCAGGCGCGCAGCGCTCAGCTCGGCAACCTGCACAACAACAAATTATGTACTCCATTTTTTTGTTTATTGATTTTAATTTTTTGTTGTCATCATCATCATCATTAGGGCGTGTAATTATATGCACATAAATCTTCCATTCAATTTAAAATTTTCCTAAATCACGAAAAAGTCAATTTTTAGGGGTTTTTGAAAATTTTTAAAGTCAATTTTCAGGGGTGCATTTTTTGAAAATTTTTAAAAAGTCAATTATCATCGTCGTCATTGTAAATTCCACCAAACTCCAACTCGACCTGATGGTAGTGAAATGTTGAGCCCTGGTGCTCAGCGCCAACGCACACCTGTTCCCTGTACAAACGTGCGCGAGTGGTGTAAGTAGGGAAGAATTATGATTCCCCGCTGGTTGGACGAGGACGGTTAAAAAACGCCTCGGGCGAGGATAAAAAATCAATAAAGAAGGTGAAATGGAACGCCCCCGGCAACTCAGTGGGAAGAGTTCTCTCAGCCCACGGACTGGGTGTGAAGTGCGGTGGGTCCAGTCCCACCCACCCTCCGGCGTTCCAGTTTTGCGTATCTTCACGGGGACGAACTCCAACTCGTTCCCGGCCAACTCGTTCCCCTTTTCAACAGTTTTTTCGTCAAACATTTTACCATTCAAAACCATGCAATGGGTAGAAGAAGCTTTCAAACGCAAAAGCTAAGCGATTGGCCAACCTAAAAAAAAGTTATGGCCAAAAAAACGTTTTCTAGCCATAACTTTTTTGAGGCTTGGCCAATCGCTTAGCTTTTGCTTACTAATAGCTTCTCCTCCTCCTAAGCTTTCGAATGCTACCAAAAATGTTTGATTTAGTTAGCCTTGAAAGAAGATATAAAGTTGAAAAGGGGAACGAGTTGGGTGTGAACGCGTTGGGGGCCGGGAACGAGTTGGAGTTTTACCTTTCACGGAGGGTAAGCAAATATGGGAACCCCCCCCCCCCAAAAATCTAATTCTGAAAAAAAACAGCGCTCACATATAAGTGAGCTGTTCGGTGATGCCCCGCTGAATATCGCCCAGCCTCTGCTCGTACTTCTTGTACAGCTCCTCCATCTTCGCCTTTGACAGCTGAGAAAATTCGCGTTTAGAAAACAATGCGTTATGGCGCGCTGTGTTTCTTCAAAACTCAAACCTTGGCATTGCGCCCCCCCCAAGGCATATTGGCATTGCGCCCCCCCTCAAGGCACATTGGCATTGCGCCCCCCCCCAAGGCACATTGGCATTGCCCCCCCCCCCAAGGTACATTGGCATTGCGCCCCCTCCAGGGCACATTGGCATTTTCCCCCCCCCCCCGGGCATCCTCTCCAAAAACAAACAAAAAATTGCCAAATTTATACAACACACTGATGCCCCTCCCCGCAAGCGTTTGTGTCGCCCTCACCGGCTTGTCCTTGTCCAGACTGAGCAGCACCTCGGCCACCACCGTCAGCAGGTCGTCGATGCGCCTGTCCACCGTGTCCATGGACTGCAGGCGTTGGTCCAACGTCGGCGGGCACCTTTCCGCAACGTCGGCCATCAGCTGCTCCACCGGTAGCACAACCGGCTCAACGCTGGACGGACCGGCGGCGGCGCCGCCGGCACTGCCCCCGGTGCCACCATCGGTTGAGGAGGACATTGTCGGGCACAAAAAATTGTTGATTGATCGACGAAAGCTGACTATATGAGTTGGCTGGAATTGGGGAACCAACAAAAAAATGTGTGTGAATCGTGTCACAATTTAAAAAAGATTAGCCGGACACATACATAAAATGCCAAATGTGGACAAAAGGCCGACGACCTCAAACAAAATGGGACAAAATGCTGCCACAATTTCAGCAACAAAAAAAACGACCCTTTGTCTCGCGCTTTTTGGCTGAGTCGGCGTTTTGTCTTGAGCTGGCCGGGCCCGAGATTTTCGGAAAATTGGTTACAAAGAAAATTCGTGACCAGGAAAATTTCGAGTTTTTCGTTCTAACTTTTTTCAAACAAACACTAAACAATTGCTTAGCTTCTTTTGCAATTTACTCAACCCGTTTCGAGATCTTTCGATTCATACTAATTGCAATTAGTTAGACTTAGTATAAACAAAGTTAGCGCAGAGGGATGCTAGTTGTCTTGGGCGCGAACCACCACTACATACTCTAAGCATTTAGATTTGTTTGAAAAAAAGTTAAAACGAAAAAAAAACTCGAAATGTACTGGTCAGCAATTTTCCGGTACTCTCGATTCCGGTCGGGATCCCGGTCCCGGCAGCCAACTCATAGTTGTTTGCCCATTGAAAATATACAAACAAATTATTGGAAAAAGCATTGTCACGAAAAGCAACGATCAAATGAGAAATTTAATTGGAAAAAATGAGACAAATTTTAATTGTTTTTTTTCAACAACACTAATTTGTTCTCAATCGTTTATGCTTGCGGTTCGTCAGGTGGCTGAAATTCCTCGCGCTCCTTTCGCCAACGGGCAACAACATTCTGCGGCAAATCCTCCACGCGATTGTAGTTGCGACGCTTTGGACGAATCAGTCTGGAATTCAAAACAAAAGAAGAAGTTTTGTATCAATTTTAAATCGGGAATCAAGAGAGTAATTAGTATAGCCGAGATTTTTATTTCTTAAAATGTTTTTTTGTAGAATAGGATTTGACGAGAGAAGCCCAAAAATAGCATTCATTTCGAAAAATTTTAGAATTAGAGCGACTTTTTAGTCAATATAAATCAATATTTTAGGCATTTTTCTTGAGAAAAATGCAATTTTTACGCATTTTTCAGCAATTGAAAGAAATTCAATATTTCAAGCACTTTTTCGCGTTTTGAAAATAATAAAAAACCAAAAAAAGTTCATTAGATATTTTTGAAAAAATCAAAAAAATTTCCGACTTCAGAAGAAAAATGATGTCCTATTTCGCGTGCCATAATCCTTTAAATAAGTGTTCATAAAAGGAAGTGCATTGTAGAATTTAATTATATAATTTGATTATATTTGGGATTTGTATTGATTAAACGTGAAAATTGACAAACCAAAACCCACAAAAAGTGCCAAAATATTGATTAAAAAATGTGCTAAAACTAAAAAAATCCGGTAGAAAAATGCCTAAAGTATTGATTTATGGAAATGGCGAAATATTGATTTTTATTCTCAAAAGCCAAAATATTGTTTTTGTTTTCCAAGTTCTCGATCACCGGGGGGTGTCGTCTGTCTTTGCTGAATCATACGGTTCATCTACACCTCCCCCCACTTACCGTAAGTCGTCGCGCTCGTCCCGTTGCGGATCCATGAACAGGTACTCGTCCATCACGGCCATCTCCTCCTTCATGTGCTCCTTTTCACGCCACAGCACCTGCATCAGATGGGCCTGCTCGTCCAGCATTGGCACCTCGTACTCCTTCTCTTGCCCGGACGCCTCGGACGGCAAATAGTGCTCGGATGCGTACTTGCTGAACGGCGGGAGGGAAAATGGCAATTAAAAATCCGGGTTCGGAAGGTCTGATGCTTTAGCATCTCGTTTTGAGCTTTTTTTGATAAGCCGATGTTTCTTTTTAATTTGAAAGTGATGCTTTTTGTGGTCTGTAGACTTTTTGTGGGTTTTTTTTGGAAAATAAATTTTTAAAATTGCTTAATAAATTTGAATATTTGGCATAATGCTACCCAAAAATGGAAATGCAGCAACAAATGAGGTGCAGCAACAGGTAAGATCAAGCAAAATCGCCTCAGGGGATTATTAAGCAAAAATAGGGAAAAATCGATTTTTTGTATGTTTTTGTTTCAAATAAAATGTTCCGAACTGTGTGTGTGAATGAAGTGCCATGATATGACTAGAGACCGGACAGGAAAGGAGTCCAGACCAGGATTTTCCAGGACTCCTGATCCGGAAACCCGGGTATTTTCGTCGAAGCACCAGGATCAGGATATCCTGAAAACAGGATTTTTAATCCTGGTAAATCCTGATCTTTTCCAAATCCTGATCCGGGATTTTTCAAAATTCCGGGCTCTAGACATGACATGACATTTTTAAGGCGTATTAAAGTAATTAAAATTAGTAAAAAAATTGTTGTCCCCCACTCGTAGGTGAAGCCCATGAAGGAGGTGACCGTCCGTTTTGGTGGCGTTGCCCCGTCGCCCGTCTCCAAGCGCAAAAATGCGTCGTTTCGCTCGTGCACAATCGCCTCAAGTCGGTCCATACTCTGAACATTTTTTCTTGCCAATTCACCAAAAATTTTGAGTATAAAAATTGCTGAAAAATGATAATATGGATTAAAAACCCCAAAATATGTATGTTTTCATGTGCTTAGAAATGCCAAAATATGTATTAAAAACCTAAAAAATGCCAAAATATGTATTAAAAACCTAAAAAATGCCAAAATATGTATTAAAAACCTAAAAAATGCCAAAATATGTGCTAAAATATGTGCCAAAAATGGCCAAAATCTAGTCAGTTTATGCATAAAATTTTAAAAATTTAATCACTTTCAAGAAATGGTCATAATTGAAGTAAAAATAAAAATTTTTATATATAAATTAAAGGCATTTCAGAAATTTTCATTTTTTTGTTGGCAGAATTTTTAGTCGTGAAAAAGAATTTAGGGGTGCATTTTTTGAAAATTTTGAAAAAATCGATCCTTAGGGGGGTGTATTTTCGTTTTTATTGCATTTTCTTAAAGAATTTTTTGAAAAATGGCGAAAAAAAATATATGGTAAAACTGAAAATTATTAATCAATTATGACTCTAATTACATTTTTCTAGTTTTGTTTGCCCCACCTCTTTGACGCGAGCAATTCGCTCCGGGTTGGGCATGTCCAGGAAGCGCACTTTGTACGCATGGTCCATGGTCATCAGCATGTTGCGCTCCTTCAACAGCACGTACCACAACTTGTGCAAGTCCGAGTTGCTCTTCAGCCGAAGCTCCTCCTCCGTCCTGGCGATGGGTGTTTAAAATGATTGATGATTTTGTAAATGTTGTACTACAAATCCCGAGGCAGACAAAATTATTTTTGCGATTTTTTGAACGATCAGAAAATGGCGAAAATTCTAATCCCGGGCTCCATCGGATCGAATCCCCCAGTCTACCCCCCCCCAAAACCGTACTGCTCGTTCCCCCCCCCCCCCGAGCGATTTTCGACGCCTTTCAATCATAACCTTTCTTTGACAACCAAATTTTACAAATTTAGTAACATTCAAAAGCTTAATTTAAGCGGACTAAATTCTTTATTAACTTTTGAGAATGACAGAAAATAAAATGTCCGAAAATTTCGACTTTTTCGTGATCAGTAGTCTCTGTAACATTTTTGCAAGCTACTTGATCGATTAGCTTATACTTGCACAACTATTCTAAAACACTTAGAGCTTTTGAATAGTACTAAGATTTTAGAACTCAGGATTGACTAAGACCAGAGTTTTTTAAACTGACCGGGGGGGTGGGGACGAAGCGCAC
Organism: Globodera rostochiensis; assembly: GCA_018350325.1. Lineage (NCBI taxonomy): Eukaryota > Metazoa > Nematoda > Chromadorea > Rhabditida > Heteroderidae > Globodera > Globodera rostochiensis. The sequence goes on from JAEVLN010000005.1 coordinate 3,540,050, forward strand.
CCCCCCCCCCCCAAAATATGGGGTCGTCTTGGTGAAAAAAATCATTTTGATCAAAGCCGTCCACCAACCCACCACGAACGGCCCGGCCGATCGGACGGGTCCAGCGTGCCACGCTTTCCCCAGTTTTCAGGACGGTCAAAGAACTCGGCCAGCGCGTACACCTTTTTCTTCCGGCGCTTCACCTCCTCAACTTCATTTCCCTTCAAAAGTTGATTGGGGGTAGAACAACAACAACAACAAAAAATAGTCTGATCAAAACGTGTGATCAACCAATCACAACATGCACAAACATTTTACGCTAGTGTGAAGCGGGGCCGCCGCCGCAAAGACTGGTGTACTGAAATTTCCCATTTGGGACTGAAATTTGGTCCCGGAAAATTTTTATCGAAAATCCCGGTCCCGCTTCAGCATAATTTTAATGGTCCAAAACGATGCATCAATCAGATGATTCAGACAACTGAGAGGTGTTTAAAGCGATTAAGCAACCCAAGGGTTGACTCGAGACTTGACCCCGAGACTCGATTCGAGACTCTCGCGCATCACACGAATCAGTACAACGAAAGTTGTCGGGATCGGTGTCCGTACGTTTTGCCTCCGGTACGTTTTGCCTCCCCAGCAAAAATTCAACAATCCAAAAAACGCAACATTGCCAAAACGTACCGGAGGCAAAACGTAGTGTAACCATCGGGATCAGATCGGATGACTGACTCAAAAGACGGGTGAAAAGATGATCAGAACACCAACACAATATAGTATAGTATGTCACCACGCACCTTTCGCTTCTTCGACACGTTGTCCTTGCGCACCTCCATCGGGTCCCGGAAGCTGTTGGAAGAGGCCAACCGGCACTGCATGCAACAACTGTTCGGGACGCACAACACAAATTGGGCGGGGACGGCGGCGGCACGTCGTGCAAAGCTGAAAAAAAAATCCAAATTTCAAAACGCCGTGTCCTCGTCTGATTTCCATGAAAAGCCGCCCAACGCAAAAAATATGAACTAGAGACCGGTCGAGACGAGATCTCGTCTCGAGGATCTCGACCTCGAGATCTCGCTCGAAGCTCAAGTCCGGCCGACTTTTTTGAATTTTTCGGGGTTTTTGCTGGGAAAACCAAGGCGTAGCCAGGGGGGGGGGGAAGGGGGGGGGGGGGAATCCCCCCCCCCCCAAAATGAAATTTAGAAAAAAAAAACAAGAGGGGGGCCCTTTTGTTTTGCACTTTTATAATTTTTTTTTGACCAATTTTTTTAACAAATTGCCATCAAAAAAAAAAATTGCATTTTTGAAACTTTTTTGAAAATTCCTTCAAATAAAATACCTTGGCGCTCAAATGGGAAAGCCATTTGAGCGCCGCGCTCAGATGGTTCAAATTCCCCCTCCCAAAATTTTTTTCTGGCTACGGCCCTGGGGAAAACCCCCGACTTTTCTTCCCGCCCTGAGGGGTCGGGGACCAACCCTAGTTTATGACACGCGCAGGAAAACAATTACTAATGGGGGTAGGCGAATTTTTTTTGTTTGTTTGTAAAAAATAGGCGAGCTGCCAGGGTGGCATTTTTGTTAGAAATTCCTATGTTTCACACTTTTTTTTTTTTATTTTTGACTATTTTGTTTTATGTATTTTGAGAGAGGCTGCCCCTGGGGCTACAGGTGGACGCCGCCGCCGGGGACAATTAAGAACTTCAAAAAACAAACACTTACTGGTGGGCGGCCATCAAAAGTGCAACCATTTGGTGGAAAGAATAAATCCTGAAAACCCAAAATTGAATGAATTGAATGGCAGCGAATCAAATAGTAGGTATAGTAATGGAAACAATTGATCAGTAAATTGCAATAAATTCAAAAAAAAAACAAAATTATAAAAATTTAGTCATTGATGGCACGACAAAAGTGAGTGAGTGAATGAATATATATAAGTGCGAGAAATATCACAAAAACAAAAAACAAAAAAATTTATCGATTGATTGGCGCGCGCGTTGTGTTTCGCCGGAGGCGCGCGCGCGCGCACTCAGAAAAAGTTGCGAAAGAGGCGCGCACAATATTTGAGCCATGCCGGAATGAGACAGTCACGTCGAAGGAACGTGCTCGGGTCCAGCACCTCCGCATGGGCAAGCAGTGAATTTTTTTCCTGAAAATTTGTAGGAAAAAAAAGTTGTTTTTTGTTTTATTAACAAATTCTTGAGCCTTGCGCGAACGGACGTCTCGAGATTTTCGATAAAAAATGTTTGAGAATTGTGTGTTTCACTAAAAAAATTTTCGTGACGCCCACCTCCTCCCTCACCCTCCCCCCATCCGTGTCAGGTTCTAAATGCCAACCAGTCAAAATGCCAACCAGTTAGTTGGCATTTTGACCGTTTTTGGCATTTTGACCTAGCGCTCCCCCCCCCCCCCTCATCGCTTGCAATAAACGCCCGTGCCGCTCACCCGTACCTCGGCAATTCGCCCCTTCAGCGCTTCATTGTCCGTCACCAGCAACAGTTGGGCCTCCAGATCGCGCTGGGCCGACCTGAAACCTGTCAGCACGCATAAACCATACACAACAATTTCCGAGGCTCCTCAAAATGGTGACCAAAATTTTTTTGAAAATTCCCCCCCCCCCCAAAAAAACATTCAAAAATGCGATCGCACACAACAAACAGTCAGCAGAACTCTCTCTCTCTCTCTACTTAATTCTCGGGGGGTTCGGGCCGTACAAACCAACCAAAATTTGAGGAGCCCACAACGGTTGCAACGCGGCGACCACAACAATGCGAAGCCGTAGCAGCACCATCAGCAGCAGAACCCTGCTGCTGCTGCTGTTGACGCTCCTCCACCCAAAGGCCTTTGGCGTGGAAGGTCCAACCGGGCCGCACCCATTCAGCAAACGCTAGTCGATCTGCGGAAAGAGGCCCCAGAAAAATGACAAACCACTCAAAAAATTTTAGTAAAAATTCCCCAAACTGCTGACCTGCTTGATTAGCTTGGAGAGTGCGGCGCACAAACGCCAACGCGCAGTGTTCGTACAACGACGGAATATGCCCGGACAGCCCGTCCGCGCCGAGAAAACCGTTGGCCTAAAAATGGGTAAGTCCTAAATGGCTAAAAAAAAATTTTCTCTCTTTTTTTTCTTCAAAAAATTAGACTTTTTCAGTATTTTGCATTAAAAAAAATCGAAACCTTTGGCGATGCGAACACAATGTTGACCGGAAAACGGCACTTGTGCAGAATGAGGTCGGCGTACGTGTCGGAAAGGTTGAAATAGGCGGTCATCAATGTGAGCGCCATGTTGTTGCCGCCGCCGCCGTCGTCCTGCTGGACGTGTTCAAATTCAAATTGTTCAACAATTATTTCTGTGTGGGAGCACAAATTAGGCAGTTTTTGATTGGCTAACAAATTGAAAAATCAAAATTGTAAATTTTTCTTATTTTTTAGAATTCATTTGTAAAGAAAACGAATTTGTTTTTCTTACACTGAACAGCTTGCTGAACAATTCCACCTCCTGGTTCACATTGAACAGGCCCATTTGCAGGAATGGCACCACAAAAGTGCCCTCCTCCTCCTTGTTGTTGTTGTTGTACTGCTTGCCGTTGTCGTCGACGATGGCACAAGCGGAGGATGGAGAGCAGCCAGCAGCCGTCGCCTCGGCCACACGCGCTTTAAATTTGGTGAACAGTTTACAAACCGCGTCGTTGATCTGCCGTTGAATGTGCGGCAGGGAGCCTAAAAAATTCGTAGAAAATTTTTTTTTCTTGAAAAAAATTACACTAAATTTTTTAAAATCTTTTTTTTGGTGTGCTTGTCTCACCCGTCTCCGGATGCACCGGCGATGTTGGCCCCCCGGGGAATTCGTCAACATGGCCATCGGGTCGAAGACGGAAAGAGTGCGCGCCGACGACGTGAAAGAGGTCAACAAAAAAGTCGGCAAGCACCGGACAGTGTTCAATCAACAAATAGCGATCCTGACGGTTGACAAAGTACTGGTCGGACAAGTTGGCACTGAAAAATGCGTTCAAATTTATGAAAATGGAGAGGTTTTGGGTACTTTTCGGTTTTGTGCCTACACCTCAAAATTTAAAAAAAGGCAACAAAAGGCCGCTGGGATCATATATGGGGTTTTCAAGGGTGCTGATCACAAATCTGACAATATTTTTAAGATCTGACAACATCTAATATTTTAAAAATCTATAAAGTTCGTTAGGCTAGGCCTAAGCCTAACAAACCCCGAGCCAGGGTGGCTTAGCTTAAAGCGCTTTTGGGTGATTAATGGTGAAAAAAAATAAATCAAAAATCATAGATTTTCAAAATTTAGATGTTGTCGGATCTTAAAAATATTGACAGATTCATGATCAGTAGCCTTTAAAACCCCAAATGTTTTCAACGCCCTTTTGTTAACCTTTTTTTTTTAATTTTGAGGTGTAGGCACAAAACCGAAAAGTACCAGGTTTTGTCGAGAAAAACGGGCCAAAAAACTCCCTCAAATTGCAAAAACCAAACCAAAAATTTACATATTGTTCAAATTTTTGGAGAAAACAAATCAAAAAAAAAAAATTACGTTATAATTTTACAACAAACAAACAAAAAAATGCCAAAAACCTCACCCCGTGATCAGAACAGTGTCGTCAAAAACAAAGAATTTCATGTGCTGAAGCCCGACCACTTCGTTGACGCGTTCGGACAGCACACTTTTCAGAATGCCACGCAATTTGGGCGTATGAAAGAGGCGAACCTTTGGATTTATTCAATTTTTTATTTATTGAAAATGTTACGCGTTTAGTTAGTGCCCTAAAATTCAGAAACATGGTTTCAATTCGTCCGTGAAATTTTTCGAATTTCTTCTAAATTTTACCGTAAAAAATTGATCCGAATTTTTTTTGGGAGAGTCAACACCAGGGATGTAACCGGACGCCAAAAAAGCAGTCCGAAAAACCGGATCTCAAAAAATTGTCCGGAATCCGGACCCAAACATGCCCGGAAATCGGGAAATTTCAAAATCTCTATTTTTTTAGATCATTTTTCGCTTTTTGGACCATTTTTCATAAGACATTTCATCAAAAAATCAACATTTTATCGGCGGCGCCTATTGGCACCGCCGACCTGCCCCCCCCAAACTGCATCCAAAACCTATGAAAACCCCGGCCAATTTTTGTTACATTTCCGAATTGTTTTTTTGTCAAAAAGTCCGGAATCCAAAACCCGAAATTTCGGATCCAGAAATGTTAAAAGTCCAGAATCCAAAACTCGAAATTTTGGATCCATAAATGTCTAAAAATACGGAATCAGGTTACACCCTGGTCAACCAACACGGGGGAGGGGTGGCACACCGGATGCCAATCCAACCGAACCTCAACATTTTCGTTGGCCGTCAACGGTGCCAACATTGTCGTGGAACTGGTGCCCGCTGTTGTGGCACCGCGTGTGGCACGAAAAAAGTCGAGCAGTATGGACACGCTGAGCATGCGCTGTTGACGACCATCGCTGCTGTTGTTGTTGCCGTCGTGTTGTTGAAGCAGTCCTGCCTCCTGGTCAGGTGTTGCTGTTGGTGGTGGTGCAGCTGCAGCAGCAGCTTGTGCCAGACAATCGACCAGTCGTTGCTCCAACGCATCACTGCCCAAGTACAAGGCGGACAGCACAACGCGCTGTTTGGCCGACCCAATGCGTTGCTGTCCAAACACAAAACTTATTTAAGCATAGTATAAAACGCTAATCAGCAACATTCTGATCAGACAAAATCAGCAAATTTTGAATGCTAACGTTGACAGAACAAAAAAAAACAGGAAATTTACGAGCAATGTTTCATAAAACTGTTCAGGCGTGTGCAGGAAGTACACGGACGACGATTGGACCGGAATGCACAAATGGCGGTCCTTTATGTTGATGAACCAGGACGAGGTGGTCATCGTGAGCGTTCTGTTTGCCTTCGGGTTCTATTCAAAAAACAACAACGAAAAAACAAATTATAAACAACAATAATAATTCTGCTCAAAAACATCGTCAAAACTTGAACATGGAACACAAATTTATCAAAAGAATTATGAGCAATTTTAAATTTCTTTTTTATTATTGTGTGTGTCACAAATTCCAAACATAGCAATGTTAAGAAAATTGATTCGTCATCAAAATTGGGGGAAATTCAACCAGTTAGCAACAACTGCCCAGAATTGCTTTTTAAACTGATCAGAGTGATCAAATAAATACTTTGATCAATTTTAAAACAACAATTGTGATGATCAGAAAAGCAGCAGCACGCCAAATCCGCGCGAGCTTGAACAAAAGTTTTCTGATCACTGACCCTCTCCAAAAAATGACAATCTGACCGCTTTGATCACATTAACTTATTCAATCGTTTAGCAGCAATCTGTGCACAGGAAAGCCAATTGATCAAAAAGTTTACAGCAAGCGGAAAATCACTATTTTTGACTGATCAGAACGATGTGATGTGATCACCACATTTATGTACACCCCCCCCCCCCACAATCATTCAAATTGTGCCGTCTTCGCTGTCCGCTTCAGAATGGCACGGTCCGTCAAATTCAACGCCTTCCAGTCCGCCAGCTCGCCAAGCAGTACGCTGTTTGAGCGCACCATTTGGCGTACACTTTCATTGCGTGCCAAATCACCGCCACAACACTTCAACAACTGGACGACCGCGTTGCACACCCTTTCGCACAACGACTGAATTTGACGATTGCGACGGTTCTGAATGAAGAAAGGGGGCAATGAGAAAGAAAGTGTGGCATATTCAAAATTTGCAAAAACAAAACAACAAAAAGGGTGTCCCTACGTTTTGCCAAGTTACATTTTGTCAACGTTACATTTTGCCAACCCACCCAGCAAAAATGGTACGTTTTGCCAACTTATGAAAAACTCAAATTCCGAACAATTTCGAACCCCGGACCCGAATTCGAAGGTTTTTTGATTTCAAAATTTTTTGGCCTTAAAAACATTGAAAAAAAATGCTCAAATTCAGCCAAAAACGTAAAGTTGGCAAAATGTAGGGTTACCACAAAAAAGTGTCTGAAACTGGTAGAAAAAATTTTTTCTGCTTTATTTGTTCCCAAAAAAACAATTTGTTTTTGTTTCTTTTTTTTCACTTTACTTTTAAAAATTGGAGCAGTGATTGGAGCGCATTTGCCACCGCGTGCAGAAGCGGCGGCGGTTGTTGTTGCTGCTGTTGCGGCGCAATGGACGTGCCGTTTTTGGTGTTGTTGCCGTCGTCGACATAATCATAATCGTTGTCGCCGCCGGCGGCGGTGCCGTCAAAGTTGCGCAACGCCACAATGATCAGGTCAAGCGAGAACAACAGGAGGGCACAGTGCGGCGAATTTTTGACCTCACAACCGGCCAAACTGTCCACCAAATTCTGCACTTTGGTGCTCAACAACGGCATGTACCTATGGTATATAAATATAAGAGAAAATGGGTGAGTGATTGCTCTGGTGTGTGTTCAGTCGGATCAGTTTCGTTGAAGCACAAAATTTTGATCAAATGCCCTCAAGGTTTTAAAATAAAATTGTACTAGTCGGAATTCCACACACTGATCAGTTTTCAGCGTCTGAACGGTTTGAGCACCAGTGTGGGTGTGTGTCCCAAATTTAAAATGCGCTTCAGTCCAAAAGCACCAGTGGGGTTGACACCAAAATGCCAATTTCTGCCCCCCCCCCTAGGACCGGTCCAGTTCAGTCGAGGCCAAAAGCACCAGTGGGGTTGACACCAAAGTGCCAATTTCTGCCCCCCCCCCTAGGACCGGTCCAGTTCAGTCGAGGCCAAAAGCACCTAGTTGAGTAACATCAAAGTGCAATTTTAATGCCAAATTCCCCCCCCCCCTCCCGGGTACGGTCGTCCAGTTCAGTCCAGTCCAAACAGTTACACATAGCTGGATGGTTGGTTGGTTACCCCTACCGACCGTGAAAACTGCACGTCCCGACTGTTTCTGAAGTATTGGACCAGCTGATGTGCCTTGTCCAGCGCCAAATCGACGTCGGGGCCGCCTTTGGCCTCCGCCCGACTGGTCAGCTCAAAAATTTCCCGAATCGCACCGGTGATCAGCCGATCGAACTGCGCGCGCTTGACGTGATGCGGCGGCATCTGCTGGCCGGCACGCGGTGCCAACATGCCGAGGAAAAGGCATTTGGATGGAACGACTAAATTTTTGGGGTTTTTTTTAAAAAGGTGCATTTTTGGGACAAAGTGCCAAAAAAAAAGTGTTCCGTCATTTTTGTCTGCACTAATTGTTCGAAAGCAGAACGGCATTTAAACCCCAGGTTAAACGGGATTTAGGCGAAATGTGCCAAAAAAAGGGACAAATCTATCAAAGTTTTGGTTTTGGCGCACTTCGAAACTGCCAAAAAAATCCTGGCGGGATTGTCCCCTCCAGGGCACACACCACAGTGCCCGGGGAGTACGAAAAAATCAAAATGCCATCAAAATGCCAAAAATGTTCCCAATTTTCAATCCCGGAATTATCAACAAAATAATTTGCGAAAAATGTACCCGGAAAGTTGCGGCACACCGTCCGGAACAACAGGTTCAGGCAATGCCGTCTGCGCAACTGCCCAGTGCCGGATGACGAACTGATGAAAGCGCTCACATTACTGGCATGCCAAAGTTTGTCCACATATGCCCGGTAGTGGCGCGTGAACGCGTCCAACAGGTCGGAAGCGGGTGATGAGTACGGCACGGCGACGACCGGCGGCTGTCCAGTGCCGACCGGCAGAGGGCCTAAAGAATTTTTTTGAAGCAGTTTTTTATTCGAAAAATTTTTTTGTTCATGACCAAACGAACCCGTGGCGCCGGTACGTGTTGATGTCGTTGTTGCTCGGCTAAGCAGTGTGTCAAAAACGGCACAAAACTGTCGCATACTTTCCAGCGAGGCAAGCGCTGTTTCTGTCTAAATTTGTCAAGAAGTTGGAGACGTATTTTTTGGGTTTTATGATTGTCAAGAGCATAAATATTGCCGAAAAAATTCATCCCGGATTTAAAAAAACATTTTTGAAGTTACCATGTCCGGTGTATAATGATGTTCAATGCCCTGCGAATTTAATTGGGAAAAAATATATACATTTTTTTGAATAAAACTTTAAAAAACCTCCAAAACGTAAAGTGCCAACACAAAACACTGCTCTCCGTCGAGCATTAAGCGAATTTTTGCCTCCTCAGTACACACTCCGGCCACAAAACTGACCACCAACGCCGGGGTAAGGCTTAAAATGTTTTTTGTAATCAAAAAAAAAATCACAAAAATCCACCAACTTCGGATTAAAGCATTTGAGTAGCACAGACACTAAAAAAAGTATACAAAAAAAATTGCAAAAAAAAACTTCAAAATTACCCGTTTTTTTGATCACGGAAGCGGACGAGCAAAGTGCCAATTGGTGGGCAATCAATGACCGAGCAATCGGCTGCCTGGAGGAGAACAATGCATGCACTTCAGCATCAAAATTTGATGCATCAACATCGAGCAGGTCGGGCCGTTTGTCAAGCAGTTCAGCGACAAGAAAATGCATCTGTTGCTCATCCTAGCAGCAAAAACAAGTTTTTAAAACAAATATATAAATCAGAACAATAAAAAAAAGACACAACAAACCGGAGCCGTCTTCCCACCGGCAACCAGAAGTTCAAGCAGTTCATGAGCACTTTTGTCAGTTGAAAAACGATGACACTGCTCCAACAAATTTGCACTAGTTGACGAAACTTTGAGCAAAGTTGAATTTGTCGCTGTTGCTGCAGATGCTGCCGAACCTTTAAAATCAAATTTTTTTTTATGAAAACTTCAAAACTTTCCTAAAATTTTTCAATTTTTGTCTGATAATTAGCAAATTCGAATCCGTTAACCCTCGAGTTTTAAATGCGGTTTTTGTGTTGTTGTTGTTGTTCTACTAATATGGAAGAATTTGCACATACAAGCTGTCTCTGGCACTTTTTGTGTGCTTTCAATATTTTTTCTTCAAAAAAATAATGCCACTAATAAAACGAGCAGTCACAGACAACCGGCTAGCAAGCTTGTTGACAATTTCGATTATCACAACACCTTTTTTGGCCCCAACTTGGACTGCTTGCTGTCGCTGTTGTACTTGTTGCTGTCCTCCACCGCCTTCTCCATTTGTGGCCATTCGGTGTTGGCCAACCTCGTCGGCGTCGACGACCACGACGGCACCGGCCAACGGAGGCGGACGACTGAACGACGTGCCGTTGTTGCTGTCACGTTCATCCGGTTGCTGCTGTTTGTTGCTGTTGCACAACAGCAAAAGTAGCTAAAAATGGCAAAAAAACAAAATTTTTCGGCAAAAATCCTTTTTTTTCTCTAAAATTTGTACCTTTTCCGCCCCGTTGATGCCCTTCAGTCGGTGGGCACGCAATGAACGGCACAACAAACGGGACTGATCAGCACTGATCTGATCAACATTGTCGTACACAAAAGTGATCATTCGCGTGATCGCTTCAACTGACAAATCGGTGGACGCCGTCTTCATGTTGCTGAGTTGTTGGACGACTTTGTCCAGTGACGGTTCGGCTGTTGTGTCCTAAAAATTATTAATGTAAATTTTTTTTTATTAAAAAATAGAAAATTCCCATAACCATGCATATGGTCCCAAGCGTGAAAAACTGCATTTTTGAGTTTAAATAAGTAATTCAAATTTAAAAACATCAATTTGGCGTCCATCTGCTGCGCTGGACAGCCATGCTGCACCGGACGCAGCCCGAACTGCTTGGTCTTCTCCGACTCCAAAGCGTTGTTCAAAGCTGTCCATCGACATTCTGTTGCGCCACTGTGACTCATCCTTTGGCGTTGATGTTGCTAAAGAAGTTCAATAAATATTTTTTTTTTAAATCGAAAAATTTTGTTTAATGTTATTGTTGTTTTTTTTTGCTTGAAAATCCGGCATTTTTGACTAACACAACGGCACGCCGATTCCGCTGCCGGCTCCCCACTCTTCAACGACGACATCGCCAACGGCGTCGCCCAGCGCCGACGCCGCGCATTCGGCCGCCTCCCTTACCAACAGCAGTGATTGGTGCTGCTGTTGCTGCTGGCGTTGTTGTTGTTCTGCAACAATTTAATTAATTTGCATAATTTACGCTTAATTATGCAACAAAAATACTGCTCAAAATTACTGAAATTGTTCGCTGTACTGCTCAAAATTACTGAAATTGTTCAGGCTACTGCTCAAAATTCAGTGTACTTCTCGAATAAGCAAAATTGTTCAGTTGTACTGCTCGAGATTACCAAAAAAAAATTTTGTGCAAAATTACCGAAATTGTTTGTTGTACTGCTCGCAAACGCAGATGTGCATGACGCAGACGATGAGGCACCCAAATGGTGATGCTGCTGATGGTGGGACGGTTGATGAACAGGTTGGGGAAGATGGTGATGCTTGTGATGAAATTTGTGTTCCAGCTTCTGCTTCTTCGGCACTGTGGCCGAAATTGCGGCCTAAAAATTGCGGAGTAAATTTGTTTAAAAAAATTTAAAATCAAAATCCATTTTCATTTAACAAAAAAAAGTAAAAATTGTTACAAGGCTTGTCCCAGCCCAAAATATTCGGAAATTTTTGCAATTTTAGACCAATTTCTTAAACGAGAATTTTGTTAAAATTTAAACGGGTCGGACCTCAAATTAAGCCTGTAATGGACCAAAAAAAAGGGCAAATCCGTAACAAAAAAAAAACTGCTCCAAATTTATTAAAATTTTTGTCCACCAAAGCACCGGCAGATCAACACAATCGAGCATGTAAATGTGAGGGTCCCGAGTTTAGTTTTGTTTTTTGCAACAAAATTTTTCGGAAAATTAGAATTTCCGACTCCAAAAAAGTCGGAAGCCGCCGACCAGCCCTCCTGACACGCACCACAACGGCCGGCCGTTTGGCCTTCGGAATTGAAGCGGCCATCGGTCCACCACCGCCGCCGCGTGTCTGTTGCTGTTGCTGCTGCTGATTGTGCCGCGCTTGGAGCTTTGCGCGCAACTCATTCCGCTTGTTCATATGGGCAGTGGTTTTGTCGATTTTTTGGATTAGGTAATTTACTTATTTAAGACATGCTAACAAATAAAAATGATCAAGAATCAACTCTTTAGAGAGCGCGGGCGCATTTTTGATAAAACGACCATTTTCTATTGAAAATTTTGAATATTCACAATGCCAAAACATGAATATTTCCATTAAAATCCCAATATTTTCAACACTCACGCCAAGCGGTACCCCGCAAAACGGCGCGGCACGATTCGGCGCCGACAAGTTTTTTTATAACTTAGTTCAAAGTCAACCAAACCAGACATTCTTGGTATCATTCGAAAGCATGTAATAAGTAGAAGCTTACAAAGGCAAAAGCTAATCGATTCGTCTTTTCAAAAAAAAGTTATAGGTTTAAAACATGTAAAAATTGCCTTTTTTGTCGTGGTGACGTCATAACTTTCTTTGTTTAAGTCGAATCGCTTAGCTTTTGCCTTTGTAAGCTTCTACTTATTACATGCTTTCGAATGATACCAAGAATGTTTGGTTTGGTTGACTTTGAACTATGTTATAACGAAAAACTTGTCGGCGCCGAATCGTGCCGCGCCGAATCGTGCGCGCCAAATCGTGATGCTCCGACGCCAAGGGTACGCATCACTTCAGTGCCCACACTTCAGTGCCGGACACTTCAGTGCCAGCACTTAAAAAGGCTATAACTTTTTTTAAACTCAACTAAATCAAACAATCAAGTTCATTGGTAGAGCCCGGCGGGAACGGGATTCCCGCGGGAAAAGTACGGGAATCCCGGTCCCGTTCCCGTCTTTTTTGCCCAGCGGGATTTTTTACGGGAACGGGAAAAAGACGGGATTCCCGTTCGGGATTCCCATCCCGTTCTTTTTGAAAACCCCGTTCCCGTTCCCGGAAATTTTATTTCAGTCTTTTTCCCGTTCCCGTTTATTTTTCTTGGCGAAATGTTTTCAAAAATTTAACAATTTTGGACCAATTTTCATCACAAAAATGCTTAAATTTCAAATTTTTTTAACGGCGGCGCCTATCGGCACCGCCGAACCCACCCAAAATGTAGTAAAGAATAGGTGAAATGTTAGCCCCGGGTGGGACTCGAACCCACGTCCTCCACCCAATCCGTGGGCAGCTCTTCCACTACCGTATTTTTAAGATTTTGGTAGCAAATCTCTTATCAAATTGAGCAAAAAATGCAAAATTTTTTCGGCGGCGCCTATCGGCACCGCCGACCCCCCCCCCCTCCACCTCGGGAAATGAAATTCTCAAAAAATTTGAATTTTTGAAAAATTCGCAAATCGGAAAAAATTCGAAAATTTTGAGCAATTTTCTTAACAAAAATGTTATAATTTTCCGACGGCGCCTATCGGCGTTGTCGGACCCTCCAATTGTATATCAGAAATTTATCGCAAAGTGCCCGCCAAAAAAAATTTCGAAAAATTCTTAGTATAAAAATTTTCCCGTTCCCGCGGGATTCCCGTTAAAAGTTGAACGGGATTTCTACGGGAACGGGAAAAACACGGGATTCCCGTTCGGGATCCCGTCCCGTACTTTTTGAAAACCCCGTTCCCGTTCCCGGAAATTTTTTTTTACCGGGCTCTATTCATTGGAAAGCTCTAAATGAGAAGATACGTACAAAAAAAAAAGCCAAGACGGTTCAATCGTTTTTAAGAAGTTCAACGTGAAAAACACCCAAAATCAGGGCTTTTCATCAGTTTTATTGCAATAACTTTTTTACGAATTTTCTAATTGACTAGCGTTGGCTTAACAATGGCTTTTAAAAGCTTAGAGCTTTCCAATGACATCTTGATTGTTTGATTTGGTTGAGTTTAAAGAAAGTTATAGCCTTTTAATTGCTGGCACTGAAGTGTCCGGCACTGAAGTGTCCGGCACTGAAGTGTGGGCCCTGAAGTGTGCGGCACTGAAGTGTGGGCCCTGAAGTGTGCGGCACTGAAGTGTGCGGCATCCCGGAAATTTTTTTTACCGGGCTCTATTCATTGGAAAGCTCTAAATGAGAAGATACGTACAAAAAAAAAAGCCAAGACGGTTCAATCGTTTTTAAGAAGTTCAACGTGAAAAACACCCAAAATCAGGGCTTTTCATCAGTTTTATTGCAATAACTTTTTTACGAATTTTCTAATTGACTAGCGTTGGCTTAACAATGGCTTTTAAAAGCTTAGAGCTTTCCAATGACATCTTGATTGTTTGATTTGGTTGAGTTTAAAAAAAGTTATAGCCTTTTTAAGTGCTGGCACTGAAGTATCCGGCACTGAAGTGTCCGGCACTGAAGTGTTCGGCACTGAAGTGTGGCACTGAAATGAACGCCGCCGTTTTGTCGATCAAAGAGAAAAATTCTCATTGTTATTGTTTCTTGTTAAAATCGATAAGCTCATTGGTCAGTCAGTATGAGGAGAGAGATAGAGATGGAACGAGGGCGTACTGTTGAGTCCCCTCTGGAAAAGACACTTCAGTCCTGGAATCATAACTCGCTTCAAAGTGGTTTCGGCCAAAAAATTTTAACGGATTCGTGCGTTAGGCTTAGAGTGGAGTCGATTGATATAATAATTGATGGGATTTGGTGAGGTACAAGAATTCTTCAATTTTACCGTCACATTTCGAAATCTTTTCTTTTGGTCAACAATATTTACTTTTCTGTGATGTAAGGGTTTTTTTAAATCAACAAAAAAGCATCCCGCACTTCGATACTCATAACTTCTGTTTTATACTTCAGATCCATTTTCAAACTTTCAAAATCCCTAGAAAACATAATAATGCACCATTAACACACGTTTATTTTACGAATTATAAAAGAAAATGTTCATTATTTCTATTTTTTTTTTTATAGATTTTATGGCAAAAAAGAAATTATTATGCAAGAATAATTGTTCGAATTTAGTACCATTCGAAAGTCCTCGATTTGTAGCAGCTATTTGTAAGCAAGAGCTAAGCGATTGGACAGTTCTCGGGAAGGTTAGGCCCAGAAATGCTAAATCGACGAAATAGTGTGCAAAAGTGAGAGGGACGGTTAGACACACTAGAGTAACGAGAGAGAACGTGTAACACTGGAGGTGCATCCCTGCAGTAGTATGCAACCCATAGTACTTTTTATTAGCTTTATGGAGAACTGACGAATCAATTCAGCAAAAAATAGTAATTGCAATGAGGAAATTCGAACCCTTGACCCTTTTTCGTTGAAAAGCTCACAGACCACTAGGACAAAATTTAAATCTTTCCGCACTAGAGCCCAAAAATTGACCCGCTGTGGCAAAAGAAAAGAGTGTATGTAAAGGACTTTCATTAACAAAATTTCGCTTTTTTCTGTTTCTTCATAAATAAGTGCGTTTTTGTGGTAAATCCCCAACTCGTTCCCTCCACCTCAACTCCAACTCGTTCCCCTTTTCAATAATAATAGTTTTTTCGTTATAACCTCTTTCAAATCGAACCCATTCAACCGTATTTCGATACCATTCGAAAGCGTGCAATGAGTAGAAGCTTTCAAACGAAAAATCTAAGCTATTCGACAATTCTCAAAAAAGTTATGGCCAATTGTGGCCAAAAAGCGTTTTCAGGTCATAACTTTTTTGAGAAGTGTCCAAAAGCTTAGCTTTTGCCTTTGAAAGCTTCTACTCCATTGCACGCTTTCGAATGATATCGGAAATGTTTGATTTGGTTAGGTTTGAAAGAATGTATAATAAAAAACTACTGAAATGGGGAACGAGTTGGGGTGGAAAGAGTTTGCCGGGAACGAGTTGGAGTCAGTCCGTTTTTTGTGTGCATAAACAAACACATGCGTTGTTGCGTTTTTTGTAAAATGGCATACATACCTATTGCTTTTAGTTGCCAAATGTTGTGTCGTTACTTATGCACATTGTCTTCTTTTAAGTCGTTTTTGCAAAAACGAAGCGTAGGTAGTTGTGATGCACGAGAGCCAAAATTTCTCGATGCTCGAGACTCGATACCGAGACTCGAGACCGAGACCCAAAAAACCCGAGACTTTTCTCGAGTCGAGACTTAAGACCGAGGCTCTCGTGCATCACTAGTAGGTAGGTGGGGAACGAATTGAGAGAGAACGAATCGATATTTTACCATGGGTAACTCTTGCCGCATTCAGATATTCCATTTGCGACATACGAAAAAAGCGTTTTTATACTTACAATTAGCCGGCAATTATAATAATTGTTTTACACATCATACAACAACATTAACTAACAATGGTCCTTGAACAGGTAAAAAATAGAGTAGGCCGGGACCGGGATTTTAGGTAAAACCGGGATCGGGATTGAAAAAATTAAAAAACCGGGATTTTATGAGTGGGAAAATTAATCAAATCCCGGTCCAAAAACCCGGGACTAATGATCAAAAACAAAGATTTGAAATTTTGAAAAAAACCGGGATTTTATAAGGGGTAAATCCAGTCCCAAAATTGGAGACTTCAGTACCAGTCCCGGTCCCGGCCTGCTCTAGTAAAAAATAATGAAAAAGCGAAAAATACAATTTTAATAAGCATTCCAGTTCCTTGCTGCAATCGTTGGTGCCGTTGCAGGGGCAGCTACGACGGAGGTGTTGGATTCGGAGGTGAAGGGCTTCGACGCAAAGAAGACGGGCAAGGCTGTCGGAAATATCATTGAAGCGGTCGTGGAAATGGTACGCTTTCTTGATTGGACTAAAACCCCTCAGGGGACGCCAATTTTGTTTGCTATTTTCTTGCTTTTAAAATTGTGGGTGGAACAAAAATCTGCGTTTATTTTGCTTGTTTTGTTTATGGTTCTGGTGCGTTTCACGTGTCCCACATCATCTTTTACGCGTCCTATGAATATTTTGCGAAGTTTTGATAACCAAACAAACAGGATAAGTTGATTGCAGGATTTAAACTTCTAATTCCCTCCATAAGCAAGGGGGATCGTTAGGCTTAGGCCTAAGCCACCCTGGCTTGGGGTTTATTAAGCTTAGGCCTAAGCCTAACGAACCCCAAGCCAGGGTGGCTTAGGCCTAAGCCTAACAATAACGGACACTGTCACTGGAACACAAATCACAATGTTAATATTTATGGGCGTGTAAACTGCAATAGAGCCAAGTTGTGCACGGTCGGTTATTTTCAAATTTTAAGGCGCTCAAAGATGATTGAGTGAGGTGACTGAATGAAGGCGCGGCACGGCAACCAATCAATGTCGGCTAAATGATGTTTTGTTCCGGACGATTTATCCACTTTGTTCGATGATCTATGAGGGGTGTCGGTTCCTGGGTATCCGAACCAAATTGAACATATGTCCAAATCCCTGTTCTAAGGGTTCTTTCCAGTTTGAAACCAACAACACCCCACCCCCCCCCCCCAATCATATATTTCCATCATATTGATGTTTCAGTTTTTCATGAAGTAAAGGTTGCGGTCGCTCACTTTTGAATAGAGTTCGTCGGAATCGGGTCCCGGTCGGGATTGTCCCGGTTTTTGGAATCTGGGTCCTGGTTTTTACCAGAAATCCCAATCACGACCAACTCTACTTTTGGTATTTCGAGCCCGTCCTGGATCCTGGTTCAGGTCCAAGTCCGGGCTTCTAGTTGTAAGCATGGTTTTCTCGAGTTTTCTCTAAAAATCAGAAACCAGAATTCTGGTGCCACTTAAAAAAAACCAGAATTCTGATGACCTAAACGACCATATTTTGCCGTAAAAATTCATCAAAAAATGGTTATCGGCAACGCCGACTCCAGACGGGACCCACCAAAAACATAATCCAAGGCTAGATACGGCCCCGGTCTCGGGTAAAACACAAAAATTTACCCCTAAAATTCTTAAGAAAAATGCAATAAAAAAAAATAAATCGACTTTTTTAGCCTGCCCCCGAGCCCGAAATTTTTTTCTGGCTACGGCACTTGGTGGCTCTACAAAAAACTATAATTTCTAAAATTTCTTACAAATTAGCTTCATATTTGATTTTTGCTTGCCCATTAAACGAGTTGTTTACCATTAAAACAAGTGAACATTTATGCTGAAATAAATATTTTGAAAGTTTCTGAATTTACAAAAAAAGAAACAGGTGTTTTACCGTCCCCTACTTTTTTTCAGGCCTTTCATACTATAGTAGATCCTTTGCCAGATCCACGACCTGGGGATTCAGCAGATGGTCGACGACCTTTTTTTCTGGATCTGGAAATTGTCCAGAAAATCCTGATCCAGACCTTCGTGAAATCCAGATTAAGGATTTTTCAAAATAGTTCTGACGAATGGGAAGGATGGAAACGCCATCTAAGAAATCAAATTATAGGTAATGACAAAATTTGCTTTGATTGAAGATTTTCTCTAATTCATTTTGTCTGATATCATAGCCGATCTAATGAAACGCACATATGACGCGAGGCGGCACATGATTTTGATACGATTTAATTGAACAGAAATTTTGAATACAATATAATATTGTATCATAGGATCATATCGGAAATATGACACCATTGAAATAGGCCCCTGATAGTGAGGCACTACTGATTATCATCAATAAATCCTTCAAATCTAATAAAATGTATATTTATTTTCAAAATAAATTTTAAACAAAGAAAAAGATTTTAAATTTATGTCAAAAAAATTAAAATCTAAATGCCTAAATCGGTTTTTTTCAAATCAATGACCTCATTCAATACTCTCCGATTTGAGTTTTCAATTTCCTGAATATTTGCCGCGGCATTCTCTTCCACAGAATGTCCGTCGACAGAATTTGGATGCAATTGGTGTCGTTTAAATTGCCTTTTCCATTTATATAAAGTGCGTATTCCAATTTTCAAACTTTTGGCAATGTCCCCGTCGCTAATTTTAGGATTTTTGTCCTTAATTTCATAATAACGTTTCATTAATTCATTTTGTTCACTGTGGGTGTTTTGATGGTTTGGTGCTGTAAAAGAATTTTAATTAATTAAAATAAATAATAAAATTAGTCTTGAAATACTCACTGGTTTGGCCAAGTTTTTGTTTCCAATTGGAAATTGTTCTATTAGTGATGCCCAATTCTTTTGCGACAATTTTATCAATTTCGTGATGATAAGAGTTTTTGATTCCGGTCCGCTTTAACTCGGCTTTCATTTGATCAAATTTCTCTATCAAATTTTTTCGCTCATTTTTTGTTTTTTTTTGACTTAGGCCAATTTCTTTTTTCCATTTATACATTTTTTTGCGATTGACTTTTAAATGTTTAGCAATTCTATTCTCAATTTGAACCCATTCTTTTGCCGAATATTTTTTTTTTTGCTTAAATTCTTCTTTCATTGCATGGAATTTGTCAATAATTTTACGTTTCCGCTCATCTTCAGCAACATTTTCGATTGTCTTGGTTTTATCAGAGTGATCAGACTCTGTGAGAGGATGATTCTGATCAGTTGAATTGGACTCAATTTGTCCAGAGTGATCAGACTCTGTGAGAAGAGGATTCTGATCAGTTGAATTGGACTCAATTTGTCCAAAGTGATCAGACTCTGTGAGAGGATGATTCTGATCAGTTGAATTGGGTTCAATTTGTCCAAGCTGATCAGTTGAATTGGGTTCAATTTGTCCAAGCTGATCAGTTGAATTGGGTTCAATTTGTCCAAGCTGATCAGTTGAATTGGGTTCAATTTGTCCAATTTGGGTGTTCTGTCGGTCGATTTGGTGATGGACATTTTGTCTAAAGTTTTTTGGCGTTGGCGTTTTCAAATCTTCGGCTTCATCTTTGTCCCACCATTCATCTACGAATAATTCGTCAAATGTTTGGAGTGGCAATTCTTCCAATTCCTCCAATTGTACGGATTCGGCTTTGTCGAGCGAATTTGTTGCAAAAAATAAGACCAAAATCCAAAACTCTTCCATTTTATTTGGGCTAAAAACAACTTCGGAATTTATATTTTAATTTTATAATTTAAATGGAAAATTCAATTGCAAAAATTTGTCAATTATTTTTGTGTTTAAAGGTTTATTATTTTGGGGGCTTCCTGTGCTAATTTCTCGCAAAAATATTTTTAAATTTAAAGAATAATAAATATTCACAAAATGAAATAAAATAAATAAAATGGAGAATTTTTTAGCCCAAATAAATTGGAGTCACTCAGAAAATCAATAAGGGCGATCATTTCCAAATTTCTGCCAACCCTAAAATTATTGATCACAAATGGAGGAAATTGTGACAATTTTGCATTAAAGACCGGAAGAAATGTTCTTAAAAACTGAAATATTAACATATTAAAAGTGATAAAACCCTCAAAATGTGTGCTAAATATGCTAATAACTAAGGACCGGATTTATATGTTTTTTACAAATAGGCCTATGAGAGGGCCCGGAGTTGGCCAAAATAGGTTGACATTGTGTTTTTTAAGTTTGTTTTGATAACGTAATGAATTTTGGAGTGGAATTTGCCAAATTATTCAACTTTAGTGGGAGGGCCCGGATTCCTAAATTCAAATCACACAATATGACTTTTTTGCAATTAGAAAAACTGGTCAGAAATACAGGTTTTTTGAGAATTCTGCTTCATTTACCCTGTAGTGCTCGGCACGATACGATATTTCGATAAAAATATCGCGATATATCGCGATATTGATATCGAAATATCGTATCGGGAAAAAACTATAAATTCGATATTTTTCGATACCGATATTTTATCGAAATATCGTATCGAAAAGTTAAAATATCGCGATATTTAACGTGGACTTGGAAATCCAAAATGCACCCCTAAGAATGGGATTTTAAGCGTAAAAGCGCAGTTTGTTTGTGGTGTAGTGGTGAGTTGTTGGTACAGTTTAAGCGTGAGTGGGGTGGGGTTCAATTCCCCGACTATGTAAAATTTTCCTGACTTTCTCGGAACATTTACGGTGATGTAAACAATTCAACTTTTAACTTTTTTCAATTTTTTGAATTTAAATTTTAGATGACAATTCACAATTTTCATTTCTTTTTTTGGTTAAGAAATGTGCTTAAAAACTGAAATATTAACATATTAAAAGTGATATACCCCTCAAAATATGTGTTAATATGCTAATAACTAGGGCCGCTAATTATATTGACAAAAAATCTCGGAATATTGCCATAAAAATGGATGAAAAATTGTAAAATATGGAATATGGATAAAAATCGCGAAATATGAAAAATATGGATTATAAAATGGGCTCTAGAAGCTCCAACTAAAGCTAAAAATACTATTTATGGCATTTAGAAGCCGTTTCAAATGCGAAAAAAATATGGATTTCCATGTAATTAGCGGCCCTACTAATAACTAACTATAAGGATCGGATTTACCGTATACACTCTTTTAATCCCACCGTTGGGATTATTTTTCACCCTACTCAGAGAGGGTGAGGATTATTTTGGCGATATGTTTCATATGTTTAAATTGTTGTGATTTGTGCGATTATTAAATGTCATCTAGTATTTAAAGGTTATCGACTGATCGGAAGATCACTTCTGCTCTCACCATTTGTTATTATTATTCATACGTTTATGGGCCGGACTCGAACATGATATTTTATTCAATTTAAACTCAAAAATTCTTGTTTTCTCCTCACATTCAAAACCTGTTCATACTTCAAATGTTCATCCGTAAAGCTTCTAATTGTTAAAAAAGACGAATTCATACAGACGCCATCATTACCAAACCTGTTGGAACAATTAATTGGTAATCTTCAAATTGATTTGGAAATGGAAAATACCGAAAAAAGGCCAACAAATATTTAACTGAACCCGAATTGGACATTGGCTAAGGACGAATAGAGTTTCGGAAGAAAGATGACGCGGCCAAATTTTGCAGAGCTTAAGCAACAAAAATCACACATTCCAAAATCAAATCGAAAGTGCAATTGAAAAAGTGAAGACGATTCGTAAATTGATTTTATTCAAGTCAATATTAAAAATTTTTAAAACTTACGAGACATAACTAGGAGTCTAACATTTGGCGATTTGAATTTGTGGCCCCTAGGCAGGCTCGAGAGTCTTGGTCTAGAGTCTTGGTGTCATTTCTCGGTTTCGTCTCTCGAGTCTCGGTAAATTTCAAGTCTCGAGCATCCCTAGTGGCCCCAAAAACAAAATGGATGCAAGAAGTTCAGCAGAAGCAAAAATGTCGTTTTGCTTCAAGGCAAATTTAAATTTTAAAAATATTTCTTAGCTATTCATAATCGATTATAAGAAAGTATTGATTTGAGTGAGAGAATTATTAAAGAATATTATTTATATAAATGCACATTTCAATTGTGGGCTGTCATTTATTACTTTCTATTTTTTAATTTAGTAATTTCTTTAAAATTTTTGATTTAAAATTTAAGAAATTTTTAGAGAAATTCTTTAACGCAAAAATAATTGACAAAATTTTCTTATCGAATTTTGCATTTAAATTGGAAATTCAGAAGTTATTTTTAGCCCAAATATAATGAAAAAGTTTTGGGGTTTAATTTTGGTGTCATTATTCGCAACAATTTCACTGGATAAAGCCGAATCCGTACAATTATTTGATGAAATATTCGGAGAAGGATGGTGGGACAATGACAAAGCCAAAGAATGGGATAAATTAACGCTTGAACAAAATTTCCATCACCAAATCGACCAGCAGAACACCCAAATTGGACAAATTGAACCCAATTCAACTGATCAGCTTGGACAAATTGAACCCAATTCAACTGATCAGCTTGGACAAATTGAACCCAATTCAACTGATCAGCTTGGACAAATTGAACCCAATTCAACTGATCAGCTTGGACAAATTGAACCCAATTCAACTGATCAGCTTGGACAAATTGAACCCAATTCAACTGATCAGCTTGGACAAATTGAACCCAATTCAACTGATCAGCTTGGACAAATTGAACCCAATTCAACTGATCAGCTTGGACAAATTGAACCCAATTCAACTGATCAGCTTGGACAAATTGAGCCCAATTCAACTGATCAGCTTGGACAAATTGAACCCAATTCAACTGATCAGCTTGGACAAATTGGACCCAATTCAACTGATCAGCTTGGACAAATTGAACCCAATTCAACTGATCAGAATCCTCCTCTCACAGAGTCTGATCACTCTGATAATACCAAAAATGGTGAAGAACAGAGCGAAAATATTGCTAAAGATGAGCAAAAACGTAAAATTATCGACAAATTCCACGCAATTAAAGAAGAATTTAAGCAAAAAGGAAAATATTCAAAAAAAGAATGGGTTCAAATTGAGGTGAAAATTGCTAATCATTTGAAAGTCAGTCGCTCAAAAATATATAAATGGAAAAATGGATTTGGCTTAAGCCGGAAAAATCCAAAAGAAGAACGTAAACATTTAATAGAAAAATTTGATCAAATGAAAGCTGAGTTAAAGCGGGCCGGATTCAAAAATTCATATAAAAATGAAATAAATAAATCTGTTGCAAACGCGTTGGGCCTCAATTTTACAACAATTTACAATTGGAAACGTGAACTTGGCCAATCTGGTTGGGTTTTATTCTTAAATATTTACTTAAAAGCTATAAAAAATATGAGCTAAATCAAATAAACTAAAAATGTACATTTTTGAATTTTTTGCTCTTTTAGTGACAAATTACTCGAACAATGAAAAGTTTGAAATTGTGAAAAAGTTAATGCAAATAAAAAGTGACAATTCCGGTAAGGACAAAAAATCATGCAAAGAAATTGCTGAAAGATTTGGTGTAAATGTTGGGACAATAAAACAATGGAAAAAAGAATTTGGCTTAAGTCGAAGAAAGCCAAAAAATGATCGAAAAAATTTAATAGAAAAATTTGATCAAATGAAAGCTGAGTTAAAGCGGGCCGGATTCAAAAACTCTTATAAGCACAAAATTGATGAAACTGTCGCAAAAGAATTGGGCATAACTAATAGAACAATTTACAATTGGAAGAGGGAACTTGGCCAAACCAGTGAGTATTATTGTACAAACCCAATTTTATTAATTTGTTTATATTAATTAATTAAAATTCATTTACAGAACCACAACATAACCATAACGAACAAAAGCAATTGATGAAACGTTATTATGAAATTAAAGACAAAAACCCTAAAATTAGAGACGGGGACATTGCCAAAATGCTGAAAATTGGAACGCGCACTTTGATTAGACGGAAAAAGCAATTTAAACGACAATTGCAACCAAATTCTGTCGATGGACTTTCTGTGGAAGAAAATGCCGCGGCAAATGTTCAGGAAATTGAAAACTCAAATTCGGGAAATATTTAAATTAAGGTTGGACGGACAGGGACTTGTGGGGAAAACCGGGACCGGTTCCGGGACCAACCGGACTTTTCAAAGAAAAAATTTTTCTTTGGAACGCACCCCCATCTAAAAATTGTTTTAGTTTAAATTCTGAAAATTTTATTTTTTGAAGAAATAGTGTGCTAAAAAGAGAGAGTCAGGCGGCTAGAGTAATTTGGACATGAACGCACCCCATCTAAAAATTGTTTTAGTTTAATTTCTGAAATTTTATTTTTTGAAGAAATAGTGTGCTAAGACGGCAAGAGTAATTTGGACCTGAATGCACCCCATCTAAAAATTGTTTTAGTTTAATTTCTGAAAATTTTATTTTTTGAAGAAATAGTGTGCTAAGACGGCGAAGTAATTTGGTCATGAACGCACCCCATCTAAAAACTGTTTTAGTTTAATTTCTGAAAATTTTATTTTTTGAAGAAATACTGTGCTAAAAAGAGAGAGTCAGGCGGCTAGAGTAATTTGGACATGAACGTACCCCATCTAAAAATTGTTTTAGTTTAATTTCTGAAAATTTTATTTTTTGAAGAAATAGTGTGCTAAGACGGCTAGAGTAATTGGACATGAACGCACCCCATCTAAAAATTGTTTTAGTTTAATTTCTGAAAATTTTATTTTTTTGAAGAAATAGTGTGTAAAAAGAGGGAGTCAGACGGCGAGAGTAATTTGGACCTGAATGCACCCCATCTAAAAATTGTTTTAGTTTAATTTCTGAAAATTTTATTTTTTGAAGAAATAGTGTGTAAAAAGAGGGAGTCAGACGGCGAGAGTAATTTGGACCTGAATGCACCCCATCTAAAAATTGTTTTAGTTTAATTTCTGAAAATTTTATTTTTTGAAGAAATAGTGTGGTAAAAAGAGAGAGTCAGGCGGCGAGAGTAATTGGGCATGAACGCACCCCATCTAAAAATTGTTTTAGTTTAATTTCTGAAAATTTTATTTTTTGAAGAAATAGTGTGCTAAAAAGAGAGAGTCAGGCGGCGTGATGATCAGACTCTCTGCGAGGATGATTCTGATCAGTTGCATTGGGTTCAATTTGTCCAAGCTGATCAGTTGAATTGGGTTCAATTTGTCCAAGCTGATCAGTTGAATTGGGTTCAATTTGTCCAAGCTGATCAGTTGAATTGGGTTCAATTTGTCCAGAGTGATCAGACTCTGTGAAAGGAGGATTCTGATCAGTTGAATTGGGTTCAATTTGTCCAATTTGGGTGTTCTGCCGGTCGATTTGGTGATGGGCATTTTGTCCAAAGTTTGTGGCGCCGGCGTTTTAAATACAAAATTCAATAGTAAAAATTTGTCAATTATTTTTTGTGTTAAAAGGTTTATTATTTTGGTGGGCGTCCTTGCGCTAATTTCTTGCAAAAATATTTTTAAATTTAAAGGATAATAAATATTCACAAAATGTAATAAAATAAATAAAATGGAGAATTTTTTAGCCCAAATAAATTGGAGTCACCAGTAAATCAATAAATTTTTTTATACATATTTCGTCCATATTTTGTAATTTTTGTCCATATATGGACCATTTAGTCCATATTTTACAATTTTCATCTATATTTTATGGTCATATTTCGAGATTTTTTTATTCATATAATTTGTAGCCCTTTATTAATTAGCAATTATGAACATAAATGGATTGATTCATTCAAAATTGGGCGGGACTTAGAACATGAAATTTTATTCAATTTAAACTCAAAAATTCTTGTTTTCTCCTCACATTCAAAACCTGTTCATACTTCAAATGTTCATCCGTAAAGCTTCTAATTGTTAAAAAAGACGAATTCATACAGACGCCATCATTACCAAACCTGTTGGAACAATTAATTGGTAATCTTCAAATTGATTTGGAAATGGAAAATACCGAAAAAAGGCCAACAAATATTTAACTGAACCCGAATTGGACATTGGCTAAGGACGAATAGAGTTTCGGAAGAAAGATGACGCGGCCAAATTTTGCAGAGCTTAAGCAACAAAAATCACACATTCCAAAATCAAATCGAAAGTGCAATTGAAAAAGTGAAGACGATTCGTAAATTGATTTTATTCAAGTCAATATTAAAAATTTTTAAAACTTACGAGACATAACTAGGAGTCTAACATTTGGCGATTTGAATTTGTGGCCCCTAGGCAGGCTCGAGAGTCTTGGTCTAGAGTCTTGGTGTCATTTCTCGGTTTCGTCTCTCGAGTCTCGGTAAATTTCAAGTCTCGAGCATCCCTAGTGGCCCCAAAAACAAAATGGATGCAAGAAGTTCAGCAGAAGCAAAAATGTCGTTTTGCTTCAAGGCAAATTTAAATTATTTAAAAATATTTCTTAGCTATTCATAATCGATTATAAGAAAGTATTGATTTGAGTGAGAGAATTATTAAAGAATATTATTTATATAAATGTACATTTCAATTGTGGCTGTCATTTATTACTTTATATTTTTTAATTTAGTAAAATTGTAAAATTTTTGATTTAAAATTTAAGAAATTTTAGAGAAATTCATTAACGCAAAAATAATTGACAAAATTTTCATATCGAATTTTGCATTTAAATTATAAATTGTAAATTCAGAAGTTATTTTTAGCCCAAATATAATGGAAAAGTTTTGGGGTTTAATTTTGGTGTCATTATTCGCAACAAATTCACTGGACAAAGCCGAATCCGTACAATTATTTGATGAAATATTCGGAGAAGGATGGTGGGACAATGACAAAGCCAAAGAATGGGATAAATTAACGCTTGAACAAAATTTCCATCACCAAATCGACCGGCAGAACACCCAAATTGGACAAATTGAACCCAATTCAACTGATCAACTTGGACAAATTGAACCCAATTCAACTGATCAGAATCCTCCTCTCACAGAGTCTGATCACTCTGGACAAATTGAACCCAATTCAACTGATCAGAATCCTCCTTTCACAGAGTCTGATCACTCAGAAAATGCCAAAAATGGCGAAGAAATGAATTCAAATGAAAAATGTAAAATTGTTGCCAAATTCCACGCAATGAAAGACGAATTTAAGCAAAAAGGAAAATATTCGGCAAAAGAATGGACTCAAATTGAAAAGAAAATTGCTAAACATTTGAAAAACAATCGCACAAAAATATATGAATGGAAAAAAGAATTTGGCCTAAGTCAAAAAAAAACAAAAAATGAGCGAAAAAATTTGGTAGAAAAATTTGATCAAATGAAAGCCGAGTTAAAGCGGGACGGATTCAAAAACTCTTATAAGCAAGAAATTGATGAAACTATCGCAAAAGAGTTGGGCCTAAGTGGTAGAACAATTTATAAATGGAAAAGTGATGGCCAACCCGGTGAGTAATCTCAATTTTTTTTAAATTTATATTAATTAAAAATTCTTTTACAGAACCACAACATAAATACACCCAAAGCGAACAAAAGGAATTGATTAAACGTTATTATGAAATTAAGGACCAAAATCCTAAAATTAGTGATGAGAATATTGCCAAAATGTTGAAAATTGGAAGACGCACTTTGTTTAGATGGAAAAAGGAATTTTCTGTCGATGGACATTTTGTGGAAGAGAATGTCGCGGCAAATGTTCAGGAAATTGTGAATTCGAATTCGGAGAGTATTTGAATGAATTGTCAATGCATTGGTATTTAATGATTTTATCTAATTTTGACATTTATAAATAGGGCCCGGATCGATATGCACAAAAATCGCCAAATATGCGCATATACCAACACCAAAACTGCTCCATTGTTCAAAAATCCCATTCTTACGAGGGGAACATTCCTTACTGTCACCACTCAGATCACTTTTAAACCATGCCTATCGTGTAGAGCGCCCTCGATTTACTCTTGTAAATTTTCGGCTTTTTTTTCCCCGCCCACACAGTGAAGGGTCGAAAAATGCAATTTAAATTTTTGCATAATTGTTGAAGAACCACTGCACAGGGGCTTTAAAAAATCATATCTCGGCTTTCGGGGGCGTAGAATACATATCTGTCTTCTGTTTCGGCCGATTCCGAACCCCGAACAAGATACTGCAATAAATCGACTTTAATTGAATTGTTTAAATATTCGAATTCGGGTTTTAGATTTAGAATCAGCCAAACTTGAGGCCAGTGGATTCTACGCAGCCTGATACCCCTGGAAACACCTTTTTCCCGATTCTGAAAAAAAAATTATTTTTTAAAAAAAAGGAATTAGCGGGGGGTGACCATCGCCACTAATACCGTTTAAATTTACAAAATTTTTAAAGCTAATGATTCATTCTTATTTTTAAAAAATTCTCCCTGATTTTCTCATTTTTATGATGCTAAAAGCTTAGAGTTTCGCCAGCTTTGAACAGAGATATGATTTTTTAAAGCCCCTGTGCAGTGGTTCTTCAACAATTATTCAAAAATTTAAATTGCATTTTTCGACCCTTCACTGTGTGGGCGGGGAAAAAAAAGCCGAAAATTTACAAGAGTAAATCAAGGGCGCTCTACACGATAGGCATGGTTTAAAAGTGATCTGAGTGGTGACAGTAAGGAATGTTCCCCTCGTAAGAATGGGATTTTTGAACAATGGAGCAGTTTTGGTGTTGGTATAGTGGTGAGTGGTGGGGGCAGTTAACTTTGGGTGTGGGTTCAGGTCCCCGACTGTGTTAATGATTTTTTCCGAGATTCGTTAAAATATTCAAAAAAAATTTTACCGGCGGCGTCTGTCGGCACCACCGACTCCCCCCCCCCCCCCAGAAGAAAGCTAAATATAATTTTGAATAAAATTTTTTTTCGTAACAGTGCATCAAGAACATATTTTCAGTCTATTTTTATATATAAAATATTTCAAAATTTTGACGAAAAGGGTCCCTCTATGGGTTTGTTAACTTGAGGGGCTATAACTTGCTTA
Organism: Globodera rostochiensis; assembly: GCA_018350325.1. Classification (NCBI taxonomy): domain Eukaryota; kingdom Metazoa; phylum Nematoda; class Chromadorea; order Rhabditida; family Heteroderidae; genus Globodera; species Globodera rostochiensis. The sequence continues at coordinate 3,569,041 of JAEVLN010000005.1, forward strand.
GAGAGTCAAGAGTGACTCAAAATTTTTACAGATTCGTAATCAGCTCGACGAGGAGAGTCGAATGATATATTATGCATCGGAGTAAAGTACAAATAAGATAGAAATACTTTTATATCAGAAATGCAAAAACAATTTTCCTCGAAAAATTTCGGATTTCGGGATTTTTGGGTTTTCGGATTTTTGGGGTTTCGGAATTTCGGGTTCCGAATTTCGGATTTTATTTTCCGATTTTGCCCATCCCTGGAATGTACGGTCTTCAGTGAGCATAAATTTCGAAATCTTTATTTTGGTCAATGTTCCATTTTGTTACGCTCCCTGGTAAAAGTAGAGTTGGTCGGGATCGGGATTTTTGGTACAAACCGGGATCGGGACCAGCATTTGAACCGGGACGGGATCGGATTACTATTTTTCAAAAACCGGGATCGATATTCTTTTCCCGGGCTCGAAACCAAAAGCCCAAAATACCCGAAATTTCAGCTCACACCGAAGCCGAAACTTTCAAATAAATTTTGTTTGTACAATTTTTACCATTGTATGTATCAAGTGTCGTGCCTCACCAAGGATGATGGTGAAAAATGGCGACTTAGAAAACCGATCTGATCGTGATCCAGGATACCAAAATTTTGTTTCCCCGATTGTTGGAGAAAAGCCCGGATTTCTAAGATGAGGAAATGGAAGGAAAAGGTTGGTCCCGCCCTCGGTGGGCAATCGCAACAAGCAAACCAAAAAAAGGAAAAGCATAAAATTTAAAGGAATATATATAGACTGAAAATGCCAATAAAATAGCAACAACAACAACACGGGGCATTTCATTGACCATTCATTCAAATACTTCTCGAATTCGAGTGCCCAATTTCCTGAACATTTGCAGCGGCATTCTCTTCCACAAAATCGACAGAATTTGGGTGAAAATGCTGTCGTTTATATTGTCTTTTCCAATTAACCAAAGTGCGTTTTCCAATTTTTAACATTTTGGCAATGTCCTCGTCATTCTTTTTAAGATTTTGGTCCTTAATTTCATAATAACGTTTCATCAATTTCTTTTGTTCGTTATGGTTATGTTGTGGTTCTGTTAAATAATTTTAATTAAATAAAAATAATAAAATTAAGCTCAAAAAACTCACTGGTTTGGCCAAGTTCACGTTTCCAATTGTAAATTGTTACCAAACTGAGGCCCAACTCTTTTGCGACAGTTTTATCAATTTCTTGCTTATAAGAGTTTTTGAATCCGGCCCGCTTTAACTCGGCTTTCATTTGATCAAATTTCTCTACCAAATGTTTACGTTCTTCTTTTTCATAAAACACTTTTTGACTTTGGCCAAATTCTTTTTTCCATCCAAATATTTTTGTGCGATTGACTTTTAAATGTTTAGCAATTTTTCTCTCAATTCGATTCCATTCTTTTTTTGAATATTTTCCTTTTTGCTTAAATTCGTCTTTTATTGCGTGGAATTTGTCAATAATTTTACGCTTTTCGTTTGATTCTTTGATTATCTCGTTTTGTTCTTCACCATTTTTGGCATTATTAGAGTGATCAGACTCTGTGAAAGGAGGATTCTGATCAGTTGAATTGGGTTCAATTTGTCCAAGCTGATCAGTTGAATTGGGTTCAATTTGTCCAATTTGGGTGTTCTGCCGGTCGATTTCGTGATGGAAATCGTGTTCAAGCGTTATTTTATGCCAATCTTCGGCTTTTTCATTGTCCCACCAGCCTTCTCCAAATATTTCATCAATTGGCTGGAGTGGCAATTCCTCTAATTGTACGGATTTGGCTTTGTCCAGGGAATTTGTTGTGATGATTGACACAAAAATTAAAATCCAAAACTTATTCATCTTAGGATTATTGTCGGGATTTATTTAAGATATTTTGTAAATGAAATAAAATTACTAAAATGGTGAATTTTTAGCCAAATAAATTGGAGTCACGCAGAAAATCAATAAGTCCATCATTTTCCAAATTTCTGCCAACCCTAAGATTATTGATCACAGTGAAGAAAGTGGTGACCGAGTTAAAGGCTTTCAAAGGTTTTAAGTTTTACTTAACGACAAAAGAATACAACCACTCAAGTGCTGATGTGGACTGGTGGTTGTATTTTAAATTTAATTTTTGTGTTTGAAAGTTCGAATCCTCTTCCCTTCAACATTTATTTTTTAACGAAATTAGACATAAAAAAAATAATCAAACTGCAAAATTTTATTTAGGTAAATCAACTGTTCGGTGGCGAGTTTTCTATAAAACGAGATCAGGAAAAAAGAAAAAACCCTTCAACCAATCATCATCCCTGGGCACATATTGGTATGGAATGGTACCCTCCCCCCATCCTTTTTGAAGAAAACCCTTCAACCAATCATCAGTCGCTGCCATCGCTGCGACCTCGCAGCGTATGGCGCTTAAAGAGACCAAATACAGTCAAGGAAAAATATTTATTGGTAAAAATTTGCGAATAAATAATTTTACAAATCTTTCGTCTATATTATTGAATTTATGAAGAAATTGCTCAAATGTATATCCTAATGATAAAAAAAGGACAAAACATATGCAATAATGACCACAAGTATTGACAAAGAGGATTGACATGGTTTTTTGTTTGATAAAATTCTTGGAAAAAATGAGAGAAAAGTTTTACGGATTATATCATTAATTGGTAAAGCTAGGCTATCAAAATAAACCGCGTTTCGACGCAACTCATAAGCATATAGTGCAACCCAATGGGATCCGGAGAATTGATGAGGATCCATGTTGACTCAAAGCTGCTGGAAATCTGGGTGTTGTTGGGTCGGGTCAGGTAGTCGATCGCAAGGGAAGCATCCCAGAAACGTTTGGCTCGTTTTCTCGAAAGACATCAAAATTTTGGAAATTTGGTTGCTGTCCATTTCGAGTTAAGTTTAACCAAAGAAATTAAGGGTGGGACAAGAACAGCTATCGGCTCATCGATAAGTTTTTCGCTAATGTGTTTTAGCGCAAGTGTGCGTGTAATGCGCGCGCGTGTGTAGAGCGTGCGTGTGTGTAGGAAAGGAGGGAGCATGTGTTTGACTACTTACAAAAAACTAAAATATTTTATTTGACTGGTTTATTTGAGCTGTTACTGGTGGTGCCAATCTCGGTAAACATATTCCCAAGTCAGCTCGGACGAGCTCGAGGCCTTGCTCGATCCTCTATTTAGCAAAGCTCGAGCGGATAGTAACGGTCTTCCTGCCCAACCGGAAAGCTCTCGACCACACAGTGAATTAAAGGATGAAGTTTAATTCTGTGGCGCACATAGTAATGGGCCGCCACATTAACATTATAGGGACGCCCGAGTAGGCCGTAGGCCATTTTTGATTCCGCGCCTTGCGTAGTCAGATGTCCGGATATGAATGCCTTTGTGAATTCGTTCCGGTCTGTCGCACACTTTGCCCTTTTAGTATCTGGAGTAGACGCTCACGATCTGAAGGATGATTGAGACGATCGCGGAGCTCAGACACTCGTAATTCAACAAATGAGTACATTTATTTGAAAGGGAAATCATTTAATTTGAAAAAAATGCAGATTTTTGAATGAAATGATAATGAAAGACCAAAATTGGACCCTTTTATATCTCGCCTCAGCCAAGGCCTGGTTGCTTAAGGCCGACCTCAGCAACCGTGACTGACCTGCCTCGCTGAACAGTCGCCTCAGACCAGAGTTGTTTGAGGCCGACTCAGCAACCGTGACTGATCAGGCTCGCTGATCAGTCGCCTCAGAGCAAGGCCTGGTTGCTTGAGGCCGACTCAGCAACCATGACTGATCAGGCTCGCTGATCAGTCGGCTCAGACCAAGGCCTGGTTGCTTAAGGCCGACCTCAGCAACCGTGACTGATCAGACTCGCTAATCAGTCGCCTCAGACCAACGCCTGGTTGCTTAAGATCAACCTCGGCCGCACAGGTTGCTATCCAAAAGAAGCAAAAATTTTACTCAGATAATTAGACAAAAATAATGGAAAGAAAAAAATACGATTTTTAAATGGAAAAAGAAAAAATGATCATTCCGGACACTCCTAACCAATAAAACAACTCGGAAGATTCGGCATAAAGAATCAAATTTTTGGGGGGGGGGGGGGAGGGGGATCTTACTCGGTGAAATTCGATACAAAAAGAATAATTTGAATAACTTTAAAAATAATTATATTTTCAACCCGAATAGGGCTATTCCTCGCTGGAATATGCCGAATGTTAATGCGTGGGCATTCGTCACTTCATTTCCCATTGATTGGGAAGACAAAAAATACAAGTTCTGTTTTAGCACATATTTCGCCATTTTTTCATAATAAATCCATATTTTGGCCTTTTTGGTCAAAAATTCAACAAAAATTTGGAGTTTTTGTAAATTTCATAAGAAAAATGCAATAAAAACGAAAAATGTACCCTTAAAAATCAAAAACTTTTTAAACCAAAAATGCACCCCAAAGATCGACATTTTCCCTAAAATTTTTTACTTTTGATATTTTTTATAAAATTTTTCAAAGCACATATTTTTCACATATTTTGGCATTTTGAGTTTTTAATTCATATTTTAGGATTTTTAAGTACATATAAATCCTAGCCCTCATCTACAGCAATAAAGCAAAGGCTTCATCACTTCCTTTGCATGCTTAAAGTCCAATTTAGCTGAAATAACTTTATATGAGGGACTCGTTCATTTCTGTATAACTGGCGCCGCCGGAAGAATTTGTTGTTTTTGAGGCATTATGATAAAAAAAATTAAGAAATTTTTAGGAAAAATGCCTAAATATTGCATTTTACCCTTAAAATTTTGGGAAAAAGTGCCTAAATAGGGATTATGCGTGAAAATGGCGTAATAGGGATTTATAAGGACTAAAAAATCGCTCTAATTCAAAATTTTCGAAATGAATGCTATTTCTGGGCTTCTCTCGGCAAACCTTATTCACAAAAAAAATGGTTAAACCCTAAAAATTCCATCTATTTGTTTGAAATAACATCCTTCTGGTAATTCTTTGTTTTTTTGGACATAAAATGAAACAATAGAATTTTTATATTGGGTTTGATTGATATTTTTTGTAATTCAAATACTGGATAGCCTTATTCATAAAAGTAACATTTCCACTGTTTTTGGTTTCAAACTGGATCGGCGATCAAGGTGGGGCCACCTGTAAAACTCAAAAAGCAGGATTATCAACTGAAAAGCAGGGAAGAGCAGGACCAGCCTATGCAAAAGCAGGAAAAAAAGTTTGAATATTTTTAGGCGTGTAAATGCCGTATATTCTCTAATTATTACCCGCCTCTAATTATTACCCAGCCCCTAATAATTAATTACCCATGTGGAAATAATGAAATGTTTAGTTTATTTAAATTTTATTCATTTTTATTTAAATAAAGAAAACCTACTGGGGAAATTGGCAAACAAATTTGGGGGCTTTTCTAAGTTTCGATGAAAAAACAAATTGGGTTGGGACCCCGACGTCGGGGATTGCGGATTCGAAGACAAAAACCCCGACCAATAGAGTCGGGGTTCGGGGTTTTTGCCCTCCGAAAATTTAAAAATTCGGGGTCGGGGGACGAAAACTCCGACCAACAAGTGGGGGTTCGGGGTCGGGGTCCCAACCCTGGAACAAATCGTCGTCTTTATTACCCAAAAACTAAAAAATTAGTCACTATAAAATCGATTAAAAATGCTTATAGTGGGACTTTTCAGAACAGGGGGTGTGGTGAACAGAAAATCGGTCACCGGAAATCACCAAGGGTTTTTGGAAAATTGGTCACCAAGGAAAATTGGTCACCAGGATATTTCGAGTTTTTCGTTCTAACTTTTTTCAAACAACTCTAAAAGCTTAGTTGTCTTTGCTATGTTACTCAACTCGAAGAGATCTTTTGATTGATACTAATTGCAACTAATTAGGCTTAGTATAAACAAAGTTAGCGTAAAGGGACGCGAGTTTTCTTGGAAGCGAACCACTTTTCAGCTTTAAAAGACTACAGAATACAAGAATTTATTATCATTTTACAGCAGCTTTTTTCAAAGAAAAGCTAAGCTTTTAGAGTTGTTTGAAAAAAGTTAGAACGAAAAACTCGAAATATACTGGTGACCAATTTTCGGTGACCAATTTTCCGGTGACCGATTTTCCGGGACTCGGGGGCGTCCATGAAAAAAAAGTCAAAAGACTAAAAATCCGGGCCCTATTTATAAAAATGTGTTTTTCCCTTTTAAAAGTTCAAATTTTTTGGATTTCGGTGGTGAAATTTCAAAAATTAATTACCCAGTCTAATAATTACCCACTCTAGTGGAGGATTGCAAATTAATTACCTGGGTAATAATTAAAGGATATACGGTCACAAATTCAATGCCAAAAGTTTTTTTTTTGTCTTGTTTGACTTGATTCAGCAACTCATAGTCACTTAGAAAATGATCAATTTGCTTGGGTACAATTAAAATCAGAGTCAAATTTTTGTGAGCTACCCGAGATTGGGCCGTAAACTAGTCTTGGCTTTTGTTGTTGGTGGGTCCCCGACGCCCCAAAAAGCAGGAAACCCTGCTGAAGCAGGTACTATGGCCGGCGATAATCACGGACGTTGAAAGCCGGCCCGCGCAGTTGTTGTACTTTCGTCGAAATACCCGGACCTGAATCCTGGCATGATTTTTCCGGATCAGGATCTGAAAGGGTTTTAGAACGGGCCTGGATTTCCCAGGAATAAAAATCCTGGTAAAGGAGCAGCCTAGTTGGCCAACCTGGAGAGTAAGTACCCGTACACGAAAAATATCCAACTCCCATGGAAGGCTAACTGAGCGAAATCCAACTAAGCGCCGGCCAGGCATCTGAGTTAGCATTTCAGTCCCAAAGCCTATTTAAATTTTTAAAAGCTGCGATGACGTCACTACAGTATTGATGAAAAGCAGGCCACTTGCGACTCTTACTTCCAAAATAGGCAAAAAAAAATTTACCGAAAGTTTTTAACAAAAAAGAAGCAATCGTTTCGTGGCAAAAATATGATCGAATCCCGGGTTATTGTGCAAAAATCTCCGAATTCGAATTCTCATTTTCCTGAATATTTGCCGCGGCATTCTCTTCCACAGAATGATGTCCATCGACAGAATTTGGATGGAATTGCTGTCGTTTAAATTGCCTTTTCCATCTAACCAAAGTTCTTCCACCAATTTTCAACATTTTGGCAATTTCCCCGTCACTAATTTTAGGATTTTTCTCTTTAATTTCATTATAAAGTTTCATCAATTCCTTTTGTTCGTTATGGTTATGTTGTGGTTCTGTTAAATAATTTTTATTATTTACAAGAATATATTAGCAAAGTATGAATAAATTAATATAATTTGGGCTCGAAATACTCACTGGTTTGGCCAAGTTCACGTTTCCAATTGTAAATTGTTTTAAAACTGAGGCCCAACTCTTTCGCTACAGTTTTATCAATTTCTTGATGATAAGAGTTTTTGAATCCGGCACGATTTAACTCGGCTTTTCTCTGATCAAATTTCTCTAACAAATTTTTTCGATCATTTTTTGGATTACTTCGACTTAGGCCAAATTTTTTTTTCCATCCAAATATTTTTGTGCGATTGATTTTCAAATGTTTAGCAATTTTTCTTTCAATTTGAGCCCATTCTTTTTTTGAATATATTCCTTTTTGCTTAAATTCGTTTTTTATTGCGTGGAATTTGGCAACAATTTTACGGTTTCGCTCATCTTCAGCAATATTTTCGTGTGAAGAAACTTCGTTTTGTTCTTCACTATTTTTGGCATTATCAGAATGATCAGACTCTGTGAAAGGATTCTGATCAGTTGAATTGGGTTCAATTTGTCCAGAGTGTCCAGATTCTGTGAGAGGAGGATTTTGATCAGTTGAATTGGGTTCAATTTGTCCAGAGTGATCAGACTCTGTGAGAGGAGGATTTTGATCAGTTGAATTGGGTTCAATTTGTCCAGAGTGATCAGACTCTGTGAGACGAGCATTCTGATTAGTTGAATTGGGTTCAATTTGTCCAGAGTGATCAGACTCTGTGAGACGAGCATTCTGATTAGTTGAATTGGGTTCAATTTGTCCAATTTGGGTGTTTTGCCAGTCGATTTGGTGATGGACATTTTGTCCAAAGTTTGTTGGCGCCGGCGTTTTCAAATCTTCGGCTTCATCTTTGTCCAACCATTCTTCTACGAATAATTCGTCAAATGTTTGGAGTGGCAATTCTTCCAATTCCTCCAATTTTACTTTTACGGCTTCGGCTTTGTCCAGTGAATTTGTTGCAAAAAATGAGAACAAAATTAAAATCCAAAATTCTTCCATTTTATTTGGGCAAAATAACCTCTGAATTTATGGGCATTTATATGAAAGTGTATAATATAAAAAATGCCTCCTTTTTTGTATTAAAGAATTGCGCAAAAAATATTCTTAAGATTTTAAACAAAATTATTCACAAAAATAAAAGAAAATAAATAAAATGATGAAATTTTTTAGCACAAATAAATGCAAATAATAAAATTCGACTCAGAAAATCAATAATGCTGGCGTTTATTTGCCCATAGTAAAAACTTCCGGTAGCTTCTTTAGAGACCGGATGATCAGATTTTGCCAGGCCAACCATATTATTAGACATTATAACTTTATACACCCCGCACTAAATCAGTTAAATCTTATATCAATGGAAAGCTCCGAATGTGTAGAAAAATCATTACAGCAAAGTCGAAGTGTTTTGATAAGTTTCAAAAAAGTTATACCCAAAAATCGGGCTTTTTCTTGGTTTTCTGTTCATAACTTATTTAAACGTTGATTTACTGCTTAGTTTAGTTTTACAAATTGTTTCAATTCTTATAGAGCTTTCCATTAGTATAAGGTCTAGGGGTGTATAAAGTTATGATGTCTAAAACTATTTCATAAAATATATGTGGCGGATTTACGAAACGCCCATAGTGGCGGAATTTACGAAACGACCCAGCACGAATTGGTTAGAGCTTAGCACGGATTGCTGCGGTTGCAGGTTCGATTCCTGCCGGGTGCTTAACCTTTTATGATCCTTCAGCATTACACATTAAATTCCTCTAAATTTTGTAAATGTATTGAATAAGAATTAATCAAAAATAATAAATTTAATATCGTTGTAAGGATAACAAAAAAAAATGTACATCCGAAAAAACGTGACATAAAATGAAGCATTTATTTTTATTAAGAATTCTGCCACATTTTTGCTTTAGATTGAGCAGCCCTTTTTAGTCCAATTTTTAGCTTTTTCTGGGGGAGGGGTCGAAGATTTGAATTTGATGGAATTTGTAATAAAATTATATAAAGTCAAATTATTGGGCTTTTGAAATTCTCCGTATTTCCGGACATTTTTTTGCGAGCCGGAATTCCGGATTCCGGCCTTTTTGTGGTTTCCGGTTACATCCCGGATACACATAAATCAATAGAAAGCATTGGCACTGGCATAATTGGGCCAATTCCACGTCAATTCCACCGGCAAACAGCGAAGGTTGGGCAATATAAAAGTGGCTTGTTGTAAGCCAAATCCATCAGGGGGGCTTTCATATTTAATACAAAGATTTATTTCTCCCATTTTATGTTTTTTTGAGCCATATAAAACCCGAAAAATGCATTCCTATGAATCGAAACTTTCGGATTTTAGGAAATTCCTGGAAATTTTTCCTTGAGTCATTTTGTGCTAAAAAAAAGTCCCCGATTAATATTTGTAAAAATTTGTGAAAATTTATTATTCATTGAAAATTTTTGACAGAAATTCTGTAAGACGAAAATTAATTGACAAATTTTCCCATATCGTTTCTATATATTATAAAATTAATTGGAATTTCATATAAATGCCCCTAAATTCAGAGTTATTTTGCGCTAATAAAATGGAAGCGTTTTGGGTTTTAATTTTGGTCTCATTTCTTGCAACAAATTCACTCGAAAAAGCCGAATCCGTAAAATTGGAGGAATTGCAACTCAAAACATTTGATGAAATATTCGGTGAAGGCTTGTGGGACAAAGATGAAGCCGAAGATTTGAAAACGCCGGCGCCAACAAGCTTTGGACAAAATGTCCATCACCAAATCGACCGACAGAACACCCAAATTGGACAAATTGAAACCAATTCAACTGATCAGAATCCTCCTCTCACAGAGACTGATCATTCTAATAATGCCAAAAATGGCAAAGAACAGAACGAAGTAATGAAAGAAATTACTTCAAATGAAAAACGTCAAATTATCGACAAATTCCACACAATGAGAAACGAATTTAAGCAAAAAGGAAAATATTCGGCAAAAGAATGGAATCAAATTGATGAGAAAATTGCTAAACATTTAAAAGTCAGTCGCAAAAAAATATATAAATGGAAAAAAGAATTTGGCTTAAGTCAAAAAATGCATAACTTTGGGAAGAAAAAAAATGAGCGACAAAATTTAATAGAAAAATTTGATCAGAGAAAAGCCGAGTTAAAGCGGGCCGGATTCAAAAACTCTTATCCAAATCAAATAAATGAAACTGTCGCAAAAGAGTTAGGCCTCGGTTTTAGAACAATTTACAGGTGGAAAAAAGAACTTGGCCAATCCAGTGAGTATTTCAAGTCCAATTTTATTTATTTATTTTTATTAAATTCTTTTACAGCTCAAAATAAATACGCCTACAGCAAACAAAAGGAATTGTTGAAACGTTATTATGAAATTAAAGACAAAAATCCTAAAATTAGAAATGAGGACATTATTAAAAGCCTGAACATCAGCAGAGTCACTTTTTATAAATGGAAAAAACAATTTAAACGACAGCAATTTCATAAAAATTCTGTCGATGGACATTCTGTAGAAGAAAATGCCGCGGCAAATGTTCAGGAAATTGGGAACTCAAATTTGAATGAATGGTCAATGAATTAGAAAACTCGATTTGGCATCTGATGATTTTAAATATTTTTTGACAAATGCGATTTACTTAAATATTATGTTAAATCTATTTTGGAATACCTGTACCTCTCAAACTTTTTCTCTTGGTCTATAAAACACGAAACATCCAATTAAACAAAAACAAAAAACATAAATTTTCATATTTAGCAAACAATTGATAAAAAATATATGTGAAATTTGAAAGTGGGGTCCGTGCATATTTCGGGTATATTTAGGTTTAAACAAAATGCAAAAAATGCGTGGAACCTGATAACAAGTGAGCCTGGCCGATGAACAAAAGAAAATGCTTTATTAATTATCTCACCCAAAATCAATATTTCTGACATCCGTAAATATTACTCTTATATACAATAATAATCATTTATTAAAAACGGGCAATCGGTTGTGAATAGCCAAATGAAAAAAAAAATGTTCTTCAACATCATTGTATGCACACTTTTAAGACTTTACTGACACAAATTTTTCGAAGCATTTTTTGGAAAAGGCTTTCATTAATTATTAGAGTACGGACCGGACCGGATCCGGATTCTGTGTCCCGCCTTTTTCAACAATTCATCTTCTAGTTTTTATTGCATTTTTCAGGCGTGAACACGGATATCCCGGATATGCGGATATCCGCGGATATATCCGGATACGGACGGATAACGGATATGGAATTTCGGAAAGTCACGGATATGGACGGATATGAAAAATCCACAATTTTTTTTTTCACTTTTATTTGTTTTTCTATCCGGATTTATCCGCTGTATATCCGCGGATATCCGATATGGGATTTTGGAAGGTCACGGATACTGACGGATAACGGATATGAGATTGCCAAAATTACGATTATTTACGATTACGATACGATACGATACACATCCCTGGTGCACACCCCTGGCATTTTTCACCACAAATGGTGGCGCTCTGCCCTTAGTGGGCGTGATTTTATTCCACGTCTTGGCTCCCGGCACTTTGAATTTATCGGATACATACTAGAGTAGGTCGGGACCGGGACCGGTCGGGAAATTTCCGGTTTTGAAATCCCGGTCCCGGTTTTGAAAAATCGAAATCCCGTCCCGGTCGGACTGGGACTAACCGGGAAAAAATACACCCCTAAGGATGGAATTTTCAGCTAGATGTGTTCGGTTGTAGTGTAGTGGTGAGTGGTAGGGACATTAGGTTTGGTAGTGTCGGGGTTCAGACTAGTGTTAGGCAAATGGGGTTTTTCGGTAATCGGTAACGGTAATTCGGTAACTTTTTCGGGATTGATTTCCCATGCTTGAAGCATTGAATTGGCCTTTGCTGTTATGTTAATGTTGTCGTGTGCTTCCGGAAAGTGCATGCAAGACAAAACAAAATTCACTCTGCTCCAACAATTCGAAATACCATGAGCTGTGAGGCCTATAAATAAAATGTAGCAAGCACAAATTTGCATAAAAAGTGCATACGAAATGTAGGAGTCGCTTGGTCCGCTCCAAATGTCAGTGGTAAATGAGAGATGCGAACATTTGTTTAGTTCCTCTTGAACTTTTTTTGAGCCAGTCCATAAATGCGCGGCAACGCCCATTCTCTGTAGTGCTTTTGATCCTTAATTGTTTGTAGCGGATGATTGACGGAAAATAGGGTGTGGAATGTCGTGTGATTTATTTGGTGGAAGGAATTGTTTGTGCACGCAATGAAATGGACAATTTTTCTGTCCAGTGAGCTGAGCTCTCCTTTAATTTATTATTTACAACACAAATTGAAATTAGTTTAATTAACCTGCACTATTCACATTGACAAATTTTTCCATTGTTCCGGGGCGCGTTTTCATTTCATTTTCTTGGAGCTTTTTCAATTTTTCAGCGAATTCTGGATGCTGTTTGACATTTTTTCTCGGTCGGTATACCGAATCGGTAATACCGAAAAAATTACCGCGGTAATACCGAAAAGTACAGCGGTAATACCGTACCGTGCCTAACACTAGTTCAGACCCCCCGACCGTGTAAATGATTTTTTCCAAGTTTTTCTGAACATTTACGAGTGCATAAGCAATTCTAAAATTCTTTTAGATTTTTCCGATTTTGTTTTTAATATTTTCACAAGTGATTTCATTTTTTGGTTGGACGAAATCACAAAACCATAGGGAGGACCATTTGAACAACTGAAGCAAATCATTTAACATTTTTTGAAAAACAAATAAGAATTTTAAAAAAAGCGGGACAGGACAAATACAGCTCGAACTTGATGAATTAACAAAAAAAAGACTTTATTATGGGAAAAATATCCAATCAAAGCAAATTTTGTCATTATTTTATTTCTGAGATGGCCATTCTCATCAATACCCAACCAATTTGACATCAGAACGCATTTTGTCTGATTGGCCTAAATTTTTGGTAAATTTTTGCGGTCGCCAAATATTAAATGGGTTTGTCCGAAGTATTCCAAAATAGATTTAGCATAATATATTTAAGTAAATCGCATTTGTCAAAAAATATTTAAAAATCATCAGATGCCAAATCGGGTTTTTCTAATTCATTGACCATTCATTCAAATACTCTCCGAATTTGAGTTCCTAATTTCCTGAACATTTGCCGCGGCATTCTCTTCCACAGAATGTCCATCGACAGAATTTTGATGGGATTGCTGTCGTTTAAATTGTTTTTTCCAATTGACCAAAGTGCGTGATCCAATTTTCAACATTTTAGCAATTTCATCGTCTCTAATTTTAGAATTTTGGTCTTTAATTTCATAATAACGTTTCATTAATTCCATTTGTTCGCTGTTGGAGTATTTATGTTTTGGTTCTGTAAAAAGAATTTTGAATTAATTTAAATAAATAAATAAATAAAATTGGTCTTGAAATACTCACTGGTTTGACCAAGTTCACTTTTCCAATTGTAAATTGTTCTAAGACTGAGGCCCAACTTTTTTGCGACAGTTTCATTTATTTGATTGGGATATGAGTTTTTTAATCCGGCCCGCTTTAACTCGGCTTTTCTCTGATCAAATTTCTTTATCATATTTTTTCGAGCATTTTTTGTCTTTCCAAAGTTATGCATTTTTTGACTTAAGTCTAATTCTTTTTTCCATTTATATATTTTTGAGCGACTGACTTTCAAATGTTTAGCAATTTTCTCCTCAATTTGAACCCATTCTTTTCCCGAAATTTTTCCTTTTTGCATACATTTATTTCTCATTGCGTGGAATTTGTCAATAATTTTACGTTTTTCATTTGAAGTAATTTCTTCGCCATTTTTGGCATTATCAGAGTGATCAGACTCTGTGAGAGGAGGATTCTGATCAGTAGAATTGGGTTCAATTTGTTCAGAGTGATCAGACTCTGTGAGAGGAGCATTCTGATCAGTAGAATTGGGTTCAATTTGTTCAGAGTGATCAGACTCTGTGAGAGGAGCATTCTGATCAGTAGAATTGGGTTCAATTTGTCCAATTTGGGTGTTCGGCCGGTCGATTTGGTGATGGACATTTTGTCCAAAATTTGTTGGCGGCGGCGTTTTCAAATCTTCGGCGGCTTCATCTTTGTCCCACCAGCCTTCTCCGAATATTTCATCAAATGTTTTGAGTGGCGTTTCCTCCAATTTTACTTTTACGGCTTCGGCTTTGTCCAGTGAATTTGTTGCAAATAATCCCACTAAAATTATAATCCAAAATTCTTCCATTTTGGGCAAAATAACTCTGAATTTGGGGCATTTATATGAAATTCCAATTAATTTTATAATAAAAGAAATGATATGGGAAAATTTGTAAATTAATTTTGTCTTACAGAATTTCTGTCAAAAATTTTCAATGAATAATAAATTTTCACAAGTTTTTACAAATATTAAAAAAAAAATTATTGAAAGTAATAAATGGCCGCCCACAACTGAAATGGGTTTTTATTCATATAAAATATTCCTGACATTTCCTAAATAGGTATTTTTTATCTTTAGGAGTGCATTTTTCGGGTTTTATTGCATTTTTGTTAAGGAATTTTTCCGAAATTGCCAAATATGTCATATTTTATGACCTAACAAATAAATTATACAAATATGACTCAAAAACATTTAAAAAAATGGGAGAAATAAAATCTTTGTATTAAATAATAATCGATTTGGTTTACAACAAGCCACTTTATATTGCCCAACATTTTGCCTGTGGAATTGACGTGGAATTGGCCCAATTATGCCAGTGCCAATGCTTTCTATTGATTTATGTGTATCCGGGATGTAACCGGAAACCATAAAAAGTCCGGAATCCGGAATTCCGGCTCGCAAAAAAATGTCCGGAAATACGGAGAATTATAAAATCCCAATAATTTGTTATATAATTTTATTACAAATTCCATCAAATTCAAATCTTCGACCCCTCCCCCAGAAAAAGCTAAAAATTGGACTAAAAAGGGCTGCTCAATCTAAAGCAAAAATGTGGCAGAATTCTTAATAAAAATAAATGCTTCATTTTATGTGACGTTTTTTCGGATGTACATTTTTTTTTGTTATCCTTACAACGATATTAAATTTATTATTTTTGATTAATTCTTATTCAATACATTTACAAAATTTAGAGGAATTTAATGTGTGATGCTGAAGGATCATAAAAGGTTAAGCACCCGGCAGGAATCGAACCTGCAACCGCAGCAATCCGTGCTAAGCTCTAACCAATTCGTGCTGGGTCGTTTCGTAAATTCCGCCACTATGGGCGTTTCGTAAATCCGCCACATATATTTTATGAAATAGTTTTAGACATCATAACTTTATACACCCCTAGACCTTATACTAATGGAAAGCTCTATAAGAATTGAAACAATTTGTAAAACTAAACTAAGCAGTAAATCAACGTTTAAATAAGTTATGAACAGAAAACCAAGAAAAAGTCCGATTTTTGGGAAGTTTATATTATAACTTTTTTGAAACTTATCAAAACACTTCGACTTTGCTGTAATGCTTTTTCTACACATTTGGAGCTTTCCATTGATATAAGGTTTAACTGATTTAGTGCGGGGTGTATAAAGTTATAATGTCTAAAATTATTTCATAAAATATATGTGGCGGATTTACGAAACGCCCATAGTGGCGGAATTTACGAAACGAGGATTTACGAAACGCCCATAGTGGCGGATTTACGAAACGACCTAACACCTAACCAATTGAGCTACAGGCGCCCTTTTAGCGGATCCTTCAGTGGGTTCATTCACAATTCTAACCTTCCCCACACATGGGAAGGCGGCGTGACTGGCTGGGGATGCCGGTCAGGCACCAGTCCGCACTACTAATGGAGAAATTGCTGTCGTTTAAATTGCCTTTTCCATCTAAGCAATTTAATGGAAGCAGCCAAAACAAGGCTAAAAGGGACTTTGTGACACAATGCAAAACGATTTAAACTCAGTCAATTGTTTTTAATTAAATATTTTTTCATTTTAGCGAAAAAAATAAAAATCAATAATTTTAATTAGCCAGTCATCAGTGTTCGGGGTTTCACCCGAGACTCATATTTAGTGATAATAGAACGCCAATGCGGGCGGTCACTTATTCGAGTTCCCAATTTCCTGAACATTTGCCGCGGCATTTACTTCCACAGAATGTTATTTGCAGGAATTTAATATTTATGAGATGACAACTTTTGCCTGTGGAATTGACGTGGAATTGGCCCAATTATGCCAGTGCCAATGCTTTCTATTGATTTATGTGTATCCGGGATGTAACCGGAAACCATAAAAAGGCCGGAAGCTGGAATTCCGGCTCGCAAGTAAATGTCCGGAAATACGGAGGATTTCAAAATCCCAATACTTTGACTTTTTCTAATTTTTCTAATCTTTTTCAAAACATTTTTTCATAACAAATTCCATCAAAAATTCAAATTTTCGACCTCTCCCCCAGAAAAAGCTAAAAATTGGAAGAAACTCCATTTACCCGCATTAGGGTTGGCAGAAATTAAAAAATGATGGGCCTTATTGATTTTTTGAAGCAGACAAAGATTTTAAAACGCCGGCCCCAACAAACTTTGGACAAAATGTCCATCACCAAATCGACCGACAGAACACCCAAATTGGACAAATTGAACCCAATTCAACTGATCAGAAGCCGCCTCTTACAGAGTCTGACCACTCTGAAAATGACAAAAATGGGGACGAACAGAACGAAATAATCAAAAAAATTACTTCAAACGAAAAACGTAAAATTATTGCCAAATTCCACACAATGAAAGACGAATTCAAGCAAAAAAGAAACTATTCAAAAAAGGAATGGAATCAAATTGAGGAGAAAATTGCTAAATATTTAAAAGCCATTCTTTTGCAGAACTAAAACATAAACACTCACACAGCGAACAAAAAGAATTGATGAAATGTTATTATGAAATTAAGGACCAAAATCCTAAAATTCATGACAAGACATTGCCAAAATGTTGAAAATTGGAAGTGCCACTTTGTATAAATGGAAAAAGCAATTTAAACGGCATAAATTTCATCCAAATTCTGTCGATGGACATTCTGTGGAAGAGCATGCCGCGCCAAATTTTAAATTGAGAACCCGAATTCGGAATGTATTTAAATGAATAAATTTGAATGAAATCGATTTGTCAATAAAAAATTCGAAAACTCAGCACTTTCTACATTTTTGCTTAAATTTTCTTAGCAAAGATGAAGCGAGAAAGTTTTTTTGGCTTCCCGGTAGCTCAGTGGAGGAGCTGCCCACGGATTGGGCTAAGGTCGTG
Source organism: Globodera rostochiensis (assembly GCA_018350325.1). Classification (NCBI taxonomy): domain Eukaryota; kingdom Metazoa; phylum Nematoda; class Chromadorea; order Rhabditida; family Heteroderidae; genus Globodera; species Globodera rostochiensis. The sequence continues at coordinate 3,586,581 of JAEVLN010000005.1, forward strand.
GGTTCGAGTTCCACCCGGGGTTAACATTTTGCCGTTGTTCGCATAAACGAGGTATCTAAATTTTGTGTGATCAAAATCAATGGGCACGGCACTTTTTTGATGTTGTTCGACAGCACAAACGCATGCACTTCCTCCAAAAAATTTACCCACCCTCTAATAATTACTCATGGGTTTTTTTAATATTTTCCAAATCTCTAGCAGTTAAGTAAATTTAGTTTTCACAAATTTAGATTCTATTTTTATTTTCTGATTATGAAGAATAATGTCAGGAAAACAAACTCATCACCGAATTTCTTCTTTATCATTCCGCATGAACTCGGAACTCGAGACGAGATTACCGTCTTAGATCGGGCGCATGCAAGGTCCCGATTTTTTGTTTAAATTAACATCTTTGAAAAATTTCCAAAATCAAATTTGGCTTCAGAAACGTGCAAAAAGCAATATCAGATCAAGATTTGCCTTTTTGTAATTTTGGTGTCTCTTGAACAATTTTAAGATCAAAATTAATTTTTTAAAAATTTTGAGACATTCGGACCGGTCTGCATCGGCCAAGTTGAAAGAGCGACTGTTCCAACTTGACAACCAAATTTTTTTAACATTAAAATCTTGCAACTTGAAAAATATATAAAAAAATCAAAAATAATAATTTTTCGGAAAATCTTGATCTTTTGACCAATTTCAAACCCCGGACCCGTCCGAACTTTTTTTTTTAATTCAAAAAAGGCTGGAGCGTGATGGAATTTCAAGATTTCTAAATTCAAAATGTAATATTTTTCCAAAAATTCTTTTTTTTCTGAAGCAATTTAATTAAAAAATATTTAATATTAAAGCAGCTGTCTTTCATTATTATATCCGGCTTTTGTTACTTAAAAGTCGTTTTTTCCTTAATTCAAAAATTTCAATCGATTTAAAAACCGCTTCAAATTCTCAATTTTTAATTTTTATTGACAAATTCGTAATTAGTGCATCAAATAACGCATTTACAGACAATTTTTAGAATAAAAAATATTTTCCACAAATTTTGACAAAACGGGTCCGAACAATGGTAAAATTTTTATGAAATCTTAACACAAAAACGCCATTTTTGTAAAAATGATGATAATTAGTGGGAAAATATTATTGACACTCGCGAACTAATCCCAATGTTCACATTTGTTTATTTTGTGTTTTATCACAATTTTAAATTACCCAAAATTCATTTTATTTTTTTTAATGCCTAGTTCTGAATTTACAGAGTTTATATTATATATATATATATCGATCGCCATTTTTGTAAAAATGATGATAATTCGTGGGAAAATAATATTATTGATTCGGATAAGTTATTTAAAATAATATTATTAAAAAATATGATTTATGAATGCCCATCTCAATAGTGGGCTGTCATTTATTACTTTTAATCATCTTTTTCAAAGTTGAATAATATTTATATTTGTAATAATTGTGAATATTTAATATTCTTTAAATAAATATTTGAGAGAAATTCTTTTCCCACACCGAATTTTCCGTTAAAAATTATTAAATCAATTGGAATTTCATATAAATGTCCATAAACTCAGAGGTTATTTTGCACATATAATGGAAGAGTTTTGGTTTTTAATTTTGGTGTTATTTTTTGCAACAAATTCACTCGAAAAAGCCGAATCCGTAAAATTGGAACTCAAAACATTTGATGAAATATTCGGAGAAGGCTGGTGGGACAAAGGTGAAGCCGAAGATTTGAAAACGTCGCCGCCAACAAACTTTGGACAAAATGTCCATCACCAAATCGACCGACAGAACACCCAAATTGGACAAATTGAACCCAATTCAATTGATCAGCTTGGACAAATTGAACACAATTCAACTGATCAGAATACTCCTCTCACAGAGTCTGATCACTCTGATAATACCAAAAATGGTGAAGAACAAAGCGAAAATATTGCTAAAGATGAGCAAAAACGTAAAATTATCGACAAATTCCACGCAATTAAAGAAGAATTTAAGCAAAAAGGAAAATATTCAAAAAAAGAATGGGTTCAAATTGAGGTGAAAATTGCTAAACATTTAAAAGTCAACCGCTCAAAAATATTTGATTGGAAAAAAGAATTTGGCCTAAGTCGAAAAGTGTACTATGAAAAAGAAGAACGAAAACATTTGGTAGAGAAATTTGATCAGATGAAAGCCGACTTAAATCGTGCCGGATTCAAAAACTCTTATCATCAAGAAATTGATAAAACTGTAGCGAAAGAGTTGGGCATCTGTTTTAGAACAATTTTCAATTGGAAAAGTGAACTTGGCCAAACCAGTGAGTTTTTAGAGCCCTTTTTATAAATTATTATTAATTAAAATTCTTTTACAGAACCAAATAAACACTCCCACCGCGAACAAAAGAAATTGATGAAACGTTATTATGAAATTAAAGACAAAACGCCAAAAATTAGTGACGAGAACATTGCCAAAATGTTGAAAATTGGTGGAAGAACTTTGGTTAGATGGAAAAGGCAATTTAAACAACAGCAATTTTATCCATATTCTGTCGATTCTGTGGAAGAGAATGCCGGCTCAAATGTTCAGGAAATTGGGGGCTTGAATTCGGAAAGTATTTGAATGCTCAATGTTTGATACCCTCCAAAATCTATTTTGTCTGTATACGCAAAAAGACACTTGTTCATTTTTATAACCTTTGAACTTTATACTTTTCTTAATTAATTATTTTCGAGGCGGGGAAATGAATGAAATGACAAGGCATCCGGATGCGAAGACATATTCATGCATTTATTCTCAGCCTTCCGGCCACTTCCTGCTGCTGCTGTTGTTCATTGCTGCGCCGAAAAAGTGCAAATCGGTGATTTTGTTTGTCCTGAACTGAACGCCTCGGACGTGCTGGGGGCTTAACCGTGCACATGGATTGGAGGGATCATCACCAGCAGAACAACTGAGGCGCAAGAACCCGTCGTCCCTCCATGCCCGACGGCGATCATTATCATCACTAGAGTCTGGACCAAAACCCAAAACCAAAAAATTTTTGCATTGTTTTGTACAAAAAATTGAATAATCATTAGGAGGCATTTAAATTAATTTTATGATAAGTTGGTCCGGCGCTCAGTTGGAATTGGGCATTTAAGCGCCCGCCGCCTTTAACCACGGTTTACCTCACTGTTGCCAATCATGGTTTGCTTAACCATGGTTAACGTGAGCATACCTGTTCTTTGCTTCTGGTTTCTAGGGATGCTCGGGAATTAAAAATAACCGAGACCGAGAAATGAACACCGAGACTCGAGACCGAGACCCGAAAAAACCGACAAATTTCTCGACTCGAGAACAAAGACCGAGACTCTCGAGCGCACCCCTACTGGTTTCATCAAAATCCCTGCCATCCCACCAACATTTTACTGACTTTTGGGCGTTTTACAGATTTTTCAAAATGGTTACATTTTCACTGAACATGATCAATTTTTTTTAAAATAATTGGAGAAGAGATTTTGGGCAAAATAATATGGTTGGCCTGGCAAAATCTGATCATCCGTTCTCTAAAGAAGCTACCGGAAGTTTTTACTATGGGCAAATAAACGCCAGCATTATTGATTTTCTGAGTCGAATTTTATTATTTGCATTTATTTGGGCTAAAAAATTTCATCATTTTATTTATTTTCTTTTATTTTTGTGAATAATTTTGTTTAAAATCTTAAGAATATTTTTTGCGCAAATTCTTTAATACAAAAAAGGAGACATTTTTTATATTATACACTTTCATATAAATTCCCATAAATTCAGAGGTTATTTTGCCCAAATAAAATGGAAGAATTTTGGATTTTAATTTTGGTCTCATTTTTTGCAACAAATTCACTGGACAAAGCCGAAGCCGTAAAAGTAAAATTGGAGGAATTGGAAGAATTGCCACTCCAAACATTTGACGAATTATTCGTAGATGAATGGTGGGACAAAGATGAAGCTGAAGATTTGAAAACGCCGGCGCCAACAAACTTTGGACAAAATGTCCATCACCAAATCGACCGACAGAACACCCAAATTGGACAAATTGAACCCAATTCAACAGATCAGAATCCTCCTATCACAGAGTCTGATCACTCTGGACAATTTGAACCCAATTCAACTGATCAGAATCCTCCTCTCAGAGAGTCTGATCACTCTGGACAAATTGAACCCAATTCAACTGATCAGAATCCTCCTCTCAGAGAGTCTGATCACTCTGGACAAATTGAACCCAATTCAACTGATCAGAATCCTCCTCTCAGAGAGTCTGATCACTCTGGACAAATTGAACCCAATTCAACTGATCAGAATCCTCCTCTCAGAGAGTCTGATCACTCTGGACAAATTGAACCCAATTCAACTGATCAGAATCCTCCTCTCAGAGAGTCTGATCACTCTGGACAAATCGAACCCAATCCAACTGATCAGAATCCTCCTCTCAGAGAGTCTGATCACTCTGGACAAATTGAACCCAATTCAACTGATCAGAATCCTTTCACAGAGTCTGATCATTCTGATAATGCCAAAAAACGTAAAATTATTGCCAAATTCCATGCAATGAAAGACGAATTTATGCAAAAAGGAAAATATTCGGCAAAAGAATGGGTTCAAATTGAGGAGAAAATTGCTAAACATTTGAAAGTCAATCGCAAAAAAATATATAAATGGAAAAAAGAATTTGGCCTAAGTCGAAGTAATCCAAAAAATGATCGAAAAAATTTAATAGAGAAATTTGATCAAATGAAAGCCGAGTTAAAGCGGGACGCAATCAAAAACTCTCAAAATGAATTAGATAAAACTGTCGCTAAAGAATTGGGCCTCAGTTTTAAAACAATTTACAGGTGGAAAAATGAACTTGGCCAAACCAGTGAGATTTCAAGCAAAATTTTATTTATTTATTTATTTTATTAAATTCTTTTACAGAACCACAACATAAACACTCTCACTGCGAACAAAAAGAATTGATGAAAAGTTATTATAAAATTAAGGACAAAAATCCTAAAATTAGTGACGGGGACATTGCAAAAATGTTGAAAATTGGAAGTGCCACGTTGATTAGATGGAAAAGCCAATTTAAACGACAGCAATTGCATGCAAATTCTGTCGATGGACGACATTTTGTGGAAGAGAATGCCGCTGCAAATGTTTAGGAAATTATAAACTCGAATTCGGGGAGTTTTGATTGAACGATTTGGAATTTATCGGCTTTTTCACATATAAGTTTATTGAAATACTTTTTCACGAATTTTCTAATTGTTTAGTCCTTTTCCGTCCTTTATTTGTTCTGTTTTTAAAGTTTGAATAAATCTTAAACGATGGCCAAATTATTAATTTTAAGCATTTTTTTATTACTTTTTGAATTGTAAAAAATGTCTAAAGTGTAACAATTTGCTCTTTTTTATGCTTTCTAATTTTAGAGCAATTCCTCTTAATAAGCATTAAAATTTAAAAAACTTTCAAAATTTTGGTTGCAAATTTTCTAAACAAAATAGAGTCAAAATTCAAAATTTTCTCGGCGGCGCTATTTGCACCGCCGACCCGTCTCCCCCCCCCCCAGCAGAAGTAAAGAAGATTTTCAAAAAAAATCATTTTGAATGCCACGATAGGCACAAACTGTGCTTAGAAAAAAAATTTATTTTGAAAACATTTACGGGCGAAAAATATGCATTCTCATGAATAATTGTTTTTAAAAAAATGTTTCCCCAGCAAAATTTTGGTATTTTATATGACCTTGATATGTGTATATGTTACGGTAAATTTGGGAAATCCGTTAATTCTGGAATTAACCGGTAAAGTTTAGAAATTCCAAAATTTAAAACTACAAAATTTATCGATTAGGCTTAAATCATATGCCCATGCTAAATGTCCGATTTTGGCTTATTCGGCTAAATGTTCGCTTTTGGTTTAGGACACTTCAGTGCGTGCCAGCAACTGAAAGCAGGGAGGCCAGATCACCCTCGAGAAAATATGGCAACGGGCTCTAAAAATATGGCATTTTTATGGCATCGAGGGTTCAAAAATATGGCATTTTTATGGCATTGAGGAATTTTCAAAAATGCAATTTTTTTTTTGAGAATTTGCTTCACTGTTGGGTGGGGGGGCGGGTCGGTGGTGCCGATAGGCGCCGCCGAGAAAATTTTGAATTTTTGACTCAATTTGTTAACAGATTTGCAACCAAACACATCAAATTGTACGAATCAAAGACACTTTATTCGGGGAATTCTCATTTTTCCCTTAAAAATGTGAATTTTCACAAAGTTCAAAAATATGGCAAATTATGGCAAGTGTGGAAATATGGCAAACAATAAGGCAAATTCTCAAAATTATTGCATTTGCCTTAAAAAAGGTAATTTGAGCTCCCTGACTCTGAAGGTGATTTTAAAATTAAAAGCACAAAGTTGTCAATTTTGAAGAATTTCCGCAAGAAAAGCATAAAAATAACAAATAGAACGCCAAAAAGCAATTAAATATTCAAATTGCAAGAAGCAAGGAGCACTATTTTCGGAAAATCCTTCATTTTCCCCGTAAAAAATGAGAATTTTTTACCAAAGTCAAAAATATGGCAAAATTATGGCAAGTGTGGAAATATGGCAAAAAATATGGCAAATTTCCAAAATTATGGCATTTGCCATTAAATGAGGGCATTCTGGCCTCCCTGACTGAAAGGCTATAATTTTTAAAACTAAAGCAACCGAGTGCTATCGACGGAAAGCTCTAAATGAGACGTATCATTAAAAAAAAAGAAGCCAAGCGTAATTAATTTTTAAAGTTTAGTGTAGAAAAACACCCAAAATCGAGGGGTTATTCAGCATTTAAAAGCTTAGAGCTTTCCAATGACTCTTGTTTGTTTGATTTGGTTGAGTTTTTTCAATTGCTGGCACTGAAGTGTCCGGCACTGAAGTGATGTGTACCGGCCTTTTTAGTTTTCGGTTTCGGTTTTTGACCGACACCCGGTAAAACCGCGGCTTTTGTCAAACAATAGAGTGGACCCTTTTGATTTACAAATTCATAATTTTGGGTGAATTTTCTTAACAATTATCGTTAAAATCTGGAAATTTTTCCCCGGCAGGGACTCCTCCGATTCCTAAAAAAGATTCAAAAATTGATTTTCCATACCTCCTCCCCCAAAAAAGCCGGTTGGTGTGGCTAGAAATATTGATTAGTAGAGTCTATACAACAATTTGCATTTATGCCAAAATAAATGTTTATGTTTCCAAATTTAAAACGCTTTTAAAGTGTGTCCTTGTTTTGCTCATAAAAGAAATGGAAGGGGGAAAAATTAATTAAAGAATTACTGTAAGAAGAGCAATCAGTCAGTAGAAGGTAACAGCAAAAGATGAAGTTCAACTTTTAACAATTAAAGCAAGGAAGAAGCCCCAGTTTGGCCCATTTCACGGACACATTGAAATTGATCATTTATTCAATTACTCCCCGAATTTGAATTCTCAAATTTCTTGAATATTTGCCGCGGCATCTCTTCCACAGAATGTCCATCGACAGAATTTGGATGCAATTGCGGTCGTTTAAATTGTTTTTTCCATTTACACAAAGTGGCGCTTCCAATATTCAATATTTTGGCAATGTCCACGTCTCTAATTTTAGGGGTTTGGTCTTTAATTTCATAATAACGTTTCATTAATTCATTTTGTTTGTTATGGGCGTATTTATTTGGTTCTGTAAAAGAATTTTAATTAATAAAAATATTTATAAAATTGGGCTCGAAAAACTCACTGGATTGGCCAAGTTCTTTTTTCCATTTGTAAATTGTTTTAAAATGGAGGCCCAACTCTTTTGCGACAGTTTTATCTAATTCGTGATGATAAGAGTTTTTAAATCCGTCCCGCTTTAACTCGGCTTTCATTTGATCAAATTTTTCTATTAAATTTATTCGCTTTGGATTACTTCGACTTAGGCCAAATTCTTTTTTCCATTTATATATTTTTTTGCGACTGACTTTCAAATGTTTACCAATTTTCTCCTCAATTTGAACCCATTCTTTTGCCGAATATTTTCCTTTTTGCATAAATTCGTCTTTCATTGCATGGAATTTGGCAATAATTTTACGTTTTTTGGCATTATCAGAGTGATCAGACTCTGTGAGAGGAGGATTCTGATCAGTTGAATTGGGTTCAATTTGTCCAGAGTGATCAGACAGAGGAGGATTCTGATCAGTTGAATTGGGTTTAATTTGTCCAGAGTGATCAGACAGAGGAGGATTCTGATCAATTGAATTGGGTTCAATTTGTCCAATTTGGGTGTTCTGCCGGTCGATTTGGTGATGGACATTTTGTCCAAAGTTTGTTGGCGCCGGCATTTTCAAATCTTCGGCTTCACCTTTGTCCCACCAGCCGTCTCCGAATATTTCATCAAATGTTTTGAGTGGCAATTCCTCCAATTTTACTTTTACGGATTCGGCTTTTTCCATTGAATTTGATGCAAAGAATGCCACCAAAATTAAAATCCAAAATTCTTTCATCTTATAGTTAGGATAATTGGGTTGGGATTTATGAGAATATTTTGTAAATGAATTAAAATTACTAAAATGGTGAATTGTTTAGCCCAAATAAATAAAATAATAAAAAAATCTTTTGGAGTCACTCAGAAAATCAATAATATGGCGTTTATTTTCTAAATTCTGCCAACCCTAATTTGGGGTTGCCAGCAACTATCTTTATACCATTCAAAAGCTTTTGAAAAGCGCTACATTTTATCTGCTGGACAGCAAAAGCCACCGAGTTACCAAATTTTGCAAATTTTTGCTCCAATCGAGAAAGCATAACTCAATTCAAATTCATCGTAACGTTACGCACAATAGCTCACAAGAAAGCCGTGGAGCAGTGCCCAATATCCAACACCAACTCCGGTTACCCTACTCACCGCTCGGGTACTGCTCAAAAAGTGAGGGGTTGTCAAAAAAAAAGGGCCAAAAAAAGCCGTTTTCCCCAACTTTCCAAGGACGGTTGATGTAATCTCTGAGGACTTTGTGCATGATGTGGCGTTCTTGAAGCTAACATAAAAAAGCTTAAAGAATTAAAGTGACCAAAACTTGACAAGCCTAGCGCTTCTGCCTTGCAATGTGGTGTCCTCACGCGTAATAGATGTGTTTCTTTTTATATTCCAGTTTTCTTAAGGAATTTTCACAAAAACTCCGAATTTTCCTGATTTTTTGCAAAAAAAGTCTAAATTTTTGATTTATTACGAAAAATGGCGAATCTCAGCTCTAATTATCATCCTCAAAAGTGAAGGTGATTTTTGCAATTTGTAACAAAAATTGTGGATTTCTCGTCATGTTCGACTTGGCCCAACACTCAGAATTACAATAGAAAATCACCAACAACTTTTCAAAAGGTGAAAATTCGAAATTCTCTGGTGATACTGTATGTTTTGAAGCTGTTTTGGAATTGGAGGAGTCGGCGGTGCCGATAGGCGCGAAGCGAGCCACTACCGTCCCGGGCCACTACCGTCCCGCCACTACCGTCCCGGGAAAGACAAATGGTTAGCTTAAGCTTGATCAAAGGTTCAGCATACTAAGTGCTTTCAAATGATACCAAGAATGTTTGGTTTGGTTGACTTTGAACTAAGTTATAACGAAAAACTTGCCGGCGCCGAATCGTGCCGCGCCGAATCGTGCCGCGCCGAATCGTGCGCGCCGAATCGTGGTGCTCCGCCCCTACTCTTCGGGATTCGAACCCCAAACAAAGACCCTGGAGTGGAGTAGAGTGCGGCAAAACCGGATTTGCGGATCCCGCTGCGGGATTGCAATTCAAAATCTCGTGCGGGATCGGATTTGCGGGATTAATCCCGCAAATCGCAAAAAATGCGTGATTGCGGCGCGGGATCCCGCAAAATCCCGCGCGGGATCAATCTCGCGCCGCACTCTAGAGTGGACCCATAGTGTGGCCTCAGCCTTCCATCTGAGAGCGCCAAGTGGCTACCTTATTTTTCCCAGATGCCCAGGGAGGCCAAATTGCCTTATTTTTAAGGCAAATGCCATAATTTTGGGAATTTGCCTTATTGTTTGCCATATTTTCACACTTGCCATAATTTTGCCATATTTTTGACTTTGGTAAAAATTCTCATTTTTTACGGGAAAAATGAGAATTCCCGAAAAAGTGCTCTTTGATTCTTACAATTTGAAGTTTTTGGTTGAAAATCTGTTAACAAATTGAGTAAAAAATTCAAATTTTTCTCGGCGGCGCCTATCGGCACCGCCGAACCCTTTCCCCCAGAACTGAAGCAAAATTCTCAAAAAAACAAATGCTTTTTTGAAAATTCCTTAAGAAAACTGCCATAAAAATGCATATTTTTGACCCCTCGATGCCATAAAAATGCCATATTTTTGGAGCCGGTTGCCATATTTTACCGCAGTTGAGTTGGCCTCCCTGCAGATGCCGTAGAATCCGAATATGACATCGATTTAGACCAATTCCAAAAACCCGGACCCGAATTCGAACAAATTTCAAAAAATTCAAATTTCACATTTACTGCTCAAAGCCAAAAAAAGAGCAAGTTTGATGGGAAAATGGCCAGGAATTCTTGCAGTGAATAGCGATTGGTGCATTTTAACTCGATTTTGAGCAGTAAATGTGAAATTTGAAAAACTTGAATTTATTGGAATTTGTTCGAATTCGGGTCCGGGTTTTTGGAATTGGTCTAAATGGATGTCATATTCGAATTCTACCCCCCCCCCCCCCCGAAACACCTTTTAGGTAATTGACTTTGAAAAATATTTTTATTTTTTAAAAAATGGGGGGGGGAGGGGGACCAGCCCGACTATTACTACCATTTGATTTTTTGTTTTAAAGGCTTGCTTATATGTACATCGTAATTTGATATTTTTTTGCTACAAGTTTGTCAATCTCAGACAACCAAATCAGTGCCTCCGGGGTAAAATGGGCAAGGACTACTACAAAATTCTCGGCATTGCCAACGCGGCATCGGCGGCCGACATAAAAAAGGCGTACCGAAAAATGGCACTAAAATATCATCCAGACAAAAACAGCGAGCCGGGGGCAGAGAATCGGTTCAAGGTATGTATTATTAACGGGGCACAAAATGTTCAAAATAAAAAATTGAGCCAACCCCCAAAAAAAAATTGTTGCATTTGTATTTCAAAAAAAATGTTTTCGAGAATTCGTCAAAATGAAGTTCAAATTCGGATTCTACGCCCTCCAATTCGGCAATGAAAAGTGTATCTGGCCAAATGTGTTGTGCAAAAAGGAGTTTTTTTTTAATATTATTCATTTAGCAATAACATTTCTTAATAATCTTTTTCAATTTCATTTTTCTTGGGTGTCGACCGACGATTTTTCGCAAAACCATAGGGGGTGGTGGGGTAAATTTCAACCAATTCAAAAAACGGCTTTTTTGAGTTTTTATCACAAAAAATATGTATTTTTTTGTATTGTTCCTAACATAATTTTTGATTTAAAAAAATATTTTGTGATGAAAACCCAAAAGGGTCCCCCCCCCCACCCCTATGGTTTTGCGGGGAATCGTCGACCCCCCCCCAGTCTAAACAAATGCCAAAATTATTTGTTTTATTAAAAGCTTTTTATTTTTAAAACAAAAAAAACATTTTTGTTTTATGATGTGGCGGAGGCATACGACGTGTTGTCCGACCCGAAGAAGAGGGAAGCGTACGACATTTATGGCTCGGCTGGGCCGCAGTCGAATGGTCCCTGCGGCGCAGGCTTTGGATGCCATTACACTTTCCAGTCGGTTTTTGGCATTGGCACACCGTGCCAAGCATCGGGCATTTTCTAATGTGTCTAAAAGGGTAATAGTGCAGTTTGTACACCACCCCCCCCCCTTTTTTTTTGAAAAAAAAAAGTTGAAAAAAGGTGTTTCTAGAGGGATTCGTGGGCGTATAATGCGAATCCGACACCTCCGTTCTGACCAAATCCGAACCTCGGACCCGAATTTGAACATTTTTGAAAAAACTTTTTTTTTTGTTTTTTCAAAAAGGAGGGGGGGGGGGAGTACAAACTGAACTATTCGCCGTCCCGCTTCCGAATTTGGACATAACAAAACTATTGATTTTACGAATGGGGTGCAAAAAAAAAACTTTTTTTAGGGGTGACCCGATGCAAATGTTCGCACAAGCATTCCGCGAGTTCAATGGTGGCGCTGCTGGTGGTGGGCCAGAGGTATAAAGCAAACGCCCTCCTCCCCCGGAAAATTGGTCACCAAGACGAATTTGGAAACTTATAACATTCTTCGACCTAAACCGATTTAGGTCGAACATAAGACCAAATGAAAGCCCGCGATGCGTTTGCCTTAACATTAAGCTAACGGTTTGCGATTGGACAAAGTTCAAAAAAGTTATGGCCGAAAAAGTGAAAAACTCAAAAAATGAGCAATTCCTCTTAATAAGCATTAAAATTTAAAAAACTTTCAAAATTTTGGTTGCAAATTTTCTAAACAAAATAGAGTCAAAATTCAAAATTTTCTCGGCGGCGCTATTTGCACCGCCGACCCGTCTCCCCCCCCCCCCAGCAGAAGTAAAGAAGATTTTCAAAAAAAATCATTTTGAATGCCACGATAGGCACAAACTGTGCTTAGAAAAAAAATTTATTTTGAAAACATTTACGGGCGAAAAATATGCATTCTCATGAATAATTGTTTTTAAAAAAATGTTTCCCCAGCAAAATTTTGGTATTTTATATGACCTTGATATGTGTATATGTTACGGTAAATTTGGGAAATCCGTTAATTCTGGAATTAACCGGTAAAGTTTAGAAATTCCAAAATTTAAAACTACAAAATTTATCGATTAGGCTTAAATCATATGCCCATGCTAAATGTCCGATTTTGGCTTATTCGGCTAAATGTTCGCTTTTGGTTTAGGACACTTCAGTGCGTGCCAGCAACTGAAAGCAGGGAGGCCAGATCACCCTCGAGAAAATATGGCAACGGGCTCTAAAAATATGGCATTTTTATGGCATCGAGGGTTCAAAAATATGGCATTTTTATGGCATTGAGGAATTTTCAAAAATGCAATTTTTTTTTTGAGAATTTGCTTCACTGTTGGGTGGGGGGGCGGGTCGGTGGTGCCGATAGGCGCCGCCGAGAAAATTTTGAATTTTTGACTCAATTTGTTAACAGATTTGCAACCAAACACATCAAATTGTACGAATCAAAGACACTTTATTCGGGGAATTCTCATTTTTCCCTTAAAAATGTGAATTTTCACAAAGTTCAAAAATATGGCAAATTATGGCAAGTGTGGAAATATGGCAAACAATAAGGCAAATTCTCAAAATTATTGCATTTGCCTTAAAAAAGGTAATTTGAGCTCCCTGACTCTGAAGGTGATTTTAAAATTAAAAGCACAAAGTTGTCAATTTTGAAGAATTTCCGCAAGAAAAGCATAAAAATAACAAATAGAACGCCAAAAAGCAATTAAATATTCAAATTGCAAGAAGCAAGGAGCACTATTTTCGGAAAATCCTTCATTTTCCCCGTAAAAAATGAGAATTTTTTACCAAAGTCAAAAATATGGCAAAATTATGGCAAGTGTGGAAATATGGCAAAAAATATGGCAAATTTCCAAAATTATGGCATTTGCCATTAAATGAGGGCATTCTGGCCTCCCTGACTGAAAGGCTATAATTTTTAAAACTAAAGCAACCGAGTGCTATCGACGGAAAGCTCTAAATGAGACGTATCATTAAAAAAAAAGAAGCCAAGCGTAATTAATTTTTAAAGTTTAGTGTAGAAAAACACCCAAAATCGAGGGGTTATTCAGCATTTAAAAGCTTAGAGCTTTCCAATGACTCTTGTTTGTTTGATTTGGTTGAGTTTTTTCAATTGCTGGCACTGAAGTGTCCGGCACTGAAGTGATGTGTACCGGCCTTTTTAGTTTTCGGTTTCGGTTTTTGACCGACACCCGGTAAAACCGCGGCTTTTGTCAAACAATAGAGTGGACCCTTTTGATTTACAAATTCATAATTTTGGGTGAATTTTCTTAACAATTATCGTTAAAATCTGGAAATTTTTCCCCGGCAGGGACTCCTCCGATTCCTAAAAAAGATTCAAAAATTGATTTTCCATACCTCCTCCCCCAAAAAAGCCGGTTGGTGTGGCTAGAAATATTGATTAGTAGAGTCTATACAACAATTTGCATTTATGCCAAAATAAATGTTTATGTTTCCAAATTTAAAACGCTTTTAAAGTGTGTCCTTGTTTTGCTCATAAAAGAAATGGAAGGGGGAAAAATTAATTAAAGAATTACTGTAAGAAGAGCAATCAGTCAGTAGAAGGTAACAGCAAAAGATGAAGTTCAACTTTTAACAATTAAAGCAAGGAAGAAGCCCCAGTTTGGCCCATTTCACGGACACATTGAAATTGATCATTTATTCAATTACTCCCCGAATTTGAATTCTCAAATTTCTTGAATATTTGCCGCGGCATCTCTTCCACAGAATGTCCATCGACAGAATTTGGATGCAATTGCGGTCGTTTAAATTGTTTTTTCCATTTACACAAAGTGGCGCTTCCAATATTCAATATTTTGGCAATGTCCACGTCTCTAATTTTAGGGGTTTGGTCTTTAATTTCATAATAACGTTTCATTAATTCATTTTGTTTGTTATGGGCGTATTTATTTGGTTCTGTAAAAGAATTTTAATTAATAAAAATATTTATAAAATTGGGCTCGAAAAACTCACTGGATTGGCCAAGTTCTTTTTTCCATTTGTAAATTGTTTTAAAATGGAGGCCCAACTCTTTTGCGACAGTTTTATCTAATTCGTGATGATAAGAGTTTTTAAATCCGTCCCGCTTTAACTCGGCTTTCATTTGATCAAATTTTTCTATTAAATTTATTCGCTTTGGATTACTTCGACTTAGGCCAAATTCTTTTTTCCATTTATATATTTTTTTGCGACTGACTTTCAAATGTTTACCAATTTTCTCCTCAATTTGAACCCATTCTTTTGCCGAATATTTTCCTTTTTGCATAAATTCGTCTTTCATTGCATGGAATTTGGCAATAATTTTACGTTTTTTGGCATTATCAGAGTGATCAGACTCTGTGAGAGGAGGATTCTGATCAGTTGAATTGGGTTCAATTTGTCCAGAGTGATCAGACAGAGGAGGATTCTGATCAGTTGAATTGGGTTTAATTTGTCCAGAGTGATCAGACAGAGGAGGATTCTGATCAATTGAATTGGGTTCAATTTGTCCAATTTGGGTGTTCTGCCGGTCGATTTGGTGATGGACATTTTGTCCAAAGTTTGTTGGCGCCGGCATTTTCAAATCTTCGGCTTCACCTTTGTCCCACCAGCCGTCTCCGAATATTTCATCAAATGTTTTGAGTGGCAATTCCTCCAATTTTACTTTTACGGATTCGGCTTTTTCCATTGAATTTGATGCAAAGAATGCCACCAAAATTAAAATCCAAAATTCTTTCATCTTATAGTTAGGATAATTGGGTTGGGATTTATGAGAATATTTTGTAAATGAATTAAAATTACTAAAATGGTGAATTGTTTAGCCCAAATAAATAAAATAATAAAAAAATCTTTTGGAGTCACTCAGAAAATCAATAATATGGCGTTTATTTTCTAAATTCTGCCAACCCTAATTTGGGGTTGCCAGCAACTATCTTTATACCATTCAAAAGCTTTTGAAAAGCGCTACATTTTATCTGCTGGACAGCAAAAGCCACCGAGTTACCAAATTTTGCAAATTTTTGCTCCAATCGAGAAAGCATAACTCAATTCAAATTCATCGTAACGTTACGCACAATAGCTCACAAGAAAGCCGTGGAGCAGTGCCCAATATCCAACACCAACTCCGGTTACCCTACTCACCGCTCGGGTACTGCTCAAAAAGTGAGGGGTTGTCAAAAAAAAAGGGCCAAAAAAAGCCGTTTTCCCCAACTTTCCAAGGACGGTTGATGTAATCTCTGAGGACTTTGTGCATGATGTGGCGTTCTTGAAGCTAACATAAAAAAGCTTAAAGAATTAAAGTGACCAAAACTTGACAAGCCTAGCGCTTCTGCCTTGCAATGTGGTGTCCTCACGCGTAATAGATGTGTTTCTTTTTATATTCCAGTTTTCTTAAGGAATTTTCACAAAAACTCCGAATTTTCCTGATTTTTTGCAAAAAAAGTCTAAATTTTTGATTTATTACGAAAAATGGCGAATCTCAGCTCTAATTATCATCCTCAAAAGTGAAGGTGATTTTTGCAATTTGTAACAAAAATTGTGGATTTCTCGTCATGTTCGACTTGGCCCAACACTCAGAATTACAATAGAAAATCACCAACAACTTTTCAAAAGGTGAAAATTCGAAATTCTCTGGTGATACTGTATGTTTTGAAGCTGTTTTGGAATTGGAGGAGTCGGCGGTGCCGATAGGCGCGAAGCGAGCCACTACCGTCCCGGGCCACTACCGTCCCGCCACTACCGTCCCGGGAAAGACAAATGGTTAGCTTAAGCTTGATCAAAGGTTCAGCATACTAAGTGCTTTCAAATGATACCAAGAATGTTTGGTTTGGTTGACTTTGAACTAAGTTATAACGAAAAACTTGCCGGCGCCGAATCGTGCCGCGCCGAATCGTGCCGCGCCGAATCGTGCGCGCCGAATCGTGGTGCTCCGCCCCTACTCTTCGGGATTCGAACCCCAAACAAAGACCCTGGAGTGGAGTAGAGTGCGGCAAAACCGGATTTGCGGATCCCGCTGCGGGATTGCAATTCAAAATCTCGTGCGGGATCGGATTTGCGGGATTAATCCCGCAAATCGCAAAAAATGCGTGATTGCGGCGCGGGATCCCGCAAAATCCCGCGCGGGATCAATCTCGCGCCGCACTCTAGAGTGGACCCATAGTGTGGCCTCAGCCTTCCATCTGAGAGCGCCAAGTGGCTACCTTATTTTTCCCAGATGCCCAGGGAGGCCAAATTGCCTTATTTTTAAGGCAAATGCCATAATTTTGGGAATTTGCCTTATTGTTTGCCATATTTTCACACTTGCCATAATTTTGCCATATTTTTGACTTTGGTAAAAATTCTCATTTTTTACGGGAAAAATGAGAATTCCCGAAAAAGTGCTCTTTGATTCTTACAATTTGAAGTTTTTGGTTGAAAATCTGTTAACAAATTGAGTAAAAAATTCAAATTTTTCTCGGCGGCGCCTATCGGCACCGCCGAACCCTTTCCCCCAGAACTGAAGCAAAATTCTCAAAAAAACAAATGCTTTTTTGAAAATTCCTTAAGAAAACTGCCATAAAAATGCATATTTTTGACCCCTCGATGCCATAAAAATGCCATATTTTTGGAGCCGGTTGCCATATTTTACCGCAGTTGAGTTGGCCTCCCTGCAGATGCCGTAGAATCCGAATATGACATCGATTTAGACCAATTCCAAAAACCCGGACCCGAATTCGAACAAATTTCAAAAAATTCAAATTTCACATTTACTGCTCAAAGCCAAAAAAAGAGCAAGTTTGATGGGAAAATGGCCAGGAATTCTTGCAGTGAATAGCGATTGGTGCATTTTAACTCGATTTTGAGCAGTAAATGTGAAATTTGAAAAACTTGAATTTATTGGAATTTGTTCGAATTCGGGTCCGGGTTTTTGGAATTGGTCTAAATGGATGTCATATTCGAATTCTACCCCCCCCCCCCCCCCCCAAACACCTTTTAGGTAATTGACTTTGAAAAATATTTTTATTTTTTAAAAAATGGGGGGGGGAGGGGGACCAGCCCGACTATTACTACCATTTGATTTTTTGTTTTAAAGGCTTGCTTATATGTACATCGTAATTTGATATTTTTTTGCTACAAGTTTGTCAATCTCAGACAACCAAATCAGTGCCTCCGGGGTAAAATGGGCAAGGACTACTACAAAATTCTCGGCATTGCCAACGCGGCATCGGCGGCCGACATAAAAAAGGCGTACCGAAAAATGGCACTAAAATATCATCCAGACAAAAACAGCGAGCCGGGGGCAGAGAATCGGTTCAAGGTATGTATTATTAACGGGGCACAAAATGTTCAAAATAAAAAATTGAGCCAACCCCCAAAAAAAAATTGTTGCATTTGTATTTCAAAAAAAATGTTTTCGAGAATTCGTCAAAATGAAGTTCAAATTCGGATTCTACGCCCTCCAATTCGGCAATGAAAAGTGTATCTGGCCAAATGTGTTGTGCAAAAAGGAGTTTTTTTTTAATATTATTCATTTAGCAATAACATTTCTTAATAATCTTTTTCAATTTCATTTTTCTTGGGTGTCGACCGACGATTTTTCGCAAAACCATAGGGGGTGGTGGGGTAAATTTCAACCAATTCAAAAAACGGCTTTTTTGAGTTTTTATCACAAAAAATATGTATTTTTTTGTATTGTTCCTAACATAATTTTTGATTTAAAAAAATATTTTGTGATGAAAACCCAAAAGGGTCCCCCCCCCCCACCCCTATGGTTTTGCGGGGAATCGTCGACCCCCCCCCAGTCTAAACAAATGCCAAAATTATTTGTTTTATTAAAAGCTTTTTATTTTTAAAACAAAAAAAACATTTTTGTTTTATGATGTGGCGGAGGCATACGACGTGTTGTCCGACCCGAAGAAGAGGGAAGCGTACGACATTTATGGCTCGGCTGGGCCGCAGTCGAATGGTCCCTGCGGCGCAGGCTTTGGATGCCATTACACTTTCCAGTCGGTTTTTGGCATTGGCACACCGTGCCAAGCATCGGGCATTTTCTAATGTGTCTAAAAGGGTAATAGTGCAGTTTGTACACCACCCCCCCCCTTTTTTTTTGAAAAAAAAAAGTTGAAAAAAGGTGTTTCTAGAGGGATTCGTGGGCGTATAATGCGAATCCGACACCTCCGTTCTGACCAAATCCGAACCTCGGACCCGAATTTGAACATTTTTGAAAAAACTTTTTTTTTTGTTTTTTCAAAAAGGAGGGGGGGGGGGAGTACAAACTGAACTATTCGCCGTCCCGCTTCCGAATTTGGACATAACAAAACTATTGATTTTACGAATGGGGTGCAAAAAAAAAACTTTTTTTAGGGGTGACCCGATGCAAATGTTCGCACAAGCATTCCGCGAGTTCAATGGTGGCGCTGCTGGTGGTGGGCCAGAGGTATAAAGCAAACGCCCTCCTCCCCCGGAAAATTGGTCACCAAGACGAATTTGGAAACTTATAACATTCTTCGACCTAAACCGATTTAGGTCGAACATAAGACCAAATGAAAGCCCGCGATGCGTTTGCCTTAACATTAAGCTAACGGTTTGCGATTGGACAAAGTTCAAAAAAGTTATGGCCGAAAAAGTGAAAAACTCAAAAAATGCCTTCTTTTTCTTTTTTACAGATTCTTTTGTGTTCAATTAATAATCAGATTTGTTTAACAAGATAGGATTCTATTTATCGAGAGCTTTCATTTGGTATTATGTTCGACCTAAACGGTTTAGGGTGGAGAAAGTTATAAAATCTGAATAGCAAAATGGTTGAAAAAAATGTATAATATCAAAATCGATTCCATTCTAAGCTTAACGCACAAATTTGACAAAAAAAAACGCGGAAATCAAATTGAAGCAAAAAAAAAAAGCGTTTTTTACGCCAATTAATTGTTTTATAGTACACACACCCCCCCCCCCCCATTAACAATAAAATGGGCTTCTTCCCGCGGGGCTGATAGAAGAAAGAAAATCAAATACATTCAAAAAGCAAATATTAATTTTCCATTCTAAAAAATGTGTGTGCAGATTATTGGGGTGGCTGTGCTTGCTGGGGCAGCTTCAATGTTGTTCGGCGGCTCGCCGTCCGCTTATGTTCGAACTGCCGCAGGGGTTGTTGCCGTGGTCTCTGCGGTTGGTCAATTAATGAATGCCCTCAGGGGCCCCCATTATTTAGGGGCCCGGATTTTTAGGTGGCTAAAAAACTCGGTTTCGCTGTGAAAAGAGTTATGATGTGCAAGGACGTAGCCAGCGGGGGGGGGGGGGGGAATTCCCCCCCCCCCCGAAATGGAATTTAAGAAAAAAAAAACAAGAGGGGGGGACCCTATTGTTTTACAATTTTTTGACTAATTTTTTTCCATACAAATTGCCATCAAAAATCAAAAAAATTTTCCCGGCGGCGCCTATCGGCACCGCCGGGCCGCTCATGGCGCTCGGATGGACCAATTTCCCCCTCCGAAATTTTTTTCTAGCTGCGTCTCTGATGAAGTGTTAAAAGTTTCCCAGACTCAACCGTCCCGCTTCCAAAAATACATAGCAGGGGGGCGTATTTAGGATTTTGCCCTGGGGGGGGGGGGGGTACCGAAAAAAACCAATTATTTGTAAAGAAATTAGTTAAAAAAACTACGCATTTTGCAAAACAAAAAATTCCCCCTGGGAGGGGCCCTAAATACGTGCCCGATCCGTAGTTTGAAATAGGTACTTGGAACCCCATAAAAAAACTGCTAAAAATAGACTCCAATCACTCAAATCATATACTAATTGGCTTTTCCTTTCGGCCTCTGAAGCATGAATCTGAGAAAGTTTGGCCACTCAGTTGTCGTCCACTGATCAAGAAATGTGTAAAAATAATGTATTAATAGCACCCAATTTAGCACTTGGAACGTGCCCGTCGCGATGAGCAAGGCCATATGTAGATAAATTTTCGGGCGCTCAATTGATGTTGGCACATTGTGCCGGAACGATAATTACCCATCATTTAATTCGATGATAATACACACATAATATTATCTTATTATGTTAATTGGTGTTTTCAATTTTGTTTTATTGCGGCAATTTTTTCTTTTGTTTCAAAAGGAATTCCTTGCTACCCGCTCACTTTGAAAATGCTTAAAGCATACACAAAAAAAAAAATTCGGTTTCTATGGCAATTTTAATTACATTTTCTTTTCAAAGGAAAAAATGCAATAAAACGGAATTTTAGAGGAAGAATTTACACATTTTATTATATATTTACCAGTTTGTACATATAAAATAAGAAACAACACATATTTTTAGAATCTTTAGTAAAAAAGAAAATGCCCCCCCCCCATTATATATAATATGTAAGTTCACACGTAAATATTTTTGATCATCGAGTTTTTTAAGCATTGGCCCATGCACATTCAATACATCTTTGTTGTTGTTGTTCGTCTTCTGTTCGTTGTTCCTTCCTTCCCCCTTCACGCATCCGATCCGCCGCCATTCTGTTGCTGCTGCACCTCCGGCTCCGACGACGCCATCTCTCCCGGCGTTGTTGTGTCCACGCTGCCGTCGTTGGCCACCTTGCGCTCCTCCTCCGCCACCTGTTCCGCCTCAACAACGCCGCTGACCTCGTCCAGTTTCTCCTACACAAATGTGGGGGAAGGGGAAGGGGCTTTTAGTGGTGGCATGGCACAGAGTTTCCATTTCCTTGAGACTTTTGAATTTTTGCACACATGCCCCGGGGAGGTTGTTTTTTTTTATGATTTAGTAAAGGTATATTTTGTTGACTGATCGAGAGGAGGACCTGCGGAATGTCCGTTCCGTCCAGTATGAAGTGAGCGTATTTGTCGGCCACCAAACGGCGCAGACGGTCCAAAGCGATGGAGGTGGTGGTGGTGGTGGTACTGCTGTTGCTGAAAATCGATTGTTAATCAATAAACGTTGCAATCAATTGTTAATCAATAAAACAAGTTGGTGGTCCTCCATCAAAACACACGGATCAACAAACATTGAACAAGAGCATATTCACATGAAGGTGAAGCGCCACACATTATTAGCATAAAAGCTTCTCTCACCTATTCTCCTCCCCATTTTGGACATCGTTGTGGTGGTGGTGGTGGTCATGTTGTTGCTGTTGTTGTTGCGGTTCCAAAAAATTCAACACCATCTCGATGATTGCCGTGCCGGTCAGCAACGGGTCCAGATCGCCCTGGACGCCAATGTAGCGGCCCACTCGGCCCGGCATCAGAAAGCCAAAGTCGCTGAACGACTGGTGCACAATGTCTCTGCATAGCGAAAATGGAAAGCAATAAATACGCATTGAATTTTAATTTGTTTTTTAAAGGTTTTGGAGCAGTTTCCGTTAATTTTTCGCTAAACCAAAAGCAAGTTTTTAGGCTAACCGAGCCAAAAAATGTCTGATTTCTAGGAGAGCCCGGGCTTGATAATCAAGGATTTCGATCGGTCCACAAGCTCCAATTAACAGCCCCTACATAAACACACACAAAAATGTCCACCCCCCCCCCCCCGGTGGAGTTGTTGCACAAGACCGCACGACCCAGTGCTATTATCCGGGACCAAAATCCTGTCGTTTGGTTTGCCAAGTGGAAACTCGGAGCCATTAATCAGTGGTTTTGCAATCCTCCCCCCCCCCCACCCTCGTCCCGTTAATCACCCACTTCAACGTGAACATTATCCTATCAGTGGTGGTGGCGGTGGTGTTGCCGTCGTCGGAGTTCCGTGCCGAAGACGTCGTCGACGTCGGCGGCATCGGCGTGGTCAACAATCGTTGCATGCGTCGCACATTGCGTGGCCATTGCCATTTGCTGACGTTCAGCATCAGCACCGGCTGCACATAACGGGAAACTTTTTGTTTGTTTGTTTGTTAAAAATTCTTTGAATTTCAACAAAAAAAAATTAGGAATTTTTTTCGATGAAACGGATTGCAAAAATTGTTGCTTAAGTTTTTCACCTGCACAACCGCCGGGTACAGGCGACGCTCCACCGGGTACAGCCAGGCGTCAAGCAGTACACAGGCGTTGAACAATGCAGGCCGATGCGCGCAGGCAGCGAGCGCTGAGGCGGCACCAAAACTGTGCCCCATGGACACGACGTGGTCCAACGCCAGACGACACTGCGATTAAATTAAATTTTTTTTTGAATTTAAAATGGACAACAATATTTTTTTGAATTAAAATGGACAACAATATTTTTTTGTGTGTTTCAAATGTGTGCAAGACGGGGTTTTTTTCACAAAATTTGGCTTTTGTTGTTCAAAAACCAGAAAAAAAAATTTAGTTGATAGAAATTTGGCAAATGCCATTGCCCAAGGAGTCTAATCCATTCATAAACATCGGCAAAATTTAATTGCAAAAAATGTTGCCTGAAATTTCTTTCTCAAAATTTAACCCATTTTTATTTAGCACAGTATTTTTTTTATTTGAATTTTAATGTTCGACATATAAACACCTTAAACTGCGACCAGTCAAAAGTTTGGCCAAGCAAAATGCGTTGATGTCCAAACGCGTCGTCAATTTGCAGTCCATCGGCGTCCATTTTGGCAAAAATTCGGCACATTTGCACCGTCTCGTCAACACGCTTTTGCACCTGACACAAAATGGGGAGAAAATTTTTTGGTGTTGGGAAAAAATCCCATTTTTTTTTTGCGATTAGGGGGTTCTTTTTTTCACAAAATTTTCAAAAAAAAAAAAGTCCATTTTTTCGCGATAGGCGGTTCCTTTTTTTTCGCAAATTTTCAACAAAAAAAATCCCATTTTTTTGCGATTAGGGGGTTCTTTTTTTCACAAAATTTTCAAAAAAAAAAAGTCCATTTTTTCGCGATTAGGGGGTTCTTTTTTTCACAAAATTTTCAAAAAAAAAGTCCATTTTTCGCGATTAGGGAGGGGGTTCCTTTTTTCGCAAATTTTGACAAAAAAAAAATTGCAAAAAAAAAAAAACACAACCCCCGAACCCAACCTGGCCAACTCGGGTCTGATATTCCTGCTCCTCGTGTGGCAACTTGCGCATTTCCATCGGCCGCCTCACCAACGGTGGCGGCGGTGTCGGCTCCTTTTGATGTTGCTGCTGCCGCGGCACACCCTCCTCCTGGCGCTGCTGCTGTTGTTGATCACCACCGGCTTCAGGCCCAGGCTCAGCCTCAGCAACAACACCGTTTTGTTGGACATTATTCTGCTGCTGATCAACACAGGTGGACGGCTCGGGCTCCAGTGAATATGTCCAACAGCTGGACCCGTCCCTGGAAAGTACGAAAAAGCCAAATATTTTTTTAGACTAAAAATTTGTGAACAATGAATGGCATTTGGCAAATGTGAGACCGGCATTTTCTCGAAAAAAAATCCCAAAAATTCGGGATTTAAAACCCGGTGTTTCTATGGTTCTTTTTTAAGTGAAATTCGGAGGACAATGGCTTGAGATTGACCAAGATTTTAGAGACAAAAAAAAAAATCCCAAAATTCGGAACTTCAATCCGGTGTTCCAACTGGGGTTTAATACTGAGATTCAGTGGACCCGGGACTGAAATTGATCAGGATTTTCGGGGATAACCATCAAAAATTCCGCTAGGTCCTCCAAGTCTGGCGTTTTTTTCATGGATTTATTTGCGATTCGACAGACCGTCTCTCGCTGATTTCTTGTTTTTGTATTAGTCAATTTTCAATTAAAAACAAATTGTTTTAGACTATTTTCTATGTTAAAAAATGTTTTTTTTTTCACCCCACCTGTGCTCCATCGCCGCCACCACGTACCCATGGGAGGCCATCGACGCGCACAGCGTCGCGTAGACGAACCGACTGCCGCTGATGCCGTGCGAGAAAATGAGGAGCGGAAATCGCTGATCACCGGGCACAATTGGCGCTTGCCAATACACCGGCACTCTGTCGGACGAATTTGTGGGTACGAATTTTCAAGAAAAAAAAAATTTGTTTTTCATGAAATACAGGACGAATTTGTGGGTACGAATTTTCAAGAAAAAAAAAAATTTGTTTTTCACGAAATACAGGACGAATTTGTGGGTACGAATTTTCAAGAAAAAAAAAATTTGTTTTTCACGAAATACAGGACGAATTTGTGGTACGAATTTTCAAGAAAACAAAAAATTGTTTTTTTTCACAAAATTCAAGGCACAACGCACTTTTTGTCGCCGACAATCCAGTCGACGAAGAAGTTCAGCTTGGACACACTCATGCCCTGGTAGTTGGCCAACCCTTCCATGTACTCGGAGTCCGGACGCCAGCGCATGTACTCCCTGGAGGAGCCCTATAAAAAAATTTTTCTCAAAAATCGCCCCAAACTCTGAAAATTTTTTTGAAAAAAAAATCTAAAATTTGTTAAATAAAGCCCTGAATTTCTCACAAAAATTCCCTCACCGCTGTTGACGGGTCATGCTCCTCCGTCGCAGAAGGATAAAATATTCGAGCAAACACTCCGACACGTTCATCCGCCGCCAGACCAACATGTTCAGGACGTTCAGCAAGCTGGCAAAAAAAATGTTTTTTTTTTGTTTTTAGAAATCTTTGGCGGTCGTCCCTGTCAGTAACCAAAATTGATTTTTAGAAATTTCGACAAAATGTTCGAATCCGGAGTTCAAAATTGATTAACAACAGAGTCAGATTCGGATTCAACGCCTCGAAAAATATTTTTTTCATTTTTTCCTGAAAAATGGTGGGCACCAGCTCATTATGGGCCAGAAATGCTGCAATTTTTGGCATCACGATAGAACACCACACTCACCATGATGTCCGTACATCCGACCATAAATTGCCCATTGGCAAGCAACGGCAACACATTGCCAGTTGGCGGTGCCGATTTTGTCTCATCTTTTGGTGCCGCCGTCGTTGGTGCTTTTTGCGCCGCTTCGTCCCGCTGCTGCTGCAAAATTGTCTCATTCGGCTGCTGTTTGTAGGACAAAAAAACATTTTTATTTTCTTAAAAAGCACCGCCAGACACAAAAGTCCCCCACCGGTTGCTGTTGAGGTTCAGTGCTAGTGCCAGTGCCATCATTGGATTGTTCACCAGCACCACCATCACCAGGAGCAGGAGCAGTAGCAGTAGCAGAAGCATCAGCAGCTGACGGCGGAGCAGCAGAAGATGATGATGTATCAGCAGTGGTGGCAACGGCACTGGTGCCGTACGCAAAATAGGACGACGAAAGGTTGCCCATTGGACGCAAGAAAATCAAAAATTGTTGTGACGGATGCGCCGCAGCAGAACACTGAAGAAGAATAGGGGTGAAAAGCGGGAGATGAACACATTTTTTGTTGCGCAAAAAATGGCGGAGGAACATGTTCAGTCCGTCCGTCCGTTCGTCCTCCGTTCAACGCCGAGGGGCAAAAATAATGGGCGGGGGACAGGAAATTTGGGGACGGACGACAAAAAGGGGAATTTCTTTTTTTTTGTTCTGTTTGTTGGTCGTTATTCTCTCATCGGAGCGGTCGGGGGGGGGGGGGGGGGGGGCTCGTCGTCACGTGGTCCGCCGTCCCACCACCGCCCCTCTCCTTTCTCTTCGTTTTCGTCAAAAAGAAAGAAGAAAGCCCACCACACTCACATGAGGGCACATGGGTGACTCTGACTGACATTGGCTCACTTTCAAACTCAAAATCACAAATTACTCACATTGTAAACTTTGGAGAAAAAAAATGGCAGGAAGTGGGGGGGGGCTGGCTACTCGGTCAAATGCTAAAATTTCCAATAAATTTTACGGGTTTTCTAAAGAGAATTTTTGTGAAAGGTTATAAAGGAATTAACGCTTTGACAACAACAAAAACAATTTCAACACTGAAGAAATCGATTGAAAAAGCCTTAAAAAAAGTTATGGCCAGAAAACTCCAAAAATTGTCCATTTTAAACTTTTTTGGCCATATGTACTCTTTTTTGAGCTTTGTCTGATCGTAAAGCTACAGCTTAATTCTAACTTCACCCACATCAAAAGCTTTCATTTGGTACATATAATGTTTGGACCAAATCTGTTAAGCTTTTACATGGAGTTTCATATAACACATTTGATACTCGGGCCGGTAGGAAAGGGTAAAAAGACGATTCGTTCCCGGCCGATTCGTTCACCCCCGATTCGTTCTCTTTTCAAAAGTTTTTTCGTTATAACTTCTTTCAACGCTAACCAAATCAAACATTTTTGGTATCATTCGAAAGCTTACAACTAGTAGAAGCTTTCAAAAGCAAAAGCTAAGCGATTGGCCAAATCTCAAAAAAGTTATGGCCAGAAACCATTTTTTTGGCCACAATTGGTCATAACTTTTTTGAAATTTGGCCAATCGCTTAGCTTTTGCTTTTGTAAGCTTCTACTAGTTGTAAGCTTTCGAATGATATCGAAAATGTTTGATTTGGTTAGACTTGAAAGAAGTTATAACGAAAAAACTTCTGAAAAGGGGAACGAATCGGCCGGGAACGAATCGTCCTCCGTCCGTAGGAAAGACTCGAAAAAAATGTTTTTGTTTTCTTTTTTATAACCTAAGTCCGATTGTGAGGTTAGGCAATTTACAGGCCCATGATGGTGGTCGATTAAGCATTAAGGGGTCTTCGTGCATTATTTTTGGGTGCTAAATTCTTCTTTAGTCCGCAGCCGTGTCCATTCCTTGGGCCAAATTTACGCTCTTTTCCCTCGCCCCACACACTCTCTGTGCTCTCTGTCCTTTCCTCTCTTTTTCTCTGCTTTACACTGTATGCTGCACACTCTGCGCTCTGTGTCCCCTGTTTCTCTATGCTCTTTCCGCAATGACTTTTCAGTTTTTTGCCCATTTTTTTCTTCTTCTTCTGCTTCTCTCACTCACTCTCGCTGTCTCCTCTCCGGCGCTACCACCTTTAGCATGTTTATATAAGTTTTTTGTTTTCTCTCTCTCTCTCGTTCTGCCGCTGTTTTGTCGGGGGAAAAAGAGGAAATTGTGAATGCGAATGATGAGAAATGAATTAGTAAAATTAACTGCTCACCCCAATTGCTCATTTGGCTTCATTTTTATTCATTATTTGTTTTGGGATAAGATTTTTAGGATCGAAAAATCACAAGATAGAATCCTGAATTTGAGAAAAAGTGCCAAAATATGATCAAAAAAACCGGGTGCATAAGCAAAAATAGGATCGAAAAATGAGTGTGTAAAAATAATTTGTTGAAATAGAAATAGGCTTTTTGTGCAAAACTCGTCAAGAAAAAGCATTCAGAAAAAATAATATCCCTAATTATTTGTATGTAAATAGGGCCACCAGAATTTATGTATGTATATGGAAATCCAAACTTCTTTTTTTGCACCAAGAATGGCGTAAAACCCAAAAATTGAATTTTTAAAAAATATGTTCGAATTCGGGTTCGGGATTCGATGTTTTTTTGCGAATGCCCAAAAATAGCATTCATATTTTCCCGTTTTTAGTCAATATTTTGGCATTTTGCCGAAATTTCCTAAGAAGGATGAAATAAAAACGAAAATGTACCCCCTAAAAATTAAAATTCTTTTCCTATGTATTAAAAACCCCTAAAAAATAACTTTTTCTTGGACCAAAAATGCATGCCCCCTAAAATTGATAGTTCCCAAAAATTTGGATGTAATAATTGTTTTCAGCACCAAAGAAAACCTATAAAAGTGGTTTTGTGTGTAATTTTGTTTAGCACACATATTCGCTATTTTTGACGTTTTCCGTTTCTACTAAACCCAAAATTGTGGGAAACACTACAATCAAAATGGAATTGCCATTTAAAATTGTGTGAAAATTGTGAAAAAAGCTAATCATTTTATTTTAACGAAAATTCTCCAAAAATGTCTAATTGTGTACAGCACAGCACAGCACAACATACACAAAACCGTCATTGTTCGCTCTAATAATGATGGTGATTGAGATATAAGGTCCAAAAACATTAGAGGTGGAACGATTGGATTGATTGACACAAACCAACCCCCCGGGGGGGGGGGGGAAACATTTTGATAAGAATTTTCCGACACAGATAGAGAGAGAGAACTTTGTGCTTTTGTTCGGACCATGGCCATAAAAACAAAATTTGGGGAAAAGGTGAAAGTTCGGTAGAAAATTTACCGAGTAAATAAATGTTGACGGCTACAGCGTTTTCGAATGAAATCGAAACAATGGGCAAAAACCCTCGGAAATTTTTCAAAATAGAAACTATTTTCGTAAATTAAAACATTAAAAC
Source organism: Globodera rostochiensis (assembly GCA_018350325.1). NCBI lineage: Eukaryota > Metazoa > Nematoda > Chromadorea > Rhabditida > Heteroderidae > Globodera > Globodera rostochiensis. The sequence continues at coordinate 3,615,372 of JAEVLN010000005.1, forward strand.
TTATTGAGAAATTTCAAAGTTTACGTAATCTCATCGATTGGCCGGGTTTGCTTGTTTATGTATGTATTATTCGGTTGCTTGGCCAACGCGAAAAAATCGATATAAATTTCAAACTTAAGGATAAATCGCCAAATGTTTGGAGCCCAAACATTTTATGGCTTTTGCGAACCCCTTTGGGGGGGGGGGGGAGGAACTCAAACAAATCTGATTTTAAAATAGGTTTTCTAAAACGTCTGACGCGATTCACAGATCAGAGGGGGAGGGAGGTCAGAGGGGGAGGGAGGGAGGGGGGGGGGCACTTTTCTGTCATTGAAAAATAAAACGATAAAATAACGACGACGACGACACGGGGGGGGGGGTGGGGCCGCCCAACCTCTGTTCGCCCATTCTGCCCCCTCCTTTCTTTGTCCATCCCGTCGTTCGCATGATTTTCACACAACACAAAATGAGGAAATATGTATGAAATTGTTTGTTGGGTGTGGGAGAGAGTGTCCGGACATTTCACAAATTGGACATTTCACACATTGGACATTTCACACATAAAACATTTCACATATCAGACATTTCACACCTAAGACATTTCACACATTGGACATTTCACACATAAAACATTTCACATATAAGACATTTCACACCTAAGACATTTCACACTTTGGACATTTCACACATAAAACATTTCACATATCAGACATTTCACACCTAAGACATTTCACACATTGGACATTTCACACATAAAACATTTCACATATAAGACATTTCACACCTAAGACATTTCACTCATTGGACATTTCATACAGAAGTGCAAGGCGAGCGAAATGGGATTAGCCCCCAAACCAGTTTTTGATTCGTTAAAAAATGAAACAAAAACGAGGGAAAAAGGACGGTTCACACACAATTTTCACACTTATTTAATAAAAGCTTGTAAAGTATTTTAGATGGATGTGTAAATTTGAAATTAATTAAGCAAAGTTGAATATTGTACTCAAATTTTATTAATGATCAAACCAAGGGAACAGGACGTTTCGGCCCCGACGTTTCGGCCAACGTTTCGACCCCGACGTTTCGGCCCCGACGTTTTGGCCCCGACGTTTTGGCCCCGACGTTTCGGCCCCGACGTTTCGGCCCCGACGTTTCGGCCCCGACGTTTCGGCCCCGACGTTTCGGCCCCGACGTTTCGGCCCCGACGTTTCGGCCCCGACGTTTCGGCCCTGTCGTTTTGCCCTCGCCGTTTTGGCCCCAAGGACGTTTCGTCCCCAAATGCATATCAGGGTTTCATCGAAAGAGAATATTTCTTAATCAAAATTTATCGAAACAAAAGAAAATTGTTTTGTATGAAATGTCCAGTGTGTGAAATGTCTTATATGTTAAATGTTTTATGTGTGAAATGTCCAGTGTGTGAAATGTCTTATATGTGAAATGTTTTATGTTAAACGCCAAATCGTTGTTTCCAAATCATTCACCTTTCATTCAAATACTCCCCGAATTCGAGTTCTCAATTTCTTGAACATTTGCCGTGGCATTCTCTTTCACAGAAAGCCCATCGACAGAAAATTGCTTTTTCCATCTAGCCAAAGTTCTTCCACTAATTTTCAACATTTTGGCAATGTTCTCGTCACTAATTTTAGGATTTTGGTCCTTAGTTTCATAATAAAGTTTCATTAATTCCTTTTGTTCGTTGTGGGGATGTTTATGTTGTGCTGTAAAAAAATTTTAATTAATATAAAAATAATAAATAAAATTGGGTTCAAAATACTCACTGGTTTGGCCAAGTTCACGTTTCCAATTGGAAATTGTTCCAAAACTGAGGCCCAACTCTTTCGCGACAGTTTTATCTAATTCATTTTGAGAGTTTTTGAGTCCCGCCCGCTTTAACTCGGCTTTCATTTGATCAAATTTCTCTACAAAATTTATTCGATCATTTTTTGGCTTGTTTTGACTTAAGCCAAATTCTTTTTTCCATTTATATATTTTTGAGCGATTGACTTTTAAATGTTTTGCAATTTTATTCTCAATTTGAGTTCTTTCGTTGTAAGGAAATTTTCCTTTTTGCTTAAATTCGTCTTTAATTGAGAGAAATTGGTCAACAATTTTACGTTTTCGCTCATCTTCAGCAATATTTTCATTTGTTGAATTGGGTTCAATTTGTCCAAGCTGATCAGTTGAATTGGGTTCAATTTGTCCAAGCTGATCAGTTGAATTGGGTTCAATTTGTCCAAGCTGATCAGTTGAATTGGGTTCAATTTGTCCAAGCTGATCAGTTGAATTGGGTTCAATTTGTCCAATTTGGGTGTTCTGCCGGTCGATTTGGTGATGGACATTTTGCCCAAAGTTTGTTGGCGGCGGCATTTTCAAATCTTCGGCTTCACCTTTGTCCCACCAGCCGTCTCCGAATATTTCATCAAATGTTTTGAGTGGCGTTTCCTCCAATTTTACTTTTACGGATTCGGCTTTTTCGAGTAAATTTGTTGCAAAAAATGCCATCAAAATTAAAATCCAAAATTCTTCCATTTTTATTTGTGCTTAAAACAACCTCTGAATTTAGGTATATTAAATTTTAATGACTTATATTTAAACATAAATCTGATATGGAAATTTGTCTTCTAAGAATTTCGCTCAAAAATTCACTTAAATGTTAAATAATATTAGTCAAATCTTTACAAATTAATAAATATTATTTAGCTTTAATAAAAAAATGCTTGTAAGTAATAAATGACATCCCACAATTGAAATGGGCATTCGCATAAATCATATTTCTCATCCGAAATCAATACTTTTGACATTTCATATATATTTTTCCCTAATGATAATCATCATTTAATAAAAATGGTGATCGATTATTAATGCTAAAATAAAAAAAAATGTTTTAAATAATTTAAAATTTGCTTTGGAGGAAAAGTCCCATTTCCGTCGCGGAACGGCACTTGGTAATTGTGATTATCCCCACATTTGCGGCCCAGACTTTTGTTGTCCTGTAGGATTGCCCTGTGGGGTGGAAGAGCAAAAGAGCAATCCGCGGTGGATTGCTCGAACCCACGCCTCCTCCAATCCGTGCTCTAACCAACTGAGCTACGCAGGCACCTTTCTGCTCCCCCTCATTCCTTCCACGAAAGGAAGAGATCCTCTCTCCTCAACCGACGTAAGAGAGACCACCCCACAGACTTGGAACGTCTCATCTTCTAGCTCGAGTAAGAGAAATTCCACAGTCCAGACATTTGCGGCCTCAGCCAAAATGGCCCGAAATTTCGCCAAAATTCAAACATTAATTAGTAAGTCCATAATTGTTTTCACTTTATGTCTCAGTAAAGCTCGTCGTTTCGATTAGTATCATTGTATCGCGAAATCAAGCTTTAACAATGTTTCTTGCGTTTTTCACTTAGACCTCTTGTCGGATCAAGCTTGTAAGAACTGATTCTGTTTTTCTATTATTCCTCTTCCAATTTTAGTGAGGTCATAATCTTTTTAAATGATTTAAAATACTTAAATGCCATTCCTCATTGGATAATTAGTCCTATCGTAGTTGGCCCCAAGACGTAGTTGGCCCCAAGACGTAGTTGGCCCCAAGACGTAGTTGGCCCCAAAACGTAGTTGGCCCAGACTTTTGCGGCCATAATAAAACATTTTTTTAACTTTCATAATCGATCGCCACTTTATCAATGATGATTCCCTAATAATTATTCACCCGAATCAATATTTTTGACATTAATTCGTAATGATAATTACCTATCATTTAATAAAAATGGGGATGAAACAACTTTTGGCTAATACCTATATCGTTTACGGGAGTAAAATGTGTTTCGTCGAATCATATAACAGTTGGTTCCTCTCATCCAGTGATGTCCCGGTTCCATTTTTTCTGGCGGTTCCGCGTTCCGGTTCCAAAACTGTTCCGGATTGTGGTTCCACGGTTCGCGTTCAATGCGGTTCCGGTTACAAAGCGGTTCCGGATTTTTCGGGAATCGGAACCGCTTCCGGAACAGGTTCCAAAGCGTTTCCGGTTCCAAATTCAAAGATATTTTTAAAAAATCAAAAAATTAAACCATTTTAATGGAAAAACTTTAGTAATGGTATTTATTGTCATGTTTGACTTAGTTCCACAACTTAGAATCACTACAATCGAAATCAGCAGTCAAATTTTTGGGTTCTCCTGAGACCAAGGCCGTATCTACATACTTGTCGGTGGGTCCGACGGCGCCGACTGACGCCGTCGGGAAAATTTTAAAATAATTTTTAACGTTTTTTTAAGGAAATTGTGTAAAAATGTTGCCGATTTTCCAATTTCTAAAAATCCGATTTTGTTGAGAATTCTGCTTCTGGGGAGCAGGTGGGTGGGTCACAGCGGTGCCGATAGGCGCCGTCGAGATTCATTTTTTCACTAATGTTTGAAATGTCGAAATGTCCGATAGCCATGGGAGAGTGAAGAAACTTACCCTGTAATTGGTTAATTTGACGATCCGTTAAACTGGAGTTGGTTCGACGGGATCAGGGTTGGGACTGAATTTTGGCACTGAAATTCGGTCCCGGGTTCAAAACTCCCTTATGGATAGGGCCACGATTTATATGGAAATCCATATTTTTTTTTGCGCACTCGGAACAGCGTATAAATGCCATAAATAGTGTTTTTAGCTTTGGTTGGAGCTTCTAGAGCCCATTTTATAATCCATATTTTCCATATTTTTCCATATTTCGCGATTTTTATCCATATTCCATATTTTTATCCATATTTTGCTATTTTTCAAAAATTCCTTAACAAAAATGCAATAAAAACGAAAAATACACCCCTAAGGATCGATTTTTTCAAAATTTTCAAAAAATACACCCCTAATGACCGTTTTTCAAAATTAAAAAAATGCACCCCTAAAAATAGAATTTTTTGCGACAAAAAATTCTGCCACCAAAAAAATGAAAATTTTTAAACGGCTTATTTTCAAAAATTTTCTCTAAAATGCCGTAATTTGCATATAAAAATTTTTATTGCTCTTATTACTTCAAGAAGGAAATCTTGCCCATTTTTTTGCTATACATATTTGAAAATTTTTTTATCCATATTTCGTCCATATTTTGAGTTTTTGCCCATATTTGGTCCATATTTTGCAATTTTTCATCCATATTTTATGGCCATATTTCGAGATTTTTTATCCATATAAATCGTGGCGTGGCCCTACTTATGGAATAATTAGCAATTAGCTTTTCGAGAAATTTTATCACGTAAATTCGAGAACAAATATGTATAGGTATATTTTCATAAAAAATTTTATATGTCAAAAATATTTTAAATAATTAAATGCAAAATTGATTTTTCCAAATCATTCACCTTTTATTCAAATACTTCTCAAATTCGAGTTCTCAATTTCTTGAACATTTGCCGCGGCATTCTCTTCCACAGAATGTCCATCGACAGAATTTGGATGCAATTGCTGTCGTATAAATTGCTTTTTCCATCTAACCAAAGTTCTTCCACCAATTTTCAACATTTTGGCAATGTTCTCGTCACTAATTTTAGGATTTTTGTCCTTAATTTCATAATAACATTTCATTAATTCCTTTTGTTCGCTGTCAGAGTGTTTATGGGTTGGTTCTGTAAAAGAATTTTAATTAATTAATTTAAATAAATAATAAAATTGGTCTCGAAACACTCACTGGATTGGCCAAGTTTTTGTTTCCAAGCGTAAATTGTTCTAAAACTGAGGCCCAACTCTTTTGCGACAGTTTCATCTAATTCATTTTGAGAGTTTTTGAATCCCTCCCGCTTTAACTCGGCTTTCATTTGATCAAATTTCTGGACCAAATTTTTTCGCTCATTTTTTTTCTTATCAAAGTTATGCATTTTTCGACTTAGACCTAATTCTTTTTTCCATTTATATATTTTTGTGCGATTGATTTTTAAATGTTTAGCAATTTTCTCCTCAATTTGAACCCTTTCTTTATCCGTAAATTTTTCTATTTTCTTAAATTCGTCTTTTATTGCGTGGAATTTGTCAATAATTTTACGTTTTCGCTCATTTTCAGCAATATTTTCGCTTGAATTATCATATGCAGAGTGATCAGACTTTGTGAGAGGAGGATTCTGATCAGTTGAATTGGGTTCAATTTGTCCAGAGTGATCAGACAGAGGAGGATTCTGATCAGTTGAATTGGGTTCAATTTGTCCAATTTGGGTGTTCTGTCGGTCGATTTGGTGATGGACATTTTGTTCAAGTTTTGTTGGCGCCGGCATTTTCAAATCTTCGGCTTCACCTTTGTCCCACCAGCCTTCTCCGAATATTTCATCAAATGTTTTGAGCTCCAATTTTACTTTTACAGATTCGGCTTTTTCGATTAAATTTGTTGCAAATAAAGCCATCGAAATTAAAATCCAAAATTCTTCCATTTTATTCGGGCAAAATAAGCGAGATTTATATGCGATTTCAATTAATTTTATAATTAACCTAGAATCGATATGGAAAATGTCAATTATTTTGATGTCGAAGAATTTCTGTAAAAATAATAAATATTCAGAAATTTTTACAAATATGTATTAATAAAATTATTTAGCTTTGAAAAAAGATGATCGAAAGTAATAAATGACAGCTCACAATTGTAATAGGCATGCATACATAAAAATCATATTCTTTAATAATATTGCCTATAGCTTTTGAACCGGGACTAAATCAATAGACATCGTCTTGGGGCCAACCACGTCTTGGGGCAAACCACGTCTTGGGGCAAACCACGTCTTGGGGCCAACCACGTCTTGGGGCCAACCACGTCTTGGGCAAACCACGTCTTGGGGCCACCTACGTCTTGGGGCCAACCACGTCTTGGGGCCAACTACGTCTTGGGGCCAACTACGTCTGGGGGCCAACTACGTCTTGGGGCCAACTACGTCTTGGGGCCAACTACGTCTTGGGGCCAACCACGTCTTGGGGCCAACTACATCTTGGGGCCAACTACGTCTTGGGGCCAACTACGTCTTGGGGGGCCAACCACGTCTTGGGGCCAACTACGTCTTGGGGCCAACTACGTCTTGGGGCCAACTACGTCTTGGGGCCAACTACGTCTTGGGGCCAACCACGTCTTGGGGCCAACTACATCTTGGGGCCAACTACGTCTTGGGGCCAACTACGTCTTGGGGCCAACTACGTCTTGGGGCCAACCACGTCTTGGGGCCAACTACGTCTTGGGGCCAACCACGTCTTGGGGCCAACCACGTCTTGGGGCCAACTACGTCTTGGGGCCAACCACGTCTTGGGGCCAACCACGTCTTGGGGCCAACTACGTCTTGGGGCCAACTACGTCTTGGGGCCAACCACGTCTTGGGGCCAACTACGTCTTGGGGCCAACTACGTCTGGGGGCCAACTACGTCTTGGGGCCAACTACGTCTTGGGGCCAACTACGTCTTGGGGCCAACTACGTCTTGGGGCCAACTACGTCTTGGGGCCAACCACGTCTTGGGGCCAACTACATCTTGGGGCCAACTGCGTCTCGCCAAAAAAATAAAATTTGTTAAAACCGGTTTTTATTGCAGTAACGGCCAATATTTGTTGTAGATTCGAACAGGCTTTTTCCTTTCCTTTTTTTTCTTTTTCCTTTTCTTTTTCGTACATTTTTAACGATTTGAGGTAAAACTGATTTCTTGAAAAAATTGAATTTTCAAAAAAAAGTTCGACTTTGAATTCGGAGTTAAGAATTAATCAACTCAGAAGTTCTGCAATGATATACCTAATTTATCATGTATTCCTATTTGTTATTCCTTGTACGTTGTATCTTATGATGTTCATGAGTCCCTTATTACAATTCTGTACATTTCTTTCGTTTTGGGAATTTTTATTGGCTTAATGTAACACCCTAGCTTCGGATCATGGCAAATACCACCACATTCATGTTCTTCGGGTTAAATCCGTAGGTTTTGTCACACTTCCCACACCTCTTCCAAAGGTTGCAAGTTTGATGTTCCTGATGGTAATGGTAGCATTGTTAATTATAAAAGAATCTGTGACAATTCAAACATTCAATTTTTACTTTTTCTTCCTTAGCACATGGCATTCCTCATACATACCCCAATGTAGAGTAATAACACCTGACCTTACACTCAAAAAAATGCCCAGTGGGTGTTCTTTAAAAATATTGGCACAACAGCTTCACGCGCCCTTTCCATAACACTCATATTGTTTTTCTTGGGTCGGAAGTCTTTTCAAACTCTAGAATTCTGTATTTTTCTGGGAGTGTTTTATCCCAAATGTGTTGGAGATTGTCGATAAATGCTTAATTCCATATGCGCTTTCATTTCCCAAAAGCACTGATTTTCGTAAAAGATTAAAGTCTGCCTCCGTTTGCCTGTTCAAATTCTTCATAAAACGAACCTTCATTCATCCGGGTGTGGGGTGTCTGGGTTTATAATAAGCTCAGTCTTGTCTGATAACACCATATTTGGAATAGCTCATTCATATTTATTGTTGATTTTTTTGGTTTTGCTTTTAAAAATATATTTTTTTTGTTCTAAGCAAGTGTTAAATAAATAGGATCTTCCTATTTATAGATTTAGAAATAATTTAATTGGTCCCTATTAATTTTTAATAGTTTGCGTTGCTTGCAAAGTCAGAATGCTCCTCGCACAGAGTCTGATCACTCTGGACAAATTCAAAAAAGAAAGAATGGAAAAACTAAAAGAATATTGTGAAATCAAAAGAAGTTTTCGAAATAGCCGAGAATTAAATTGGGGGAAGAACATTGAGGACATGGAAAAGGGAATAATTATTAAAATATTTTCATTTTAGCTATTCACAATCGATCGTTATTTTATAAAATGATGATTATTAAGAAAAATATTATGAGATGTAGAATATATTGATTCGGGTGCTATCAATATTAAAAAATATATTTTATTAATAAATACCCATTTAAATTGTGGGCTGTTTATTTACATATTACTTTCAATAATTTTTTTCAAAGCTAAATAATATATATTAATTTCAGAGGCTATTTTGCCCGAATAAAATGGAAGAATTTTGGATTTTAATTTTGGTTTTATTCTTTGCAACAAATTCACTCGAAAAAGGCGAATCCGTAAAATTGGAGCTCAAAACATTTGATGAAATATTCGGAGAAGGCTGGTGGCACAAAGGTGAAGCCGAAGATTTGAAAACGCCGGCGCCAACAAACTTTGGACAAAATGTCCATCACCAAATCGACCGACAGAACACCCAAATTGGACAAATTGAACCCAATTCAACTGATCAGATTAGACAAATTGAACCTAATTCAACTGATCAGCTTGGCCAAATTGAACCCAATTCAACTGATCAAAATCCTCCTCTCACAGAGTCTGATCACTCTGAAAATGCCAAAAATGGCGAAGAAATGAATTCATATGAAAAACGTAAAATTGTTGCCAAATTCCACGCAATAAAAGACGAATTTAAGCAAAAAGGAAAATATTCTGCAAAAGAAAGAAATCAAATTGAGGAAAAAATTGCTAAACATTTAAAAGTCAATCGCAAAAAAATATATAAATGGAAAAAAGAATTTGGCCTAAGTCGAAAAGTGTTCTATGAACAAGAAGAACGTAAACATTTGGTAGAGCAATTTGATCAAATGAAAGCCGAGTTAAAGCGGGACGGATTCAAAAACTCTTATCCCAATCAATTAAATCAAACTGTCGCAAAAGAATTGGGCCTCAGTTTTAAAACAATTTACGCTTGGAAAAGTGAACTTGGCCAAACCAGTGAGTATTTCGAACTCAATTTTATTAATTTAATTATATTAATTAAAATTCTTTTACAGAACTACTACATTTATACTCCCACAGCGAACGAAAGGAATTGATGAAACGTTATTATGAAATTAAAGACCAAAAACCTAAAATTAGTGACAAGGACATTGCCAAAATATTGAAAATTGTAAGAGACACTTTGTGTAGATGGAAAAAGCAATTTAAGCGACAGCAATTTCATCCAAATTCTGTCGATTCTGTGGAAGAGAATGCCGCGGCAAATGTTCAGGAAATTGGAAACTCAAATTCGGGGAGTATTTGAATGAATGGCCAATGATTTAGAAAAAACGATTTTAGCTTTTAATGATTTTCATTTCTTTTATTACGTGGACGAAGGGCTCTGTGTTAAACGGCAAAGCCATTTTCAACACCGGGGTCAGCATTTATTTCGGGTTTTGCGTCTGGCGTTCCGCGCCCCGGGTACCCCCGCGCTCCTCCCCCCGCGCTCTTCCCCTTCCCCCCCCCCCCGCACTCTGGCGTTCCGCGCCTGGCTTTCAAATGCGGTATGCGATATGCCCAAAAAAGGCGATAAATGCGGTAATTACCGCGCGGTAGCGGAATTTTTAAAATCCAGCAAAGTTTTTTTATAACTGTAGGAATTCCAAAAAGCCGCAAAAAAATCGGAACAATTCTGGTGCGGTGTCTAGAATCCGGGTAGTCCGCAAAATCGGGGTGTTTTTCTGGAAAATTTTATGCCGAAGTTGTTGAAAATATCGTTTATTTTCTTGAATCCTGGCGGGGGGGGGGGGGTTGGCGGTGCCGATAGGCGCCGCCAAAAATTTTTTTTTGGTGTTTTTGTTAAGAGATTTGCAACTAAATTTAAAAAATGGCTGTCGCGATACCACCAAGTTGGTCTTCCCCGGGCTGGGTACATGTCAACTCGCCGACGCCGACTCGCCGATGGTCAACTCGCCGACGCCGACTCTCCGATGGTCAACTCGCCGACGCCGACTCGCCGATGGTCAACTCGCCGACGCCGTCTCGCCGACGGTCAACTCGCCGACGCCGACGGTTGACTCGCCGACGATTCGACTCGCCGACGGTTGACTCGCCGATAATATTGGGTTGAGTAATAAGTGCTGTCGGTTTTTTTCACATTTTATATTGGAAAATAACAAAAAGGGACACCGAATCAATCAATAATATATTCCCCCGCATTGTTCATCTCCTCCCAACGCCCGGGTAGTTTTTCGATCCCTCTTTTGAAAAAAATGGGCGGTTTGGACGCGAAGAATTCGTCAAGCCAATTTTGGAGTGCCGCGGCATTTTCGAGGGTCACTCCAGAGAGGGCATTGGACAGGGACCTGAAAAGGTGGTAGTCGCTTGGAGCCACATCCGGACTATAGGGCGGATGTGGCAAAACTTCCCAGCCCAGCTCTTGGAGTGCCATTTTGGTCATGTTTGCGGTGTGTGGTCGGGCGTTGTCGTGCTGGAGGATGACCCCATAGGTGCGGTTTGGCCTTTTTTGCTGGATTGCTTGGTTTAATCGCCGAAGTTGCTGGCAGTACAGCTCGGCATTGACTGTTTCATTCCTCCCGAGCAGCTCGTAATGCACTACCCCGTGCACGTCCCACCATACGCAGATCATTGTTTTTTTGGGGTGAAGGTCCTTGTCATATTTGGGCTTCCGTTAGGGCGTCGGTCGCCGAGGAAGTTCCCCTTTGCCCTCTGGTAGGGGTGGGGAAGGTGCGAGAGAAAGGATGCCTGCGTAGCTCAATGGTTAGAGCTGCCCACGGAAAGGGAAGATGTGGGTTCGAGTCCCACCGCGGGTTGATCTTTTGCACCTCCGCCGCCCATCGGATCACCACATTTAAAAGGATGCCTGCGTAGCTCAATGGTTAGAGCTGCCCACGGAAAGGGAAGATGTGGGTTCGAGTCCCACCGCGGGTTGATCTTTTGCACCTCCGCCGCCCATCGGATCACCACATTTATCACGTGGCGCTCCCGGGTGGATGGGCGGATTGGCACACGGAAAGGGAAGATGTGGTTCGAGTACCACCGCGGGTTAATCTTTTGCACCTCCGCCGCCCATCGGATCACCACATTTATCACGTCCTGCTTGGCCCGGAAAACCCCCTCCCTAAACTGCACAAACCATCGTTGTGCAGTCCTTTCATTCGTTGCACCTTCTCCGTACACGGCTCAAATGTTTTGAGACGCTTACGACGCCTTAGAACCTTTGGTGAAATCAAACAAAAAGAGGTGCCGGAAGTGCTCGTTTTTGTCGACTTGTGGCTCCATATTTAAAAATCAACAAATTTGCTAAACGTCAATGGAATTCGCTGATTCACAGTGCATTCTATAGAGAAAAGAATGGGCTACAAGATGGGCATACGCAACTATCGATCGATGACGCTTCCGCAGAAATAATAGCCTCCAAAACAAAACGACAGCACTTATTACCAGTGTTTTCCTGTTCCAGCTTGGCCTGTTCTGTTCCTGTTCTGTTCTGTTCCTGTTCCTGTTCTATTCTAGAATTTAGAACAGCACAGGAACAGGAACAGATTCAAAATCCTTGGAACAGGAACAGAACAGAACAGGAACAGAACAGGCCAAGCTAGAACAGGGTAAAAATTGAAGAATTGAACTTTTATTGAGTAATATATTTGAAATTTCCAACTATCCAGTATGATCTCAGGTGGCGTAGTGGTTAAACTGAGTGACGTGATTCAATTTTGGCTAAGGTTCAACTTTCCCTAGTGAAAATCTTTTTTATTCTTTTTATTTTACTCCCTGGTGTGGTGTAATGGTGAGTGATATGTGATGCCTGGGGCTGTGGGTTCGAACCCCCGACTTTGTAAATGATTTTTTTTTTCTCTCTTTTTATGAACTTTGATGGTAATTAAAAATATTTTAGATTTAATATTTTTTGAACACATATAAATTTTTTATTTGTTTCATTAAACTTGAGAAAAAAATCATAGGGGGACCCTTTTGTTTTGTTTTTAAAAATCAAGACCAATTTTTTTAACAATTCCATCAAAATCTTCAAAAAATGGTTGCAAAACCTAAATTAAAATATTTTCGTAAAAGTCTCGTGTTTTTGAGGGTCAATCTCGAGTCTCGGGGTAAAGTCTTGGTAAGGTTAGGTCTCGAGCATCACTAGGAAGTGATTGAACACTTTGTCCAATGCATCATCAATTAAAATTTCAGACTGAATTTCACTCGGAAAATTTTTAATTTGGAACAGTCTAAGAACAGTTTACTCTGTTCTGTTCCTGTTCTGTTCTCGAGGTCGGAACAGAACAGGAACAGAACAGACAGGCTGTTCTAAGATTTTAGAACAGAACAGGAACAGGAACAGGTTCAAAATTGTTGGAACAGGAAAACACTGCTTATTACTAGAGTCCGGACCAAAACCCAAAACCAAAACATTTTTGGGTTGTTTTGTACAAAATTTTTTACCAATATTATTGACCAAATTTTGTTTGGGTCAAATTGGAAAAAACCCAAAAGAAACCAAAACCAAAATAAACCCAATATTATTGACCAAATTTTGTTTGGTCCAAGCCCATTTTTGTACAAAACTTTTGGGTGTCTTCTAGTTGAATTTACACCCCTAAAGATGACATCATTGAGTGACAATTTCAATCTTTTTAACACCCCAAGAAATTGATGGCTTAGTGGTTGTCTTTTCGGTAGCTCTTATCTTATGTGTTGGGGTTTGAACCCGCTTGAGTGTAAGCAGCTATTTATTGTTTTTCCTAATTCACATGCGCTTCCCCGCATTAATACAAAATTTTTAATAAATTTTTGCTTCAAATTCCTTAACAAAGATTGCCAGTTTTTAAAAAAATTCCCCCGGCGGCGCCTGTCGGCACCGCCGGACCTTTCACATTCCTAAAAAGTAGATACCGGAATTTAATGACCGGATTCGGAAAAAAATTTATATTGTTTTTTTTGCCCACTGAAGAAAATGCTGAATGTTTTGAGAAAAAAATGTTTTATGAGCAATATCCACACCCGACCCCTGACATGGTCAACCCCGGCCTCCACGACCCCAACTGGGGGACGGTTTGGTTTGTAATTGGCTTGATTGACGTGACACTGGTCAGATAAAGCATTGAATAATTTTATTTAAAAAAAATCGTAAATTTAGGCTTTTTGTTATGTTTTACTAAAAACTTTTGGGTTTTGTACAAATTTTGGGTTTTGCCAGACCAAAAAAAAACCAAAACCAAAATAAACCCAATATTATTGACCAAATTTTGTTTGGGTCCAACTTTCCGGTCTCTACTTATTACTCAACCCAATAGTTAATTCCTGTTTTATCTATCAACTCAACTTTTTTAAATATAAATATCAGATTGGTAACAATCCCAATTTAGTTTTTGAAAAAAATGGCGGAATTAAAAAAGTAGCCAAACCAAAAAAAGGTTGTATTTGAAACTTTGAAAAATGTCCGAATTCGCGTTCGGAGGTCGACATTCGCAAAACCCGAGCTCTGATTCGTGCCCTACGTTTATATGTACCCTAGAAAACATTATAAACGCCAAAGTTTTAGCATTTTTTTTCAGTCGGGCCCTCAATTCTTCATGATTGCCGCAAATTTTTCCCAGAACTTAAATTGAGATTGTTACAAATCTGACTTTTTATATTTAAAACATTTGAGTTGATAGATAAAACAGGAATTAACTATGAACTGCTCTCCCCGGGCTCCCCTATTTAAGGCTCCCGTTCTTGCCCCATCGGGCATGCTTCCAACTGACCCAAAAGTCCTGCACCACTTTTCAAATTTATATATCTCATGTCAATCTTAACAAAATTTTATAATTTTATACTCATTTTGTAGCCCATTCAATTCTCTATCATCTCATTTAAACGCGATTCAATAATATCCCTAACTAACAATGAAATTTCCGATTCAAAAATTTCCACCCTTTTTTGGGTCAAAAAAGCACCGCCACTCAAACACTAAAAAAATTCCGGTAACCAAAAAACGCATTTAAAATCCAAATAAATTATGTAGGGAGCATGGGACAACTAAGGACCTCAAACGTAGTGGAAGACCCCGGCCAGTGAACAACTCCTTGACCCGTTACTCATCAAATTGGGCGTGGACCAAAACTCAAGGATTTCAATGCTTAAAATGACACAAGATACTGGCCTGAAGAGAGACACAGTCAAACGAAACGCCGTAGGTGAGCTGGGAGTTAGGCCTTGCAAACTGCAAAAGCACAACTTCTGATCGAACCGATTAAAAAAGTTAGGGTTCAAAGAATTTGACTGGTTTTCCTGCGGCACGCAGCTCAGGACAAACTTTTTAAGGGTTGAAAATTTTTTCACTGTCAAAGCGCACACAACCACCAAAATGACGAAATATGGGCTCCAGAATCTCCTCTTTCCAATGCCATTGGACTCATTCTCTTCACCCCCTCTTCTCTTTTGGTTTGGGGATGAATTACCAATTCTTTGATTTTTGTGGAAAATGGGGTTGAAATCACTAAAAACTAATACATGGAGGAAATTCTCAATGCGTCGTGAATGCTTATCTCTATGAAATGTTATGTATGAGAAATCAAACTATTTTTGCTAATGTAATGGGTAGAGCGCAAATTTTTATTTTTTAAAATGTTTTTTTGTAGAATAGGGAATCACGAGAGAAGCCCATAGGCATTCTTGAGAAAAATGCAATTTTTAGGCATTTTTACGAAAATTTTTGATAAGTTTAATACAGGTTTTTAAAAGAATTTCATTATCTTTTTAGAAATTTTGGTTTTCTGATTTACCAGAATTTATGGTCATTTGGGCACCAGAATTCTGTTTTCTGGTTTTTAAAAGGGCCACCAGAATTCTGGTTTCTGATTTTGTTTTGCAACCAGAATTCTGATCAAGTTATGGGGGGAGGGTCGGCGGTGACGATAGGCGCTGCCGGGGAAATTTTTACAAAAATCGGCAATTTTTGTTAAGAAAATTGAAAGCGAAAATTGAGGAGACATTCATTCAAATGCTCCCCAAATTTGAGTTCCCAATTTGATGAACATTTGAGCCGGAGGCATTCACTTCCACAGAATGTCCATCGACAGAATTTGGATGCATTTGCTGTCGTTCAAATTCCTTTTTCCATCTAAACAAAGTGACTTTTCCAATTTTCAACATTTTGGCAATGTCCTCGTCACTAATTTTTGGATTTTGGCCTTTAATTTCATAATAACGTTTCATTAATTCCTTTTGTTCGCTGTCGGAGTATTTATTTGGCGCTGAAAAGAATTTTTAATGAATATAAATAAATTAATAAATTTGGTTCAAATTACTCACTGGTTTGGCCAAGTTCTTTTTTCCATCTGGAAATTGTTCTATCACTGAGGCCCAATTCTTTTGCGACAGTTTTATCTAATTCATTTTTATAAGAGTTTTTGAATCCGTCCCGCTTTAACTCGGTTTTCATTTGATCATATTTCTCTACCAAATTTTTTCGATCATCTTCAGAGTTTTTTCGGCATAAGCCAAATTCTTTTTTCCATTCATATATTTTTTTGCGATTGACTTTTAAATGTTTAGCAATTTTTTCCTCAATTTGAACCCATTCTTTTTTTGAATATTTCCCTTTTTGCTTAAATTCGTCTTTCATTGCGTGGAATTCGTCGATAATATAACGTTTTCGCTCATCTTCAGCAATATTTTCTTCGACATTTTTGGCTTTATCAAAGTGATCAGACTCTGTGAAAGGAAAATTCCGATCAGTTGAATTGGGTTCAATTTGTCCAAGCTGATCAGTTGAATTGGGTTCAATTTGTCCAAGCTGATCAGTTGAATTGGGTTCAATTTGTCCAATTTGGGTGTTCTGTCGGTCGATTTGGTGATGGACATTTTGTCCAAAGTTTGTTGGCGCCGGCATTTTCAAATCTTCGGCTTCACCTTTGTCCCACCAGCCTTCTCCGAATATTTCTTCAAATGTTTTGGGAGGCGTTTCCTCCAATTTTACTTTTACAGATTCGGCTTTTTCGATTAAATTTGTTGCAAATAAAGCCATCGAAATTAAAATCCAAAATTCTTCCATTTTATTCGGGCAAAATAAGTGAGATTTATATGCGATTTCAATTAATTTTATATTTAAACGTAAAATTCGATATGGAAAATGTCAATTATTTTGATGTTGAAGAATTTCTGTAAAAATAATAAATATTCAGAAATTTTTACAAATATGTATTAATAAAATTATTTAGCTTTGATATATTAAAAGTAATAAATGACAGCCCACACTTGAATTGGCATTTACATAAATCATATTCTTTAATAATATAGCCTAAATCTTTGTTAACCAGGACCAAATCAATATTTCTGACATCTCGTAATCATTTTTCCTTCATCCAAAATTAGGAAATCGAATGAATTTTGAAGAAGCATAAAATTTTTTACATTTCGGCATTTTGAATCTCAAGCAGTACCAGCAAAGCTTGGCCAGCCTTGATAAAAGTTACAGTGCCATTCTTGATTCTGGCACATTAATAATGTCCACGCGCCCCCGGAGGGGCCGAGCGCAGAAAAAGGTCCTTTTTGCAATTCGAAAATTGTATGTTTGCTCACAAGTTGTGCACAGTGTGTGGTATAAATTACAGAAAATTGCGTGTGGCATTTTTAGGGAACAAATTTTGTGGGGTGATCGATGGTCAGCGAACTGATCGTTGACCGCCCAAAACCAATTCCATTCAATTCCGCCGCATTTCATCCGTCCGTTTGTGCCGGCCTGCCGCGTGTTCATTGTCCTGCAAATCCCCAGCCTAAACAAAAGATTTTTGGATGAATGCTTTGCAAAAAATGCTCAATTTTTTGAATTTTTAAAAAAAAACGCGGCACCTCGGCCCCAGCCGCCACGCCAACCGCCCCACGGACCACCGCCCCAACGACCGCTCCAGCCGCCCCAACGACCGCCCCACGGGCCACCGCCCCAGCCCCACTGGGCCGAGGCGTGGTCAATGAGCGCGCAAGCGCAGAACAACACGATCAAGATGATCAGCAGAAGGAGACGGGACATTTTGCAATGTGTTTTTTGCTAAAAATCAGCGTTTAGTTAGCGAAAAAGCCATGTTAGGCGTAAAACAAAAGGCCAATGTAGGCGATTCGAAGTCAATCATTGGCTGTGTCCAGTGTCCGTGATCGGGAAGCGACAGAGGGCACCGGTTTTCGGGAACCAAAAATCCCGGGATTTCCATATTTGGGGACGCTGGATCTTGATTTCGACAAGCACAACTGTTTTAGAGGGGTGGATAGACTCAAATCTTTATTTGAACCTGATGTTTGTGATCAGATCCAAGGCCAGGAGGGTCTGATCAATTTGATCGCACAACCTTCTGGATAAGATCACACGCTTTAATAAGGGGCTTTAAACAAATTTTGGAAATCGAAACTCAGTGGCTTAAATTTTCGTAAAACGTGGGAAAGCGAATTGAGATAAATGGATGTGAATGGAGATGGGCACCGTCCTTTTATAAGCGCTCGACAAAAGCGGCAATGGGTGGCGGTTTGAAGGGCGGCGAACTGTGTGTACGGTGGGTGCCGCCCGAGGCAACGACGGACGACACCGCCGATCGGTCATCCGCCCGATCGGAGTGATTATATGAGCAGCTGAACGCGCTGATGCCGTCGAAGGCGTTCGGAGCATCATCATCCGGGAGAGATCTCCGATTGCAAAACGAATGGATAGGCGATGGTTCGGGGATGACTGACATTGATCAGAAATGTTTTATCGGTGAAAAAGATAATGCGTGATCAGGGTAACAACGATGTTGAATTTTGATCGGGCATGTCGGGGGAGAAAAAGATTTGCTCCAGGGGGCATGGGCACCCAATCGGAGCGGGGGGGGGGGGATTTCGCCGATCGGTACCGCCACCAACGCTCACATGACTGATCGGATTTCGCGCACAATTACGCATTCATTTCAATGAAATCATAAATTTGATCGTTGTTTTCTTTTCGTGGACACCATTTGCCGATGATCCCTTTTTTTCTTAAATTGTTCCATCATTCACTCTCCACAGATTGATATTTGATTTTGCTGCTTTGTTTTTTGGTAGAGAGATAATTCAATGATCAGAAAAAGGTGTTGAGGACCGATCGAGATTTTGGGATTTTGGCCAAGAAGCTCGATTGATCCGATCTTCAATTAGAATTGCAATTTCGTCTTTTTTTTGTTTGGTTGAGACGTTTGTTGCCTAAATCGCTTTTTATGAAAATTTTGAAAAATGACAAGCAATTTTTTAGCAGCGTATTTTTATTGTAAAAAAGCGCTGTTTTGTCAAGAAAATGTGCCGATTTTGGCAAAACTTTCACACTCGTTTAGAAGACTTTTATAACAATCGCAAAAAAAATTATAAAAATTAAAGGAACTTAGTTGACCGTGTTCAAAATGCTAATGAAACAACAACACCGGGGGGCATCATATACTAATTGCGGCACTTTTACGCCCACATGTCATAAATGCCAAAGGCATTTGCTCAAGAGGCACCAAAAAGTCTCAAAATAAGTAGACAACTGCTCATTAAGAGAAGGTGCTCGATCCTGAAGTACAATTGGCACGATTACAGTACATCTTCTTAGTGGTTTCCGGCGCAAAATTTTTGCGCTAAATATTTTATTAATTTTTAAAAATCAGAGGTCATTTTGCCCAAATAAAATGGAAAAGTTTTGGATTTTAATTTTTGTGTCATTCTTTACAACAAATTCACTGGACAAAGCCGAATCCGTACAATTGGAGGAATTGGAAGAATTGCCACTCCAAACATTTGACGAATTATTCGTAGATGAATGGTGGGACAACGGCGAAGCCGAAGATTTGGAAACGCCGGCGCCAACAAACTTTGGACAAAATGTCCCTCACCAAATCGACCGACAGAACACCCAAATTGGACAAATTGAACCCAATTCAACTGATCAGAATCCTCCTATCACAGAGTCTGATCACTCTGGACAAATTGAACCCAATTCAACTGATCAGGATCCTCCTATCACAGAGTTTGATCACTCTGGACAAATTGAACCCAATTCAACTGATCAGAATCCTCCTATCACAGAGTCTGATCACTCTGGACAAATTGAACCCAATTCAACTAATCAGGATCCTCCTCTCACAGAGTCTGATCAC
Organism: Globodera rostochiensis; assembly: GCA_018350325.1. Classification (NCBI taxonomy): domain Eukaryota; kingdom Metazoa; phylum Nematoda; class Chromadorea; order Rhabditida; family Heteroderidae; genus Globodera; species Globodera rostochiensis. The sequence continues at coordinate 3,635,203 of JAEVLN010000005.1, forward strand.
TGTGATAATGCCAAAAATGGCGAAGAACAGAACGACGAAAATATTGCTAAAGATGAGCGAAAACGTAAAATTGTTGCCAAATTCCAAGAAATTAATGAATTTAAGAAAAAAGGAAAATATTAAAATTCTGAAATCAGCTAGTAATTTCTTTCTATTTCTTCGGCTGTATCCGCAGCAGAACGCTTTTCATTTTTATAAACTTTTAAACAATTTCAATATTTTTTAATTTTCGATGTTACAAAGTCCATCTTTTGTAAAAAAGCATTTTTCTTTCAACGGATTGTGGAAAGTTGTTATCGATCAGATCGCTAACAGATTAAAACAGGACAATGCGTCAGTGAGAATGACCGACTAAACGAGATAATATGTTTTTAATTAAGAAATGATTTTATTTTTTGGTATTTTTAACGAAAAATTTCGTGTCAGGACAAAATGCTAACCACAGGCCTAAGTGGCAAGAAAAAATGATTTGGGGTTGAGTTTTTTTTTATATTCTCGATTTTTTTCACGGGTATCGAACTAAAGTACACCCAAATCAAATTTGCTGATTTCTATGGAATGTACAACGGAGGGTAAATAAATAATATTTATTTTTCAACATCAAAGTTTTGGATGTAGTCCGTAAAGGCTTTGATTGCAGGGATGCCAGAATGCCCTTTATTAATGGCAAATGCCATTATTTTGAAAATTTGCCATTTCTCCACACTTGCCATTATTTTGCCATTTCTTGGAACTTTGGGGAAAATTTTCATTTTTTTGAGGGCAAAATCACAGGATTTGTCGGAGATAGTGCTCCTCGTTTTTCGGACCCCTCGATGCCATTACAATGCCATTTCTTAGAAACGTTTGCCATCTTTTCTTGTTGGTGATCTGGCATCCCTGTTTGATTGTCTCCATTTGAGACAATTGATTCAGTGTTTTCATTGATTTGAATTACAAGCCGATTGATCCGTTTACTTAACAAAAAAAATCTGAGCGTCAATAGTTGCCAGGTTGGCATTTACATCCCCGGCTGACCGGTTGATCGCATCAAAATTTGACTTTACCTTACGACTGAGATGCCTGAGATTGGAAGTGGACGAGATCGTTGAGCGCCCTTTCTACGTCTCTGACTGATACTTTCTTTAGTCTTTCCGACCCAAAAGATCTCTAATTTCATGCTCTTTGTTTTCAAAAATTTCGCTCCAATAAAAGAACAATTCCAAGTTGGGCACCCTAAGCCAACGAACCTCTAAGCTCAGGGTGGCTTAGGCCTAAGCCTAACGCGCCCCTAAGCTCAGGGTGGCTTAGGCCTAAGCCTAACAGGCCCCTAAGCTCAGGGTGGCTTTGGCCTAAGCCTAACGCGCCCCTAAGCTCAGGGTGGCTTAGGCCTAAGCCTAACAGGCCCCTAAGCTCAGGGTGGCTTTGGCCTAAGCCTAACGGGCCCCTATGCTCAGGGTGGCTTAGGCCTAAGCAAATGGGCAAAATTTCCTAATTGTAATGAGAGAAATAAAAATTTTATATGCAAATTAAAGGCATTTCAGAGAAAATTTTTGAAAAAAACAGAATTTTAAAAATTTTCATTTTGTTTGGTGGCAGAATTTTTAGTTGCAAAAATGTCAATTTTTAGGGTGTAAATTCTAAGCATTTACATAAATAATTAGTTCCATTCCATGAAATTTTAATCAGACGATACACTATTTGAAAAAATTTGCGTGAAAAATCTATTTTCTAACTTTGGAGCAATTTTAGTGAGCTCCGCGGCATTCTCTTCCACAGAATGTCCGTCGACAGAAAATTGCTTTTTCCATCTAACCAAAGTTCTTCCACTAATTTTCAACATTTTGGCAATGTTCTCGTCACTAATTTTAGGATTTTGGTCCTTAGTTTCATAATAAAGTTTCATTAATTCCTTTTGTTCGTTGTGGGGATGTTTATGTTGTGCTGTAAAAAAATTTTAATTAATATAAAAATAATAAATAAAATTGGGTTCAAAATATTCACTGGTTTGGCCAAGTTTTCGTTTCCAAGCGTAAATTGTTTTAAAACTGAGGCCCAACTTTTTTGCGACAGTTTCATCTGTTTCATCTTTATAAGAGTTTTTGAATCCGGCCCGCTTTAACTCGGCTTTCATTTGATCAAATTTTTCTATCAAATTTTCTCGCTGATTTTTTGTCTTTTTTTGACTTAGGCCAAATTCTTTTTTCCATTTGTATATTTTTTTGCGATTGACTTTTAAATGTTTAGCAATTTTCTCCTCAATTTTAGATCTTACTTTGTGATGAAAATTTCCTTTAAGTTTAAATTCGTCTTTCATTGCGTGAAATTTGGCAACAATTTTACGTTTTCGCTCGTCTTCCGCATTATTTTCGATTAAATTTGCCTTATCAGAGTGATCAGACTCTGTGAGAGGAAGATTCTGATCAGTTGAATTGGGTTCATTTTGTCCAATTTGGGTGTTCTGTCGGTCGATTTGGTGATGGACATTTTGTCCAAAGTTTGTTGGCGCCGGCGTTTTCAAATCTTCGGCTTCACCTTTGTCCCACCAGCCTTCTCCGAATATTTCATCAAATGTTTTGAGTGACAATTCCTCCAATTTTACTTTTACGGATTCGGCTTTGTCGAGTGAATTTGTTGTGAAGAATAAGACCAAAATTAAAATCCAAAACTCTTTCATTTTATTTGTGCGCTCTGAATATTTTTCCTAAATAATCATCATTTTATAAAATAACGATCAATTTTTTATTTGGGCGTAAACAACCTCTGATTTAGGTATATGACATTTTAAATTTTATAATTTTAACATAAAGATATGGAAATTTGTGTTTAACAAAAATTCACTTAAATGTTAAATAATATTAGTCAAATCTTTACAAATTAATTAATATTATTTAGCTTTAGCAAAAAAATGATTAAAAGTAATAAATGACATACCACAATTGAAATGGGCATTCACATAAATCATATTTCTCACCCGAAATCAATATTTTGACATTTCATAAATATTTTTTCCTAATGATAATCTTCATTTAATAAAAGTGGCGATCGATTATGAATGCTAATATTAAAAAAAATATTTTTTCCTAATGATAATCTTCATTTAATAAAAGTGGCGATCGATTATGAATGCTAATATTAAAAAAAATATTTTTTAAATAATTTAAAATTCGCGTTGAAGGAAAAACCACATTTCCGTCGCGGGACGGGACTTGGCAATTGTGACGGTGACAATTTGCGCTCGCTTTTATTAGAGACCGGATAATTCCCAAGGGCAATTTCTACTGAGAGTTCCTTTGTTAAAATTCCAAATATTTAAACTTCAATCCAAATCTAATCTTGATTTTCCAAGGGCATTCTTGGAAATAAGGACATTTTCAATTGTCCAAGATCGAGGGTCTATTTCCAAGGACTGCCCTTGGCATCTAAGGACGTATGGAAGTCCAGTTTTATAATAAAGTGTTAAACGCACTAACAAGGAATTGAAAAAAAATAATCTAATTCCGGAAAAGTATTCCAAAATAATAAAGAGCGCAAATGTTAAAATTTGTAAAAGGAAAATAGTTTAAGTCATTTTAATTTAATCAGATTGTTTAAATCCCCCAAATTGAATAGATGACCTTGAAAAACCCCGCTGGGATTAGTCAAAATTGTTTATTTGTTTAAAATAATAATAATTTTTATGGTTAATAATTTATTAGGTGGCATAGGCCTAAACCTAACAAACCCCTAAGCTTATTGTAGCTTAGGCCTAATTTTCCATTTTCTGGCAACCCTAAAATTATTGATCACAATTTGACAACTTCCGGTCGCTCAATTTGGGCTTTTATGAAAAATTCATAAAAATACAAAAATATACGAATTTTTAATTTTTTGTTAAATCCCTAAATTAGTAATTAAATTTTTCTTGTCAAGATCCTTCACAGAAATTTTTTCCTTTGCCCAATACACCATTAAAGATCAAAGTTTTCAAGAACTGCTTTCTAGTATTTTTTTTTACCTTTATCTGAAATTTTACCTGTAAAAATTGCCACTTTTTTTAGTATTTAGTCAACTATTTTCTTAAGTAAATCTTCCCCCTACTTTTCTACTAGTAGAAAAGAATTTAGAGTTGTAATTTTGCCAGAATTTTATTTTGATATGCTTAACGAATTAAATTTATTTTCTATTTAAAATTAAATAAATTCCGCTTTTAGCGGTGCATTTTTATGAGAATGAGTGCTTGATTTTTATGGTGAATTTTTTGTTGTAAAAGAAAATGTTCATTTTCGCCAGCTTTCTGGAAAGGCAAACGTCTCACCTGTTCGAACATTTGAACAATTGGTCGAAAACAAATTTTTTTTCAAAATAAAATGTTTAAGTTTTAAAAATATATTATTTATCGAAAAAAATTTTTATTTTCAAAATCATTTTTCTGTAACAAAACCGTTCAATTACATATCTGTTCGCTCTCCCGTTCGTTCTTACATGCATTTTGAATTAAACGACATTAAACAAAAAAATATTTTATTTAAAACAAAATTGTTTTTTTCAAAAATTTTTACGAATTCGGGTCCGACGTTCAGCATACGCAAGAACGGAGCTTGGATTCATGTTTTACGCACGATTTTTGTAAGGTTTTTTGAAGTATGTCAGTAGTTAGCCTCCCGTGTCCGTAGCAGGTGTGAAAATAATTGATTGGTTTTTTCGGGGCTGTCACTTTTGAATCACGTGCCTATGGGGCCATTTTTGGAGGGGGGGGGGGGTGATTAATTAGTTTTGAATCCTGTGCCTATGGGGGGCCTCTTTTGGGGAGGGGGGGGGGGGGTGATTGGGACCTCAAGTGGTGTGAGAAGCGCAGTCTCTTTGATGGTGCCATTGCATATTATGCCGCGGCATTGCATGATCGATGGGTGAGGGCGCCCGTGGAAGGGAGGAGATCCGAGGGGATGGAATATGTTGTTGCATATTCCATCCCTATAGAGTACAGAAGGCAGACGGGAGAATAAACAGAGAGATGGTTGTTGGAAGTGGGAAGGTATGGATGGAGACGGCTTGGGAATGGATGGGGGCAGAAGGATGAATAATAGCTCACATCTTTGGCAAGTACTGATGCTGCTGCTACTGTTTCAACTTCGTCGCATTCAAAGCGCGCGACCAAACGATTTCTGAAAAAGCAGAGGGATCGTAAAGGCCGGATAAGTATTGGCTTTTCAAAATTTTGTTTTTCATATTTTTTGCCTATTTTATCTCGATATTTAAAGTTTAAAAAAATTTTTAAAGGTTTTTATCCGGCCACAAACAGCGCTAAAGGGGGTAAAGCCAAACAAAGAAAAGGAGTTTGAGCTTGAAACAATTCATGCAATGTTCGTGGCTGCAAATTCAAGGAAGGCCTATTATATAGCGTGGCGCGGTAAGCAATTTACAAAATAAAAATTGAATTGAAATTTTTTTAAACCATTTTTCTCAACATAAATCCGGAAGAGTCCCAGATTCCGGTCCAAACGCCTGTCCCTATAAGGAGTTTACCTTTTCCAGCATCCTCTTTACTTATCAAATCTTCTTCTTCTTTAATTGTTCAATAATTAAGGTTTCGCAGGAAAAGATTCCTGTAGCATTAGTGAGGATATGGATGGACTGGAGCTGGTGCAAAGCTTCACACAAGTAACAGCCATTGATTCGGCCATGGACGCCCTTCTCGGCACACCCATTTTTTGGCGGAAAATCAAAAATTCCAGCAGAGTAAGTTTAACAAATCGTCAAATATTTAAAAAAATGTTTTTAAGTGGCCGAGAAAATGCAGGCCAAAATAACAGAACAAAAGAAAATGTGGCTTTTGCGCCGATCACTCCAGCAGTGGTTAAAAAAAGGTGCGAATTTGATTATTTAAAAAATATAATGATTAAAACAAAAAATTTTTTTTATAGGCGCTTTCGTCTTAAAGCCGTTCATTAACAAATGCCATGCTGTGCAGATCTACGGATTGGCTGCTCCTGCTTTTCGTGCATTTTGGTCCACTTTGTGCTCAAACGGTGTTCGGCCAGGTGTAGAGCATACGCGACCTTTGCCTCAACTTTCCGCTGCACATCCACCATCATAGTGCGAGCCTTTCTTTCAGCGTCTTCTTCGACTTCAGAAAGTTGCAACAGAATTTTCATTTCCAATGATTGTGCTGTTGCCAGAACGTGATTATTAATCCACTTTAGCGATTGCGCGGACGAATTAGAAAATCTTTCAACATTGTGTATGGCCAAGGTGAAAATGTTGTTGTTGAATAGTTGTCAAACGGATCTGAAATATTTATTTTATTACAGTCGTATCTTCCAATAAAAAATTAGCTAAACTCACAATTGTCACAATTGGTGGATGAGACAATATCTTTATTTAGCGGCCCAAAGAACAACATCGTACGGCCATGGTCCAGACCCTGGTACTTCAGGCTACGGTTGTACGCTCGCAGGCGTTTACACATCCGACAGCCTATCTCGATAAAATGTGAATATATCAGTTTGCATCATCTTCTTTTCGACGCCTTGCAGCACCGAAAAAACCAATCAATCATTTCACACCTGCTACGGACAAGGGAGGCTAACTACTTATATCATTATAGAGAGCCATCTAAAAAACAAGGGAACGAGTTGTCTCGCGCGAGTGTTATTAATAAATACAATTATGAGCGCCCGGGCAACGCTTTTATTCACAAAACAATGGATTCCTTTTTGTTGTAGATTTTAAGATTCAGCTGTATAAAAAAATTACGTCTTAATACGAATTTTGTACTAGGTCCTGTTATTTTAGGCAAATGCCTAAAGTCAACTGGCGGAAATGTCATAAGCTTCCGATCCGCCCATCAGACGGAAACAACAGTAGAGATTGGACCGATCGAGATTCTCGATCGAAATCTCGATCGACTAATTTTTACAAAGATTTTCTAGCTTTGAGATTTTTCAGTGATCTCGAACGAATCAATTTAGTTTTTTCAAGATTTTTCGAGATACGAGATTTATCGAGAACTCGATCGATTCTCCATCGGTCCCCAATAAACAATAGCAACAACACTCGAAACGGAGCATTGTTGAATGATTTAATGATCTGTTGGTGGTTGTCTAAAAAAATTTTATTTTTGTTTATAGTCGATGTTTTGAGGAAAGATTTTATATTTTGACTAATAATACCAATCGTAGGACAACCGTGAAGGGTGTCGATTTATGTTCTTTTTCATCTAGTTTCTCTTTTCTAGTGATATAAGAACAGACTATGTTTTGCTGGAAGCGGGTAATTCTTGCTGAGATATGGTGCCAAATTGGGGACTGAAAGAATAAATCACTTCCGACGGCGCTCACTTCACAGCCGCACACTTCAACCCGGACACTTTAGTACCCTAACAAACGAACGTACGAACTTGACGAAAGGGCGGACGTGTGAAGCCGAACCATTGCGCACCACCAGCGACTTCGTTTTCTTTGCCCCTGCCGGAAGTGTATTTAGGCGATCAGCCCCCAACTATCAGAAGGAATTCCCCCCTCCCCTCCCCCAAATGCCATCGTCCCACTCCGTCCCCTCAATGCCCATCTCCCCCGTCCCTCTTTCACTCAGTTATGGTGCTCCGGACGCTTCACTTTAGCTAGCACTACAAAGTTGACCGAAAGAAAGAAAAAAATTGGATTTAAATATATGAGGAATCTTCCAGCTGTAACCGCATAATAGCGGATTCTGAATTTATTATATCTAAATCGTTGGCGCCCGGACAATTAGACAGTGGACAATCCGACAGTGAGGACAATCCGACAGTGAGGACAATCCAACAGAAGTGGACAATCCGACAGAAGTGGACAATCCAACAGAAGTGGACAATCGGGCAGTGGACAATTCGACAGTGAATGAAAATTTAAAAAAAAAACTAAAATCGAGATAAGAAGGGGGAACATCCACTGTCCGATTGTCCACTTCTGTCGGATTGTCCTCACTGTCAGATTGTCCACTGTCCAATTGTCCACTGTCTCCGGACCCTAATTTTTTGAAGCGGAGATTTTGGTAGACCCCATTTTCTTAAAAATATCCGATCAGATCGTTTAAACCAGCCGTTTAAATTTTGAAACAACCAATATTTTGAAGAAGATCCACAATATGTCTAACAAACATTTCCGTCTTCCGTTCTTATAATGAAGGTGATTGAGATATAAGGTCAAAAACATAGCGATTGATAGATTAATCAGCCCCCCCACCGGGGAAATTGGTCGTATTCCCAATTTCCTGTACATTTTCCGCGGCATTCTCTTCCACAGAAAGTCCATCAACAGAATTTGGATGCAATTGCTGTCGTTTAAATTGTCTCTTCCATCTAACCAAAGTATCAGTTCCAATATTCAACATTTTTGCAATGTCCTTGTCACTTATTTTAGGATTTTTGTTCTTAATTTCATAATAACGTTTCATCATTTCTTTTTGTTCGCTGTAGGGGTATTTATTTTTTTCTGTAAAAGAATTTTTAATTATAATAAATAAATAATAAAATTGGATTTGAATTACTCACTGGTTTGGCCAAGTTTTCGTTTCCATTTGTAAATTGTTCTGAAACCGAGGCCCAACTCATTTGCGACAGTTTCATTTATTTTTTTATAAGAACTTTTGAATCCGTCCCGTTTTAACTCGGCTTTCATTTGATCAAATTTCTTTACCAAATTTTTTTGCTCATTTTTTGGATTTCTTCGATTTAGGCCAAATTCTTTTTTCCATTTATATATTTTAGTGCGATTGACTTTTAAATGTTTAGCAATTTTGATTTCAATTTGCACGCTTTCTTTATCTGATTTTCCTTTTTGCTTAAATTCGTCTTTCATTGTGTGGAATTTGGCAACAATTTTACGTTTTTGCTCATCTTCAGCGTTTGAAGTAATTTCTTTGATTATTTCGTTCTGTTCTTCACTATTTTTGGCATTATTAGAATGATCAGACTCTGTGAGAAGAGTATTCTGATCAGTTGAATCGGGTCCAATTTGTTCAAGCGTTAATTTATCCCATTCTTTAGATTTGTCATTGTCCCACCAACCTTCTCCGAATATTTCATCAATTATTTTGTGTGGCTTTTCATCCAATTTTACGGATTCGGCTTTGTCGAGTGAATTTGTTGCAAAAAATGAGACCAAAATTAAAATCCAAAACTCATTCATGTTAAGATAAATTATCTCTAATAATTGCAATTTATCTGAATATTTTGTAAATGAAATCAAATAAAAAAATTGTGGATTTTTATGCAAATAATAAAAATTCTTTGGAGTCACTCAGAAAATCCATAAAGCTGGCGATCATTTTTCAAATGTCTGCCAACCTTAAAATTATTGATACAATTAGAGGAAATGGTGACAATTTCCGGTCGTTTCCATTAGAGACCGGATGATCAGAGAGGTTGCCAGGACTAACATCCAATTTATTTCCCAGGGCCACGAATTTCGTGAAGCTCGTGGATTCGACTCCCCACCGGCACGTATCCTTTTATGCCCTACAAAGCAAATATTTTTGAAATGCCAAAACATTTTTTACAGCGTTACATAACAGCAGCATATGACGTCAAAACCGCCCGGGTATACCCCGGGTCAAAACCGCCCGGGTATAGCCCGGGTCAAAACCGCCCGGGTATAGCCCGGGTCAAAACCGCCCGGGTATAGCCCGGGTCAAAACCGCCCGGGTATAGCCCGGGTCAAAACCGCCCGGGTATAGCCCGGGCCAAAACCGAGCGGGTACCGAGCGGCCTTTGATCATGTCGCCACCAAACCTAAGCCTATTGGAGGGGGTCTGCCCTTTGATCATGCCGCCACCAAACCTAAGCCTATTGGAGGGGGTCTGCCCTTTGATCATGCCGCCCCCAAACCTAAACCTATGGGAGGGGTCCAACCCGTTGACCTTACCACCACCAAACCCAAACCTATTGGAGGGGTCCAACCCTTTGATCATGCCGCCACTCAACTTAAACCCATTGGGGCTTTGATCATGCCGCCTTCTACCTGATCCCAAAAGCGAGCGGTTTGCGGTTATTTCAGTCCCAACAAAACCGCGCGGGTACGGCGCGGCCAAAAAGGGCGCGGGTACCCAAACCTATTGGAGGGGTCAGATCCTTTGATCTTGCCGCCACAAAGCCAAAACCTATTTGAGGGGTCGGGGTCTTTGATCATGCAGCCCAAACCAAAACCTATTGGGTCCTTTGATCTTGCCGCCCCAAACCAAAACCTATTGGGTCCTTTGAACTTACCGCCACCAGACCAAAAGCTGGAATCGCCCGGCCAAAACCGTCCGGGTACCGTCGCCCTTTGATCATGCCGCCTTCTACCTGATCCCAAAAGCGAGACATTTCAGTCCCAAACAAACCGCGCGGGGTTAGCGGATTATTATTACAAAGTATGGCAAACAGTATGACTATGCATGACAAATAGATGACAAAGGACGACTAAGGCATGATAAAAGGTGAACATTTATGACAAACTGTATGACAAAAGACGACAATAATATGACAATAACGACTATGATGAGGATGACAGCGATTGTTAATGATGATTAGGCAATTCTCTTTTGTTACCCGTACTATCAATAAGAGGTCTACAAAACCTATCTAGTCTGTGAATTTTGATCTGTTTTTTACAAACGATATACCATTTGAAAGAGGAGATTTTTCTGTACAAAATTACTTCACAAATATTTTTTTAAGGACCAGTGAACGATACTATGTGCTCTCAATGTAAAAACGGTATTGGCACTGAAAAAACGCGAAGTTCAAAGTAATCCATTAATTTAACCGAGATCCAAGCCTATTGAATGTTTTTACAAAAAATGCCCGTATCACACACAACTACAAACTAAAAGCTCAATTAAATTGGTCCCCTAAAACCTATAAAGCCGCATGCCAAATCAATTTTCCCTCGCCGCCCCTCAAGGTCATTACGGCACCTGTCAATCAAACTTTCTCCGCGCACCAAAAATTTTCCCTCTCACCTGTCAATCAAACTTCCGCCGCTCAAAATTTGCAACAAAAACATTTGGAAAATCGATTTCACTGTTGCGACATTTTTAAATAAGGCATATAATACATTTCGTTAATTTCTTCAATATTTTTTCCACCCGTTATTACCACTTTGCCCGTCCAAAAAATTAAGGCAGTCAATCTTTTTCCTCTTTTGTAGTTTAGACCACAAAAAATTTCAGGCTCATAAAAAACCTATTGAAGGGGACTAACCTTTGATCTTGCCGCCCAAGCCAAAACCTTTTGAGAGGTTCAACTCTTTGATCATGCCGCCCCAAGCCAAACCTATTGGAGAGGTCGGGTCCTTTGAACTTACCGCCACTAAACCCAAACCTATTGGGTCTTTTGAACATCCCGCCTTCTATCTGGCACAAATGCGAGCAGTTTGCGGTCAATTCAGTCCCAACCAAACCGCGCGGAGTTAAACACCCCTACTTTTTTATGGGGGCCCCAGAACCTATTGGGCCCATTGCCAAATTTAATTTCCCTCCCCCCTCCCTCAAGGTCATTAGGGCACCTGTCAATCAAAACTTTTTCCGCGCACCAAAAAATTTTGACGGGTCACCTGTCAATTAAACTTCCGCCGCTCAAAAGTTGCAACAAAAACATTTGGAAAATCGATTTGACTTTTGTGACATTTTTAAATAGGGCATAATGTGATACTACATTTCGTTAATTTCTTCAATATTTTTTCCTCCCGTAATTACCACTTTTCCTGTCCAAAAAATTGGTCGTCAACCTTTTTCCCTTTTTGTAGTTTAGACCACAAAAAATTGCAGGCTCATAAAAAAACAAATAAAAAATTTTGGTGTTTCGATGTTGAAGTGAAAAGAGTGAAACGAACAAATGGGTGAAAAGGGAGAAACACAATTAGGTGAAAAGGGTGAACACAAAATAGGTGAAAAGAGGTGAAATCGGGTGAAATTTCACCTAAAAGTATATAGGACATGTGTTTTATGGGGGTAGTATGCATAAATAAAATGTCAAACTTAAACAGAGGAAATTTTGTACTGGTTAACCAAAACGAAAGTCTACCACTGTCATCTTCCACTCCCGCTCAACATTAAATTAAATTTATAATCCCCACAGAAAATTGACTACCAAAACAAACACATTTGAACTTTTCATTATCCGCCCGCTAAAAAAAAAAAAGACTGCAGGGATGCATATTTACCAATCGAAAAAGAACTTGTTAATTTTAAGGAAAAATTTAAAATATGGGAAAAAGTAGTGTTTGTTGAAAACAAAGAAAAAAATTACAACACGAAACGTTCAAATAACTTCAAGTTATAAGTATTATAAGGAGGTTGACAAATATGAGAGGAGTGGTAAAACACGGTGCTGATTTTGAGAATTATTATCAAAATTATGAGAAATTATGGTCGGAAAAATTAAATTTGATTCTAAATTGATGGTCTGAAATGAGAAATGCCATCGTCCCACTCCGTCCCCTCAATGCCCATCTCCCCCGTCCCTCTTTCACTCAGTTATGGTGCTCCGGACGCTTCACTTTAGCTAGCACTACAAAGTTGACCGAAAGAAAGAAAAAAATTGGATTTAAATATATGAGGAATCTTCCAGCTGTAACCGCATAATAGCGGATTCTGAATTTATTATATCTAAATCGTTGGCGCCCGGACAATTAGACAGTGGACAATCCGACAGTGAGGACAATCCGACAGTGAGGACAATCCAACAGAAGTGGACAATCCGACAGAAGTGGACAATCCAACAGAAGTGGACAATCGGGCAGTGGACAATTCGACAGTGAATGAAAATTTAAAAAAAAAACTAAAATCGAGATAAGAAGGGGGAACATCCACTGTCCGATTGTCCACTTCTGTCGGATTGTCCTCACTGTCAGATTGTCCACTGTCCAATTGTCCACTGTCTCCGGACCCTAATTTTTTGAAGCGGAGATTTTGGTAGACCCCATTTTCTTAAAAATATCCGATCAGATCGTTTAAACCAGCCGTTTAAATTTTGAAACAACCAATATTTTGAAGAAGATCCACAATATGTCTAACAAACATTTCCGTCTTCCGTTCTTATAATGAAGGTGATTGAGATATAAGGTCAAAAACATAGCGATTGATAGATTAATCAGCCCCCCCACCGGGGAAATTGGTCGTATTCCCAATTTCCTGTACATTTTCCGCGGCATTCTCTTCCACAGAAAGTCCATCAACAGAATTTGGATGCAATTGCTGTCGTTTAAATTGTCTCTTCCATCTAACCAAAGTATCAGTTCCAATATTCAACATTTTTGCAATGTCCTTGTCACTTATTTTAGGATTTTTGTTCTTAATTTCATAATAACGTTTCATCATTTCTTTTTGTTCGCTGTAGGGGTATTTATTTTTTTCTGTAAAAGAATTTTTAATTATAATAAATAAATAATAAAATTGGATTTGAATTACTCACTGGTTTGGCCAAGTTTTCGTTTCCATTTGTAAATTGTTCTGAAACCGAGGCCCAACTCATTTGCGACAGTTTCATTTATTTTTTTATAAGAACTTTTGAATCCGTCCCGTTTTAACTCGGCTTTCATTTGATCAAATTTCTTTACCAAATTTTTTTGCTCATTTTTTGGATTTCTTCGATTTAGGCCAAATTCTTTTTTCCATTTATATATTTTAGTGCGATTGACTTTTAAATGTTTAGCAATTTTGATTTCAATTTGCACGCTTTCTTTATCTGATTTTCCTTTTTGCTTAAATTCGTCTTTCATTGTGTGGAATTTGGCAACAATTTTACGTTTTTGCTCATCTTCAGCGTTTGAAGTAATTTCTTTGATTATTTCGTTCTGTTCTTCACTATTTTTGGCATTATTAGAATGATCAGACTCTGTGAGAAGAGTATTCTGATCAGTTGAATCGGGTCCAATTTGTTCAAGCGTTAATTTATCCCATTCTTTAGATTTGTCATTGTCCCACCAACCTTCTCCGAATATTTCATCAATTATTTTGTGTGGCTTTTCATCCAATTTTACGGATTCGGCTTTGTCGAGTGAATTTGTTGCAAAAAATGAGACCAAAATTAAAATCCAAAACTCATTCATGTTAAGATAAATTATCTCTAATAATTGCAATTTATCTGAATATTTTGTAAATGAAATCAAATAAAAAAATTGTGGATTTTTATGCAAATAATAAAAATTCTTTGGAGTCACTCAGAAAATCCATAAAGCTGGCGATCATTTTTCAAATGTCTGCCAACCTTAAAATTATTGATACAATTAGAGGAAATGGTGACAATTTCCGGTCGTTTCCATTAGAGACCGGATGATCAGAGAGGTTGCCAGGACTAACATCCAATTTATTTCCCAGGGCCACGAATTTCGTGAAGCTCGTGGATTCGACTCCCCACCGGCACGTATCCTTTTATGCCCTACAAAGCAAATATTTTTGAAATGCCAAAACATTTTTTACAGCGTTACATAAAAGCAGCATATGACGTCAAAACCGCCCGGGTATACCCCGGGTCAAAACCGCCCGGGTATAGCCCGGGTCAAAACCGCCCGGGTATAGCCCGGGTCAAAACCGCCCGGGTATAGCCCGGGTCAAAACCGCCCGGGTATAGCCCGGGTCAAAACCGCCCGGGTATAGCCCGGGCCAAAACCGAGCGGGTACCGAGCGGCCTTTGATCATGTCGCCACCAAACCTAAGCCTATTGGAGGGGGTCTGCCCTTTGATCATGCCGCCACCAAACCTAAGCCTATTGGAGGGGGTCTGCCCTTTGATCATGCCGCCCCCAAACCTAAACCTATGGGAGGGGTCCAACCCGTTGACCTTACCACCACCAAACCCAAACCTATTGGAGGGGTCCAACCCTTTGATCATGCCGCCACTCAACTTAAACCCATTGGGGCTTTGATCATGCCGCCTTCTACCTGATCCCAAAAGCGAGCGGTTTGCGGTTATTTCAGTCCCAACAAAACCGCGCGGGTACGGCGCGGCCAAAAAGGGCGCGGGTACCCAAACCTATTGGAGGGGTCAGATCCTTTGATCTTGCCGCCACAAAGCCAAAACCTATTTGAGGGGTCGGGGTCTTTGATCATGCAGCCCAAACCAAAACCTATTGGGTCCTTTGATCTTGCCGCCCCAAACCAAAACCTATTGGGTCCTTTGAACTTACCGCCACCAGACCAAAAGCTGGAATCGCCCGGCCAAAACCGTCCGGGTACCGTCGCCCTTTGATCATGCCGCCTTCTACCTGATCCCAAAAGCGAGACATTTCAGTCCCAAACAAACCGCGCGGGGTTAGCGGATTATTATTACAAAGTATGGCAAACAGTATGACTATGCATGACAAATAGATGACAAAGGACGACTAAGGCATGATAAAAGGTGAACATTTATGACAAACTGTATGACAAAAGACGACAATAATATGACAATAACGACTATGATGAGGATGACAGCGATTGTTAATGATGATTAGGCAATTCTCTTTTGTTACCCGTACTATCAATAAGAGGTCTACAAAACCTATCTAGTCTGTGAATTTTGATCTGTTTTTTACAAACGATATACCATTTGAAAGAGGAGATTTTTCTGTACAAAATTACTTCACAAATATTTTTTTAAGGACCAGTGAACGATACTATGTGCTCTCAATGTAAAAACGGTATTGGCACTGAAAAAACGCGAAGTTCAAAGTAATCCATTAATTTAACCGAGATCCAAGCCTATTGAATGTTTTTACAAAAAATGCCCGTATCACACACAACTACAAACTAAAAGCTCAATTAAATTGGTCCCCTAAAACCTATAAAGCCGCATGCCAAATCAATTTTCCCTCGCCGCCCCTCAAGGTCATTACGGCACCTGTCAATCAAACTTTCTCCGCGCACCAAAAATTTTCCCTCTCACCTGTCAATCAAACTTCCGCCGCTCAAAATTTGCAACAAAAACATTTGGAAAATCGATTTCACTGTTGCGACATTTTTAAATAAGGCATATAATACATTTCGTTAATTTCTTCAATATTTTTTCCACCCGTTATTACCACTTTGCCCGTCCAAAAAATTAAGGCAGTCAATCTTTTTCCTCTTTTGTAGTTTAGACCACAAAAAATTTCAGGCTCATAAAAAACCTATTGAAGGGGACTAACCTTTGATCTTGCCGCCCAAGCCAAAACCTTTTGAGAGGTTCAACTCTTTGATCATGCCGCCCCAAGCCAAACCTATTGGAGAGGTCGGGTCCTTTGAACTTACCGCCACTAAACCCAAACCTATTGGGTCTTTTGAACATCCCGCCTTCTATCTGGCACAAATGCGAGCAGTTTGCGGTCAATTCAGTCCCAACCAAACCGCGCGGAGTTAAACACCCCTACTTTTTTATGGGGGCCCCAGAACCTATTGGGCCCATTGCCAAATTTAATTTCCCTCCCCCCTCCCTCAAGGTCATTAGGGCACCTGTCAATCAAAACTTTTTCCGCGCACCAAAAAATTTTGACGGGTCACCTGTCAATTAAACTTCCGCCGCTCAAAAGTTGCAACAAAAACATTTGGAAAATCGATTTGACTTTTGTGACATTTTTAAATAGGGCATAATGTGATACTACATTTCGTTAATTTCTTCAATATTTTTTCCTCCCGTAATTACCACTTTTCCTGTCCAAAAAATTGGTCGTCAACCTTTTTCCCTTTTTGTAGTTTAGACCACAAAAAATTGCAGGCTCATAAAAAAACAAATAAAAAATTTTGGTGTTTCGATGTTGAAGTGAAAAGAGTGAAACGAACAAATGGGTGAAAAGGGAGAAACACAATTAGGTGAAAAGGGTGAACACAAAATAGGTGAAAAGAGGTGAAATCGGGTGAAATTTCACCTAAAAGTATATAGGACATGTGTTTTATGGGGGTAGTATGCATAAATAAAATGTCAAACTTAAACAGAGGAAATTTTGTACTGGTTAACCAAAACGAAAGTCTACCACTGTCATCTTCCACTCCCGCTCAACATTAAATTAAATTTATAATCCCCACAGAAAATTGACTACCAAAACAAACACATTTGAACTTTTCATTATCCGCCCGCTAAAAAAAAAAAAGACTGCAGGGATGCATATTTACCAATCGAAAAAGAACTTGTTAATTTTAAGGAAAAATTTAAAATATGGGAAAAAGTAGTGTTTGTTGAAAACAAAGAAAAAAATTACAACACGAAACGTTCAAATAACTTCAAGTTATAAGTATTATAAGGAGGTTGACAAATATGAGAGGAGTGGTAAAACACGGTGCTGATTTTGAGAATTATTATCAAAATTATGAGAAATTATGGTCGGAAAAATTAAATTTGATTCTAAATTGATGGTCTGAAATGAGAATAGAATGACAAATATGAAAAACAGTAGAAGAAAACCGAGAATGACAGTCAAAAGTGTGAGAATATTAGGGGAAAAAGGTGAACCATTTGAAACCTATAAAAGCAAATTCAAATACCAAAACATTATGAAATGTATCAATTTAGTCATCAAGTAAGCGATAATACAGCATTTCTGAAAAAGCTAGCTTCCAACAGTTCAGACCGAAAGAAGAACGAATTAATCGATTCTGCAACTACCGATCAAATTTTGGCAATTGTTGAAATTTGTGTAAACATTTTGAGTTTTAATTTCAAACTTAATAAAAGACAGAAACAAAGACTTGTTCAGTACGCAGATTTTTACCGGACTATTGCCAGATCCCGTTCAGAAAAAACAGCAAGAAAGGCGATACAGCAGGGAAGCGGAATAGCATTAGGAGCGATTTTAGTCCCGATTTTAAGCGTTCTAGCTCAACATTTGTTAGAAAAAATTATATGATGAAGTTTGCAAAGAAAATGACAATGGTCCCGGAGGCGGAATACCATGCATTATTAAATTCGCTCAGGGGCGGAGACTATTTGCAAAATGAAAAGGCCATGTTGGATGCAAAGATTATGCACAAAATTTACAAGATCCGACAATAAGTGAAGATCTTAAAGCGAGTAGGCATAGTTGGCTCTATAAGGAGCGAAGAATGATAAAAGGAATGGTTGATAATAGACCGCAAAGAGTTGTGATTGTTAACCAAAACCCGGCACCTAATGTTGCACCATATTTGGGGGTTAGTCAGACGAATACCCAGGCAACCGAGGAGCCAAGAAAATTTATAGTGCCTACAAAAAAGCTCAGAAGAGAAGAAAACGAAAGTGAAGAAGTTGATAAAAACTTGAGAGATGAAAATACGAGGGAGTTTATCCAATCTTCATTAATTGAAGAGGAAATTCCATCCGAATTACAGTCCCCAGTTTCTTCAGAAACATCATCGATTTTTCAAACACCCGAAAAATTGCGCAGTACTACGATCTTTCACCCAAAATTGTTGGGGGATCTTTTTAATTATGTATCTAAAAACAAGGATACATTTAAAATAACGGCAATGGGGAAAGTTCAATCTAATAAAAATCTGACAATTGATGATAGTAATTATAAAAACATCTTGAGATATCTCTCTGGAGAAGAGGGCGACACACCCCGAGGAGCGAAATTTCTAAAAGATCGGCTCTTAAAAGATGCGACAATACGAGAAATGATTGACAGGTCAAGCGCTATGTGGGGAAAAGGTAAAAACGTTTTTATTAAAGAGACACCTATAAAAACTACCGGAACATTGCAGCAGAAGAAAAAACCATTTAAGCCAACATTATGGGCAAGGCTATAGATAAGATGTTTAAAAAAGTTTAATATAATTTTGAATCTCCAACTTATAGCAGTTGCAAGGACTTTTAATTAGAGAAATTATAAACCCTGGAGTATAAAAAAGGAAAAGACAATCTTGCTAGGCGGGAAGGATATTTTGATTGCGTTAATTTAATTAAAGATTCCGATTTTGTCTGATACTTTGAAGTAACTTCATTGATGCCCCTAGTCGAGGCCAGAATTAAAAACCTGATGCATGGGGTGGCATTAAACTCGACATATCCCTAGTCCAGCCTAATGTTTGGAATCAGCTAACGGGATCCGAACATCGGTATGGGACCTTAATAATACCCTTTCCTAGCCCATCTAATAAATACTTTCTATAGCTTACCTTACGTGTATGGCCAGCGTTAGTTATATCAAAAAATGGTATGAGTGTGAAACACAAAAGGATGAACCTCAAATGGTATAAAGGTGAAATTCAAATAGGTGAAAAAGGTGAAATCTGGTGAAAGTTCACCAAAAAGTATATAGGGCACGTGTTTTAGAGGGTAATATGCAAAATAAAAAAAATGTCAAAATTAAACACAATAAAAGATGGAATGGGGAAATTTTGCGATGGTTATCGATATTATAAACATAAGTCAACAAAATTCAAGACATGGTGGAAGTGTGAATGGTTTAGATATGGTTGTGAGGGGTGGGGGTTCGAGGGGGATGAGAAATTTATTCTTACGCGAAACCACAATCACGCCCCAGACCCAATTTTATTGCAAATTGAAAATGAATTAAATTAATTCGCATAAAATCGGAATCTTTAATTAAATTAACGCAATCAAAATATCCTTCCCGCCTAGCAAGATTGTCTTTTCCTTTTTTATACTCCAGGGTTTATAATTTCTCTAATTAAAAGTCCTTGCAACTGCTATAAGTTGGAGATTCAAAATTATATTAAACTTTTTTAAACATCTTATCTATAGCCTTGCCCATAATGTTGGCTTAAATGGTTTTTTCTTCTGCTGCAATGTTCCAGTAGTTTTTATAGGGTTGTCTTTAATAAAAACGTTTTTACCTTTTCCCCACATAGCGCTTGACCTGTCAACCATTTCTCGTATTGTCGCATCTTTTAAGAGCCGATCTTTTAGAAATTTCGCTCCTCGGGGTGTGTCGCCCTCTTCTCCAGAGAGATATCTCAAGATGTTTTTATAATTACTATCATCAATTGGCAGATTTTTATTAGATTGAACTTTCCCCATTGCCGTTATTTTAAATGTATCCTTGTTTTTAGATACATAATTAAAAAGATCCCCCAACAATTTTGGGTGAAAGATCGTAGTACTGCGCAATTTTTCGGGTGTTTGAAAAATCGATGATGTTTCTGAAGAAACTGGGGACTGTAATTCGGATGGAATTTCCTCTTCAATTAATGAAGATTGGATAAACTCCCTCGTATTTTCATCTCTCAAGTTTTTATCAACTTCTTCACTTTCGTTTTCTTCTCTTCTGAGCCTTTTTGTAGGCACTATAAATTTTCTTGGCTCCTCGGTTGCCTGGGTATTCGTCTGACTAACCCCCAAATATGGTGCAACATTAGGTGCCGGGTTTTGGTTAACAATCACAACTCTTTGCGGTCTATTATCAACCATTCCTTTTATCATTCTTCGCTCCTTATAGAGCCAACTATGCCTACTCGCTTTAAGATCTTCACTTATTGTCGGATCTTGTAAATTTTGTGCATAATCTTTGCATCCAACATGGCCTTTTCATTTTGCAAATAGTCTCCGCCCCTGAGCGAATTTAATAATGCATGGTATTCCGCCTCCGGGACCATTGTCATTTTCTTTGCAAACTTCATCATATAATTTTTTCTAACAAATGTTGAGCTAGAACGCTTAAAATCGGGACTAAAATCGCTCCTAATGCTATTCCGCTTCCCTGCTGTATCGCCTTTCTTGCTGTTTTTTCTGAACGGGATCTGGCAATAGTCCGGTAAAAATCTGCGTACTGAACAAGTCTTTGTTTCTGTCTTTTATTAAGTTTGAAATTAAAACTCAAAATGTTTACACAAATTTCAACAATTGCCAAAATTTGATCGGTAGTTGCAGATTCGATTAATTCGTTCTTCTTTCGGTCTGAACTGTTGGAAGCTAGCTTTTTCAGAAATGCTGTATTATCGCTTACTTGATGACTAAATTGATACATTTCATCATGTTTTGGTATTTGAATTTGCTTTTATAGGTTTCAAATGGTTCACCTTTTTCCCCTAATATTCTCACACTTTTGACTGTCATTCTCGGTTTTCTTCTACTGTTTTTCATATTTGTCATTCCATTCTCATTTCAGACCATCAATTTAGAATCAAATTTAATTTTTCCGACCATAATTTCTCATAATTTTGATAATAATTCTCAAAATTCAGCACCGTGTTTTACCACTCCTCTCATATTTGTCAACCTCCTTATAATACTTATAACTTGAAGTTATTTGAACGTTTCGTGTTGTAATTTTTTTCTTTGTTTTCAACAAACACTACTTTTTCCCATATTTTAAATTTTTATTTTTTCCTTAAAATTAACAAGTTCTTTTTCGATTGGTAAATATGCATCCCTGCAGTCTTTTTTTTTTAGCGGGCGGATAATGAAAAGTTCAAATGTGTTTGTTTTGGTGGTCAATTTTCTGTGGGGATTATAAATTTAATTTAGTGTTGAGCGGGAGTGGAAGATGACAGTGGTAGACTTTCGTTTTGGTTAACCAGTACAAAATTTCCTCTGTTTAAGTTTGACATTTTATTTATGCATACTACCCCCATAAAACACATGTCCTATATACTTTTAGGTGAAATTTCACCCGATTTCACCTCTTTTCACCTATTTTGTGTTCACCCTTTTAACCTAATTGTGTTTCTCCCTTTTCACCCATTTGTTCGTTTCACTCTTTTCACTTCAACATCGAAACACCAAAATTTTTTATTTGTTTTTTTATGAGCCTGCAATTTTTTGTGGTCTAAACTACAAAAAGGGAAAAAGGTTGACGACCAATTTTTTGGACAGGAAAAGTGGTAATTACGGGAGGAAAAAATATTGAAGAAATTAACGAAATGTACTATCACATTATGCCCTATTTAAAAATGTCACAAAAGTCAAATCGATTTTCCAAATGTTTTTGTTGCAACTTTTGAGCGGCGGAAGTTTAATTGACAGGTGACCCGTCAAAATTTTTTGGTGCGCGGAAAAAGTTTTGATTGACAGGTGCCCTAATGACCTTGAGGGAGGGGGGAGGGAAATTAAATTTGGCAATGGGCCCAATAGGTTCTGGGGCCCCCATAAAAAAGTAGGGGTGTTTAACTCCGCGCGGTTTGGTTGGGACTGAATTGACCGCAAACTGCTCGCATTTGTGCCAGATAGAAGGCGGGATGTTCAAAAGACCCAATAGGTTTGGGTTTAGTGGCGGTAAGTTCAAAGGACCCGACCTCTCCAATAGGTTTGGCTTGGGGCGGCATGATCAAAGAGTTGAACCTCTCAAAAGGTTTTGGCTTGGGCGGCAAGATCAAAGGTTAGTCCCCTTCAATAGGTTTTTTATGAGCCTGAAATTTTTTGTGGTCTAAACTACAAAAGAGGAAAAAGATTGACTGCCTTAATTTTTTGGACGGGCAAAGTGGTAATAACGGGTGGAAAAAATATTGAAGAAATTAACGAAATATATTATATGCCTTATTTAAAAATGTCGCAACAGTGAAATCGATTTTCCAAATGTTTTTGTTGCAAATTTTGAGCGGCGGAAGTTTGATTGACAGGTGAGAGGGAAAATTTTTGGTGCGCGGAGAAAGTTTGATTGACAGGTGCCGTAATGACCTTGAGGGGCGGCGAGGGAAAATTGATTTGGCATGCGGCTTTATAGGTTTTAGGGGACCAATTTAATTGAGCTTTTAGTTTGTAGTTGTGTGTGATACGGGCATTTTTTGTAAAAACATTCAATAGGCTTGGATCTCGGTTAAATTAATGGATTACTTTGAACTTCGCGTTTTTTCAGTGCCAATACCGTTTTTACATTGAGAGCACATAGTATCGTTCACTGGTCCTTAAAAAAATATTTGTGAAGTAATTTTGTACAGAAAAATCTCCTCTTTCAAATGGTATATCGTTTGTAAAAAACAGATCAAAATTCACAGACTAGATAGGTTTTGTAGACCTCTTATTGATAGTACGGGTAACAAAAGAGAATTGCCTAATCATCATTAACAATCGCTGTCATCCTCATCATAGTCGTTATTGTCATATTATTGTCGTCTTTTGTCATACAGTTTGTCATAAATGTTCACCTTTTATCATGCCTTAGTCGTCCTTTGTCATCTATTTGTCATGCATAGTCATACTGTTTGCCATACTTTGTAATAATAATCCGCTAACCCCGCGCGGTTTGTTTGGGACTGAAATGTCTCGCTTTTGGGATCAGGTAGAAGGCGGCATGATCAAAGGGCGACGGTACCCGGACGGTTTTGGCCGGGCGATTCCAGCTTTTGGTCTGGTGGCGGTAAGTTCAAAGGACCCAATAGGTTTTGGCTTTGTGGCGGCAAGATCAAAGGATCTGACCCCTCCAATAGGTTTGGGTACCCGCGCCCTTTTTGGCCGCGCCGTACCCGCGCGGTTTTGTTGGGACTGAAATAACCGCAAACCGCTCGCTTTTGGGATCAGGTAGAAGGCGGCATGATCAAAGCCCCAATGGGTTTAAGTTGAGTGGCGGCATGATCAAAGGGTTGGACCCCTCCAATAGGTTTGGGTTTGGTGGTGGTAAGGTCAACGGGTTGGACCCCTCCCATAGGTTTAGGTTTGGGGGCGGCATGATCAAAGGGCAGACCCCCTCCAATAGGCTTAGGTTTGGTGGCGGCATGATCAAAGGGCAGACCCCCTCCAATAGGCTTAGGTTTGGTGGCGACATGATCAAAGGCCGCTCGGTACCCGCTCGGTTTTGGCCCGGGCTATACCCGGGCGGTTTTGACCCGGGCTAATACCCGGGCGGTTTTGACCCGGGCTATACCCGGGCGGTTTTGACGTCATATGCTGCTCATAACTTTTTTTGTGCATCACAGCCGTATAACATTGCTACCGCGTACTGATGGGTGACCAAGTTGATGCCGATACGGGGAAAGCAGGGGATCCCCGGCTATTCTCAGTTTTCGAAAGGCCTATCCAAATCTCAAGGTCTCTCGAAATAAATAGGATCGGTTTCTGCGCGTTTTGATAAGATTCGACTCATAAAATTATACGAATTTCAATGATCTTCGATGGACGGAGGATGACTCGTTCCCGGCAACTCGTTCCCCACCCCCGACTCGTTCTCTTTACCCCGACTCGTTCTCTTTACCCCGACTCGTTCTCTTTACCCCGACTCGTTCTCTTTACCCCGACTCGTTCTCTTTACCCCGACTCGTTCTCTTTACCCCGATTCGTTCTCTTTACCCCGACTCGTTCTCTTTACCCCGACTCGTTCTCTTTACCCCGACTCGTTCTCTTTACCCCGATTCGTTCTCTTTACCCCGACTCGTTCTCTTTACCCCGACTTGTTCTCTTTACCCCGACTCGTTCTCTTTACCCCGACTCGTTCTCTTTACCCCGACTCGTTCTCTTTACCCCGACTCGTTCTCTTTACCCCGACTTGTTCTCTTTACCCCGACTCGTTCCCCATAATAAAAATGACAAAAACCCTCAAAAATCGTACAAATTCGTTCGTAGAACATAATCCGGGTTCACTTTTTGCGTATGTCGGATCCCTAACCCGAATTCAAACAATTGGTCAAAAAAACTTTTTTGCAAAAAAAAAAACAAAAAAAAATTTTGAAAAAAAGTCTTTTTAAAGTGGTTAAAACTTATTGCTAGGGGTTTTTGGGGTTCTAGGGTTACTATTTTCAAAAAATTTTTTTTTTAAATCGATTTTCTGTAACAAAAATCTTCAAAATGCATATTCGTTTGCTCTGCCGATCATCCTTACACCCATTTTGTATCTTTTAACGATTTAAAAAAAACATTTTTTTATAAAAAATTTTTTTGTTCGACTAAGTGTTCGAATTTGGGTTAGGGGTTCAGAATTAATTAAAATGGAGGTCAGAATCGGATTCTAGTCCCCGGTATACCCCGAGAAAGAACTTTTTATCGACTTTGGAAACCAAAATTTTTTTTAAAAGTCGGGGTAAAGGGAACGAATCGGGGTAAAGAGAACGAGTCGGGGTAAAGAGAACGAGTCGGGGTAAAGAGAACGAGTCGGGGTAAAGAGAACGAGTTGGCCGGGAACGAGTTGGGATTTTACCATCTTCGATCCGCGTTTCGCTTTCGACGAAAATGTTTTGTTTAAAGACCGCTTGGTGCCATGCCCGCAGTGTCCTTATTTATAAAATTTGCCCTTATTTCAAGTCTTTGGGACCATATTTTGTCTTTTTTTCGAATTTTGATGGAGCGCCAACATAATTCCACGGAATGTCAAAGCCAG
The DNA here is from genome assembly GCA_018350325.1 of Globodera rostochiensis. Taxonomy (NCBI): domain Eukaryota; kingdom Metazoa; phylum Nematoda; class Chromadorea; order Rhabditida; family Heteroderidae; genus Globodera; species Globodera rostochiensis. The sequence continues at coordinate 3,660,314 of JAEVLN010000005.1, forward strand.
TAAATGTCAAAAAAAACAAATTTTTTTCTATTTGATTCCCTCAGAAAATCAATACCAACGTGAAATAATTTATCAGTTGTTAAATTCTTTTTACCGAAATACCGTACCGAAGAATTTTTTAGAATTTCGGTATTTTTCGGTAATACTGAGCCATTTCTGAATACCGCAATTTTTCGGTATTTTGAAAAATGGATATTTTTAACAATTTAAGCATTATATGGTGAAGTAAATATTTCTAAAAATTTAAAAAATATTTCAGATTTTTAAAATTTTTTCGGCTACATTTACAAATTTTTGGTAAAATTTTAAAGAATGCATGAAATAAAGTTTAAAATGCAGAAAAATTAATCATTTTTACTTTTTGAGATGTTTTCTCCATTTAAAAAAATAGTTTCAATCTTTTGTGAAAATTAAATTTTCCCAAAGGGGGACCCTTTTGGGATTTAATCGAAAATTTTTCTCTTTAAGTTCAGTTGAAATGAACCCGGAAACTGCTGAATTAATAATCAAATTATAAGTAATGATTAAAAGTTCTTGTTCATTTTAAATTGAAATTCAAAAAATTTCTTTTTTTTTCGATATCGGTAATATACCGAAATACCGATACCGACCGAAAAACCCCATTCCGGGAGCGGAAGTTCAAAATTAACATTGAACGGGACTCGCCGGGCTCTACCCCTATGCTAAGCACCATTTTTTCCAAATTCTCCGAACGGTTGGCCTTTCCAGTTATTAGATTAGGTATGTATATTTTTTTTATAAAATTTAGTAAAGAAAATAGTCATTCTTTTCATAGAGGAAACGCCACTCAAAACACTTGATGAAATATTCGGAGAAGGCTGGTGGGACAAAAGTGAAGCCGAAGATTTGAAAATGCCGCCAACAAACTTTGGTCAAAATGTCCATCACCAAATCGACCGGCAGAACACCCAAATTGGAGAAATTGAAACCAATTCAACTGATCAGAATCCTCCTCTCACAGAGACTGATCAAGGAATTGATGAAACGTTATTATGAAATTAAGGACAAAAATCCTAAAATTAGTGACGAGAAAATTGCCAAAATGTTGAAAATTGTCTCATGCACTTTGGTTAATTACCGTATTCACTCTTGTAATTCCACATGTGGAATTTTTCAACCTCTTCAGAAAGGGCGACTTTATTAGAGAGTGTGGAATTGTAGGAGAGTGATGGGAGGAGTACGACATGTCGATAGGCGCCGTCGTGAAAATTGTGATACAATTTATTGCTAAAAAAATTGATCCCCAAAATTTATAATATAGCGATTTTTTTTAGCTAAAATTTTAATTACATTTTCAGCTGATGTACTTTTTTGTGGTGGCCGGAAAATGCGACACCGGAAAATGCGACACCGCCTTTCCTAATATTTTAAAAATATTTTTGGCCCATCTGAGATGGGAGTGTGGTAATCACCAATTTTCTTAACAAATTTTGTTAAATCTTCAATAAAAAATTTTCTCGGCGGCGCCTATCGACGCCATCGGACTCGTAAAGGAAAGGCAACATAATGCTACAATTTAAAATTTATTTAGTCAAAAATTCAAATGAGTGAAACCAGAAAGTCAAATTTTTTTGTCGAAGCTTTCGGTTTCAAACCGAGCTGATAACCGAACCGAAAAAGGAGGAGTACGAATTTATTATTGTTGTTTTTATGGAATAGCTTTATTATGGCTAGAGCCCGTCATTATGAAAAATCCTGGATCTGGATTTCGCGAAGGTCTGGATCTGGATTTTCTGGACTAAAAATCCAGAAAATCCAGATCCAGAAAAATCCAGGTCGTCGACCCATCTGGATCCAGGTCCTTGATCTGGATTTTCTGGACCAAAAATCCAGATCCAGAAAAAAGGTCGTCGACCCATCTGGATCCAGGTCCTGGATCTGGATTTTTTCAAAAATGTGTATTTCTTTAATTACTAGCAAAAATGACTTGTTTAATGACAAATAACTCGTTTTCCGCAATATGGGTGTTAGAAAATTCTTCTTACTTCTCAAAAGATGTCATCGCGAAATAATTTATCAGTTTTTGAGTAACCAATGGGTAATAAATATTTGTGCTCAAAATTTTTCGAATGGCTAATTGCTAATTGTTTATAAACATTTCATTTTTTCTTAAATTCACATGTAAAACATAGAATATTTAAATTTTGGTTAAAAATCGAAATCAAATTGCCGAAAACCTCAGACACCAATTAAAATACAAACAACCTCCAATTACATTCCACACCATTTTTCCGTCTTATGCTTGAAGATAATGCGTACTATTTTTGCAAGATTGGGGAATCTTTCAGCAAAATATGATTTTATATGTCAGAAAATATTTAAATCTAAATGCCTAAATCGGTTTTTTTTAAATCATTGACCATTCATTTAAATACTCCCCGAATTTGAGTTCTTAAATTTCCTGAACATTTGCCGTGGCATTTTCTTCCACAAAATGTTCATCGACAGAATTTTGATAAAATTGCTCTCGTTTAAATTGCCTTTTCCATCTAATCAAAGTGGCACTTCCAATTTTCAACATTTTGGCAATGTTCTCGTCTCTGATTTTAGGCTTTTGGTTTTTAATTTCATAATAACGTTTGATTAATTCCTTTTGTTCGCTGTCAGAGTGTTTATGGTTTTGTTCTGTAAAAGAATTTTTAATTACATAAATAAACTAATAAAATTGGGCTAGAAAAATTCACCAGTTTGGCTAAGATTTCGTTTACAATTATAAATTGTTTTAAAACTGAGGCCCAATTCTTTTGCGACAGTTTCATCAATTTCGTGCTTATAAGAATTTTTGAATCCGTCCCGCGTTAACTCGGCTTTCTTCTGATCAAATTGCTTATGAGAGAGAGAAAAGCGTAGAGAGAATGAAGAGCAGACAGTCAGAGAAAATTGGGAGAGAGAGATGAGGGGGGGGGATGGTAAGGCATTGATTGGAAGGAGTGGGACGCCAACTCCCAAATTTCCCATTTTTTAATTTTATTATTTTAAGCTTTCAAAATGTGCACATTTTTTGACGACACGTCAATGCTTGACGTAACTGGCATAGGGGCGGAAAACTTGTGCCCCCGTGACACAACAAACAAAGTTCTTTAATTGTGCGGAAAATTTGTTGCTAAATATTTTTCATCAAATTATATACCAATCGATTCCTTTTTCTTTTTTTGGTTAAATCTTTGCCTTCTAAATTTTATAATTTTACTTAAAGGTGTCCAACTTACAGATAGGAAAATGCTGCCGCAAAGCAACGCAGACATCGACGGACCAGCAAAGAACACACGGGCTGGGGTCACAACTTCAACAACAAAGCGGGGCGGTGGCGGCACAACTTCAACAACAAATCGTGTCGGTGGTGGCACAACGTCAACAACGAAAGGTGGCGCTGGGGTCACAACTTCAACAACAAAGCGGGGCGGTGGCGGCACAACTTCAACAACAAAGCGTGTCGGTGATGGCACAACGTCAACAACGAAAGGTGGCTGTTTATGTGCACACTGTTGGAGAGAAGGGACTCAACTGTCCCTTCATCGATATTTTCATATGTGATTGGTGATCTCTCTCTTCCCTCCCCCTCCCCCTTGACTCACAGTCTTTATAAGGCGCTCCCTGCCCAGTACAGGGGCACTCTTTCCTTTGGTCACTCATTTTGACTCCCTTCATATTTTTGTTCCTTCCCCGGAGACGATCAATAAATTATTTATATTTGTTGTGCAATTGGGCAAAGGACACAACAAATTTGGCGCAGTCAGCAGCCAATTCTTCAACAATTGAAGAATATCGGCGTGCACAAACTCTTTGCACGACCCTGTGCATCACCAATCTACAAAAACCAATAGATCCTTGGCGGATTGAGGTCCGCGTGACGCAATTTTATCTACAAAAAAACCGATAGATCCCTGGCGGGTTGAGGTTCCGCTAGGTGCGGTTTACTCTTCAAGCGACAAAATCTGCAACCAACGTTCAGCTTCGCCACCATTCATTCTCAATCCAACGGGCAAGTGTGGAGCGGTTCTTCGACACCTTCAAACGTGCGATAAAAAAATGCGCGAAAAATGACAAGCATTGGACCGAAAAAGTGCTGTTTTCCTACCGAACAACGCCGAACGCGTCCATCGACGGACTCTCACCCGACCAATTGTTCTTCGGACGCAAATTGCGCACCAAATTGGCGCTGGTCCACACCAAAGAACAGCCCAAACAGGACGAAGTCATCGACAAGGACCGCGTCCGGCAGGCACAAGCAAAATACACGGCCAAAATGTCACAACAATTTGATAAACGGCACGGAGCCAAAACATCGGTGTTTCTCCCGGGTGATCCGGTTCAACTGGCCACTACCGACAGGGGAAGACACTTTTGCTGCAGGGGACCATTGTGGAGCGGCTTCGAAACTCGCCAACCTACCGAGTTCAAGTACCGGTTCTTGGCCGAGTCGTGCACCGACATGCCAACCAACTGCGCCGTCAGTACACTTTCGAAGACCACCCAAATGCGAACAACCCTGCCCCAGCTCCGGCAATGGAGTCTCCCCAAAATCGGACTCCCGTCGTCCCCAAATCATTTCCCAAAGTCCACCTCGGCCTCAAAGCCCATCGTTGGCCCAGCGAAGGACTCGCCGACTACCAAAGACGATCCAGCGCTTCTCGCCGAGTCGCCGATGACGGATCGCTTCGAAAGCTGAGATGTGATGACTCCCTTCATATTTTTGCTCCTTTCCCGGAGACGATCAATAAATTATTTTATATTTGTTGTGCAATTGGGCAAAGGACACAGCACACACCAACAAAGAGAGAGCGTATTGAGCTGTTAACGCAGATGCATGTGTGAAGGCTGCATGAGAATGAGCGGAATTTGGATAGAAAAAATTGATTTAAAAAGATTGTTTTATTTTTTTTTCATTCAAGTTAAAATTATCAGGGCTCCCCGTTTCTGAAAACACATGTGTTCAATCTTTTGTGACGTTTATTCGGGTTATTTGGTGCGTAGAATCCGAATATGAGCTTAGTTGCGACCTAACTTTGAAAAAAAAACAAATTAATTAAAAAATGGGGGACACCATCAGCAGTAGGAGAACCGGTGAGTAGCTTCCGGTCTTAGCGTAGCTCAAAAACAGCACAAAAAAGCGCAATTATATTTATATGTAAGGAACCATGTGCTTCTTCGACACAATTTTTCCCCAAAAAAAGAATAAATGCGAACTTTTTTTTAGGATATTTAGTTTTAAGTAAAAATCTTCCCCCCTATTTTTCTCCTAGTGGAAACAAATTTTGAGTTGTAATTTTGCCAGAATTTTATTTGATATACTTAACAAATTACATTTATTTTCTATTTAATTAAATGAATTCCGCTCTTAGCGGTGCATTTTTATGGGAAACGAGTGCTTGATTTTAGGGAGAATTTTTTGTTGTCAAGAAATGTGTCGATTTTGGTCAGGCAACCCCTTTGTTATCATTTTTGGCCATTTTGTTAAATGTAACGAGTCGATAAAAAGTTAACGAGTCGTAGACTTTGAATTTATGGGCAATTATATGAAATTCAAATTAATAATTTTAACTTCGGTGTGGGTAAAGAATTTCTCTCAAATGTTTATTTAAAGAATATTAAATACCTATTCACAATTATTACAATGAATGGGCATTCACATAAATCATATTCTTTAATAATATGGCCTAAATCTTTTTTAACCGGGACCAAATCAATATTCATGACATTTAAACCGAATGATCAAATCATGATTATACTGAACTGAATTGAATGTGGGGTGAATTTATTTAATTTTATTAGAAATAATAAAGTTTAATATCGTCAATGATAACAAAAAAATTCGGACAAACTTACACCCCTTAATTTTGGGACTTTTTAGGTCATAGTCTTAAGCTTATTCTCCGACAATTCGACGTAAGTAGGGCACCTTTTGCCGCCTCTTCTATAAGCCGCGCAAGACTCCCCCAGAGCGGTGAGTGATTTTCCCAATGTTGTTCGGTACTTTTCCGTTATGGCGCCACACATTCAAATTTAAAAAAAGGCAACAAAAACGCTTAAAAGGTGTTTCTAAGAGTATTCCGGGGATTCTGACATCCATTTCGCCAAATTCCGAACCACGAACCAGAATTCGAACAATTTTTAAAAATGCAATGGTTTGAAAAATCGATTTTATTGTAACTGGTCCGGGGTTCGAAATCTGGCGTAAAGGAGGTCAGATTCGGAATCTGCGTCCCCGAATACCCCTAAAAACACCTTTTTAACGACTTTAGAAAAATCTTAGATGTCGAAATCATAGATTAGATGATGTCATATGATAAATTCGATGGCATATTCGTAATCAGCGACCTCGATAACCCCCGGGTAACTCTCAGAATTTAGCTTTTTGTTGCCTTTTTTTAAATTTAAACGTGTGGCGCCATAACGGAAAAGTACCTGTTGTTCTTGTCCTGCCGCAACAAATTACGTTCAAACCTCCACTGGGCTAGTGGAGAAAATCAGGAGAAGCTAATTTAGACTTTTTTCACCAAAAATTAAATAATTTTATGGTTTATATTATTTCAATGTTTATGCCATCAACACAGTTTTCAAAATAAATTTAAATAAGAAAGCTTAATCATTAAATGCTAAATGGGTTTTCCAAATCATTGACCATTCATTCAAATACTCTCCGAATTCGAGTTCCCAATTTCTTGAACATTTGCCGCGGCATTCTCTTCCACAGAATGTCCATCGACAGAATTTGGATGAAATTGTTGTCGTTTAAATTGCTTTTTCCATCTATACAAAGTGACTCTGCTGATGTTCAGGCTTTTGGCAATGTCTTTGTCATGAATTTTAGAATTTTTGTCTTTAACTTCATAATAACGTTTCATCAATTCCTTTTGTTTGTTATGGTTATGTTGTGGGTCTGTTAAATAATTTTAATTAAAATAAATAAATATAAAATTGGGCTCGAAATACTCACCGGTTTGGCCAAGTTTTCGTTTCCAATTGTAAATTGTTTTAAAACAGAGGCCGATTTCTTTTGCGACAGTTTCATCAGTTTCGTGTTTATAAGAATTTTTAAGCCTGACCCGCGTTAATTCGGCTTTCATTTGATCAAATTTCTCGACCAAATGTTTACGTTCTTCTTGTTCATATAACACTTTTTGCCTTAAGCCAAATTCTTTTTTCCATTTATATATTTTTGCGCGACTGACTTTTAAATGTTTAGCAATTTTATTTTCAATTTGAGTTCTTTCTTTTCTTGAATATTTTCCTTTTTGCTTAAACTCGTCTTTCATTGCGTGGAATTTGGCAACAATTTTACGTTTTTCGTTTGAAGTAATTTCTTTGATTATTTCGTTCTGTTCTTCACTATTTTTGGCATTATCAGAATGATCAGACTCTGTGAGAGGAGGATTCTGATCAGTTGAATTGGGTTCAATTTGTCCAATTTGGGTGTTCTGCCGGTCGATTTGTTGATGGAAATTTTGTTCAAGCGTTAATTTATGCCATTCTTCGGCTTTATCATTGTCCCACCAACCTTCTCCGAATATTTCATCAATTATTTTGTGTGGCTTTTCATCCAATTTTACGGATTCGGCTTTGTCGAGTGAATTTGTTGCAAAAAATGAGACCAAAATTAAAACCCAAAACTCATTCATGCTAAGATAAATTATCTCTAACAATTGCAATTTATCTGAATATTTTGTAAATGAAATCAAATAAAAAAATTGTGGATTTTTATGCAATTAATAAAAATTCTTTGGAGTCACTCAGAAAATCCATAAAGCTGGCGATGTTTTTCAAATTTCTGCCAACCTTAAAATTATTGATCACAATTAGAGGAAATGGTGACAATTTCCGGTCGTTTCTATTAGAGACCGGATGATCTGAGTAGTTGACAGGGCTAACATCCAAATTTACCCAGACTCTTTTCCCAGTGCCAACAATTTTTGGGGTGTGGGAGAAACATTTTAAAAGGGAGCGCCCATTTTCAGTGGTGAGAGCTGCACACGGATTCAATTACTTATATTCTTAAATATTAAATGACTTTCTCATCTTTCTGTTAGCGCATAAAGTCGGTCCAGAAAGTGTTCAGCCAACTTTGGGGGGGGGGGATGACATTAATTGGCAGGGCTGATACTTTTAGGCTTAAGCCTATTTTTTCTGCAGCTTTGTTTTGACGAGTTATGCACGAAAAAACAACACGAATCGTCTCTTCAAGTCATAATGGCACGGCTCCATCGTTGGCTGTGTAACAGGGATGGTCGGAATTCCGACTTCCGAAGTTCCGACTTCCGAAACTTTTTGAGCTCGGATTCCGAGTTCCGACTTCTGGAAATTTTTGACAATGCGGAATTCCGAGTTCCGACTTCCGAAATTTTGAGGAAAAAATCGCAACTTTTTTTCGGAAGTGTTACCCAAAATTTTTGCAAAATAAAATGACATTGTGCCGATTTTGAACACAATGCCAAATTTCCCATCCCTGATGTGTATTTTAGGCTTGCCACAAATTGGAAAATGATTTACATTATTATTTTCTGAGTGCCTCAAAAGAATTTTATTATTTGCATTTATGGGCTAAATATTCAATTTTATTGCATTTAATAGCAATTAATTAGAGATCATTTGTCCTAAGAAGACGCGATTGACAAAATTGACACATTTGGCCCACCGCGGATTGATATAGAGCACAGCAAAATTACATGGTTACCAATCTTACAAAACAAAAAGGGCCTCCCTTAACATTGGGCAAAATTCGGGAATTTTATATATTGGTGAGTTCTCCAACCAAAAAAATGTTGTCACCATTTCCTCTAATTGTGATCAATAATTTTAAGGTTGCCAGAAATTTGAAAAACATCGCCAGCTTTATGGATTTTCTGAGTGACTCCAAAGAATTTTTATTAATTGCATAAAAATCCACAATTTTTTTATTTGATTTCATTTACAAAATATTCAGATAAATTGCAATTATTAGAGATAATTTATCTTAACATGAATGAGTTTTGGATTTTAATTTTGGTCTCATTTTTTGCAACAAATTCACTCGACAAAGCCGAATCCGTAAAATTGGATGAAAATCCATACAAAATAATTGATGAAATATTCGGAGAAGGCTGGCAAGTACACGTTTCCAATTTTTTATTTAGTCAAAAATTCAAATGAGTGAAACCAGAAAGTCAAATTTTTTGTCGTTTATTAGAATTGGACCAAGCTTTCGGTTTCAAACGAAACTGATAAAATGTAAAACTTGAATATTTAAAATTTTGGTTAAGAAATCGAAGTCAATAAATTGCCGAAAACCTCCTACACCCATTAAAATACACACAATCTCCAATTACATTCCACACAACAATATTCAGCAAAGTATGATTTTAAATTTATATGTCAGAAAATATTTAAATCTAAATGCCTAAATCGGTTTTTTTTAAAATCATTGACCATTCATTTAAATACTCCCCGAATTTGAGTTCTTAAATTTCCTGAACATTTTCCGTGGCATTTTCTTCCATAAAATGTCCATAGACAGAATTTTGATAAAATTGCTCTCGTTTAAATTGCCTTTTCCATCGAACCAAAGTGTTTTTTCCAATTTTCAACATTTTGGCAATATCTTTGTCAATACTTTTAGGATTTTGGTCCTTAATTTCATAATAACATTTCATCATTTCCTTTTGTTCGCTTTGGGAGTATTTATGGTTTGGTTCTGTAAAAGTTTAATTAATATAAATAAATAATAAAATTGGGCTCGAAAAACTCACCGGTTTGGCCAAGTTTTCGTTTCCAATTGTAAATTGTTTTAAAACTGAGGCCCAATTCTTTTGCGACAGTTTCATCAATTTCGTGCTTATAAGAATTTTTGAATCCGTCCCGCGTTAACTCGGCTTTCATTTGATCAAATTTTTCAACCAAATTTTTACGTTCTTCTTTTTCATATAACACATTTCGACTTAGGCCAAATTCTTTTTTCCATTTATATATTTTTTTGCGATTGACTTTTAAATGTTTGGCAATTTTCTGATCAATTTGATTCCATTCTTTTTTTGAATATTTTTCTTTTTGCTTAAATTCGTCTTTTATTGCGTGGAATTTGTCGATAATTTTACGTTTTTCGTTTGAAGTAATTTCTTTGATTATTTCTTTCTCTTCTTTACTATTTTTGGTATTATCAGAGTGATCAGACTCTGTGAGAGGAGGATTCTGATCAGTTGAATTGGGTTCAATTTGTCCAATTTGGGTGTTCTGTCGGTCGATTTGGTGATGGAAATTTTGACCAAAGTTTGTTGGCGCCGGCGTTTTCAAATCTTCGGCGGCTTCACCTTTGTCCCACCAGCCTTCTCCGAATATTTCTTCAAATGTTTTAAGCTCCAATTTTACTTTTACGGATTCGGCTTTTTCGAGTGAATTTGTTGCGAAGAATGCCACCAAAATTAAAATCCAAAATTCTTCCATTTTGCGTGGGCAAAAAACCTCTGAATTTAGGAACGTTCATATTTTAAATTAATTTATTTTTAACGGAAAATTCGATATGGAGAAATTGTTAATATTTTTGTGTTTAACGGTTCTGACAAAAATTTCTTAAAAATTAAAGAAAATATAATATTCAAATTTTTACAATATTAATAAATATTATTTTTATTGAAAGTAATAAATGACAGCCCACAAGGCATTCATCTTTAATAATAGCTCACTCGAATCAATATTGCCCTTTTGAACGGGGGCCAAATCAATATTCCTGACATCTCAAATATTTTCCTGCACATAATAATATATTTCGCGGCTAGGATTTTTAGGCTTATACGGTGCTAGGTCGTTTCTTAAATTCCGCCACATATATTTTATAAAGTAGTTTTAAACATCATAACTTTATTCACACCGCAATTCGGATGTCGCGTTTTTTGTGATTTTTAACGGTTCCGCGGTTCCGGTTCCAAAGCGGTTCAGAATTTTGGCGGTTTCGGGAACCGGTTCCGAAGCGGTTCGAAGTTCTTCGCGTTTCCGGTTCAAAAGCGGTTCCGGATTTTAACGGTTTCGCGGTTCCGGTTCCAAATCGGTTCAGAATTTTGGCGGTTCCGGGAACCGGTTCCGAAGCGGTTCGAAGTTCTTCGCGTTTCCTGTTCTAAAGCGGTTCCGGATTTTAACGGTTCCGCGGTTCCGGTTCCAAAGCGGTTCAGAATTTTGGCGGTTCCGGGAACCGGTTCCGAAGCGGTTCGAAGTTCTTCGCGTTTCCTGTTCTAAAGCGGTTCCGGATTTTACCGTTCCGGTTCCAAAGCGGTTCCGGATTTTAACGGTTTCGCGGTTCCGGTTCCAACGAGGTCTTCACGGTTCCGGTTCCAAAGCGGTTCCGGATTTTAACGGTTCTGCGGTTCCGGTTCCAAAAAGGTTCTGGATTTTGGCGGTTCAGGAAACCGGTTCCGAAGCGGTTCTAAGCTCTTCATGGTTCCTATCCAATGCGGTTCCGTATTTTGACGGTTCCGGTTCCAAAGCGGTTCCGGTTTTTAACGGTTCCGCGGTTGAAGGTTTTAAGTACATACTGACAATCACGGATGCATTTTCGAAATGATTGACTGTAGTACCAATGGTGAACCAAACAGCAGATACGGTTTCGAAATCTTTTGTAAATCAATTTATGACTAAATTCGGGTCACCAAAATACGTCATTTCGGATAATGGAAAACAATTTGTTTCAAAAATTTTTGAGGGAATGGCCTAAATCTACTGTTTTAAGCACCGTAGGACTTCAACTTACCGTCCACAGGCCAATGACGCTGTGGAAAGGTTGAATAAAGTCGTGGCGGACATTTCAATTACACAAACAGTAAAGGGACTGATTGGACCGATTTTCTTCAATTAGTAGCTTTTGCATATAACACAAGCGTCCACGCGTCCACAGGACAAACACCATTTTTATTCTATTTTTACACGACCCGATAATGCCAATTGATTTAAGATTAGAAAGGGAGGATACAACAATAACCGGAGAAACGGAGTTCGGAATAGTTCAAAAGAGCTTGTGAGCATTACGAAAGCGTAAAAACTGCAATGTAAAAGGCGCAGGAAAGACAAAAAGCGAGCGCCGATCAGGGCAGAAAGGCACGCGAAAGATAGGTGCTTCTCGTTTAATACCCTTCTGCTGATAATTATCCATAATCATACATAATCAAAAAAAAAAAATTCCAAAAATTCACAAAATTAAAACAAAATTGTGTTGTGGCTTTATGTGATAACGCTTTTAATTATTCCTATTTTTCACATATTTTGGACAAAAACAGCATGGAACCACGGAACAATCGACAACAACAATGTGATGGTAGGATACGGGAAATGAAAAAAAAATAAAAAAAGCGCAAACCAATTGTTAGGAGTTAACGATTAGTAAAATTTTTTTTTGAGATAAAACTCTGAACTGCCAATTAACAAATAACCATTACTCATTACTCGAATTTTTTTTAAATTTGAAAACTGACACCCGAAAGACGAAGACACCCAAAGAACGGAGAAGGATAAAGCACTCTGAAGATCGGTACAAATGACATTTTACCCCATGCCCGCTCACACCAAATTAAAATAACCAAACGAGCAAATAATTCGGAGAGGCTGGACGCCATCAATTTTAAAAGAGAAAATCGGCAATGGCAGTCGCCTCATAACCAAATTGCTTGAATGGGCACAACCATTTCTAAATGAAAACGTTGGAGGGCCAACGTTCAGTGAGCACGGGGTATATGTGATATGTACAATTGAAGACTGAAGAAGAAAGTAGGGAATAACGACGGATTAGACTCTCGAGGAAGGAACATCGCACACAGACATCATCGCAGGCTGCCATCGCCCATTTTTCCCACACATTGTTTTGCCCTTCCCCTCGAGAGAGATCGCCCCCTCCGGCGATGATAAATTGCCGAGAAACCCAACTGAGGGGGCTCAGTCGATGCCCTGCCTTTTGCCCCCAAAGGCATGGTTACGGTGGTGATGGGAAGGACGACTCTCAATCTTCGTACTGTGCATTTGGAACATTCGGATGTTGACTCTTTTGGACAATAAACATTTTGGTGATCGGAGACGGAATCAGGGAAACAAGGGATTATTCGGGAGGAGTCCTCATACCAACCGGATCTCCGGGAAGGATACTTCCTCCTGCCCCCCCCCCCCCCCCCCCATGAACCCCGGAAGTCGGACCCCACGGAAGAAAGGACCCTTTCCCAAAAGCCCCTTTTACATTTACTTTGTGAAATGGCCGCTAGTTGGGTCCGCAAGAGCGTTGTAGGGGAAATTTGTGACGGCTTTCTTCGCAGTGTCATTGGGAAAGGTCAAATGTTGCGAATTGCGTTATTTTTTAAAAATTCAAAATGCGCTAGTAATTTTGTTTAGTACCTAAAAATAACATCCCTAATTATCAATAAATCATTTAAATTTGAATGCAATGTAAAAGTTATTTTCAATACAATTTATATGTCAAAAAATCATTAAATGCTAAATGGGTTTTTCCAAATCATTGACCATTCATTCAAATACTCTCCGAATTCGAGTTTTCAATTTCTTGAACATTTGCCGCGGCATTTTCTTCCACAGAATGTCCATCGACAGAATTTGGATGCAATTGCTGTTGTTTAAATTGCTTTTTCCATTTATACAAAGTAACTCTTCCAATTTTCAACATTTTGGCAATTTTCTCATCACTAATTTTAGTATTTTGGTCTTTAATTTCATAATAACGTTTTATCAATTCTTTTTCTTTCTCAAAGCTATGCATTTTTCGAGTTAGGCCAAATGCTTTTTTCCAATGGTTTATTGTGACAACATTTACACCAAATCTTTCAGCGACTTCTTTGTCAATTTCTTTGCATGATTTTTTGTCCTCACCGGAACGCTCATTTTTTATTTTCATTAACATTTTTACAATTTTAAGCTTTTTATCGTCCGAGTAAGTTGGCCCTAAAGAAGCAAAAAAGTTCGAAAATGTGAGTTTTATGTTTGAATTAAATAATAAAAAAAATTAATAAATTTAGCTCTAAAAACTCACTGGTGTGGCCAAGTTCACTTTTCCACCTGTAAATTGTTCCAAAATTGAGGCCCAATTCTTTTGCGACAGTTTCATCTAATTCGTGATGATAAGAGTTTTTGAATCCGTCCCGCGTTAACTCGGCTTTCATTTGATAAAATTTCTCTACCAAATTTTTTCGCTCATTTTTTTTCTTCACAAAGTTATGCATTTTTCGACTTAGGCCTAATTCTTTTTTCCATTTATATATTTTTTTGCGATTGACTTTTAAATGTTTAGCAATTTTATCCTCAATTTGATTCCATTCTTTTTTTGAATATTTTCCTTTTTGCTTAAATTCATCTTTCATTGCAAGGAATTCGTCGATAATTATACGTTTTCGCTCATCTTTATGAGCAGACCCTGTGAGAGGAGGATTCTGATCAGTTGAATTGGGTTCAATTTGTCCAAGCTGATCAGTTGAATTGGGTTCAATTTGTCCAATTTGGGTGTTTTGTCGGTCGATTTGGTGATGGACATTTTGTCCAAAGTTTGTTGGCGGCGGCATTTTCAAATCTTCGGCTTCACCATTGTCCCACCAGCCTTCTCCGAATATCTCATCAAATGTTTTGAGCTCCAATTTTACGGATTCGGTTTTGTCGAGTAAATTTGTTGCAAAAAATGCCACCAAAATTAAAATCCAAAACTCTTCCATTTTATTTGGGCTTAAAAACCTTTGAATTAAAGAACGTTCATTTTCAAATTAATTTATTTTTAACGAAATTTGTCTCTCATTTATTTAAAAAATATTAAATATTCACAATTATTACAAATATTAATAAATATTATTTAGCTTTGATAAAAAAATGATTGAAGTAATAAATGACAGCCCACAATTGAATGGGCATTCACATAAATCATAATAATATGGCTTAAATCTTTTTTAACCGGGACCAAATCAATATTACTGACATCTCAAATATTTTATTCAAGCTTTTAACTAAATTAATACTCATGACATTTAAACTGAATGATCAAATGGATTAAACAGAATGATCAAATCATCATTAAACTGATGTTAACTAAGGATTACTGAATTGAATATGTGTGAATTTTTATTTAATTTTATTAAAAATATAAACAAAAAATTCTGACAAACTAACACCCCCCTAATTTTGGGACTTTTTAGGTCATAGTCATTAGGCTTAACAAATCCTTATTTTTGGGCTGGTACTTAAGACCAATGTTGAATGCCTGCCGTCCGGCTCAACTTTCTCCCAGAAAACGTGCAATTGCACAACAACGTCCGTCAGTTTTCTTTCGGAGGTAGACCAATTAGGGACCAGAAAACATAAATTATTTGGACACTTCTACAGCCAGTACTTTATGGTGGTAAATGAACTATAGGTAATTCCAACACATTCTTTTCATTTTATCAACAGTTTCAGTATAGTATAAAAAAATATTGAACAATTTAAAAAGTGAAATAATGGCTGGCTATCCTAATTAATAAAAAAAAAAGCTTGTAACTGTTTTCGCGACAGTTTCATCAATTTGATTTGAATAAGAGTTTTTGAGTCCGTCCCGCGTTAACTCGGCTTTTCACTGATCAAATTTCTCTACCAAATTTTTTCGCTCATTTTTTGTCTTTTTTTGACTTAGGCCAAATTCTTTTTTCCATTTATATATTTTTTTGCAATTGACTTTTAAATGTTTAGCAATTTTCTCATCAATTTGATTCCATTTTGTTGAATATATTCCTTTTTGCTTAAATTTGTTTCTCATTGTGTGAATTTGTCGATAATTTAACATTTTCGCTCATCTTCAGCAACAGAGTGATAAGTAGGGTGGTAAATTATATGCACATGCATATTTTTTTCCTGAACTGGTAACAGCCTGAAACGCACGAAAAACATGTTTTCAACTTGGTTTGAAGCTTCTAGAACGCATTTCCATGTGCATATTTTTGCATATTTCGCGATTTATGTGCATATTTGTGCATATTTCGCTATTTATGTGCATATTTTTTTCATTTTATGTGCATATTTCGGCATTTTGCAAAAAATTAGTGATCTTGGCAAGAAAAATTTGATTTTTTCATTTTTCTTAAGAAATTTTTTGAAAGCGCAAAATAATCACAAAAGTTCAAAAAAGTCGCCAAAAATGCCAAAATAGTCACAAAAGTTCAAAAAAGTCGCCAAAAATGCCAAAATAGTCACAAAAGTTCAAAAAAGTCGCCAAATGCCAAAATAGTCACAAAAGTTCAAAAAAATCGCCAAAACACTTGAAGTTAAGGAAATGTATCTCATCAGCAATTTTAACCAATGTTGAATGAATTTGAAGAATTTTGGGGAGATTTTATATTGAATTAGAAAAATTTATGTGCATATTTTTTCATTTTTATGTGCATATTTTGCAATTTTTGTGCATATTTTATGCGCATATTTCAAGATTTTATGTGCATATTTTTGGTCACCCTAGTGATAAGACTCTGTGCGAGGAGGATTCTGATCAGTTTAAGTGGGAGTCCGAGTGCCGAATTGAACAAAAAAATGTCCGAGTGCCGAATAGAACAAATTTAAGCCAAAGGTCGAATAAAACAGGGAAGGTCCCAGTGCCAAACTTCATAAATTAACTTTTTCTGATACATTTGAACAAGCATTTTTTAATCTAAAAAATATGTAAATGAGCAGATAAATTTTATGTGATCACAAAAAAATGTTTCGTCAGTGGTTCCTTCCTGTGGTTCCTCTTATGGTTTTTAGAGCACGGACCAATCGAGATTCTCGATCGGTCCTAAAGTTCGGGCTCTAGTTTTTATACCTGATCAACGCTTCGGTAACCAGGTCAACATTCGGCTCCGCCTCAGGGTGGCTTAGGTCTAAGCCTAACGAACCCCAAGTTTTTTGCAGTGAAAAATTCGACACTCGGTCCGTTTTGTTCTATTCAACACTCAACCTTCGGCACTCGGATATTTTTTGTTTTATTTGGCACTCGGATATTTTTTGCACTATTCGGTACTCGGACCTATCGGCACTCGGATCGAAAGCGTTAGGCTTAGGCGTAAGCCACCCTGGCTTGGGGTTCGTTAGGTTTAGGCCTAAGCCTAATGAACCCTAAGTCTCTCTACCTCTTCCCCTGTTATTCTATTCGGCTTTGGTGTTACTGTACTTCCGGATGGTCGCGCTTTCGAGCGCAACGGCTGACGGTCTGTCTATCCAGAGGACGGAGGCTATGCCTTTGGCGGAATGATCAATTGGCCATTAAACTTTGCTTCATCACCAATATTTGAGTCCCAAGTCGAGAATAGCTTTCGTCTCAACTCCAAGCACCTTAACTTGGCCGACCATCCCAAATCCGTTATTCTAATCTTTGTTTGGCTGTTCTCGCTGTGCGTGATTTCTTCGCCAAGGAATAATTAGAGGTAACAGGAATTTCAAATTTAATGGGACGGGAATCCCGAACGGGATTCCTGTGTTTTCGCTGCGCCGCTGCGAAAAATTTACAGTTTCTGAAAATTGATATAAAACTTTGCCTAAAATTTTGCCAAATCAACCGGTTTATCATTTAAATTTCCTGTTCCAAATCGTATCGGCGCTTAACTCCCCCACGGGGGAGATTTATGAAAACACCGGGACTGGGATCCCGACCTGAACCGGTAAAGAAATTCCTAGTTGTGCTTTGTGGGAGTGCTGGTCCCGATCGTATTTCTAGTGTTCGGCCACTCAAATTACAACATCCACAAGCTTTGGGCTTACATACGCCGCGCCAGGGTTGTGCTCTGTTCAGTTCTTATTTCTAATTGATAAGAATTTCATATCATTTTGGGCACCAGAATTTAAAACGTGCGCGCCCAAATGAACGACTCCCGTATGGGTAATTTGGCATAATGATTGTAAAAATATTTGAATTGGCAACGAATTTCGATACTGAACAAATCTTTTGGTTATAAAAAAAGGTTGAAATTGTTTAAAAGTTAATAAATAATAAAAAAGCAGCGTTCTGCTTCAAATAAATCCGAAGAAATCGAAAGAAGTCGTAACAAATTAGAGGGGTTTTCAATTCATTTACCATTCATTCAAATAATCCCCGAATTTATATTCATCCTAATTATTTCTTTTCAAACCCCGAAGTTAAGAAAATAGTTGGTGGTGAGAAATATTGATAGTAGATTCTACACAACAACTTGCTTTATGCTAAAATAAATGTTTATGTGAACAAAGACCCAATTTGGGCCAATTTTCGGACACAGAGAAAAGATTGGAATTGACCATTCATTCAAATATTTCCCGAATTCGAATTCGCAATTTCCTGAATATTTGCCGCGGCATTCTCTTCCACAGAATGCCCATCGACAGAATTTGGATGAAATTGCTGTCGTTTAAATTGTTTTTTCCATCTATTCAAAGTGGCACTTCCAATTTTCAAAATTTTTTTGGCAATTTCCTCGTCACTAATTTTAGGAGTTTGGCCCTTAATTTCATAATAACGTTTCATTAATTCTTTTTGTTCGCTGTGGGGGTATTTATTTGGCGCTGAAAAGAATGTTTAATTAATAAAAATAAATAAAATAAAATTAGCTCAAAATACTCACTGGTTTGGCCAAGTTCCCGTTTCCAATTGTAAATTGTTACAAAATTGAAGCCCAACTCTTTCGCGACAGTTTTATCTAATTCGTGATCATAAGAGTTTTTGAATCCGTCCCGCATTAAATCGGCTTTCTTTTGATCAAATTTTTCTATTAAATTTTTGCGCTCTTTTTCTTTGGACATTTTTCCACTTATGCCTAATTCTTTTTTCCATTTAAATATTTTTGTGCGATTGACTTTTAAATGTTTAGCAATTTTCTTTTCAATTTGATTCCATTCTTTTGATGAAAATTTTCCTTTTTGCTTAAATTCGTCTTTCATTGCGTGGAATTGGTCGATTATTTTATGTTTTTCGTTTGAAGTAATTTCTTTAATTATTTCTTTCTCTTCTTTACTATTTTTGGTATTATCAGAGTGATAAGACTCTGTGAGAGGAGGATTCTGATCAGTAGAATTGGGTTCAATTTGTCCAGAATGAGGACTCTGATCAGTTGAATTGGGTTCAATTTGTCCAAGCTGATCAATTGAATTGGGTTCAATTTGTCCAATTTGGGTGTTCTGCCGGTCGATTTGGTGATGAACATTTTGTCCAAAGTTTTTTGGCGCCGGCGTTTTCAATTCTTCGGCTTCACCTTTCTCCCACCAGCCTTCTCCGAATATTTCATCAAATGTTTTGAGCTCCAATTTTACGGATTCGGCTTTTTCGAGTGAATTTGTTGCGAAGAATGCCACCAAAATTAAAATCCAAAATTCTTCCATTTTGCGTGTGCAAAAAACCTCTGAATTTACAAAATTAATTTTATAATTGAAACTAAATTGGCATCCCGAACCGACCCCGTCCCTAATTGATTTTGGAAATTCAATAATAAAATGTGACTTCTACCCAGAACCCCGACCGATTTGGGTAAGCCGACTTCGACCGTCCCAACCCCGAAAAATCCCGACCCCGCAATTCTTAACCCTGACGTCGGGGTTTCAATCCTAATTTAAACGGAAAATTCGATATGAGATAATTTACGTTAAAGAATTTTCCAAATTTCTTAAATTTTAAAGCAAAAAAGGTTCAGAATTTTAAATATTAATAATCTTATTTAGCTTTGGTTAAAAACATTGAAAGTAGTAAATGAAACCCACAATTAAAATGTGCATTCATATAAATCATATTCTTTAATAATTATCTCTCACCCGAATCAATATATTCCTGACATCCCATAAATATGTTTCCAATAATTTTCATCATTTTACATACATTGCGATCGATTTTGTATAGCCAAAATGATTATAATTATATTATAAAATTTTTCGATTTGTCTCAAAAATTTTCTTAAATTTTAAAATAAAAAAGGGTTTTTTTAGGTCCAAGAAAACTCTATATACGTAGAATAAAAATCATTTCTACGAGAAAAAAAATTAGCCGGAGTCGGGGTGACAAGCCTAATCTGGAATACCGAGATCCCGAATGATAAAAATAGAGTAGGACGGGATCGGGAGTTATGTGAGACGGGAATTAATGATGGATTAATTTCGGGGAGCCGAAAGGAACGAGGAAATACTACCGTAGGGAGCGATCTGCGCAAGTTGTTACTTACTATGGCCACTAGGCGCTAAAGGGCCCGGGTTGCGAGACAGACCTATATCACTACCAATATTTTTGGTTAGAGTTTCTTGTGGCTGGCGGAAAGGTCGGGGGAGGGGGGGGGGGCTTTTGAGGCCTACGGCGCTGAATGGTGGTGATGGGGGTGTCCACCTGAATTGCCTGAAGGGAAGGCAGTATTTTGCGATTGGGCACTCCGCTGTGCGCCGCACCCGCGGCATCCAAAATTGGCGCCGGACAAACGACTATGTTTTGAGAGCTAAAGTGATGTTTTTGCAGGTGGTTCTCGTGTAGATTATGAGCCTAGTAAGGGGAGATTTGGGGGAGGGGTGGGTAAATGGGCTCAATGGTATTTTGTTTGACTTGGCTGTTAGCAAGCCGTCCCTTGCTGTGAAGGATGCCGAACAGAACAACCCTAAGGACTCATTAATTTTATCTATGGAAGGGCGGGTCAATTGTTCATGCTTAATTATCAAATTAAGAGCCAATCGAAGTTTTCGGGGACACAAACACTGAGGGCGGGGGGGGGGGGTGTTTTAATTTTGGCTGGCTTTAGGTGATGAAACGATGAAAATACAAAATCAAACGAATTAAGTTGGGGAGGCGTGACTTTAATGAAAGAGTATTAGTTGAGAATATTTATTTTCCGAGTTTTGTGCTGGTCATTGAGACTTGGGTTGGGCTAACCAAGGAGGTCCCTCCCATCAAGTAGGTGACAGAAAAAAAGCGAGGGTATGGGAAGTTTCCCTCGATTTGGCGGGAAATCTCCTCCAATTCGTAGAAAAAGAAATTCCCTTGTTTTAGGGAGACTTCCACCGAAATCGAAGGAGATTTACCCAGGGAATCCCCCGTAAAAAAAGAAAATTCCACCAATTTGGAGGGAAATTTCCCTCAAAACGCTCCAAAATTAAAAGCCCCCCTAAAAAGCGCTTTTTTTCAATTTCCAAAATTTTCTCGTAAAAATGATTTATAATTATAATTATTTTAGCTATTCAAAATCGATCGTAATTTATGTAAAATGATGATTATTATTGAAAACATATTTATGAGATGTCAGGAATATTATTGATTCGGGTGAGAGATAATTATTAAAGAATATGATTTATGTGAATGCCCATTTCAATTGTGGGCTGTCATTTATTACTTTCAATCATTTTTTTATCAAAGCTAAATAATATTTATTAATATTGTAAAAATTTGCGAATATTTTATTTATATTTTAAATGACAGAAATTCTTTAATACAAAAATCAAATTTTTCCATGAATTTCCGTTTAAATTACATATAAAATTAATTGGAATTTCATATAAATGCCCCTAAATTCAGAGGTTATTTTGCCTAAATAAAATGGAAGAATTTTGGATTTTAATTTTGACGGCTTTATTTGCAACAAATTTACTCGACAAATCCGAATCCGTAAAATTGGAACTCAAAACATTTGATGAAATATTCGGAGAAGGCTGGTGGGACAAAGGTGAAGCCGAAGATTTGAAAATGCTGGCGCCAACAAACTTTGGACAAAATGTCCATCACCAAATCGACCGGCAGAACACCCAAAATGGACAAATTGAACCCAATTCAACTGATCAGCTTGGACAAATTGAACCCAATTCAACTGATCAGAATCCTCCTCTCACAGAGAGCCGAAGAAAACCAAAAAATGAGCGACAAAAATTGGTAGAAAAATTTGATCAGATGAAAGCCGAGCTAAAGCGGGCCGGATTTAAAAACTCTTATACAAATGAATTAGATAAAACTGTCGCGAAAGAATTGGGCCTTAGTTTTATGACAATTTACAATTGGAAACGTCGACATGGCCAAACCAGTGAAATTTATTCTTGCTGAAAAAAAAATCTAATATAAAGGGGAATATTAATGTAATACTTGTGCCCCAAAGTCTAAAAATTCTGCAACCAAAAAAAATGAAAATTTTTAAAATGCTGCTTATGTTCAAAAATTTTCTCTAAAATGTCTTTATGCATATAAAAATTTTATGATCTTATTACTTCTATTAGGAAATCTGCCCATTTTTTGCTATATTTGAATATTTTTTTAATCCATATTTCGTATGTTAAAAATTGTTTAATTGAGAGATACAATTATTCCACAACTTTACCAAAATTAAATGGTCTATTGGGTGTAAAAAGTGCATTAAATTCATAATTATTCTCAATTTAAATAATTTAAAATTAAACACTAATTTACCTTTTTTAAAGTTTTGCTCTTTTAGTGACAAATTACTCGAACAATGAAAAGTTTGAAATTGTGAAAAAGTTTATGAGAATGAAAAGTGACCATTCCGGTGAGAATAAAAAATCATGCAAAGAAATTGCTGAAAGATTTGGTGTAAATGTTTGCACAATAAACCAATGGAAAAAAGAATTTGGCTTAACTCAAAGAAATCCAAAAAATGATCGAAAAAATTTGGTAGAGAAATTTGATCAGAAGAAAGCCGAGTTAAAGCGGGCCGGATTCAAAAATTCATATAAAAATCAAATTGATGAAACTGTCGCAAAAGAGTTGGGCCTCAATTTTCGAACAATTTACAGGTGGAAAAGTGAACTTTGCCAATCCAGTGAGTTTTTCGAGCCCAATTTTAATATTTATTTATTATATTAATTAAAAATTCTTTTACAGCACCAAACCATAAATACCCCCACAGCGAACAAAAGGAATTAATGAAACGTTATTATGAAATTAAAGACAAAACACCTAAAATTAGTGACCAGAACATTGCAAAAATGTTGAAAATTAATGTCTGCACTTTGATTAGATGGAAAAAGCAATTTATACGACAGCAATTTCATCCAAATTCTGTCGATGGACATTCAGTGGAAGAGAATGCCGTGGAAAATGTTCAGGAAATTGTAACTCAAATTCCGAGTGAATTTTAATGAATCGTCAATGATTTGTAAAAAAACGAATGGAGCTATAGGGAAAATCTTGCTTTAAATGCATATTTTAAGACTCGAATTCTTTCAAGATAAATTTATGGGAATATTCAGTTCCAGCCCCGCATTTTATTGAACGTGTACGAAATGTCCAATGTGCGAAATGTCAGTGTGCCAAATGTCCCAATGTGCCAAATGTCCGATAGCCTTTTATCACTATTAGTGCGATGGTACTCAAATTTCTGAGTTTCATCTCAAAAGCTTCAACGAAGGCGTTTCGCTACAAACCCACAACAGTTACAACGACAAATCTTTGGATGCATTAATAGTACCAGAGATGTAACCAGACGCCAAAAAAAAGCCGGAACCCGGAATTCCGGACCCAAAAATGTCCTTAAATTAAAATTTGCCTTGGAGAAAATTAGTTTCTGAACCAACTAAAGGCCCCCATATCTTTAACTCGGTGTCTTTCAAACACAATCATAAATTTCTAACCCCGGATTCAAATTCAAACAATTCTAATCTCAAAATGATTGGAATAAGAGTTTTTTAATCCATCCCGCGTTTCATTTTTTATATTACACTTTTTTAGCAATTTTATCCTCAATTTGAGTCCATTCGTTTGCCTTCTTTTTGCTTAAATTTGTTTCTCAGCGTTCTGATCAGTTGAATAGGGTTCAATTTGTCCAGAAAACTCTGTGAGAGGAGGATTCTGATCAGTTGAATTGAATTCAATTTCTCCAAAGTGATCAGACTCTGTGAGAGGAGGATTCTGAATCTCACCCCAATATCCTGACAATTCATAAATATTTTTTCCTAAAACTTTTGAACCGGACCAAATCACATTTCGTATACAAATGGCGAACGATTTGAAGACAATGCCAACCGAACGCAGTGGCAATGGAAATAGGCAATTTCAAGCGAGGAATTTGTTAAAGAGAGTGTTTGGTTTTGCAGCATGAAGTAGAAGAGCCCGGCAAAATAAATTTTCGGGAACGGGAATTTCCAACAAGATATGGAAAGCGTTAGCAAGCTTTTATACGCGTCGATAAGGGATGAAAAGCCCCCCGGGGGTCTTTTCTAAAAGATAAAATCGGCAATGAGTTCAGCCGGCATAACTTGTCAGCCGGCATCACCGACTCCGTCACAATGACAAAGCCGAAGAATGGCATTAATTAACGCTTGAAAACCGCTGAGTATTTTGAGCCCAAATTTATTAATTTAATTATATTGTATTATTTTTTTAAAACACCAAACTATAAACACCCCACAGCAAACAAAAGGAATTAAAATGTCAAGCCGTTTTTTCCAAATCATACACCATTTATTCAAATAGTCCCCAATTTATATTCTCAATTTCCTAAATATTCGAGCCGGCATTCCCTTCCACAGAATTTTCTTTGACAACATTTGGATGCAATTGCTGTCGTTTAAATTGCTTTTTCCATTTACACAAAGTGCTTCCATCAATGGCCACTTGCGTCTTGGTCTCGCTCTGGCCACTCGCGTCTTGATCTCGCTCTGGCCACTCGCGTCTTGGTC
The DNA here is from genome assembly GCA_018350325.1 of Globodera rostochiensis. Classification (NCBI taxonomy): domain Eukaryota; kingdom Metazoa; phylum Nematoda; class Chromadorea; order Rhabditida; family Heteroderidae; genus Globodera; species Globodera rostochiensis. The sequence goes on from JAEVLN010000005.1 coordinate 3,684,893, forward strand.
TCGCTCTGGCACTCGCGTCTTGGTCTCGCTCTGGCCACTCGCGTCTTGGTCTCGCTCTGGCCACTCGCGTCTTGGTCTCGCTCTTGCCACCTTTCCCGCCCCCGATGGGTCGGGGAGCAACCCTACTTCTATCCATTAACACATACACATGAATCGACAAAAAGCATTTGCATTGGCATAATTAGGCCAATTCCACGTCAACTCCACATGCAAACAACAAAAGAGGTGTGCCAGTACGGTAATCGTATGCACTTTTGCATTTAAGTGATCGATCGCCTTCTTTGGCCGAATATGAGACTTCTGGTGCCTCGCGATCAAAACCTTTAATTGTCTAGACGAAGAGGGCGTAAAAGTGCCGCCATTATACCAATATGCCGCGTTGATTTGTTGTTGTGTTGCTGTTTTACAACACTGTCTATTATACACAGTGTTTTCCCGGTTCCATTTTTTCTAACGGTTCCACGGTTCCGGTTCCAAACCGGTTCCGGATTTTCGCGGTTCCGCGGTTCCGGTTCCAAACCGGTTCTGGATTTTGGCGGTTCCGCGGTTCCGGTTTCGAAGCGGTTCCGAATTTTCACGGTTCCGCGGTCCCAAACCGGTTCCGGATTTTCGCGGTTCCGGGAACCGGTTCCGGAACCGGTTGCAACGGTCCCGGTTCCAAATTCCAAAAATTTGTAAACATGTCCAAAAATTTTTCAAAAAAATCAGAAAAATGTAAGAAAAATTGTTCATTTACATTACATGAAAATGATGGGAGTGCCGACATTTTGTCGACTGACATTTCGTCGACGCGACACTTCGTCGACTAAGCAAAAATACGACATTTCGTCGACGAAGCCAAAAACGACACTTCGTCGACGAAGCCAAAAACGACACTTCGTCGACGCGACATTTCGTCGAGTGAAATTTCGTCGAATTTTTAAATGGATGTTTTCTATGGTAAAAGCATGCGTAGATTACGAATCCAAACTCGGATTTTGCGAATCTCGAACTCCGAACCCGAATTCGAACATACAAAAGGCTCCCTTCCCATATGGTTTTGCTAGCTTCATTTGCTTGTAACTAGGGTTGCACGGGACCGGGACTTTTTGGAAAAACCGGGACCGGGACTTACCGGGACCAGAAAAACCGGGATCCGGATTTTGGCGGTTCCGCGGTTCCGGTTCCAAAGCGGTTCCGGATTTATGGCGGTTCCGGGAACCGGTTCCAAAATCGGTTCCGAATTTTTTGCGATTCCGCGGTTCCGGTTCCGGAACTGGTTCCCGGAACCGTTGGAACCGGCACCGGAACCGGAACCGGGAAAACACTGATTATATATCCGTTAAAATTTTATGCTTTTCCCATTTTGGTACTTTCGGTTAGGTGACAACAACACTTTTTTTTATGTCGAAAGAAAGTCCCGACCAGGGGTGCTCGTAACCATCAAAAAAAATTCGTAATAAGTAATCCGTAATTAGTAAAAGGCAAAAAAAATTCGTAATAAGTAATCCGTAATTAGTAAAAGGCAAAAAAAATTCGTAAAAAGTAATCCGTAATTCGTAAAAGCCAAAAAAATTCGTAAAAAGTAATCCGTAATTCGTAAAAGGCAAAAAAAATTCGTAAAAAGTAATCCGTAATTCGTAACAGCCAAAACGCCGTAAAAAGTAAGTAATTCGTAATTCGTAACTCGTAATTTTCAAATTTTTTTTAATACATCGAATCTCAAAATTTACTTCATATCATAATCAAAATTATAAAGTAGGATATTGTGGTGCCAAAAGAGGAGCTTCTAAGATTTTCGGGTCCATGTCCAACTCCATGGAGCATAACTTGCTTCAACCTTAGTATTAACTCCATTCGATAGATCTCGAAGAGTTGAAGCTAACATCAAGTTTGCAATTAGACAATTCGCAAAGCTTTAACTTGATGTTAGCTTCAACTTTTCGAGATCTATCGAATGGCGTTACTTTCTAAATCGGTTAAGGTTGAAGCAAGTTATGCTCCATGGATGAGTTGGACATGGATGAGATGGGTATGGATGAGTTGGGTGGGACCCCAATTTTCTTGACAAATACCGTTAAATCTGTTAACAAATTGAGTCAAAATTCAAAATTTTCTCGGCTGCGCCTATCGGCACCGCCGACCCTCCCTCCGCCCCAAAAAACAGAAAATTACGAAAAAATTACGAATTTTTTGCAAAATTCGTAATAAGTAATCCGTAATTCGTAAAAGGCAAAAAAATTCGTAAAAAGTAATCCGTAATTCGTAAAAGGCAAAAAAAATTCGTAATAAGTAATCCGTAATTCTTAACAGCCAAAACGCCGTAAAAGTAAGTAATTCGTAATTCGTAACTCGTAATTACGAGCACCCCTGGTCCCGACGGAAATCTGATCACCTTCAAAAATTAAAGTGGTTGAGTTAAGCAACTAGCATATTGCAAATTCAAAACACATTTAAGATTTTTCTTTAAATATACATAGAAACTGCAGGAAACTGGAGAATTTTTTAGGAGCAAATTTTCGAAAAAAATTAAATTTTATAAAAAAATTCAAAACAATTTCTGAAAATGGAGAAAATAGGAGAAATTATGACTTTTTTGACTAGAAAGTAAATAGCGTATTTCCTCTAATAATAGACCCCCCTCAATTAGTAGGCCCCCCTCTAATAATAGACCCCTTTGGAGAGGGGTTGAACAATAATAGACCCCCCTCAATTAGTAGACCCCCCCCTAATAATAGACCCCTTTGGAGAGGGGTTGAAACAATAATAGACCCCCCTCAATTAGTGGCCCCCCCTAATAATAGACCCCTTTTGGAGAGGGGTTGAACAATAATAGACCCTCTCAATTAGAGACCCCCCCTAATAATAGACCCCTTTGGAGAGGGGTTGAACAATAATAGACACCCCTCATTAGTAGACCCCCCCAAATAATAGACCCCTTTGGAGAGGGGTTGAACAATAATAGACCCTCTCAATTAGTAGACCCCCCCTAATAATAGACCCCTTTGGAGAGGGGTTGAACAATAAAGACCCCCCTCAATTAGAAGACCCCCCCCCCCCCTAATAATAGACCCCCATAACTTTTTTGTCATAAAGTGTCCTGTTATAAATAGGCGCTTAAAAATGTTACTACCTACATACCTACCTACCTATTTACATACCTATTCATTATTTTCATTTTATGTCAGGACAAATAGAGGGCAAATTGCATAAGTTATTTATTTGTTAATATTAAAATATGAATTCCGGAGACGAACGACTACCTCTTCAGAAAAACTGATAAACCTCGAACATGCTAAACCATTCCTAAAAGCAGGGATGCTCACGGTTACCAATTTTCATAACCGTAACCGCCCGTCCTCAAAATCTCATAACCGTTAAACGCCCGCGGTTATCCGCGGTTCGAATATTTAACGACTTATGCTGAGAAAAATCGTCCGAATTTTAGGTAATCGAGTTCTAAAATGCACTAATTATTTATGTAAATACTTAGAATTTTACTTTTTATAGCTAAAATTTTTGCAAAAAATTGAAAGAATACTAAAAAGGAGGGATATTAAAATATAAATAAAAAATAAAGTGATTACAGCGGAAGGGGCTTGAACCTAGACCAAAAATGTCAATCAAAAAATTTCATCACTAAGCCACTGGATAAATATAAGGGTTTGGTGAAATGTGAATAAAAGTCAAGTTTTTACATTTCTTTGAATAATTTTTCAAAAAAGGTTGAACAATAATAGACCCCCCTCAATTAGTAGGCCCCCTCTAATAATAGACCCCTTTGGAGGTGGGTTGAACAATAATAGACCCTCTCAATTAGTAGACCCCCCCAAATAATAGACCCCTTTGGAGAGGGGTTGAACAATAATAGACCCTCTCAATTAGTAGACCCCCCCTAATAATAGACCCCTTTGGAGAGGGGTTGAACAATAATAGACCCCCTCCAATTAGTAGGCCCCCTCTAATAATAGACCCCTTTGGAGAGGGTTGAACAATAATAGACCCCCCTCAATTAGAAGACCCCCCCCCCTAATAATAGACCCCATAACTTTTTGTGTCATAAAGTGTCCATGTTATAAATAGGCGCTTAAAAATGTTACTACCTACATACCTACCTACCTATTTACATACCTATTCATTATTTTCATTTTATGTCAGGACAAATAGAGGGCAAATTGCATAAGTTATTTATTTGTTAATATTAAAATATGAATTCCGGAGACGAACGACTACCTCTTCAGAAAAACTGATAAACCTCGAACATGCTAAACCATTCCTAAAAGCAGGGATGCTCACGGTTACCAATTTTCATAACCGTAACCGCCCGTCCTCAAAATCTCATAACCGTTAAACGCCCGCGGTTATCCGCGGTTCGAATATTTAACGACTTATGCTGAGAAAAATCGTCCGAATTTTAGGTAATCGAGTTCTAAAATGCACTAATTATTTATGTAAATACTTAGAATTTTACTTTTTATAGCTAAAATTTTTGCAAAAAATTGAAAGAATACTAAAAAGGAGGGATATTAAAATATAAATAAAAAATAAAGTGATTACAGCGGAAGGGGCTTGAACCTAGACCAAAAATGTCAATCAAAAAATTTCATCACTAAGCCACTGGATAAATATAAGGGTTTGGTGAAATGTGAATAAAAGTCAAGTTTTTACATTTCTTTGAATAATTTTTCAAAAAAGGTTGAACAATAATAGACCCCCCTCAATTAGTAGGCCCCCTCTAATAATAGACCCCTTTGGAGGTGGGTTGAACAATAATAGACCCTCTCAATTAGTAGACCCCCCCTAATAATAGACCCCTTTGGAGAGGGGTTGAACAATAATAGACCCCCCTCAATTAGTAGGCCCCCCTCTAATAATAGACCCCTTTGGAGAGGGGGTTGAACAATAATAGACCCCCCTCAATTAGTAGGCCCCCCTCTAATAATGACCCCTTTGGAGAGGGGTTGAACAATAATAGACCCCTCTCAATTAGTAGACCCCCCCTATAATAGACCCCTTTGGAGAGGGGTTGAACAATATAGACCCCCCTCAATTAGTAGGCCCCCCTCTAATAATAGACCCCTTTGGAGAGGGGTTGAACAATAATAGACCCCCCTCAATTAGTAGGCCCCCTCTAATAATAGACCCCTTTGGAGGTGGGTTGAACAATAATAGACCCGGGTCTATTATTAAAAGAAATACGGTAAATTGGATTTTTTATATTATTTCAATTTTATGCCATCCTTATTTTCAAAAAGAATTTTAAATGAGAAAGATTTTAATCAAAAATCATTAAATGCAAATAATTTTTTCCAATCATTGACCATTCATTCAAATACTCCCCGAATTTGAGTTGCCAATTCCCTGAACATTTGCCGCGGCATTCTCTTCCACAGAATGTCCATCGACAGAATTTGGATACAATTGCTGTCGTTTAAATTGCTTTTTCCATCTAATCAAAGTGCGTTTTCCAATATTCAACATTTTGGCAATGTCCTTATCACTAATTTTAGAATTTTGGTTCTTAATTTCATAATAACGTTTCATCAATTCCTTTTGTTCGCTGTCGGAGTATTTATGTTTTGGTTCTGTAAAAGAATTTTTAATTAATATAAATAAATAATAAAACTGGGCTTAAAAAACTCACTGGTTTGGTCAAGTTCTTTTTTCCAATTGTAAATTGTTCTATTAGTTATGCCCAATTCTTTTGCGACAATTTCATCAATTTCGTGATCATAAGAGTTTTTGATTCCAACCCGCTTTAACTCGGCTTTTCTCTGATCAAATTTCTCTATTAAATTTTTTCGCTCATTTTTTTTATAGAACACTTTTTGACTTAGGCCAAATTCTTTTTTCCATTGGTTTATTGCACGAACATTTATGCCAAATCTTTCAGCGATTTCTTTGCTAGATTTTTTGTCCTCACCGGAATGCTCACTTTTCATTTGCATAAACTTTTTCACAATTTCAATCTTTTCATCGTCCGAGTAATTTGACCCTAAAGAAATAAAAAAGTTCGAAAAATGTAAATTATGTTGTTTAATATTGAATTGGAACTCATTAAAAATTTCTCAAATCAGTTTTTAGGCTTTTAATATGGCAATAATTTTCGCTTATTTAGAAAGTTTTTTATTAAATTTAGAATAATCTTACTGGTTTGGCCAAGTTCACTTTTCCATCTGTAAATTGTTGTATCACTGAGGCCCAACTCTTTTGCGACAGTTTTATCAATTTCGTGATTATAAGAGTTTTTGAATCCGGCCTGCTTTAACTCGGCTTTTCTCTGATCAAATTTCTCTACCAAATTTTTACGTTCTTCTGTTTCATAGGACACTTTTCGACTTATGCCTAATTCCTTTTTCCATTCATATATTTTTGAGCGATTGACTTTTAAATCTTTAGCAATTTTATTGTCAATTTGAATCCAATCTTTTTTTGAATATTTTCTTTTTTGCTTAAATTCGTCTTTCATTTCGTAGAATTTGTCGATAATTTTACGTTTTTTGTTTGAAGTAATTTGTGCTATAATTTTGTTGTGTTCTTTAGCGTTATTGGCATTATCAGAGTGATCAGACTCTGTGAGAGGAGGATTCTGATCAGTTGAATTGGGTTCAATTTGTCCAAGATGATCAGTTGAATTGGGTTCAATTTGTCCAGAGTGATCAGACTCTGTGACAGAAAGATTCTGATCAGTTGAATTGGGTTCAATTTGTCCAAGATGATCAGTTGAATTGGGTTCAATTTGTCCAATTTGGGTGTTCTGTCGGTCGATTTGGTGATGGACATTTTGTCCAAAGTTTGTTGACGCCGGCGTTTTCAAATCTTCGGCTTCACCTTTGTCCCACCAGCCTTCTCCGAATATTTCTTCAAATGTTTTGAGTGGCGTTTCCTCCAATTTTACTTTAACGGATTCGCCTTTTTCGAATGAATTTGTTGCATTTAATGCCACCATAATTAAAATACAAAACTTTCCCATTTTTTTGGGCAAAATACCTCTGAATTTATTATATCGAATTCCAATTAATTAATAATTTAAACTGAAAATATAATGTGGAAAAATTTGTAAATTTGTTTTTGTGCAAAGAATTTTACTCAAAAATTTTCTTAAATTTAAGAATAAAATTAATTTTTAAAATATTATAAAATTATTTAGCTTTGAAAAAATTATTGAAAGTAATAAATGACAGCCCATAGAATTGATATTTATTTGAAATAAAGCATATTACGCAATGATTATATCATCCTAATCAATATTCCACATCTCATAATATTTTTCATAAACAATCATCATTTATAAAATAACGATCGATTGTGAATAGCCAAAATGAAAATATTTTAAATAATTTATAATTAATTGCCCCAGTAGCAATAGTGACATTCACGAATACGACCCCGGATTTTGCGAATCTCGAACCCCGAACCCGAATTCGAACAATTTTCTAAAAATGTTGTACTTCAGGATCGAGCACCTTCTATTAATGAGCAGTTGTCTACTTATTTTGAGACTTTTTGGTGCCTCTTGAGCAAATGCCTTTGGCATTTAAGATAAAGTGGACGTAAAAGTGCCGCAATTAGTATATGATGCCCCCCGGTGTTGTTGTTTCATTGGCATTTTCAACACTGTCAATTATGCTCCTTTAATTTGTATGCTTTTTTTGCGATTGTTATAAAAATTTTCTAAACGATTGAGAAAGTTTTGCCAATATCGGCATTTTTCAAAATTTTCATAGAATGAAGTGTATGTTTCGTACTTAAAAACTAATTTGAGCTTTCGGCGCGCCGGAAGCGCGCCGACACTCGCACATTGGTTAAGCAACTTTTTGGCGCGCATTTGGGAAAAATCTTCGCGTGGGCCTCAGGTGGCTAGGTGAGGCCCAGAAGCCGAGTTGCGGTGCCCATGCGCAGTTTTACTGTTACGAAATTTTTTCCTTTTGCTCCAATCGCTTAGCGCTCGCTGAAAGGGCCCTAAGTTGAAATGTTTGTGATCACTTTTTGATCCGGACAAAACTGCGGTCTGCAAAAAATTGCTGGGTCGATGGGTCAAATTTCGTTTTTTGTCCCTAACTTTTTTTGTTTTATCACCAGCTCTTAGGTGTCTTTTGCATTCTGGTAGATCTTTGTGAGATGCGTTGAATAGTGAACTTTATGTGATTGAGGGGTTTTGGCGTTTTACACTATGAGCGTTTGAAATTTTGACGAATTTTGGCCATAACTTTGCGGGGATTCATTTTATCGGAAAACCGAATGCACTTTCAAAAACCAATTTTTCAAGAGCTTTCAAATGATAAAACTTCCCCAGACAAAGTCTTCATCTAAGCTTTGGCTGGGGATTTGGCTGTGGGGTGGTCAAGTGCCGGAAAGACAGTATGAATCAGAATTTGTTATTTGATATTCTGGAAATCCAGAATGCACTAGAATTTGATGTTCCGGAAAATCAGCTGGACCAGAATTTGGCTTTCCGGAAAGCCTGTATTGCCAGAATTTGGTGTTCTGGAAAGCCAGCATGAACCAGAATTTGATGTAGGGGGAATCTTTTGGTTTTTACATAATAAAATTTTTTGACGATAAATCAGGCCGAAAAAAGTCTTTTCCTACTTTTGATGCGCTGATCACGAATCTGGACTCCGTTTTTGATTTTACACAATGCAAACTTTGCAAAAAAAACAAAAAAATTTTTTTTTTAGATCATCAATTCTTTGCACAAAATCATTTGCATTTGCTAGCAACTTTTCTAATAAAAACAATACGTTAAGACCCGACATTCCTTTCCGCCCCGAAGGGTTAAGTCGCGTCTCGCTCTGGCCACTCGCGTCTTGGTCTCGCTCTGGCCACTCGCGTCTTGGTCTCGCTCTGGCCACTCGCGTCTTGGTCTCGCTCTGGCCACTCGCGTCTTGGTCTCGCTCTGGCCACTCGCGTCTTGGTCTCGCTCTGGCCACTCGCGTCTTGGTCTCGCTCTGGCCACTCGCGTCTTGGTCTCGCTCTGGCCACTCGCGTCTTGGTCTCGCTCTGGCCACTCGCGTCTTGGTCTCGCTCTGGCCACTCGCGTCTTGGTCTCGCTCTGGCCATTCGCGCATCGCTCTGGCCACTCGCGTCTCGCTCTTGCCACCTTTTCCGCCCCCGATGGGTCGGGGAGTAACCCTACTTCTATCCATTAATACATATACACATGAATCGACAGAAAGCATTTGCATTGACATAATTGGGCTAATTCCACGTCAACTCCACAGGTAAACAACAATTTGGGCAATAAAAAAGGGGTGTATGGTAAGCCAAATCCATTAATTGGCTTCCATTTATTTTTTAAAAAATTTCATTTCTCCTATTTTATGTTTGCTCATAAGGCAGAATTTAACCATTTTCCATCATTATTAAAAGTTGGAAGTAAGGGTAGCCCACTTGACCTTAAAAATTAAAACAAAGAACCCGCTGTTGCTATTGCTATAAAGATGTTCTAAACGAGTAAAAAGTTGGCCAAAATCGACACATCTTGTTTAAACATAAAAAATTCTGACAAATTTACAGCCCTAATTTTGGCACTTTTTAGTTGATATTAGAGTAGGCCGGGATCGGGCAAGATTATCAAGGTTTTTGGAATCCCGGTCCCGATCCCGGTTTTTTGAAAAGTGTAACTCCCGATCCTGATCCCGGTTCTAGATGCTGGTCCCGAACCCGATCACGGCTATTTTTAGGTCATAAATGGTACTTTCCCGTTAACCCAAAAATTGGCCCAACTCGATGTTTTTTGACCCGCTAAACACGAATATGACCTTCAAGCTCACAAATTCGTAATTATTCATCAATATAACCTTCTTCATTCAATTTTAGAAAACATTTTTTACATAAATTTTGACTAAATGGGACCCTTGCAGGATGTAACCGGATGCTGGCTGTTTTTTGGCATCCAGTCTAAGTTTATAAGTAGAGCCCGGATTTTCAAGGATTTTTTTTGTGAAAATTAACTTGACAGAAAATTGACATTAACTTTTAAATTTTTTTAATGCAGAAAACACCTCATTAAGTAAAAAAAACTTTCTGCATATTTTAAACTTTGTTCATTTAAAATCTCAAACTTTAAGTTTAGTTCTGCATTTTTTTTAAATTCATCCGATTTTGCTGAGCAAAAGATTGGGAATTTTCAAAAAATTGTTGGCATCAATAAATTTCTATTTCTTACCAAGGGTTTCCCAGAAAAATTGTTTAGAAATTGAAAAATTTTGTTATTCAATAATAAAATTTCTATTCTGTCATTGATTTTGCCAGAGAAAATGGTCAAATTGTCCATATTTTGACAAAAATTTGTGCAAAAATTGCAATTTTATTAATATTTATAAAAAAATAGGTTGAAAAATAAAGCCCATCCCCCTATTAGAGCCCCCCCCTCAAATAGAGCCCACCTTTTGGAGGGGGGGGGGGGGTAAAAAATAGAGCCCCCGGGGCTCTATTAGATGAAATACGGTATTTCATTTACAATTTCTCATATTAAATCCCAACAATTATCCTAAGATGAATGAGTTTTGGATTTTAATTTTGACGGCTTTATTTGCAACAAATTCACTGGACAAAGCCGAATCCGTAAAATTGGAACTCAAAACATTTGATGAAATATTCGGAGACGGCTGGTGGGAAAAAGGTGAAGCCGAAGATTTGAAAACGCCGGCACCAACAAACTTTGGACAAAATGTCCATCACCAAATCGACCGACAAAACACCCAAATTGGACAAATTGAACCCAATTCAACTGATCAGAATCCTCCTATCACAGAGTCTGATCACTCTGAAAATGCCAAAAATGGCGAAGAAATGAATTCATATGAAAAACGTAAAATTGTTGCCAAATTCCACGCAATAAAAGACGAATTTAAGCAAAAAGGAAAATATTCTGTAAAAGAAAGAAATCAAATTGAGGAAAAAATTGCTAAGCATTTAAAAGTCAATCGCAAAAAAATATATAAATGGAAAAAAGAATTTGGCCTAAGTCAAAAAGTGTTATATAACGAAGAAGAACGTAAACATTTAATAGAGAAATTTGATCAAATGAAAGCCGAGTTAACGCGGGACGGATTCAAAAACTCTTATCCCAATCAAATAGATATAACTGTCGCAAAAGAGTTGGGCCTCAGTGATACAACAATTTACAGATGGAAAAGTGAACTTGGCCTAACCAGTGAGTATTTCGTAATTTAATTAGGTATATTAATTAAAATTCTTTTCAGTACCAAATAAACACTCCCACAGCGAACAAAAGGAATTGATTAAACGTTATTATGAAATTAAGGACCAAAATCCTAAAATTAGTGACGAGAACATTGCCAAAATGTTGAAAATTGCATCACGCACTTTGCGTAGATGGAAAAGCCAATTTAAACGACCGCAATTGCATCCAAATTCTGTCGATGGACATTCTGTGGAAGAGAATGCCGCGGCAAATATTCGAGAAATTTGAGAATTCAAATTCGGGGAGTAATTGAATAAATGATCAATTTCAATGTGTCCGTGAAATGGGCCAAACTGGGGCTTCTTTTTCTTTGCTTTAATTGTTAAACGTTGAACTTTGTCTTTTGCTGTTACCTTCTACTGACTGATTGCTCTTCTTGTAGTAATTCTTTTAATTAGTCTTTTCCCTTCAACAACTTTCTTCTATAATTTAGGCGTCCAAAATAAGGACAAACTTTAAAAGCTTTTTAAATTTGGACACATAAACATTTATTTTGGCATAAATGCAACAAATTGTTGTGTAGACTCTACTAATCAATATTTGTAACCATCAACCGGCTTTTTTGGCACAAAACCGATTGGAAAAGGGTATTTATTTAATAAAGCATATTACGCAATAATTTATTACCTGAATCAATATTCCACATCTCATAATTTATTGATCAAATTGGAAGAAGTGGTGACAATTTCCGGTCGCTCTATCCATTAACACATACACATTGCATCGACAGAAAGCATTGGCACTGGCATAATTTTGGGCGGCCAATTCCACGTCAACTTCACAGGCAAACAACAAAAGTTGGGCAATATAAAAGTGGCTTATCTTTTAGACAAATTCATTAGTTGGCTTCCATTTATTTAAAACAAAATTTAATTTTCTCCCACTAAGAACCCCAATTTGTTGCTTGGCAGACCCGGACGAGTTCAGTGCCGCCGCCGAGTTTTTTGTAGCCACCAGATTTTGAAAAATACGATGTTTTTTCCATAAGGAACCGTCACGCGATTTTCAACTAATTTTTAGGCGAGCGGGCGGGCTGGTCGGCGGTGCCGAGAAAAATTTTGAATTTTTTGATAGAATTTGTTCACAGATTGGCACCCAAAATTCGCCTTTCTCCATACGATTCTCCCCTTCAGTTAATGAATGAATGCCAAATAAAGGGTGCCAGGAAAATTCGACAGTGATTGATTTTTTTTCAGACTTTTTCGACAATGATGGATTTCGTCGACACTGGACAATTTCGACAGTGAACTATTTTACCACCTCATTAACCTTTTTCAGCTTCTTCGACAGAGTGGATTTTGACTGTACTTCGCGAAATTTAAAAAAGACTTAAAAATTGCAATCTTAATGCTGAAACTTTTAAAATGGATAATATTTAAAAGTGCAAATGGCCGCTAAAACTTTCAAACAGCTGTAACTTGAAGTTGATATTTTTCAATGTTTCCCGGACGAGTTTATTTACAAGAAAGATTTTGAACTCCCGTCTTCTAAAAATAGCATTAATTAAGATTGCAAATTTTTAAGTAAGTGTTGTATCTTTTTTAAAATTTCGAAGTACAGTCAAAATCCACTCTGTCGAAGAAGCTGACACTGTCGAAATTGTCCAGTGTCGAAATCTGCCACTGTCGAGATTACACAGCGCCACCAAATAAAGCAATTAAATTTTCAAAATTGTATGAATCATGGAGCACTATTTTCGGAAAATTGTCATTTTTCCCTTAAAAAATAGAATTTTTCACAAAATTCTATAATATGGCAAAATTATGGCAAGTGCGGAAATATGGTTAACAATAAGGCAAATTTCCAAAATTATGGCATTTGCCTTAAAAATAAGGCAATTTTGCCTCCCTGCTAAATGGGTCACCCCCATATGTTTTTGCAAAAATTTTAATGGTAAAGCCTGCCCGATAGAAAAATTTCCGGGATCGGAAGTTCAAAATTTACATAGAACGGGACTCGCGGGGCTCTACCCCGGTGCTAAGCACCATTTTTTCCAAATTCTCCGAACGGATGGCATTTCCGTTTATTAGATTTTAAATTTTTTTCCTATAAAATAATAAAATTATTAAAATAAATGTTATAAATTTTATGCCTAATATCCGTCTTTATATGTATCACACACATCGGGCTAAAGCAATTCATTTTAGTAATCTTATTTATTTACAAAAATATTCTCATAAATTCCAACCCAATTATCCTAAGATGAATGCGTTTTGGATTTTAATTTTTGTGCCATTCATCGCAACAAATTCATTGGACAAAGCCGACTCCGTAAAATTGGAACTCAAAACATTTGATGAAATATTCGGAGACGGCTGGTGGGAAAAAGGTGAAGCCAAAGATTTTAAAATGCCGGCGCCAACAAACTTTGGACAAAATGTCCATCACCAAATCGACCGACAGAACACCCAAATTGGACAAATTGAAACCAATTCAACTGATCAGAATCTTCCTCTCACAGAGTCTAGTCACCCTGATATTGCCAAAAATGGGGAAGAACTTATTGCTGAAGATGAGCGGAAACGAAAAATTATCGACAAATTCCACGCAATAAAAGACGAATTTAAGCAAAAAGGAAAATATTCAAAAAAAGAATGGGTTCAAATTGGGCAGAAAATTGCTAAACATTTAAAAGTCAATCGCTCAAAAATATATAAATGGAAAAAAGAATTAGGCATAAGCGGAAAACCCAATGGAAAAGAAGAACGTAAAAATCTGGTAAAGAAATTTGATCAAATGAAAGCCGAGTTAAAGCGGGACGGATTCAAAAATTCATATAAAAATGAATTAGATAAAACTGTGGCAAAAAAATTGGAACTAGGTGTTACAACAATTTACAAGTGGAAACGTAAACTTGGCCAAACCAGTGAGTAATTATTTATTTTTATTAAAAAATTCGTTTACAGAATCAAATAAATACGCCCACAACGAACAAAAGGAATTAATTAAACGTTATTATGAAATTAAAGAGAAAAATCCAAAAATTATTGACGAAGATATTGCCAAAAAATTTTTGAAAATTGGAACAAACACTTTGTTTAGATGGAAAAAACAATTTAAACGACAGCAATTTCGTCCAAATTCTGTCGATGGACAATCTTTGGAAGAGAATGCCACGGCAAATGTTCAGAAATTTGAGAATTCAAATTCGGGGAGTACTTGAATAAATGAGCAATTTCAATGTGTCCGTGAAATAGGCCCAAAGTGGATCTTTTTCTTTTTACGCTTCTTCAATGTATTTGGAAACATAAACATTTATTTTGGCATAAATGCGAGTTGTTGTGTAGAATTTACTATAAAATATTCTCCCCACCAACTATTTTCTCAACAATTCGGGGGTTTTCCCGTTCAATTTTTCACGGGAATCCCGCGGGAACGGTAAAATTTTGAAAAAGTAATTTTAAAAAATGTTCTAACATTTTTTGGCACGCAATTGCGTTCCGTGTAACGGGAAAGTACCCATATTTTTGGAGTTTTTAAGGGCATAATTATCACTCTTCTGTGAAGGATCGAGACCAAGCCAAACAGATCAATTTGAAAATTTATGAGGCACCGAAACTCTGTTTAATTTCTTGACAAAATCAAATCGATATTCTTGGCAAAACAATCGATATCAGAAATCTTAATGATTTATTTTATTTAAAAATGTATTTTTATTTAATTCTATTAATTTTACATAATCGATAAAATGTTGCCTTTTTTGGATATAATTTTGTCCCCTGTCTTTTGAATAGAGATGAGCTGTGAGCCAAAAACTAAATTGTGCTTTTTTTGAACCTGGTTTCTTAATATTAGCGGTAATTGAAGTTTTGGATTGCGAGAACCTAGATGGGAGAAGGCTCATGCAAAATTTGAGCTTTATTTCTCCACCCATTCATTTTTTATGAAACTCCAAAGTTTGCTCCAGCAGAAATTTTCGGCCAATATGGGCACAATTTTTGGCAATTAATGCCGTAGAAAATTGTTTGCTGAACCAAAATTCTTTAATTTTTACATACTTGATAAGCAATGTTTAAGCTCCCAAAAAACATAAATAAAACTGAGTATTTATTTGTTTTTATTTTAATAAAAATTCTAATATTTATAAATTCAATAAAAATCTGAGTAGGTATTCGGCTTGTATTTGGTCTTATTTTAACAGTTTCAACTTCTTGAAAATGTCGACTTTGAGTTTTTATACAAAACGCCTTTGGCAATAAGTATTTCCCCCCCCCCCCCCGGAGCGCCTTAATTTCTCTCCTCCTTCGGGGTGGCCAAATCGAATTGTCGGGCGGCACAAATTATGAGTGATGGAATGGCACACACTCAATAAGCTGCCGTGGCGAGGCGCTTTCTGACTTTTTCTCCCCGAATTGGTGGCCAAAAAATCCATCAAAATCACAATTCAAATTTTTTTGCGATGTCATTATTTGTGCCCTCTCACCGTGAACGAAAAGGGCCGCCTAGGGCAATTTGGCCAAATAAAAGGCATTTTTAGCATTCTTAAACTTAAGCTGGCGGCATTTTTAATGACAAAGTTTTCAGTTATATGGCCTAGGCTATGCAGGAGAAGGATTTTTTGCAATTCTTGGCTTAATGTACCTTTTTTGAGCTTTGCCCGAATCAGACTTTCATGACGTCATTCGAAAGCTCAAATCTAAAAAATTTTTGTTGATGAAATAAATAAACGATAGGACACGCATTTCAAAAAATGCTATGGCATTAAAACGAAAAAGTGGAGGTTTTAGGCAGGCTGGTGGCGCTAAAACGGGCAAGCGGCGCTGATAAACTGGCGACCAAACGGCCTGATTGTTCTGATCATTTCTTTCGATTTGTATTTTGATCACGGCGCCTAAAGTCGCCGATTTAATCTTTTCTTTGAATTTAAATTTAAAATAAATTTCCCTAATTTTCCCCCCGTAAATTCGGATGAATGTCATTTTAAATTATTATGAAAACGTCGTCGTCACTACAAAAATTTGGTGGCCATCTATTCCTTTTGATTTGTTGCAAAATTCAAATTGCTTCATCGTTAGCGCACGAATCGGATGAGTTAAGCAAGTTCATGGAGGAGCAGCAGATGAACCGGTGTGAACCGGAGGTGGAGAAGGACATCAGACAATGTCTGGAGGTCATAGAATTCGACTTTTCAATTTATTATCCCTAAAATGCCAACAAAAATTCAGCCAATGTTGGCCTATGCAAATGCCATCCAACTGGAGGACGATTTGGCCAACTCGCCGGACAAGTTGAACATGGCGGCGTTCCACCATCATTCCAACCATCGCCAGCACTTTTCGCTGCAGGGCGGCGCGGTATTTCGCCATTTGTGCACATTGTACGCAAACTTCAAAGTGAGTCCATAGCCTTAGGGTTGGTCGGAATTCCGTTTTTTTCGTTGTCTTTGGGCCGACAAAATAAACACAAAAAGTTTAAAAGTGCCAAATAGCCTGAAAATACCATCCTTCCTAATTAGGGGGGTTTACCTTTTTTGCTAAAATATTTGTTTTTCAATTAAGGCCTGCACTGAGTCGTCCTTCAAATGCTTCAGTCTGTCCGTCCGCGCGGTGGAAGCCAGTTACGGGTGGGTAGAAAGTCGTTGAGTTGCTGTGCCCGAACCCCGGGCCCGAGCATTTTTGGCCCGGCATTTGCCATTGAATCCCGACATTCCTTCCCGCCCCGAAGGGTTGGGGAGCATTAGTGTTTTACTGTAATGATTGCGGTATTTTTTTCTATCTGATTCGGTATTTTTGAGCAATGGTCAGGTTAACTCTCGATTCTACTCACTTTCGATTGAATTAAGATTATTCCCAAATCAATTGATTTGATTAACCCAAATTATTTTGATCACAATCCCCCCCCCCCCCCTTTTACACTCAGCTACGCTGCCTACCATCCAAATCGATTAAAAAATTTGTTTTGGACATTAAGCCTAAAAAATGTTCAGCTACATGTGCGGGTCAGGCCATGCCGCGTTTGAGCGGCACGCTAACTGTTTTGCGGAGGTGGAGAACCGCGAGCAGTATGTCCAGTGCAAACGGACAGCATCGCGTGCCATGGACCACGCGACTGCCGAATTGGGCGGCAAAAGCGGCGTCGACGGAGAGCAGTATCTGGACGGGCTGTGCAACGCCATGGACGAGTACTTGCACTGTTGCAAGCCGTTTGTGCTCGAAACGTGCGGGCCTGACGCATGGCAACTGGTGGCCAAGGTATGCGGAGAAGATCAAAGTGCAGGCTGGATGGGCTTTTTATCAAAAATCTCGCCACTGTCAAATATACAAGAATTTGATCAAACATCCACCGATTGATCGCATGTTTCGTTCAGATCACACGCGAGTCGCTGCGAGTCAGCTTGCCAACCTGCAATCTGGAGCAGGCACTACAACAATTGGAGATGCGGCCTAACTGAGACGGAGTGAAGGAAAAAAAGCCCCATTAAAAAGCGATTTAGCAAATGATCAACAAACGTTTCAACGCAAAAAAAAGTGAAACTATCAGAACGAAATTGCAATTTTTTTAAGCCTTTACATTTACACCAAATCTTTCAGCGATTTCTTTGCCTATTTCTTTGCATGATTTTTTGACCTCACCGGAATTGTCACTTTTTATTCTAAAATATTTTTACAATTTCAAGCTTTTCATCGTCCGAGTAATTTGTCACTAAAAAAGCAAAACTGAGTATTTGAATGAAAGGGTCAATGATTTGGAAAAAAAACAATTTGGAATTTAATGATTTTAAATGCTGAAAAATAAATCTTGATCTAAAAATCGTTTAATAAGCAGAATTCAATCATTATTTGCCTTTTTGTTGTGATTTGTGATTTTGCCCTAAACGTAGTCGAGTTGCGGTACTTTGGCCAGTTTTTAACCAGCAGTCATAATTTTCGCGCGTACTGAAGTGCCTCTTTTACACTGGCACTCAGTTGGCCGCCACTCACTCAAACGACGTCTGATCAGCTTCATCCATCAGCAGATCGATTTGTCTCAGAAAACTGTCAATTGATAACCAAATTTGTTTAGATTAGTCCACAAGAACCGTAAAATTGAACGCAAATGGGCACATTTTTGGGCCAAGTTTAAACAAAAAATTCGTATCCGGACGGCGCTGTCGGACTTCCCACCAACAAACTCATGCACACCGTCCATTCATGAAAATTGGGCAGTGCCCAAGGGAGTACGTCCTACGTAGCCTAGGGGCAGAGTGTAAAAGTTGATGCGTCGTATAAATGCTGATCAAAATTTGATCACAGATAATGGATAGGTAAAATGCCCGTAACAAAAAATGCCAGCAGGATAATGCCAAAAAGGAAAAGTTAAAACAGAGAAAAATGCCAACAGGGGACAAATTTGGGGTTCTTTCAAACATTGGCCATTCAAATACTATTTCTTGGATTCGAGTTCCCAATTTCCTGAACATTTGCCACGGCATTCTCATCAACAGAATGTCCATCGACAGAATTTGGATGCAATTGCTGTTGTTTAAATTGTCTCTTCCATCTAACCAAAGTGGCTCTGTTGATGTTCAGCTTTTTAGTAATCTTCTCGTCACTAGTTTTAGGATTTTGGCCCTTAATTGCATAATAAAGTTTCATCAATTCCTTTTGCTCGCTGTCGGAGTGTTTATGTTGTGGTGCTGTAAAAGAATTATTAATTAATATAAATAATTAATTGGGTTCAAAATACTCACTGCTTTGGCCAAGTTTTCGTTTCCACCTGTAAATTGTCATAAAACTGAGGCCCAATTCTTTCGAGACAGTTTCATCAATTTGATTGGGATAAGAGTTTTTGAATCCGGCCCGCCTTAACTCGGCTTTCATTTGATCAAATTTCTCTACCAAATGTTTACGTTCTTCTTGTTCATAGAACACTTTTCGGCATAAGCCAAATTCTTTTTTCCATTTATTTATTTTTTTGCGACTGACTTTTAAATGTTTAGCAATTTTATCCTCAATTTGATTTCTTTCTTTTGCAGAATATTTTCCTTTTTGCTTAAATTCGTCTTTCATTGCGTGGAATTTGGCAACAATTTTACGTTTATCAGACTCTGTGAGAAGAGGAGCATTCTGATCAGTTGAATTGGATTCAATTTGTCCAAGCTGATCAGTTGAATTGGGTTCAATTTGTCCAATTTGGGTGTTCTGCCGGTCGATTTGGTGATGGACATTTTGTCCAAAGTTTGTTGGCGCCGGCGTTTTCAAATCTTCGGCTTCACCTTTTTCCCACCAGCCTTCTCCGAATATTTCTTCAAATGTTTTGAGTGGCGTTTCCTCCAATTTTACTTTTACGGCTTCGGCTTTGTCTAGTGAATTTGTTGCAACGAATGCCACCAAAATTGAAATCCAAAACTTTTCCATTTTATTCGGGCAAAACAGCCTCTGAATTTAGGGGCATTTATTGAAATTCCAGTTAATTTTATAATTTAAACGCAAATTTGATATGGAAAAATTTGTGTTAATTTCTCTCAAAATCTTAATTTTTAAAAAATAAAGAAAATATTCACAAATGTTTACAATATTAATAAATATTATTTAGCTTTAATAACAAAATTATTGAAAGTAATAAATGACAGCTCACAATTGAATGGGCATTCACATACCTAAATCATATTCTTTAATAATATAGCCTAAATCTTTTTTAACCGGGACCAAATCAATATTCCAGACATAAATTTTTTCATCATCATTTTACAAAAATGACGATCGATTATAAATAGCCAAATAAAAAATAATTTTTTTGTAACATTTTTCTCTAAATTTTCTTAAATTTTAAAAAGTATTTTTAGGTTCAAAAAAACTCTATATACGGAGAATAAAATAAATTTCTAGGAGAAAATTTTGGTAATTGAAAAAAGCGCTTTTTAAGGGGGCATTTTTATTTATTAGCATTTTTTTCTTAAAAAATTATTCGAAAAAAAGCCAAAATAGGCACAAAAAGTTCAAAATAAAGCAAAATAGGCACTAAAGGTTCAAAAGTGCCATTTTAACGCAAAAAGGCTTTTTAAGCTTAGAATTTGCCACAAAATGGTTATATGAAAGCAATTTATTTGAATATAAACTAGACGCCTGTGGGGGGTCGAACTTATGTGGGGTAATTGATATTGAACTGTCCCTAGTGGGTTTCAAATTTTTATTCATTTTAATTTATTTATAGTAATAATGGGCAGGCTAAGCCTTTACGGGGGCTGGGCAAGTCTTTCTTGCAGGGTCTTTGAAATTATTAAAATAAAATTGCATTTTTTAATTACATTTTACTCTTTCAATTTATTTATTTTTGTTTAAATTAAATCAATTTCCTCTCCACTTAACTTTTCACTACAACAATTGTTCTATGGGGTGCAATACTGGGGGGGGGGGGGGGGGGGGGTACACCAGCAGTAAGGTACTCTCTCTCTCTCTCTCTCTCTCCTTAATCTGGTATCTCTACCAGAATCTCTCCTCCCTTTTGCACACTATTTCTCTTCCTCCTTGATCTGCCCATATCTCGATCAGTTTGGATCAAAACTAAATAATCTTTTTTTTTAGTTCATTAGTTCAGCTTTTTAAGCTGAATTTTATCATAAATAAATTTTTTTTAAATATAATTTCAAAATTTAATTTTTGAAATTTTTGCTCAAAATTGATCATACCGTAACTTGATCAGTTTTGATCAGAAACGAACAAACTTTGTTTTGTTCGACTCACTCTTCGAGCTCAGTCTAAATATCTTTTCCATTACCCCCTAAGTAGGGTTGCACGGGACCGGGACGGGATTTCCCGTTTTTTTCAGGTCCCGGTTCCGGTCGGGACGGGACTTTTTAAAAATGAAAAGTCCCGGTCCCTGTTTTTTGGTCCCGCCGGGACCGGGACCAACCGGGACTAAATTTACACCCCTAATGATGGCATCATCGAGCGACAATTTCAACCATTTTTACTTATGTCTCCCAAGGAAGTGGATGGCCTAGTGGTTGATCTTTTTGGTGAGTCTTATGTTATGTGTTGGGTTCGAACCCGCTTGAGTGCAAACACTTATTTATTGGTTTTCCTCTCTACTCAAATAGGCATCAGGGATGGGCGGAATTCCGTTTTTCCGTTGTTTTTGGGCCTTTTTTCCGTTTTCCGTTAAAATGCCACTTTTAACGGAAAAAACTGAAAAAATATACACCCCTAAGAATGGGATTTTTGGAGAATTGAAATGCGGTTCGGTTGAGGTGTAATGGTGAGTGGTTGGTGTGGGGAGATAAGTGTGGGTGGGGGTTCAAATCCCCGTCTGAGTCAGTGATTATTTCTTATTTTACTGTAAAGTTACGGTGGTTAAACAATTTAAAAAATTCTTTTTACCTTTTTCCAATTTAGAAACAAACATTTTAGATGACAATTCACAAGCTTTTCATTCATTTTTTGTTGGACGAAATCAAAAAACATTTGGGGGATTTTGTTTTGCTCATTTTTGGAGCGATTTTCTTAACAAATCTTGTTAAGTTTTTTAAAAAAATTCTTCCGGCGGCGCCTATCGGCGCCGCCGGACCCTTACCACTCCTAATAAGCTTCAAAAATTGCCGAATTTTTTAAAATTTTGGTGTTGGCCAAGCTCCTCCTTGAGAACTTTCATTGACAATGGGCTGAGAACACCTGTTTTTTTTTGAAGTTAAAAATCAACCGTTTAAAAAACCTTTAATAATTGCCCTGGTTTTATCCCGTGCCGAGCCATATCGTTTTGCGATGTGCGAATCTGGAAAAATCCCATTGAACAGGGAGGACGCACAATCAGCCGAGGCGAATGAATGATGGTGATTAGCGACGTGATACGCCCACGTTCCTAAGATAAAATAAAGTAGAAAACAAAAAGAATTGATCCAAACGACCTTCGGCTGCTGCAATTTGCATGTCAAGTGTGGATGATGTTGACTTGTCCCTCACAAAATTCTCGATGGTTGCATTCCTCCGTTTTTCCTCTTCAATTTGCTTATGAAATTTGTTCTCAACATGTGATTTGATGGCAGAGACTCCCATTGATTCAACATTTACATCCTTTTGACAAAAAGCACAATAGAAATGGCCGATTCCCCTTCTGCTACGCTTGACAAAATTGTATTGTTTTTGAATGAATTTTTACGCTTTGCTGAAGACATGCTGGAAATAGAAACTTAATTAAATAAAATGACCATTTTTTGATAAAAAATGACTATTTCTATTGAAAATTTTGAATATACACAATGCCAAACACGAATATTTCCATTAAAAACCCTTAAATTTTCAACACTCACGCCAAATTCTCATTTTTCAAGTACATTCTTGAAAATAAGCACATTTTTAATTTTTAAGTACGAGGGTCCATTTTCAAGCACTGTACTTGCTATTCAAGTACGAATCGCAGCCCTGTAGTGTAGTATTGTTAAATGAGAGGGCATTTATTTGATTTGATTGCAAAATTGCAACAAAGTTTTGACCGGGTCAAATGTTAGGCTTTGTTGAGTTTCTTCCTCCACCAAATTAAATTCATATTATTCTCAACCCTCACAATTCAAATCAAACACAAAATAATTTACATTTTTTTTTTCTTCACAACAATTTTGTCAATTTTAAATCAATACGGCCCGGAAGATGGAGAAATGCATTGTTGCCATATTATGAGGCTGAAGCTCTGAAGTGGAGAAATATGCAAATATTTTCAAGCTTTTTTAGATTTTGCGGACCAAAAATGCAACATGACACGCTATGGCTACTCCAAACTCGCGTAGAGCGGGACCGGGGGCGATTTTACATTGCTTCAAAATTAGTGGAAATTATAAATTTTGTAAAAAAGAATTACCTATCGTTGTGAAAATGTTTTGATCGTTGCAGCATTTGCCTAACCAAACATATTTTTGTTTCAAAAAATCAATTCATGGTTGGCCTTCTGCTCAAAATTCGTAATAATGTTTATGCCTTCCAATAATTTTTGTATTTTTAAAATTTAAAAATTAAAACATTAAAATTCCATTTTGAAACAACCAAATTTTTATTTGTTATTTTCGGTTTTAGCATCATAAAAAAATTAACAGGACCACAGGATTTTACAGGATTAATCTGAGAATCCTATTTTAAAAATATTTTTGATGACAAATCAGAAAACTTCAAATTTCCTTTTTTTTGCCCAGTAAAATGTGAATATTTAAACTTTGTTCAAAGCTAAATGTTTTTTTAAATTATTTAAGTATCATAAAATGCTGAAATCAGTGCAATTTTTTATTCAATTATTTTAGAAATTGAAGTTCAAAAAGTATAGTCATGGAAATTTGTACTTAAACCACAAAATTTAAGAAGTTTCGTTAATTTTGAAGCTAAAAAAATATTGCTAAAATCTTCAAAAAAAATTTCCCGGCGACACCTACTGGCCACCTTTCTCATCCCTAAAAAGCACTAAAACATATTACCAGAGAACTCTTTCGCCTTTCTAAAAGTAGTTGTGATTTATTTTGATTTTGATTTGTTGGTCCATCACAAATGACGAGAAATCCACAAATAAATCGCTTCATTCTTGAGGCTTTTGAGGTAAATGGATTTAAAAAACTAAAGACATTGCTGAAATTTTAAAATTTTTGTTTTGTTGCTGTAAAAGAATTTTTATTAAAATATAAATAAATTAATAAAAAAAAACTCACTGGTTTGGCCAAGCAGGAGAGAAGAAAAAACAATTTTTTTAAAAATTGTTTAACAAAAATAAACGTCCGGAAATCTTATTTATTTACAACGTGTTCCTTTTCGCCGAAACCCCCGCGGAGGGTCAAGGATGCAAAGTTTGAGCAAGATTTTTACGCGTAGGAATAGCACCCTGTATTTTGATGATAATGTTTTAGTGTAAAATTATTTTTTGAAAATTTGTAGAACTTAAAATCAAAATTTTAGTGAATTGCAAAAAAAAAAAATTCGATATTTCTAGGTCTTGGTTCTTGAGTCGGGAAATTTCTGGGGTTTTTTGGGTCTCGGTCTTAAGTCTCGGTGTCATTTCTCGGTCTCGAGTCTTGGTTCTCGGTAAATTTTAAGTCTCTAGCATCTCTAATAATTGTGCCCGATTTTTGCATCAGCGGTCTTTTTTAGGCCAATTTCAAGCTTCTGATGCAATAAGTCCGCCGGTGGTGCCGTTCAGGGCTATGTCGAAAATACGAAAAAGTCGAAATCGAACTCATTTTTTGCTTCAGTGGCCCTTCTAAGGTTTAACGCTTTTGTGCGGGGGGGAGGGAGGAGTCGGCGATGCCGATAGGCGTTTAAGAAATTTCACCTAAATTTTCGCAAACCAGCCTTTTTCTTCGTAATTTCGGGGGAAAAATGGTTTACATTAGCGTGGATGTTCGGCGGTCTTTTTTGTGCGCATTTTAATTTAAAAAATAGAGCCTGGATAATAGAGCTGTTCGAGACTTGAAATTTACCGAGAATCGAGAACCGAGACCGAGACCGAGAAATGATACCGAGAACCGAGACAGAGAAATAATCCCGAAACGCGAGACCGAGAACGAGACCCAAAAAAACCGAGAAATTTCTCGACTCGGGAACCGAGAATCGAGAAATTTCAAATTTTTTTTTCGAAATTCACTAAAAAAATTTGATTTTAAGCTCCACAAATTTTCAATAATAATTTTACACTCAGGGGTGCCACTGTCCTTGGTACTGATTTCGGCGTACTGATTCTGTTCTGATTTTCAGGATAATTCGTAATTTTGGACCAATTTTCTTTAGCCGCATTCATAATTGGTAGGGTGGCGATTTATATGAATAAAAAATCTCAAAATATGGCCATAAAATATGGATGAAAAATTGCAAAATATGGACCAAATATGGAAAATATGGATTATAAAATGGGCTCTAGAAGCTCCAACCAAAGTTAAAAATACTATTTATGGCATTTAGAAGCCGTTTAAAGTGCGCAAAAAAATATGGCTTTCCATATAAATCGCCACCCTAATAATTGGTTGCAAATCTGTTAACAAATTGAGTAGAAAATTCAAAATTTTGCCAGCAAATCTTACCAACCAATTTGCCACAAATTTTGAATTTCATTTTTATTTCTGGAAGCTTTTTGCCCGATATCCAGTCCATCGGAACCGCCGGAGAAAAGATTTTTTGCAACAAATTCACTCGACAAGGCCGAATCCGTAAAAGTAAAATTGGAGGAAACGCCAACCAAAACATTTGATGAAATATTCGGAGAAGGCTGGTGGGATAAAGGTGAAGCCGAAGATTTGAAAATGCCGGCGCCAACAAACTTTGGACAAAATGTCCATCACCAAATCGACCGGCAGAACACCCAAATTGGACAAATTGAACCCAATTCAACTGATCAGCTTGGACAAATTGAACCCAATTCAACTGATCAGAATCCTCCTCATCCTCCTCTCACAGAGTCTGATCACTCTGGACAAATTGAACCCAATTCAACTGATCAGTTTGGACAAATTGAACCCAATTCAACTGATCAGAATCCTCCTCTCACAGAGACTGATCACTTTGGACAAATCGAACCCAATTCAACTGATCAGCTTGGACAAATTCAACCCAAGCCGAGTTAAAGCGTGCCGGATTCAAAAACTCTCATCAAAATGAAATAAATGAAACTGTCGCAAAAGAGTTGGGGCTAAGCTATAGAACAATTTACAATTGGAAAAGTGAACTTGGCCAAACCGGTGAGTATTTGAATATCAAATTTTTATTTATTTACTTTAATTCAAAATTCTTTACAGAATCAAATAAACACTCCCACAGCGAACAAAAGGAATTGATGAAACGTTACTATGAAATTAGAGACAAAAATCCTAAAATTAGAAATGAGGACATTATTAAAAGCCTGAACATCAGCAGAGAAACTTTATATAAATGGAAAAAGCAATTTAAACGACAGCAATTTCTTCAAAATTCTGTCGATGGACATTTTGTGGAAGAAAATGCCGCGGCCAATGTTCAGCAAATTGGGAATACGAATTCGGGGAGTATTTGAATGGGCTCTTCCCCCCCCCCCATCCCCTGTGAATCGCGTGACATATTTTAATAGCACTAGTTGCCCCCAAAGTGATTTCGCAAAAGCATAAAATCTTTGAATTCACAAAAATTAATTTATCATTAAGTTTGAGATTTCTTAGAATTTTCGCGTTTGCCAAGCAACCGAATAATACATACATAAACAAGCAAATAATGATTCCTAATCGATGAGACCATCCCCGGGGGCTGATTGTGTCAATCAATCAATCGCTTCACCTCTAATGTTTGAAGAAGCACCGGCACTGTCATCGACTTGAAATGGGTTTCGACCAACAAGTCAAATCGATCGCTGATCAGGGCAACTTTCAGCCAAAGTACAAAAGGGCAACAGAATTTGAAGACTTCGAACAAACGGTTGACGCAAACAAAAAGAAAGAAAATTATAAATTGCCAATTACTCATTTTGTTAGAAGGAAGGCCTATCTTTCTGAAAATATATGCTTTTGAATAAATAAACTCACGTTTCTTTCAAGCGTTTCTCCACTTTGCTCGGATTGTTCGATCTCCGTCTTTATATCATACATCAATAACTTTAGGGTTGGCAGAAATTTGGAAAATAAACGCCATATTATTGATTTTCTGAGTGACGCCAAAAGATTTTTCAAGTATTGTGCTAAAACAATTCACCATTTCATAATTATTTCATTTACAAAAGTTCTCATATAAATCCCAACAAAATTATCCAAAGATGAATGAATTTTGGATTTTAATTTTTGTGTCATTTTTGCAAGAAATTCACTGGACAAAGCCGAAGCCGTAAAAGTAAAATTGGAGGAAACGCCACTCAAAACATTTGATGAAATATTCGGAGAAGGCTGGTGGGACAAAGGTGAAGCCGAAGATTTGAAAATGCCGGCGCTAACAAACTTTGCACAAAATGTCCATCACCAAATCGACTGGCAGAACACCCAACTTGGACAAATTGAACCCAAATCAACTGATCAGCTCTTTGGTCACATAAACATTTATTTTGGCATAAATGCGAGTTGTTGTGTAGAATCTACTATCAATATTTCTCACCACCAACTATTTTCTTAACAATTCGGATTTGAAAAGAAAGAAAGAAATTTTTGCAAAAGTAAACACTATTTTTTATTAACTCCCTATTTTTGCTTCAGCGGGATGATAATTGATACACAATTAAGTATTTTATGTACTTAGTTGTTTATATTTTGATAAAAATTTAAAAATTCTCGATTATTCACACGAAGTTTACGAAATGCAAAAAGGCCCATTAAAAAGCGATTTAGCAAATAATCAACAAATCTTTCAACCAAAAAAAAGTGAAAGAATCAGAACGAAATTGCAATTCTATTGGAGATCGGACCAATCGAGCTTCTTGGCCGATATCCCAAAATCTCGATCGATCCTCAAGTCCTTCTTTCTCTGATCATAAATTATCTCTCTATCAAAAAACAAAGCAGCAAATCAAATTGATCGATCTGTGGAGAGAGTGAATGATGGAACAATTTAAGAAAAAAAGGGATCATCGGCAAATGGTGTCCACGAAAAGAAAAACAACGATCAAATTTATGATTTCATTGAAATGAATGCGTAATTGTGCGCGAAATCCGATCAGTCCTGTGACCGTTGGTGGCGGTACCGATCGGCGAAATCCTCTCACCGCTCCGATTGAGTGCCCATACCCCCGGAGCAAATCTTCTTCTCCCCCGACATGCCCGATCAAAATTCAACATCGCCTATCTATTATATTGTTTTGCGATCGGGATCTCTCCCGGATGATCCTCCGAACGCCTTCGACGACATCAGCGCGTTCAGCTGCTCATATGATCACTTCGATCGGGCGGATGACCGATCGGCGGTGTCGTCCGTCGTTGCCTCGGGCGGCACCCACCGTACACACAGTTCGCCGCCCTTCAAACCGCCACCCATTGCCGCTTTTGTCGAGCGCTTATAAAAGGACGGTGCCCATCTCCATTCACATCCATTTATCTCAATTCGCTTTCCCACGTTTTACGAAAATTTAAGCCACTGAGTTTCGATTTCCAAGATTTGTTTAAAGCCCACTATTAAAGCGTGTGATCTAATCCAGAAGGTTTTGTGATCAAATTGATCAGACCCTCCTGGCCTTGGATCTGATCACAAATTTCAGGTTCAGATGAAGATTTGAGTCTATCCACCCCTCTAAAACAGTTGTGCTGGTCGGAAATCAAGATCCAGCGTCCCCAAATATGGAAATCCCGGGATTTTTGGTTCCCGAAAACCGGTCTCACGCTGATTTTCCAGCAACAAAAAAACATTGCAAAATGTCCCGTCTCATTCTGCTGATCGCCTTGATCGTGTTGTTCTGCGCTTGCGCGCTCGTTGACCACGCCTCGGCCCAGTGGGGCTGGGGCGGTGGCCCGTGGGGCGGTCGTTGGGGCGGCTGGAGCGGTCGTTGGGGCGGTGGTCCGTGGGGCGGTTGGCGTGGCGGTGGCTGGGGCCGAGGTGCCGCGCTTTTTAAAAAATTCAAAAAATTGAGCATTTATTGAAAGCATTCATCCAAATTTTTTTTGTTTAGGCTGGGGATTTGCAGGACAATGAACACGCCGCGTCCGGCACAAACGGACGGATGGAATGCGGCGGAATCGAATGGAATTGGTTTTGGGCGGTTAACGATCAGTTCGCTGACCATCGATCACCCCACAAAATTTGTTCCCCTAAAATGCGGCACGCAATTTTCTGTAATTTATACCACACACTGTGCACAACTTGTGAGCAAACATACAATTTTCGAATTGCAAAAAGGACCTTTTTCTGCGCTCGGCCCCTCCGGGGGCGCGTGGACATTATTAGTGTCCAGAATCAAGAATGGCACTGTAACTTTTTTCAAGGCTGGCCAAGCTTTGCTGGTACTGCTTGAGATTCAAAATGCCGAAAAGTAAAAATTTTAAGCTTCTTCAAAATTCATTCGATTTCCTAATATTTGACCCCGGGTCAAAATTTGTTTCTCTTTTTATTCAAATAAATTATAACCATTTTTAGGCTAATTCTATGCTAAAAAATAGCCTTTTTGCGTTAAAATGGCACTTTTGGACCTTTAGTGCCTATTTAGCTTTATTTTCTTTTTTGTGCCTATTTCGGCATTTTTCTAATAATTTTTTAAGAAAAAATGCTAATAGGTAAATCAAAAATACTCCCAAAAAATTGCTTTTTCATTTTCCAAAAAATTGTCTCCTAAAAATTGTTGTATTCTCCTGAAATAGATTTGTGTAGAAAAAAAAAATTTAAAATTTAAGAAATTTTTGTGAGAAACAAAATAATTATTTTTTATTTTGGCTGTTCATAATCGATCGTCATATTTGTAAAATGATGATGAAAAATATTTATGAGATGACATGAATATTTATTGATTTGGCCCCGGTTAAAAAGGTTTTGGAAAAATATTATTAAAGAATATGATTTATGTAAATGCCCATTCAATTGTGGGCTGTCATTTATTACTTTCAATAATTTGTTATTAAAGCTAAATAATATTTATTAATATTGTAAACATTTGCGAATATTTATTTATTTTTTAAAAATTAAGAAATTTTTGACAGAAATTCTTTAACACAAAAATAATTTGCAAATTTTTCCATGAATTTCCGTTTAAATTACATATAAAATTAATTGGAATTTCATATAAATGCCCATAAATTCAGAGATATTTTGCCAAATAAAATGGAAGCGTTTTGGATTTTAATTTTAGCGGTATTCTTTACAACAAATTCACTCGAAAAAGGCGAATCCATAAAATTGGAACTCAAAACTTTTGATGAAATATTCGAAGAAGGCTGGTGGGACAAAGGTGAAGCCGAAGATTTGAAAACGCCGGCGCCAACAAATTTTGGACAAAATGTCCATCACCAAATCGACCGACAGAACACCCAAATTGGACAAATTGAACCCAATTCAACTGATCAGAATCCTCCTCTCACAGAGTCTGATCACTCTGGACAAATTGAACCCAATTCAACTGATCAGAATCCCCTTCTCACAGAGTCTGATCACTATGAAAATGCCAATTTAATCGAAAATAATGCGAAAGACGAGCGAAAATGTAAAATTATAGACAAATTCCACGCAATAAAAGAAGAATTTAAGCAAAAAGGAAAATATTCAAAAAAAGAATGGGCTAAAATTGAGGAGAAAATTGCTAAACATTTAAATGTTAATCGCACGTTAATATTTGAATGGAAAAAAGAATTGGGCCTAAGTAAAAAAAAAACAAAAAATGAGCGAAAAAATTTAATAGAAAAATTTGATCAAATGAAAGCCGAGTTAACACGGGCCGGATTCAAAAACTCTTATAAGCAAGAAATTGATAAAACTGTCACAAAAGAGTTGGGCCTCAATTTTACAACAATTTATGCTTGGAAACGTGAACTTGGCCAAACCAGTGAGATTTATTCTTAAATAATGACCGGTTGAAAAGTCCTGTTAATGCCGATCCCGGTTTTTGAAACTCGAAATCCCGATCCCGGCTTTCATGCTCCCAAAAATCCCGGTCCCGGCCTATTCTAGTTGCAATTAGTCTTGGATAAATAGGAGCTTATAAATGATATTAACGTGGTCCAGTGGGAAAAGTTGTCTGGGCCGCAAATGTCTGAGCCGCAAATGTCTTAATTTGGCTGTGGCCGCAAATGTCTGAGAAAGTCAATTATAAATATTGGTAAGCCAAAAATTCCAAAATAAACGAGTTTTGTTAAAAAATACTCTAAAAAATTTTTGGTGCCGAAAAAGTACCGACAATTTTTTTCGGTATTTTTTGGTACTTTACCGAAAAGTACCGACCGAACCTTCTGGCCGTTCACTATTTAAAACACCCAAAAATACCTTTTTTGAATTTTTTGCTCTTTTAGTGACAAATTACTCGGACAATGAAAAGTTTGAAATTGTGAAAAAGTTAATGCGAATGAAAAGTGGGCATTCCGGTGAGGACAAAAAATCTTGCAAAAAAATTGCTGAAAGATTTGGTGTAAATGTTGGCACAATAAAACAATGGAAAAAAGAATTTGGCTTAAGTCGAAGAAAGCTAAAAATTGAGCGAAAAAATTTGGTGGAGAAATTTGATCAAATGAAAGCCGAGTTAAAGCGGGACGGATTCAAAAACTCTTATGATCACGAAATTGATAAAATTGTCGCAAAAGAGTTAGGCATAACTGATAGAACAATTTCCAATTGGAAACGTGAACTTGGCCAAACCGGTGAGTATTTTAGCCCATATTTATTATTTAATTTTATTAATAAAAATACTTTTATAGAACCACAACATAAACACTCCTATAACGAACAATTGCAATTGATTAAACGTTATTATGAAATTAAGGACCAAAATCCAAAAATTAGAGACGAGGACATTGCCAAAATGTTGAAAATTGGAAGAACCACTTTGATTAGATGGAAGAGACAATTTAAAAGAAATCAATTGCATCAAAATTCTGTCGATGGACATTCTGTGGAAGAGAATTTTGGATCAAATATTCGAGAAATTGAGAATATAAATTCGGGGAATATTTGAATGAAGGGTCAATGATTTGGCATATATGATTTTTTAAATATTTTTGTCACATTTTTAACACAATCTGTGCGAGGACGGTGCCCATCTCCATTTAGACATGAATGCACCCCATCTAAAAATTGTTTTTGTTTAATTTCTGAAAATTTTATTTATTGAAGAAATAGTGTGGTAAAAAGAGAGAGTCAGGCGGCGAGAGTAATTGGACATGAACGCACCCCATCTAAAAATTGTTTTAGTTTAATTTCTAAAAATTTTATTTTTTGAAGAAATAGTTTGGTAAAAAGAGAGAGTCAGGCGGCGAGAGTAATTGGACATGAACGCACCCCATCTAAAAATTGTTTTAGTTTAATTTCTAAAAATTTTATTTTTTGAAGAAATAGTTTGGTAAAAAGAGAGAGTCAGGCGGCGAGAGTAATTGGACATGAACGCACCCCATCTAAAAATTGTTTTAGTTTAATTTCTGAAAATTTTATTTTTTGAAGAAATAGTGTGCTAAAAAGAGAGAGTCAGGCGGCGAGAGTAATTGGACATGAACGCTCCCCATCTAAAAATTGTTTTAGTTTAATTTCTAAAATTTTATTTTTTGAAGAAATAGTGTGCTAAAAAGAGAGAGTCAGGCGGCGAGAGTAATTGGACATGAACGCACCCCATCTAAAAATTGTTTTAGTTTAATTTCTGAAAATTTTATTTTTTGAAGAAATAGTGTGCTAAAAAGAGAGAGTCAGGCGGCTAGTAATTGGACATGAACGCACCCCATCTAAAAATTGTTTTAGTTTAATTTCTAAAAATTTTATTTTTTGAAGAAATAGTTTGGTAAAAAGAGAGATTCAGGCGGCGAGAGTAATTGGACATGAACGCACCCCATCTAAAAATTGTTTTAGTTTAATTTCTGAAAATTTTGTTTTTTGGAGAAATAGTGTGCTAAAAAGAGAGAGTCAGGCGGCGAGAGTAATTGTACATGAACGCACCCCATCTAAAAATTGTTTTAGTTTAATTTCTAAAATTTTATTTTTTGAAGAAATATTGTGCTAAAAAGAGAGAGTCAGGCGGCGAGAGTAATTGGACATGAACGCACTCCATCTAAAAATTGTTTTAGTTTAATTTCTGAAAATTTTATTTTTTGAAGAAATAGTGTGCTAAAAAGAGAGAGTCAGGCGGCGAGAGTAATTGGACATGAACGCACCCCATCTAAAAATTGTTTTAGTTTAATTTCTGAAAATTTTATTTTTTGAAGAAATAGTGTGCTAAAAAGAGAGAGTCAGGCGGCGAGAGTAATTGGACATGAACGCGTCCCATCTAAAAATTGTTTTAATTTAATTTCTGAAAATTTTATTTGTTGAAGAAAAAGTGTGCTAAAAAGAGAGAGTCATACGGCGAGAGTAATTGGGACATGAGCGCACCCCATCTAAAAATTGTTTTAGTTTAATTTCTGAACATTTATTTTTTGAAGAAATAGTGTGCCAAAAAGAGAGAGTCAGGCGGCGAGAGTAATTTGGACATGAACGCACCCCATCTAAAAATTGTTTTAGTTTAATTTCTGAAAATTTTATTTTTTGAAGAAATAGTGTGCCAAAAAGAGAGAGTCAGGCGGCGAGAGTAATTTGGACATGAACGCACCCCATCTAAAAATTGTTTTATTTGATTTCTGAAAATTTTATTTTTTGAAGAAATAGTGTGCCAAAAAGAGAGAGTCAGGCGGCGAGAGTAATTTGGACATGAACGCACCCCATCTAAAAATTGTTTTAGTTTAATTTCTGAAAATTTTATTTTTTGAAGAAATAGTGTGCTAAAAAGAGAGAGTCAGGCGGCGAGAGTAATTTGGAATGAACGCACCCCATCTAAAAATTGTATTAGTTTAATTTCTGAAAATTTTTTTTGAAAAATAGTGTGCTAAAAAGAGAGAGTCAGGCGGCGAGAGTAATTTGGACATGAAAGCACCCCATCTAAAAATTGTTTTAGTTTAATTTCTGAACATTTTATTTTTTGAATAAATAGTGTGCTAAAAAGAGAGAGTCAGGCGGCGAGAGTAATTTGGAATGAACGCACCCCATCTAAAAATTGTTTTAGTTTAATTTCTGAAAAATTTATTTTTGAATAACTAGTGTGCTAAAAAGTGAGAGTCAGGCGGCGAGAGTAATTTGGACATGAACGCACCCCATATAAAAATGGTTTTAGTTTAATTTCTGAACATTTTATTTTTTGAAGAAAAAGTGTGCTAAAAAGAGAGAGTCAGGCGGCGAGAGTAATTTGGACATGAACGCACCCCATCTAAAAATTGTTTTTAGTTAAATTTCTGAAATTTATTTTTTGAAGAAATAGTGTGCTAAAAAGAGAGAGTCAGGCGGCGAGAGTAATTGACATGAACGCACCCCATCTAAAAATTGTTTTAGTTTAATTTCTGAAAATTTTATTTTTGAGAAATAGTGTGCTAAAAAGAGAGAGTCAGGCGGCGAGAGTAATTGGACATGAACGCACCCATCTAAAAATGTTTTAGTTTAATTTCTGAAAATTTTATTTTTTGAAGAAATAGTGTGCTAAAAAGAGAGAGTCAGGCGGCGAGAGTAATTGGACATGAAACGCACCCCATCTAAAAATGTTTTAGTTTATTTTCTGAAATTTTATTTTTTTGAAGAAATAGTGTGCTAAAAAGAGAAGTCAGGCGGCGAGAGTAATTGGACATGAACGCACCCATCTAAAAATTGTTTTAGTTTATTTCTGAAAATTTATTTTTTGAAGAAATAGTGTGCTAAAAAGAGAGAGTCAGGCGGCGAAGTAATTGGACATGAACGCACCCCATCTAAAAATTGTTTTAGTTTAATTTCTGAAAATTTATTTTTTGAAGAAATAGTGTGCTAAAAAGAGAGAGTCAGGCGGCGAGAGTAATTGGACATGAACGCACCCCATCTAAAAATTGTTTAGTTAATTTCTGAAAATTTATTTTTTGAAGAATAGTGTGCTAAAAAGAGAGAGTCAGGCGGCGAGAGTAATTGGACATGAACGCACCCCACTAAAAATTGTTTTAGTTTAATTTCTAAAATTTTATTTTTTGAAGAAATAGTGTGCTAAAAGAGAGAGTCAGGCGGCGAGAGTAATTGGACATGAACGCACCCCATCTAAAAATTGTTAGTTAATTTCTGAAAATTTTATTTTTTGAAGAAATAGTGTGCTAAAAAGAGAGAGTCAGCGGCGAGAGTAATTGGACATGAACGCACCCCATCTAAAAATTGTTTTAGTTTAATTTCTGAAAATTTTATTTTTTGAAGAAATAGTGTGCTAAAAAGTGAGAGTCAGGCGGTGAGAGTAATTGGACAAGAACGCACCCCATCTAAAAATTGTTTTAGTTTAATTTCTAAAAATTTTATTTTTTGAAGAAATAGTTTGGTAAAAAGAGAGAGTCAGGCGGCGAGAGTAATTGGACATGAACGCACCCCATCTAAAAATAGTTTTAGTTTAATTTTTGAAAATATTATTTTTTGAAGAAATAGTGTGCTAAAAAGAGAGAGTCAGGCGGCGAGAGTAATTGGACATGAACGCTCCCCATCTAAAAATTGTTTTAGTTTAATTTCTAAAATTTTATTTTTTGAAGAAATAGTGTGCTAAAAAGAGAGAGTCAGGCGGCGAGAGTAATTGGACATGAACGCACTCCATCTAAAAATTGTTTTAGTTTAATTTCTGAAAATTTTTTTTTTTGAAGAAATAGTGTGCTAAAAAGTGAGAGTCAGGCGGTGAGAGTAATTGGACAAGAACGCACCCCATCTAAAAATTGTTTAATTTTTGAAAATATTATTTTTTGAAGAAATAGTGTGCTAAAAAGAGAGAGTCAGGCGGCGAGAGTAATTGGCCATGAACGCACCCCATCTAAAAATTGTTTTAGTTTAATTTCTGAAAATTTTTTTTTTGGAGAAATAGTGTGCTAAAAAGAGAGAGTCAGGCGGCGAGAGTAATTGTACATGAACGCACCCCATCTAAAAATTGTTTTAGTTTAATTTCTGAAAATTTTATTTTTTGAAGAAATAGTGTGCTAAAAAGAGAGAGTCAGGCGGCGAGAGTAATTGGACATGAACGCACCCCATCTAAAAATTGTTTTAGTTTAATTTCTGAAAATTTTATTTTTTGAAGAAATAGTGTGCTAAAAAGAGAGTCAGGCGGCGAGAGTAATTGGACATGAACGCACCCCATCTAAAAATTGTTTTAGTTTAATTTCTAAAATTTTATTTTTTGAAGAAATAGTGTGCTAAAAAGAGAGAGTCAGGCGGCGAGAGTAATTGGACATGAACGCTCCCCATCTAAAAATTGTTTTAGTTTAATTTCTAAAATTTTATTTTTTGAAGAAATAGTGTGCTAAAAAGAGAGAGTCAGGCGGCGAGAGTAATTGGACATGAACGCACTCCATCTAAAAATTGTTTAATTTCTGAAAATTTTATTTTTTGAAGAAATAGTTTGCCAAAAAGAGAGAGTCAGGCGGCGAGAGTAATTTGGACATGAACGCACCCCATCTAAAAATTGTTTTAGTTTAATTTCTGAAAATTTTATTTTTTGAAGAAATAGTGTGCCAAAAAGAGAGAGTCAGGCGGCGAGAGTAATTTGGACATGAACGCACCCCATCTAAAATTGTTTTAGTTTAATTTCTGAAAATTTTATTTTTTGAAGGAAATAGTGTGCTAAAAAGAGAGAGTCGGCGGCGAGAGTAATTGGACATGAACGACTCCATCTAAAAATTGGTTTTAGTTTAATTTTGAAAATTTATTTTTTGAAGAAATAGTGTGCTAAAAAGAGAGAGTCAGGCGGCGAGAGTATTGGACATGAACGCACCCATCTAAAAATTGTTTTATTTAATTTTGAAAATTTTATTTTTTGAAGAAATAGTGTGCCAAAAAGAGAGAGTCAGGCGGCGAGAGTAATTTGGACATGAACGCACCCCATCTAAAAATTGTTTTATTTGATTTCTGAAAATTTTATTTTTTGAAGAAATAGTGTGCCAAAAAGAGAGAGTCAGGCGGCGAGAGTAATTTGGACATGAACGCACCCCATCTAAAAATTGTTTTATTTGATTTCTGAAAATTTTATTTTTTGAAGAAATAGTTTGCCAAAAAGAGAGAATCAGGGGGCGAGAGTAATTTGGACATGAATGCACCCCATATAAAAATTGTTTTAGTTTAATTTCTGAAAATTTTATTTTTTGAAGAAATAGTGTGCCAAAAAGAGAGAGTCAGGCGGCGAGAGTAATTTGGACATGAACGCACCCCATCTAAAAATTGTTTTATTTGATTTCTGAAAATTTTATTTTTTGAAGAAATAGTGTGCCAAAAAGAGAGAGTCAGGCGGCGAGAGTAATTTGGACATGAACGCACCCCATCTAAAAATTGTTTTAGTTTAATTTCTTGAAAATTTTATTTTTGAAGAAATAGTGTGCTAAAAAGAGAGAGTCAGGCGGCGAGAGTAATTTGGACATGAACGACTCCATCTAAAATTGTTTAATTTCTGAAAATTTTATTTTTTGAAGAAATAGTGTGCTAAAAAGAGAGAGTCAGGCGGCGAGAGTAATTGGACATGAACGCACCCCATCTAAAAATTGTTTTAGTTTAATTTCTGAAAATTTTATTTTTTGAAGAAATAGTGTGCTAAAAAGAGAGAGTCAGGCGGCGAGAGTAATTGGACATGAACGCACCCCATCTAAAAATTGTTTTAGTTTAATTTCTGAAAATTTTATTTTTTGAAGAAATAGTGTGCTAAAAAGAGAGAGTCAGGCGGCGAGAGTAATTGGACATGAACGCACTCCATCTAAAAATTGTTTTAGTTTAATTTCTGAAAATTTATTTTTTGAAGAAATAGTGTGCTAAAAAGAGAGAGTCAGGCGGCGAGAGTAATTTGGAATGAACGCACCCCATCTAAAAATTGTTTTAGTTTAATTTCTGAAAATTTTATTTTTTGAAGAAATAGTGTGCTAAAAAGAGAGAGTCAGGCGGCGAGAGTAATTTGGAATGAACGCACCCCATCTAAAAATTGTTTTAGTTTAATTTCTAAAAATTTTATTTTTTGAAGAAATAGTGTGCTAAAAAGAGAGAGTCAGGCGGCGAGAGTAATTTGGACATGAAAGCACCCCATCTAAAAATTGTTTTAGTTTAATTTCTGAAAATTTTTTTTTTGAAAAATAGTGTGCTAAAAAGAGAGAGTCAGGCGGCGAGAGTAATTTGGAATGAACGCACCCCATCTAAAAATTGTTTTAGTTTAATTTCTGAAAATTTATTTTTTGAAGAAATAGTGTGCCAAAAAGAGAGAGTCAGGCGGCGAGAGTAATTTGGACATGAACGCACCCCATCTAAAAATTGTTTTAGTTTAATTTCTGAAAATTTTATTTTTTGAAGAAATAGTGTGCCAAAAAGAGAGAGTCAGGCGGCGAGAGTAATTTGGACATGAACGCACCCCATCTAAAAATTGTTTTAGTTTAATTTCTGAAAATTTTATTTTTTGAAGAAATAGTGTGCCAAAAAGAGAGAGTCAGGCGGCGAGAGTAATTTGGACATGAACGCACCCCATCTAAAAATTGTTTTATTTGATTTCTGAAAATTTTATTTTTTGAAGAAATAGTGTGCCAAAAAGAGAGAGTCAGGCGGCGAGAGTAATTTGGACATGAACGCACCCCATCTAAAAATTGTTTTAGTTTAATTTCTGAAAATTTTATTTTTTGAAGAAATAAGTGTGCTAAAAAGTAAGAGTCAGGCGGCGAGAGTAATTGGACATGAACGCACCCCATCTAAAAATTGTTTTAGTTAATTTCTGAAAATTTTATTTTTTGAAAAAATGTTTGCCAAAAAGAGAGAGTCAGGCGGCGAGAGTAATTGGACATGAACGCACCCCATCTAAAAATAGTTTTAGTTTAATTTTTGAAAATATTATTTTTTGAAGAAATAGTGTGCTAAAAAGAGAGAGTCAGGCGGCGAGAGTAATTGGACATGAACGCTCCCCATCTAAAAATTGTT
Organism: Globodera rostochiensis; assembly: GCA_018350325.1. Taxonomy (NCBI): domain Eukaryota; kingdom Metazoa; phylum Nematoda; class Chromadorea; order Rhabditida; family Heteroderidae; genus Globodera; species Globodera rostochiensis. The sequence continues at coordinate 3,723,536 of JAEVLN010000005.1, forward strand.
TTAGTTTAATTTCTAAAATTTTATTTTTTGAAGAAATAGTGTGCTAAAAAGAGAGAGTCAGGCGGCGAGAGTAATTGGACATGAACGCACTCCATCTAAAAATTGTTTTAGTTTAATTTCTGAAAATTTTATTTTTTGAAGAAATAGTGTGCTAAAAAGTGAGAGTCAGGCGGTGAGAGTAATTGGACAAGAACGCCACCCCATCTAAAATTGTTTAATTTTGAAAATATTATTTTTTGAAGAAATAGTGTGCTAAAAAGAGAGAGTCAGCGGCGAGAGTAATTGGCCATGAACGCACCCCATCTAAAAATTGTTTTAGTTTAATTTCGAAAATTTTATTTTTGGAGAAATAGTGTGCTAAAAGTAGAGAGTCAGGCGGCGAGAGTATTGGACATGAACGCACCCCATCTAAAAATTGTTTAGTTTAATTTCTGAAAATATTATTTTTGAAGAAATATGTGCTAAAAAGAGAGAGTCAGGCGGCGAGAGTAATTGGACATGAACGCACCCCATCTAAAAATTGTTTTAGTTTAATTTCTGAAAATTTTATTTTTTGAAGAAATAGTGTGCTAAAAAGAGAGAGTCAGGCGGCGAGAGTAATTGGACATGAACGCACTCCATTCTAAAATTGTTTTAGTTTAATTTCTGAAAATTTATTTTTTGAAGAAATAGTGTGCTAAAAGAAGAGAGTCAGGCGGCGAGAGTAATTTGGACATGAAAGCACCCCATCTAAAAATTGTTTTAGTTTAATTTCTGAAAATTTTATTTTTTGAAGAAATAGTGTGCTAAAAAGAGAGAGTCAGGCGGCGAGAGTAATTTGGAATGAACGCACCCCATCTAAAAATTGTTTTAGTTTAATTTCTGAAAATTTTATTTTTTGAAGAAATAGTGTGCTAAAAAGAGAGAGTCAGGCGGCGAGAGTAATTTGGAATGAACGCACCCCATCTAAAAATTGTTTTAGTTTAATTTCTGAAAATTTTATTTTTTGAAGAAATAGTGTGCTAAAAAGAGAGAGTCAGGCGGCGAGAGTAATTTGGACATGAAAGCACCCCATCTAAAAATTGTTTTAGTTTAATTTCTGAACATTTTATTTTTTGAATAAATAGTGTGCTAAAAAGAGAGAGTCAGGCGGCGAGAGTAATTTGGACATGAAAGCACCCCATCTAAAAATTGTTTTAGTTTAATTTCTGAAAATTTTATTTTTTGAATAAATAGTGTGCTAAAAAGAGAGAGTCAGGCGGCGAGAGTAATTTGGAATGAACGCACCCCATCTAAAAATTGTTTTAGTTTAATTTCTGAAAATTTTATTTTTTGAAAAAATAGTGTGCTAAAAAGAGAGAGTCAGGCGGCGAGAGTAATTTGGAATGAACGCACCCCATCTAAAAATTGTTTTAGTTTAATTTCTAAAAATTTTATTTTTTGAAGAAATAGTGTGCTAAAAAGAGAGAGTCAGGCGGCGAGAGTAATTTGGACATGAACGCACCCCATCTAAAAATTGTTTTAGTTTAATTTCTGAAAATTTTATTTTTGAAGAAATAGTGTGCTAAAAAGAGAGAGTCAGGCGGCGAGAGTAATTGGACATGAACCTCCCCATCTAAAAATTGTTTTAGTTTAATTTCTGAAAATTTTATTTTTTGAAGAAATATGTGCTAAAAAGAGAGAGTCAGGCGGCGAGAGTAATTGGACATGAACGCACCCCATCTAAAATTGTTTTAGTTTAATTTCTGAAAATTTTATTTTTTGAAGAAATAGTGTGCTAAAAATGAGAGTCAGGCGGCGAGAGTAATTGGACATGAACGCACCCCATCTAAAAATTGTTTAGTAATTTCTGAAAATTTATTTTTTGAAGAAATAGTGTGCTAAAAAGAGAGAGTCAGGCGGGAGAGTAATTGGACATGAACGCACCCCATCTAAAAATTGTTTTATTTAATTTCTGAAAATTTTATTTTTTGAAAGAAATAGTGTGCTAAAAAGAGAGAGTCAGGCGGCGAGAGTAATTGACATGAACGCACCCCATCTAAAAATTGTTTTAGTTTAATTTCTGAAAATTTATTTTTTAAGAAATAGTGTGCTAAAAAGAGAGAGTCAGGCGGCGAGAGTAATTGGACATGAACGCACCCCATCTAAAAATTGTTTTAGTTTAATTTCTGAAAATTTTATTTTTTGAAGAAATAGTGTGCTAAAAAGAGAGAGTCAGGCGGCGAGAGTAATTGGACATGAACGCACCCCATCTAAAAATTGTTTTAGTTTAATTTCTGAAAATTTTATTTTTTGAAGAAATAGTGTGCTAAAAAGAGAGAGTCAGGCGGCGAGAGTAATTGGACATGAACGCACCCCATCTAAAAATTGTTTTAGTTTAATTTCTGAAAATTTAATTTTTTGAAGAAATAGTGTGCTAAAAAGAGAGAGTCAGGCGGCGAGAGTAATTGGACATGAACGCACCCCATCTAAAAATTGTTTTAGTTTAATTTCTAAAATTTTATTTTTTGAAGAAATAGTGTGCTAAAAAGAGAGAGTCAGGCGGCGAGAGTAATTGGACATGAACGCACTCCATCTAAAAATTGTTTTAGTTTAATTTCTGAAAATTTAATTTTTTGAAGAAATAGTGTGCTAAAAAGAGAGAGTCAGGCGGCGAGAGTAATTGGACATGAACGCACCCCATCTAAAAATAGTTTTAGTTTAATTTCTGAAAATTTTATTTTTTGAAGAAATATTGTGCTAAAAAAGAGAGTCAAGCGGCGAGAGTAATTGGACATGGACGCACCCCATCTAAAATTGTTTTAGTTTAATTTCTGAAAATTTTATTTTTTGAAGAAATATTGTGCTAAAAAAGAGAGTCAAGCGGCGAGAGTAATTGGACAAGACCGCACCCCATCTAAAAATTGTTAAATTTTTAAAATATTATTTTTTGAAAAAATAGTGTGCTAAAAAGAGAGAGTCAGGCGGCGAGAGTAATTGGGCATGAACGCACCCCATCTAAAAATTGTTTTAGTTTAATTTCTGAAAATTTTATTTTTTGAAGATTAGTGTGCTAAAAAGAGAGAGTCAGGCGGCGAGAGTAATTGGACATGAACGCACCCATCTAAAAATTGTTTTAGTTTAATTTCTGAAAATTTTATTTTTTGAAGAAATAGTGTGCTAAAAAAGAGAGTCAGGCGGCGAGAGTAATTGGACAAGAACGCACCCCATCTAAAAATTGTTTTAGTTTAATTTCTGAAAATTTAATTTTTGAAGAAATAGTGTGCTAAAAAGAGAGAGTCAGGCGGCGAGAGTAATTGGACATGAACGCACCCCATCTAAAAATAGTTTTAGTTTAATTTCTGAAAATTTTATTTTTTGAAGAAATAGTGTGCTAAAAAGTGAGAGTCAGGCGGTGAGAGTAATTGGACATGAACGCACCCCATCTAAAAATTGTTTTAGTTTAATTTCTGAAAATTTTATTTTTTGAAGAAATATTGTACTAAAAAAGAGAGTCAAGCGGCGAGAGTAATTGGACAAGAACGCACCCCATCTAAAAATTGTTAAATTTTTAAAAATATTATTTTTTGAAAAAATAGTGTGCTAAAAAGAGAGAGTCAGGCGGCGAGAGTAATTGGGCATGAACGCACCCCATCTAAAAATTGTTTTAGTTTAATTTCTAAAATTTTATTTTTTGAAGAAATAGTGTGCTAAAAAAGAGAGTCAGGCGGCGAGAGTAATTGGACAAGAACGCACCCCATCTAAAAATTGTTTAATTTCTGAAAATTTTATTTTTTGAAGAAATAGTGTGCTAAAAAGAGAGAATCAGGCGGCGAGAGTAATTGTACATGAACGCACCCCATCTAAAAATTGTTTTAGTTTAATTTCTGAAAATTTTATTTTTTGAAGAAATAGTGTGCTAAAAAGAGAGAGTCAGGCGGCGAGAGTAATTGGACATGAACGCACCCCATCTAAAAATTGTTTTAGTTTAATTTCTAAAATTTTATTTTTTGAAGAAATAGTTTGGTAAAAAGAGAGAGTCAGGCGGCGAGAGTAATTGGACATGAACGCACCCCATCTAAAAATAGTTTTAGTTTAATTTTTGAAAATATTATTTTTTGAAGAAATAGTGTGCTAAAAAGAGAGAGTCAGGCGGCGAGAGTAATTGGACATGAACGCTCCCCATCTAAAAATTGTTTTAGTTTAATTTCTAAAATTTTATTTTTTGAAGAAATAGTGTGCTAAAAAGAGAGAGTCAGGCGGCGAGAGTAATTGGACATGAACGCACTCCATCTAAAAATTGTTTTAGTTTAATTTCTGAAAATTTTATTTTTTGAAGAAATAGTGTGCTAAAAAGTGAGAGTCAGGCGGTGAGAGTAATTGGACAAGAACGCACCCCATCTAAAAATTGTTTAATTTTTGAAAATATTATTTTTTGAAGAAATAGTGTGCTAAAAAGAGAGAGTCAGGCGGCGAGAGTAATTGGCCATGAACGCACCCCATCTAAAAATTGTTTTAGTTTAATTTCTGAAAATTTTTTTTTTGGAGAAATAGTGTGCTAAAAAGTGAGAGTCAGGCGGTGAGAGTAATTGGACAAGAACGCACCCCATCTAAAAATTGTTTAATTTTTGAAAATATTATTTTTTGAAGAAATAGTGTGCTAAAAAGAGAGAGTCAGGCGGCGAGAGTAATTGGACATGAACGCACCCCATCTAAGAATTGTTTTAGTTTAATTTCTGAAAATTTTATTTTTTGAAGAAATAGTGTGCTAAAAAGAGAGAGTCAGGCGGCGAGAGTAATTGGACATGAACGCACCCCATCTAAAAATAGTTTTAGTTTAATTTCTGAAAATTTTATTTTTTGAAGAAATAGTGTGCTAAAAAGTGAGAGTCAGGCGGTGAGAGTAATTGGACATGAACGCACCCCATCTAAAAATTGTTTAATTTCTGAAAATTTTATTTTTTGAAGAAATAGTGTGCTAAAAAGAGAGAATCAGGCGGCGAGAGTAATTGTACATGAACGCACCCCATCTAAAAATTGTTTTAGTTTAATTTCTGAAAATTTTATTTTTTGAAGAAATAGTGTGCTAAAAAGAGAGAGTCAGGCGGCGAGAGTAATTGGACATGAACGCACCCCATCTAAAAATTGTTTTAGTTTAATTTCTAAAAATTTTATTTTTTGAAGAAATAGTTTGGTAAAAAGAGAGAGTCAGGCGGCGAGAGTAATTGGACATGAACGCACCCCATCTAAAAATAGTTTTAGTTTAATTTTTGAAAATATTATTTTTTGAAGAAATAGTGTGCTAAAAAGAGAGAGTCAGGCGGCGAGAGTAATTGGACATGAACGCTCCCCATCTAAAAATTGTTTTAGTTTAATTTCTAAAATTTTATTTTTTGAAGAAATAGTGTGCTAAAAAGAGAGAGTCAGGCGGCGAGAGTAATTGGACATGAACGCACTCCATCTAAAAATTGTTTTAGTTTAATTTCTGAAAATTTTATTTTTTGAAGAAATAGTGTGCTAAAAAGTGAGAGTCAGGCGGTGAGAGTAATTGGACAAGAACGCACCCCATCTAAAAATTGTTTAATTTTTGAAAATATTATTTTTTGAAGAAATAGTGTGCTAAAAAGAGAGAGTCAGGCGGCGAGAGTAATTGGCCATGAACGCACCCCATCTAAAAATTGTTTTAGTTTAATTTCTGAAAATTTTTTTTTTGGAGAAATAGTGTGCTAAAAAGTGAGAGTCAGGCGGTGAGAGTAATTGGACAAGAACGCACCCCATCTAAAAATTGTTTAATTTTTGAAAATATTATTTTTTGAAGAAATAGTGTGCTAAAAAGAGAGAGTCAGGCGGCGAGAGTAATTGGACATGAACGCACCCCATCTAAAAATTGTTTTAGTTTAATTTCTGAAAATTTTATTTTTTGAAGAAATAGTGTGCTAAAAAGAGAGAGTCAGGCGGCGAGAGTAATTGGACATGAACGCACCCCATCTAAAAATAGTTTTAGTTTAATTTCTGAAAATTTTATTTTTTGAAGAAATAGTGTGCTAAAAAGTGAGAGTCAGGCGGTGAGAGTAATTGGACATGAACGCACCCCATCTAAAAATTGTTTTAGTTTAATTTCTGAAAATTTTATTTTTTGAAGAAATATTGTGCTAAAAAAGAGAGTCAAGCGGCGAGAGTAATTGGACAAGAACGCACCCCATCTAAAAATTGTTAAATTTTTAAAAATATTATTTTTTGAAAAAATAGTGTGCTAAAAAGAGAGAGTCAGGCGGCGAGAGTAATTGGGCATGAACGCACCCCATCTAAAAATTGTTTTAGTTTAATTTCTAAAATTTTATTTTTTGAAGAAATAGTGTGCTAAAAAAGAGAGTCAGGCGGCGAGAGTAATTGGACAAGAACGCACCCCATCTAAAAATTGTTTAATTTCTGAAAATTTTATTTTTTGAAGAAATAGTGTGCTAAAAAGAGAGAATCAACCCATCTAAAAATTGTTTTAGTTTAATTTCTGAAAATTTTATTTTTTGAAGAAATAGTGTGCTAAAAAGAGAGAGTCAGGCGGCGAGAGTAATTGGACATGAACGCACCCCATCTAAAAATTGTTTTAGTTTAATTTCTAAAAATTTTATTTTTTGAAGAAATAGTTTGGTAAAAAGAGAGAGTCAGGCGGCGAGAGTAATTGGACATGAACGCACCCCATCTAAAAATAGTTTTAGTTTAATTTTTGAAAATATTATTTTTTGAAGAAATAGTGTGCTAAAAAGAGAGAGTCAGGCGGCGAGAGTAATTGGCCATGAACGCACCCCATCTAAAAATTGTTTTAGTTTAATTTCTGAAAATTTTTTTTTTGGAGAAATAGTGTGCTAAAAAGAGAGAGTCAGGCGGCGAGAGTAATTGTACATGAACGCACCCCATCTAAAAATTGTTTTAGTTTAATTTCTGAAAATTTTATTTTTTGAAGAAATAGTGTGCTAAAAAGAGAGAGTCAGGCGGCGAGAGTAATTGGACATGAACGCACCCCATCTAAAAATTGTTTTAGTTTAATTTCTAAAATTTTATTTTTTGAAGAAATAGTGTGCTAAAAAGAGAGAGTCAGGCGGCGAGAGTAATTGGACATGAACGCACTCCATCTAAAAATTGTTTTAGTTTAATTTCTGAAAATTTAATTTTTTGAAGAAATAGTGTGCTAAAAAGTGAGAGTCAGGCGGTGAGAGTAATTGGACATGGACGCACCCCATCTAAAAATTGTTTTAGTTTAATTTCTGAAAATTTTATTTTTTGAAGAAATATTGTGCTAAAAAAGAGAGTCAAGCGGCGAGAGTAATTGGACAAGACCGCACCCCATCTAAAAATTGTTAAATTTTTAAAATATTATTTTTTGAAAAAATAGTGTGCTAAAAAGAGAGAGTCAGGCGGCGAGAGTAATTGGGCATGAACGCACCCCATCTAAAAATTGTTTTAGTTTAATTTCTGAAAATTTTATTTTTTGAAGATTAGTGTGCTAAAAAGAGAGAGTCAGGCGGCGAGAGTAATTGGACATGAACGCACCCATCTAAAAATTGTTTTAGTTTAATTTCTGAAAATTTTATTTTTTGAAGAAATAGTGTGCTAAAAAAGAGAGTCAGGCGGCGAGAGTAATTGGACAAGAACGCACCCCATCTAAAAATTGTTTAATTTCTGAAAATTTTATTTTTTGAAGAAATAGTGTGCTAAAAAGAGAGAATCAGGCGGCGAGAGTAATTGGACATGAACGCTCCCCATCTAAAAATTGTTTTAGTTTAATTTCTAAAATTTTATTTTTTGAAGAAATAGTGTGCTAAAAGAGAGAGTCAGGCGGCGAGAGTAATTGGACATGAACGCACTCCATCTAAAAATTGTTTAATTTCTGAAAATTTTATTTTTTGAAGAAATAGTGTGCTAAAAAGAGAGAGTCAGGCGGCGAGAGTAATTGGACATGAACGCACCCCATCTAAAAATTGTTTTAGTTTAATTTCTGAAAATTTTATTTTTTGAAGAAATAGTGTGCTAAAAAGAGAGAGTCAGGCGGCGAGAGTAATTGGTCATGAACGCACCCCATCTAAAAATTGTTTTAGTTTAATTTCTGAAAATTTTATTTTTTGAAGAAATAGTGTGCTAAAAAGAGAGAGTCAGGCGGCGAGAGTAATTGGACATGAACGCACCCCATCTAAAAATTGTTTTAGTTTAATTTCTGAAAATTTTATTTTTTGAAGAAATAGTGTGCTAAAAAGTGAGAGTCAGGCGGTGAGAGTAATTGGACAAGAACGCACCCCATCTAAAAATTGTTTAATTTTTGAAAATATTATTTTTTGAAGAAATAGTGTGCTAAAAAGAGAGAGTCATGCGGCGAGAGTAATTGGACATGAACGCACTCCATCTAAAAATTGTTTTAGTTTAATTTCTGAAATTTTAATTTTTTGAAGAAATTAGGACACTGTCTCGGGATTTATCCTTATTTAGGTCTCCGTCCTTTATATGAAGATCTTCATAATATTGATTTAATATTCAAAATGAGAAAATTTCGAAGCGAATTGGACCAGTTTTCATTACAAGAGTCAAATTTTCTCGGCGGCACCTATTGGCATCGCCGCCGACCCCCCCCCCCCCCCCCAACAGTAAAGCAGAATTGTCAGAAAAATTTGCATTTTTGAAAAATCTAAAAATCGGCAAAAAATTTTTAATGTGTGCGCTATTTTCTTAATACCGGAAAATGCCATTTGCCGAACACTACCCAGATCCAGGTCCAGAATCCAGGTAATCGGACCTGGATTGACCGTTATAAATTGGATTTAAAAAGCATTAGCGCCAAGTTTTTATATCCGGCTGAACAAATACTATTGCTTTATATGAACATTTCAATTATATTTGTCTGCTCTCTAAAATTAGAACCCTTAAATTTAGATTACTGAAATGAACGATTTCTTTGGAAAATTAGTCTCTTTGAAATGAATGAAAATGGTAAAAAAGCCATATGCCGCGAGTGCAGAGATACTAAAAAAAAATCGAACAAAGCGCTCTCAAGTTTGCGGGAGATATAACAAATTTTGGAAATACCAAAACCCTCCCTACTACAGGCAACTCATTCCCAACCTTTTTTAACGACCATAAACAACATACATTCGTGTCAGCCGGAACATTTCCCCAGTTCTTCGATTTCTGCTTCACCTGCCAGCCAAACCTTCAAAAGAATCATTTTTTGACAAACTCGAAAAGATAGCGGCAACAGTTCAGCAAGAAAGTTGCAGCTTTTGCAACGATTTTTAAGATTTTAACCTTTTTTTCAGAATCAGTACACCCCAATCAAATATACACATGTAGAGATAGCGGTAAGACTTTAGGAATGGTTTTTATGTTTTTATTCAGCATTGGAGTCCCATAATATGCTTTTATTACCGAAACCCCACAAAAATGGTAAAACCAATTGAACGACTCCCGCCGTCGGGTTTTTTTTTTGAACTTTTAAGAACTTTGTTAAGAAACCGATCCAGATTGAAAGTGATTTGCGAATTATTGTTTCTATATTTTCTTTTAAAAAATAAGATTTTGAAATTTTGTTATTTTGGGTGGCCCAGTTGTCACCCGCGAATGTTTATGCCATCGCACTGATAGTGTTTAAAAAATGGACAAAAAATATTTAAAAATCATTAAATGCCAAATCGTTTTTTTCCAAATCATTGACCCTTCATTCAAATACTTCCCGAATTTCTATTCTCAATTTCCTGGGCATTTCCATCGACAGAATTTGGAAGAAATTGCTTTTTCCATTTATACAAAGTTTCTCTTCTAATTTTAAACATTTTGGCAATGTCCTCATCTCTAATTTTAGGATTTGTGTCCTTAATTTCATAATAACGTTTCATCAATTGCAATTGTTCGCTGTGGACGTATTTATGGTTTGGTTCTGTAAAAGAATTTTAATTAATTTAAATAAATAAATAAAGAATTTGGGATCGAAAAACTCACTGGTTTGGCCAAGTTCACGTTTCCAAGCGTAAATTGTTTTAAAACTGAGGCCCAACTTTTTTGCGACAGTTTCATTAATTTCTTGCTTATAAGAATTTTTAAATCCGGCCCGCTTTAACTCGGCTTTAATTTGATCAAATTTCTCTATCAAATTTTTTTGCTTATTTTTTTTCTTCTCAAGGTTATGCTTTTTTTGACGTAGGCCAAATTCTTTTTTCCATTCAAATATTTTCGTGCGATTGACTTTTAAATGTTTAGCAATTTCATTATCAATTTGAGCCCATTCTTTTGCCGAATATTTTCTTTTTTGCTTAAATTCTTCTTTCATTGCGTGGAATTTGTCAATTATTTTATGTTTTCCCTCTTCTTCAGCGTTTGACGTAATTGTTTTCATTATTTCGCTTTGTTCTTTGCCATTTTTGGCATTATTAGAGTGATCAAACTCTGCGTGAGGAGGATTTTGATCATTTGAATTGAGTTCAATTTGTCCAATCTGATCAGTTGAATTGGGTTCAATTTGTCCAATTTGGGTGTTCTGTCGGTCGATTTGGTGATGGACATTTTGTTCAAAGTTTGTTGGCGCCAGATTTTTCAAATCTTCGGCTTCACCTTTGTCCCACCAGCCTTCTCCGAATATTTCATCAAATGTTTTGAGCTCCAATTTTACTTTTACGGATTCGCCTTTTTCGAGTGAATTTGTTGCGAAGAATGACAGCAAAATTAAAATCCAAAATTCTTCCATTTTATTTGGGTAAAACAACCTCTGAATTTAGGGGCATTTAGATGAATTCCAATTAATTTTATATTTATCGGAAATTCGAAATGGAAAAATTTGCAAATTATTTTTGTGTTAAAGAATTTCTCTCAATTCTTAAATTTTAAAAAATTAATAAAAAATTTACAATTTTTACAAAATTAATAAATATTATTTAGCTTCGATAAAATAATATTAAATGTAATAAATGACAGTCCCCAATTAAAATGGCATTCATAAATATTATTTCTTTAATAATTATCTCACCCGAATCAATATTCCTGACATCTCATAAATATTTTTCATCATCATTTTACAAAATGACGATGGATTATGAAATAGCCAAAATAAAAATATTTATTTTTGTGAAATGTTTCTCAAATTTTCTTAAATTTTAAAAAGTTTTTTGGTCCAAGAAAGGTCTGTATAGGAGAATAAAATCAATTTTAGGAGAAAATTCTTTGTAAATTGAAAAAAATTTGCTGAAAACTTTGGACAAAATGTCCGTCACCAAATCGACCGGCAGAACAGCCAAATTGGACAAATTGAACCCAATTCAACTGATCAGCTTGGACAAATTGATCCCAAAACTGAACAGAATCCACCTCTCACAGAGTCTGATCACTCTTTTTTGTTTCATAACTTTTTTTAAAATTTTGAAAATTCAAAATGGTATAGTAATTTATCGAAGATCTAGAAAATTTCAAGTGTCGGTCAAATGTCGTTAATTTTGAAGCAATTTGTCTAAACAAACATTGCAGGACATTTTTTTAACTTTTTAAATGCAGATCTCAACAAAAACAAAATTTCTTAAATTCTCTTGCGCCAGCCCCCCCCCCTTCTCAAATTTTCGAAAAGCTTTTGGTGATTTTCTAGTGTGATTCTATTGCTAAAATTTTAATGAAAAAAATTGCATGGACAAATTTTCTTCAACCCCGACACCGACAATTGGGTCCACCCCGACATGGCCCTCCTCGACCTCCGACCGTTTTGGGGGGGGGGGGGGGTTATGTTCTGAAGAATACGGCCCAAATAGCATTTCGCGTTGGTTTGAGCTTTTTTGGACAAATTTTGAATTTGCATATTTTAACATTTTTGTGGGGTTTCGGTATTTGAGCATATTTGGCATTTTTGACCAAAAAAAAATTTTTAAAAATACACCCAAATGCTTCCCGTATTCGAGTTCCCAATTTCCGGAACATTTGAGCCGGCATTCGCTTCCACAAAATGCCCATCGACTAGAATTTGGATGAAATTGCTGAAATTGCTTTTAGAGTGATCAGATTCTGTGCGAGGAGGATTCTGATCAGTTGAATATTTATACCATTCTTTGGCTTTAGCATTGTCCCACCAGCCTTCTCCGAATATTTCATCAAATGTTTTGAGTGGCGTTTCCTCCAATTTTACTTTTACGGATTCGGCTTTTTCGAGTGAATTTGTTGCGAAGAATGCCACCAAAATTAAAATCCAAACTCTTCCATTTTATTTGGGCAAAAAACAACCGCTCAATTTTTTTCTTAAATTTTGAAGAAATATAAAATATTCATTACAATATTAATAAATAATTTGGATTTGATAAAAAAATTTGGATATTAATAAATGGCAGCCCACATTGAACCGGGGGGACCAAATCAATATTCCTGACATTTCTTAAATATTTTTCCAAAACCTAGCTGTCACATACAGAAAGCGTCAGAGGTATTTCTATCTTATATGTCCCTCACTTAGAAATGGATAAATTATATATCAATCAACTCCTCTCCTCAAGCTGATGAAGAATCTGCAAAAATTTTGAGATCACTGATTACGAATTTGTAATTAGAAACTAAAATTTGAGCATTTAAAAGCGGGTTTTGAATTTTTTGAAAATTAAAGAAAAAACGACTTTCGGAGGGCGGAGGAAGAAGTCTGACGAGCGCCACTGGGGGGCGAGCGCGCGGGGACCCGCGGAGCGGTCGCGCGCGAGACCCCAAGCCGGGTCACGCGCGGATTTTTTCCGGAGCCCGGAGTCTCGCCCCATCTACTGGCCGCCGTAGTCGAGTGTGCGGTTCTTTCCATGTCAAATAACGCATTTTCAGACAATTTTTAAGAAAAAAATATATATTTTTTCACAAGTTCTGACGAGAGCGAGACTCAAAATTTTTGCAGATTTGTACTCAGCTCGACGAGGAGTTGAATAATTTATTATCCATTTCTGAGTGAGGGACATACATATAAGATAGAAATTGCGAGTCAGAAATCAGTATCACTTACCCACCAAAATTGGTGGAGTTTAGAGAGATTTTGGTAAAATCGACTTACATTTTTTACTAAAACTCATCGACAGCAAAAAAGTCCGATTTTTTATTTTAAACCAAACAAGCTTTAACAAAAAGCATCAAAGCATCATTTAAATTTTTAGCATCATTGACTTTACAAAAAAAAACACCAAAAGATGCTAAAGCATCAAATCTGAGAGCCCTTCAACGGCGAAATTTCCGACTAAAAACATGTTTTTCGTGCATCATATTTAATTTAAAAATTTTGACATTTTGTACCAAATTGATTAATTTATTGTCTATAAAATCATTGGTCATTTATGATCTCCCAATTTTCTGAACATTTGAGCCGGAATTCACTTCCACAGAATGTCCATCGACAGAATTTGGATGAAATTTTTGGCTTTCAAATTGCTTTTTCCATCTAAACAAAGTGTTTGTTCCAATTTTCAACATTTTTTTTGCAATTTCCTCGTCACTAATTATAGGATTTTGGCCTTTAATTTCATAATAACGTTTCATTAATTCCTTTTGTTCGCTGTCGGAGTATTTATGTTTTGGCGCTGTAAAAGAATTTAATTAAAATAAATAATAAATTTAGGCTCGAAATACTCACTGGATTGGCCAAGTTCACTTTTCCAAGCGTAAATTGTTCTGTAAGTTATGCACAATTCTTTCGCGACAGTTTCATCAATTTGGTGATTATGAGAGTTTTTGAATCCGGCCCGCTTTAACTCGGCTTTCATTTGATCAAATTTCTTTATAAAATGTTTTTGTTCATTTTTTTTCTTTCCAAAGTTAAGCATTTTTCGACTTAGGCCAAATTCTTTTTTCCATTTATATATTTTTGAGCGAGTGACTTTTAAATGTTTAGCAATTTCCTCCTCAATTTGATTCCATTCTTTTTTTGAATATTTTCCTTTTTGTTTAAATTTGTCTTTCATTGTGTGGAATTTGTCGATAATTTTACGCTTTTCGTTTGATTCTTTGATTATCTCGTTTTGTTCTTCACCATTTTTGGCATTATCAGAGTGATCAGACTCTATGAGAGGAGGATTCTGGTCAGTTAAATTGGGTTCAATTTGTCCAGAGTGATCAGACTCTGTGAGAGGAGGATTCTGATCAGTTGAATTGGGTTCAATTGGTCCAGAGTGATCAGACTCTGTGAGAATAGGATTCTGATCAGTTGAATTGGGTTCAATTTGTCCAGAGTGATCAGACTCTGTGAGAGGAGGATTCTGATCAGTTGAATTGGGTTCAAGTTGTCCAATTTGGGTGTTCTGACCATCGATTTGGTCATGAAAAGTTTGTTCAAGCGTTAATTTATCCCATTCTTCGGCTTTGTCATTGTCCCACCAGCCTTCTCCGAATATTTCATCAAATAATTGTACGGATTCGGTTTTGTCCAGTGAATTTGTTACGAATAATGACACCAAAATTAAAATCCCAAACTCTTCCATTTTCGTTGGACAAAGTAACCTTTGAATTTAGGGATTATTATAATTAAACGGAAAATTTGATTAATGTAAAATGTGCCAACTATTTTTCTTATATTCTTAAATAGAAATCCCAAATTGTACAATATTAATAAATAGTGCACTTTGATAAAAAAATTATTGAAAGTAATAAATGACAGCCCCATAATTTGGGCATTTATTTACATAAAATTTATTCTTTAATAATTACTATCTCATCCGAATCAATAATATTCATGACATTACATAAATATTTTTTCCTTAACATTTTGAACCGGGACCAAATCAATTTGTTGACATAACTCGGATAGGGCGAGTTACAATGCTCCGACTGCAGCGATGTAGAAAGACAAGAAGCTTAACCATTTTGCGAGCTAATGCGCTAGGCCAAGGTTTGGAGCAGTGCCCTTGGGACAAGTTTAATGTTTGACGGGTCAACAATTGGGTACGGACCCAATAAAAACGTTCTTGCGCTTTAGGGGTCATTATGAGATCGGTAATGGCCAGTTAAAACCGAGTGTACACCGGTTCTCGGTTAGGCCGGTTTTTTGCCTCTCGGTTTCAGTTTTTGGACTAAAAGTCCAGTTTTAAATTCGACTCGGTTAACCGATCATAAACAACCCTAGTAAACAGCATACAATTTGACAATGATTAGCACTTCCAACAAGTTAACCCATTCAGATCAATAGGGGTCGTTACCAGGGATGTAAATCGCGCAGAAAAAAAAGCGATTAGCGATATGCGATATCGAATTTTTAATGCGATAGGCATATGCAATTGGCGATAATCCCATTTTTCAATGCTATAGCGATATGAGATAGGCGATATACCACAAAGCGATAAATACGATTTATATCGCGCGATAGCGCTAGCGATTTACATCCCTGGTCGTTACGGAAATTAAGCCGTAAAGATATTAATTACCAGGGCTGCTACTTTTAGGCACAAAAAATTGCAAAATAAAAGCGCCTAAATAGGCACAAAGAAGTTCTAAAATGGGCATGAAATAGGCACAAAAATCCTCAAATAGGCACAAAAATAGGCAAATAAAATTTTTTAAGCTAATGATGAATCTCCACTCAATGCTTAATCCAATTAGTTTCAGAACCAACTAAAGACCCCCACATCTTTAACTCGGTATGTTTCAAATTCAATCATAAATTTCTAATCCCGGACTCGAATTCAAACAATTCTAATCTTAAAATTTTCAAAAATCAACGTTGGTTTCAAAATCATTCAAAAAAGTACAAAACTAAGGCAATGATCGAGTTCGTGTTTTTTGCACATTTTTTTTTGAGGCCAATTTTGTTTCGTCTTATTCTGATCAGCCAACGTCCTCGACAACCCCCGAGTACTTTTCAGCCTTGAAAACAACCTTTGAATTTAGGGAGATTTTTAAGAAATTCCAATTAATTTTAAATTTAAACGGGTAATCCGATATGGAATTGTCAATTATTTTTGTGTTAAAAGATTTCTCTAAAATTTACTTTCATTTTAGAATAATAATTCTTTTTATACATTAATATATTATTTAGGATTGATAAAAGCATAGTGAAAGTAATAAATGACAGCCCACAATTCGCCTGAATATTTGCGAATCAGTCATTTTTAGCATATATATAAAGGATGTAACGTATTCCGGTTTTCCGAGTTTCCGGACCGGAATTGCGGTCTTTTTGTGTCCGGAATTGCGGTCTTTTTGTGTCCGGAATTGCGGACTGCTTGGTCAAAAAAAAATCCGCAAATTTCCGTACAAAAATTGGCGGATTTTTCGTTGTTTGGATCAGTTCATCCAAACACTAGGCAGCTGCGGCGACCTGTTTTCAAAATGTCTCCATTAATCTCAGCTTTAGTACCTATGTTATTTTTCATGTATTTTTTTTAATTTTAATAATTTCTTCATATTTTTCTTAAGTTTTAAAGATATCTTACAATAGACCGACGAGACATAAGTAGTGGTTTTATTATCGCGACCTTCGGCGGCGTATTTTTGACTAATGGAATCGGCACCATGATCGGAATAAGCTTCACGACCAAATGATCGTGTCCCGTCACATCTAAATCGATTTGTCTCGACGAGAGCTGTCGAATGATACCAAATTTGTTGCAATTGGTCCACAGGAAAATATAAAATTTTGGTAAAAAATCTCCATTTTTGGCAATTTTTAAACTGTTCAAAAACCGGTCTGGTGGCCATCTGAGTCTGGGCCAAAGTCTGGTTAGAAGGGAAAAAGTTTTTTTTCAAACTTATGCGCCCGCAGTCAAATTTAAAAAAAAGCAACAAAAGGGCGATGAGATCATATATGGGGTTTTCAAAGGTGCTGATCACGAATATGACAATATTTTTAAGATCTGACAACATCCAAGTTTGAAAATCTATATTTTTGTTTTTTTTTACCATTAATCACCCAAAATCGCTTTAGGCAAAAGCCACCCTGGCTTGGGGTTCGTTAGGCTTAGGCCTAAGCCACCTTAGCTTGGGGTTCGTTATGCTTAGGCCTAGCGTTACCTTTGCTTAGGGTTCGTTAGGCTTAGGCCTAAGCTACCCTGAGCTTAGGGGTTCAATCAGCGCATCAAAAAACATAATTTCAAACAATTTTGTATAAAAATATTTTTTCACAAATTTTGACCCGTGGTGCGCAATCCTCCGTGCGCAATTCTACGAAAACTGCCGGTTAAAGTATACCTATGCACATGACCATGACTGTGTATAAATAAACGAACTGTCACGTAAATACCAAAAATGTTTTAGGATAATTGAAGAAATTAAATTTTAGTGACACTATACGCAATTAATTATAGGGAAAAACAAGAAATACTTTGAATTCATGTTTTCCGACCATTTTGAGACCAAATATGAAAGCTCAAAAAAAACCATTGAATTTGCAACTTTTTTACATTGTAATTCATTAGAATTAAAAAATATTCAAATCTCTGCTTTAAATAATCGGAGAAAAAAAGGGAGAATTTTAACGCTTAAGAATCCATTTTTGGAAATACCGTATGAATTTTTTTCAACTGATTGCCAAATATGAATGAATGGGAACACGTAAAAGGCGTTACTGAGTTAACTTTATTTTCAAATGATTGGTCATATATTCAAATACTCCCCAAATTCGAGTTTTCAATATCCTGAATATTTGAGCCGGCGGCATCCTTTTCCACAGAATGTCCATCGACAACATTTGGATGCAGCTTTTTCCATCTACGCAAAGTGCTCACATCAATTTTCAACATTTTGGCAATTTTCTCGTCACTAATTTTAGGCTTTTTGTCATTAATTTCATAATAATGTTTCAACAATTCTTTTTGTTCGCTGTGGGAGTATTTATGTTGTGGTTCTGTAAAAGAATTTTTAATTAATAAAATTGGGCTCAAAAACTCACTGGTTTGGCCAAGTTTAAGCTTCCAAGCGTAAATTGTTCTATAAGTTATGCACAATTCTTTTGCGACAGTTTCATCAATTTGGTGATGAAAAGAGTTTTTGAATCCGTCCCGCTTTAACTCAGCTTTTCTCTGATCAAATTTCTCTATTAAATGTTTACGTTCTTCTTTTTCATGTGACACTTTTTGACTTAGGCCATATTTTTGTTTTAATTCATTTATTTTGCGATTGACATTTAAATGATTAGCAATTTTTTCCTCAATTTGAGTTCTTTCGTTTATTGCATATTTTCTTTTTTGCTTACATTCGTATTTCATTTTGGGTTCAATTTGTCCAGAATGATCAGACTCTACGATAGGAGGATTCTGATCAGTTGAATTGGGTTCAATTTGTCCAGAGTGATCAGACTCTATGAGAGGAGGATTCTGATCAGTTGAATTGGGTTCAATTTGTCCAAGCTGAGCAGTTGAATTGGGTTCAATTTGTCCAATTTGGGTGTTCTGCCGGTCGATTTGGTGATGGAAATTTTGTTCAAGCGTTAATTTATGCCATTCTTCGTCTTTGTCATTGTCCCACCAGCCTTCTCCGAATATTTCATCAATGATTTTGAATGGCTTTTCCTCCAATTGTACGGATTCGGCTTTGTCCAGTGAATTTATTGCAAAGAATGACACCAAAATTAAAATCCAAAATTCTTCCATTTTATTTGGACAAAGAACCTCTAAATTTAGAGAGATTTATTCAAATTAATTAATAATTTGCATAAAAAAAGTATAAATTGTTAGTATTTTGTGTTAAAGAATTTTACCTATTCACAAATATTAAAAAAGGCATATGGATGTAATCTGATGCCAAAAATGTCCGGAAACCGGAATTCCTGCCCCAAAAATGTTCCGAAAAATTTCAAATTTTGAAAATAATTATCGCAAATAATAATTAACGGAGTTTGCAATAATTTTCTGATACGCCGAAAAAATTTGAATATTTCATGGCAATTTGTTAGAAAATTTGCCGCCAAATTTTAAAAAATATGGAAATTTTTGAGGCTTCTTAAGAATGTGAGGAGCCTGACGGCGCCTGTAAGCGCCGTCGGGAAGTTTTTCATTAACAATGTTTATTACGAAAATTGAAGCAAAAACTCAGAAAAATGGGATGAATTATTCAAAAAAATTCAGAAAGATGAATTCAAAATTTGTTTTTTTTGCACACATTATAAATAAAATTTATTAAAATGCTTCTTTAATGAGGGAGAGAAAAGGTGAAGGCCGAAAAAAGCTAAATAAACTTGCGATCAATCGGATTAGAACCAAACCACACATTTGACTTGCCAAAACGACAAACCACCAGGCCATGAACTTTATGAGTGATCTTTGTAAAAAAAAAATAACTTTTTTGTCAAAAAGTACGCAAAGATTATAGAGTAAAGAATAGGCAAAATGGGTTACCCCGGGTGGGACTCGAACCCACGACCTCCACCAAAGGTCGGGGTTTGCGGGGTTGAAAGTGTCGGGGACGGGGTCGGGAAAACCCCAAAAAATGGCCTAAATTTGCGGGGTAATTAAAAGTACCAGTGCCATGTGGGCACTGTTAATTAGTTAATTAGTTTTTTTGCTACTGAAATCGCCAAGGCGATTTGAACACTGAGTCCAGCGCGCTCCGCGCCGTATTTTTCCCTCTTGGCATTTTCTATTTTGGGAGTTTCCACTTTTGAAATTTTTTTTCCCCATCCTTCCTTCCTCCCTTCCTTTCCTCTTTTCTTTTCCTCTGTTCCTTTCCCTTTCCTTTGTTCCCTTTCGTTTTATCTTTTTTTCTTACCTTCCTTTCTTCCCTTCCGTTTCACTCATCCGTTCTTCTCCCTCTCCTCCCCTCCCTTCCTCCTTCAATTTTTTTATCATCCTTTCCCCTTTCCTTTCTTCCCTTCCGTTCCCTTCTTCGGTTCTTTCCCCTCACCCTCTAATTTGTAAGCATTTTTTATTTCAATAATCTCTTCCTTTCCTCAACCTCTCTTCCTTTCTTCCCTTCAGTTCATCTCTTCATTCCCCCCCCCTTTCCAGTTCGTTCATCTTTATCTCTCCCTGCTTCCCACTGGCCATCTGATTCCTTTCTTCCCTTCCGTTCACCTCTTCCTTTCCTCTCCTAACTTCTTTTGTTCCCTCCCGTTCTTCCCCCGCACCGCCCCTCCCTTACTCTCTTTATTCCTTTTCTTCCGTTAATTTCTTCCTTTTCCTTCATCTCTTCCTTTCTTGCCATAGTTCATCTCCCCCCCCCCATCCCTCTCCCTTCCTTTACCACCCCATCCGTTTCCTTTTTCTAATTTTTTTTAGCATTTTTGTTTCAGCGTATCTGTTTTCATATTTGTCTGATCAGAATGATTGATAACTTATTGGAATGTCCAGGGTGCCTAGTATTGCCCTCCAAACATTCCATCAGCGGTTTCCGTACTCCCCGCCGGAGCCAATTAGGGTTTTTTCGAAAATGCCTGAACCTAACTGCAAGTCTATAGGTTTCCTATTTCGGCCACCCCAAAAAATGGGGGGACTTGTGAAAACAATTTTTTGATCCAACACTTATTTCGAAAGATTTTTTTAAGTAAGTGCAGGGGAAATTTCTTATATAGGATATAAATGACAGTCCACAATTGAAATAGACATTTTTTTATATATTTTCAAATATTTATATCACTCGAATCAATATTCTTGACATTTCATAATTATTCTTAAAACCTTTTGAACCGGTGCTAAATCAATATTCTTGACATCTTATAAATATTAAATCATTTTACATTTTTGCCGGATATATCCGTGGCGTTTGTATCCGCCTCATTTTTTCGAAATTCGTATCCGTTATCCGGATATACATACAGCGGGTATATCCGGATAAATGCCATTTTTCCAAATGAAATGAATTGGGTGGAGAGAAAGAAGAGGTAGAAGGAAAAAAGCAACACCAAATAATTATTGGGTTGATGCATAAGTTCGTAGCGTTTTTTTTGCACTTTTTATTTTGCACGAAATAAAACAAACAAACACCGTACTAATCAATAATATATTTTCCCGCATTATTCACGATCTCCTCCCACCGCCCAGGCAGTTTTTCGATTCCCCTTTTGTAAAAAGCCGGTGGTTTTGAGGCAAAGAATTCATCAAGCCAATTTTGGAGTACCACGGCATTTTCGAGTGTCACACCGGAGAGGGCATTTGACAGAGATCTGAAAAAATGATAATCACTCGGGGCCACATCCGGGCTATAGGGCGGGTGCGGTAACACTTCCCAGCCAAGCTCTTGGAGTGCCATTTTGGTCATGTTTGCGGTGTGTGTGCCGGAAGTGCTCATTTTTGTCGACTTGGGGGTCCATATTCAAAAATCAATAACTTTGCTAAAAAGTGACGGATTCTACTGATTCATAGTGCATTCGATAGAGAAAAGAATGGGCTTCAAAATGATATATAATGCAACCAATCGTTATCGATTTTGCAACAATTAAAAGTGCAAAAAAAAAACGCTACGAACTTATGCAGGCCAAGGTAAATTTGCTGTTTATTTTTCATGGCTAAAACAAAGAAACTTGAGCTTTAGTTTTGACGAGTTATGCACGCAAAACATGTTTTTAGTCGGAAATTTCGTCGTTTTAACCCACCTATTCGAACCTAAAAAATGGGGTTGATCGGGACCGGGACGGGACGGGATTTCCCGGGGTTTTCAGGTCCCGGTCGGGACGGGATTTTTGAAAATGAAAAGTCCCGGTCCCGGTTTTTTGGTCCCGCCGTGACCGGGACCAACCGGGAAAAAGTACACCCCTAATGATGGCAGCATCGAGCGTTTTTACTTATGTCTCCCGAATAGGTCGCCTAGTGGTTTCTCTTTTTGGTGAGTCTTATGTTATGTGTTGGGTTCAAACTCGCTTGAGTGCAAGTACTTATTTATTGGTTTTCCCCTCTACTCAAATAGGCATCCCCTCATTAATCAGATTTTTAAAATAAATATTCTAATAGTCCCGGTTGGTCCCGGAACCGTCCCGGTTGAAAATCTTGGTCCCGGTCCCGGTTTTTCTGGTCCCGGCAAGTCCCGTTCCCGGTTTTTCCCAAAAGTCCCGGTCCCGCTCAACCCTACTAAAAAACCTATTTTGGGGTTTTCCACCAAAATAGTGGGCAAACCCTATTTCAAGTAAAAAAGTCTTTTTGCCCCTATTTTTGCCACTATTTGGTGTTGATTGAAAAGTTTTTTATAAACAATGCAATAAAATTTGAATTTTTCTTGCCAAGATCCCTGATTTTTTATAAAGACATTAAAATTCAAATTTTTTCTTCATAGAATTTCGTGACTTTTTATGCGCCTTTTTGCAATTTTTCTTGCCTAAAACCCTGTTCATTAGCATAATAAGGACAAATGATTCCAGAAATAATCGATGTTTTGTATTTTACTTTTAGGTAAGAAAAATTGGAAAATGGGTACCTAAATAGATGGGAAAAAAATGCCAAAATAGGTACCAAATAGGTACAAAAACCGTGAAATAGGTACCAAAATAGGTAAGTAAAAAATTTTTACCGAAAATTTTTAAACACCAAACAAAAAAACGATTATAAATAAAAGCATATTGAGTTTTGAGCATATTTCGAGCATATTCTGCCATTTTTGAGCGAAATTTTGGAAAAATAGGCCTAAAATTCATCGATTTCTGACTGTTTTAAAAAATAATTTATATTTAACGATTGCTTTTTAGTCATTTTCGAAAAAAAATCCATAAAAAAATAAACTCATAAAAAATAAGGCAAAAAATGGCGGCGCTGAAAAGGGGGTTCTTCTTTGTTATGTGTCAACAAAAAAAATGTTTTTTAAATTAATAAAAAACTGTTTATAGGGGTTTTTGGGGTCGTAGAATCCGAATCTGACCTTCTTTTCGACCAATTCCGAACCCGAACCCGAGTTCGAACAAATTTATAAAAATTTTTTTTCGCATTTTTAAATTAAATCTGCGTTTAATTTTGACGCCATTCGATCCGTTCGTTCTCAGCAGGACTTGAGGCAATGCACGAATAGTTGCTTGTTGTTGACTCCAGATTGATAACAAAGTTAAATGACCTTTACCTCTCGATCTCGCTGTTGGACAGCTACTTTTGTGAGTTTTTGTGGCGTCATGACTGCAAGCGTCGGCATGTTGATGTATTTGATGAGATTTTGCAAAACATCGTTCAATTTATGCCACCAAACTGATATTCTATTCTGCACTATTCAAAAATTAAACGCAGATTTAATTTAAAAACGCGAAAAAAAATTTTTATAAATTTGTTCGAACTCGGGTTCGGGTTCGGAATTGGTCGAAAAGAAGGTCAGATTCGGATTCTACGACCCCAAAAACCCCTATAAACAGCTTTTTATTAATTTAAAAAACATTTTTTTTTTGTTGACACATAACAAAGAAGAACCGAAAAGGGGACCGCGCTCAAGGCGCTGAAGCCGAGATGGTCAGGGTGGCGATGAGTTGACCTGGCGTTAAAAACTACCGGAATTTTTCAACTTTCCAAAACTATTAAAATAATACGCAAAATCTACTTAATACGTTAAAAAAAAATTAAGTATCAAGCTCGCAGAAAAAATGGAAATGAGACGTTCTGTTGCGAATACAGCCGAAGGAAAAGGAAAAAGTCGTTAACAGTTTTGGTGTTTTAACAAACAATGCCAATTGCCAATCATTCAAAGACCGTATTTCCTCTATTAGTAGCCCATTATTTTTCAAACCCCCCTCGAGAGGGGCTACAATTAGAAGGGGGCTTAAATATAGATCTTTTTTCAATTTTAAACATATTCAAAATATTTTTTTAACAACAATAAATTCTTAACTAGTGTTCGGCACGGTACGGTATTACCGCGGTATTTTTTTCGGTATTACCGATTCGGTATACCGACCGAAGAAATTTTGGGATTTCGGTTTTTTTCGGTATCGGTATTATACCGAAATACCGATACCGAATACCGAAAAACCCCATTTGCCGAACACTATTCTTAACCACGTCTCGAGTTGTGGTTAAGAAATCTTTAAAAAAATATGGCGTTTTGCTTTCAACCGGATTTGTCCAAAAATTTTTCCTCATTACATCTACCCCCACACTCATTCCTCCCCCACCCCCCTTTGATGCGGACCCGCGGAATGGTGATGATAATGATCGCCGTCGGGCATGGAGGGACGACGGGTTCTTGCGCCTCAGTTGTTCTGCTGGTGATGATCCCTCCAATCCATGTGCACGGTTAAGCCCCCAGCACGTCCGAGGCGTTCAGTTCAGGACAAACAAAATCACCGATTTGCACTTTTTCGGCGCAGCAATGAACAACACAGCAGCAGGAAGTGGCCGGAAGGCTGAGAAAATGCAAGAATATGTCTTCGCATCCGGATGCCTTGTCATTTCATTCATTTTCCCGCCTCGAAAATAATTATTTAAGAAAAGTATAAAGTTCAAAAGGTTATAAAAATGAACAAGTGTCTTTTTGCGTATACAGACAAAAATAATATTATGAAATAGATTTTGGAGGGTATCAAACATTGAGCATTCAAATACTTTCCGAATTCGAGCCCCCAATTTCATGAACATTTGAGCCGGCATTCTCTTCCACAGAATCGACAGAATATGGATAAAATTGCTGTTGTTTAAATTGCCTTTTCCATCTAAACAAAGTGCGACGCGTTCCAATTTTCAACATTTTTGCAATATCCTCGTCTCTAATTTTAGAATTTTGGTCCTTAATTTCATAATAACGTTTCATCAATTCTTTTTGTTCGATTTGGGACCGTTTATTTGGTTCTATAAATGAATTTTTAATAAATATAAATAAATAGGACTCAAACACTCACTGGTTTGGCCAAGTTTTCGTTTCCAATCGTAAATTGTTTTAAAACTAAGGCCCAACTCTTTCGCGACAATTTCATTTATTTCATTTCGATGAGAGTTTTTGATTCCGATACAATTTAACTCGGCTTTTCTCTGATCAAATTGCTCTACCAAATGTTTACGTTCTTCTTGTTCATAGAACACTTTTCGACTTAAGCCAAATTCTTTTTTCCATTTATATATTTTTGAGCGACTTACTTTCAAATGATTAGCAATTTTATCCTCAATTGTATTCCTTTCTTTTGCCGAATATTTTCCTTTTTGCTTCAATTCGTCTTTTATTGCGTGGAATTTGGCGATAATTTTACGTTTTTCATTTGAAGAAATTTCTTCGCCATTTTTGGCATTATCAGAGTGATCAGACTCTGTGAGAGGAGTATTCTGATCAGTTGAATTGGGTTCAATTTGTCCAATTTGATCAATTGAATTAGGTTCAATTTGTCCAAGCTGATCAGTTGAATTGTGTTCAATTTGTCCAATTTGGGTGTTCTGCCGGTCGATTTGGTGATGGACATTTTGTCCAAAGTTTGTTGGCGCCGGCGTTTTCAAATCTTCGGCGGCTTCATCTTTGTCCCACCAGCCTTCTCCGAATATTTCATCAAATGTTTTGAGCTCCAATTTTACTTTTACAGATTCGGCTTTGTCCGATGAATTTGTTAAAAAGAATACCACCAAAATTAAAATACAAAATACTTCCATTTTATTTGGGCAAAATAACCTCTGAATTGATGGACATTTATATGAAATTCCAATTAATTATATAATTTTTAACGGAAAATTCGGTTCAAATATTTATTTAAAGAATATTAAATATTCACAATTATTACAAATATAAATATTATTCAGCTTGGAAAAAGATGATTAAAAGTAATAAATGACAGCCCACTATTGAGATGGGCATTCATAAATCATATTTTTTAATAATATTATTTTAAATAACTTATCCGAATCAATAATATTATTTTCCCACGAATTATCATCATTTTTACAAAAATGGCGATCGATATATATATAGTATAAACTCTGTAAATTCAGAACTAGGCATTAAAAAAAATAAAATGAATTTTGGGTAATTTAAAATTGTGATAACAACACAAAATAAACAAATGTGAACATTGGGATTAGTTTGCGGGTGTCAATAATATTTTCCCACTAATTATTATCATTTTTACAAAAATGGCGATCGTATATATATAACAGCAGGGATGTGTATCGTATCTTATCGTAATCATAACTATCCAGCCATATCGTAACATGCCCCCCCACTGCATACGTGCCTGCCTAAAACCATTTAAAAAAGTACCGTTTTGTGTTAAGATTCCATAAATTTTTTTACGAGCGTTCATCGTGCAACATTCTAATAGTCTTCCGCGTGAACGGTCGTCGTCTTCGATATTTTTTGATACCGATATTTTATCTAAATATCGTATCGGAAAAATGCTATTAATTCGATATTTTTTGATATCGATATTTTATCTAAATATCGTATCGAACATCGTATCGAGGCCATTGCCGAACACTAGGTGGGGGACCCTTTTGGTCAAAATTTGTGGAAAATATTTTTTATTCTAAAAATTGTCTGTAAATGCGTTATTGACGCACTAATTACAAATTTGTCAATAAAAAATAAAAATTGAGAATTTGAAGCGGTTTTTAAATCGACCTTGTCAAGTTGGAACACGCGCTCTTTCAACTTGGCCGCCTGTTCATAACCTTGTCAAGTTGGAACACGCGCTCTTTCAACTCTGCCGCCTGTTCATAACCTTGTCAAGTTGGAACACGCGCTCTTTCAACTCTGCCGCCTGTTCATAAACTTGTCAGGTTGGAACAGGCGCTCTTTCAACTTGGCCGCCTGTTCATAAACTCGTCAAGTTGGAACAAGCGCTCTTTCAACTTGGCCGTCTGTTCATAAACTCGTCAAGTTGGAACAGAGCAGCAGCAAAGAATGAAGGAATGAATAAATGGGGAATTTGAGGGATAAATGAATTTGATTTTAAAAAATTTTCTTGGCATTTTTAACATTGTCTATTATATTCCTTTAATTTATGCTTTTCCTTTTTTGTTTTGCTTGTTGCGATTGCCCACCGAGTGCGGGAAATTTATGTTTAAAATAATTACATCGATTTTTTTTAATCTGGTTCCAATTATTGCGTTAATTTTTCGAATTTTTGCTAAATTATCCAACCGTGCCAACATTGTGGTGGAACTGTTGTGGCACCGCATGTGACACGAAAAAAGTCGAACAGAATGGACACACTCAGCAAGCGTTGGCGCTTGTGCCAGACAATCGACCAATCGTTGCTCCAACGCGTCACTGCCCAAAGTACAGGGCGGACAGCACAACGCGCCGTTCAAACACAAACGGGTTCATTCACAGTTTATGAACACACTTATCTGATCAGCAACAACAACAATTGTGCGTTTTCTGATCAGTCGAGATCAGCAAATTTTGAAACTTGACGATGTGAGCCCAAACGAACTGATCAAACCGATGTTCAAAATGCTGCCTCTGCCCTAATCAGAATTAGAGACCGGGTTAGGGCAGGCCCGGCATTTTTGAAAATTCCGAATTCAAAATATTTTTGTTTATTTTACCCCATTTTGGCATAAATGGCTAACGCATTTTTGAAGCAATGATCAGGATTCAAATCGATCTGATTATGTATACAAAAATAAAATTAAAACCATCAACAAAAAAATTTTACTTCAACTGTTCGGGCGTGTGCAGGAAATCAGTTAGCAACTGCCCAGAATCACTTTCTATCTGATCAGAATGATCAAAAATACTCAGATAAATTTAAACAACAAAATTTAGTGATTTTAAACAAAGTTATGTCAAAAGATATTTAAATCTAAATGCCTAAATCGTTGTCAAAAGCATTGACCATTCATTCAAAAGCTCGCCAAATTCGAGTCCTCAATTTCTTGAACATTTGCCGCGGCATTCTCTTCCACAGAATGTCCATCGACAGAATTTGGGTGAAATTGCTTTTTCCAATTGTACAAAGTGCGTAATCCAATTTTCAATATTTTGGCAATGTTCGCGTCACTAATTTTAGGATTTTTGTCCTTAATTTCATAATAATGTTTCATCAATTCCTTTTGTTCGTTATAGTTATATTGTGGTTCTGTTAAATAATTTAATTAAAATAAATAAATAATAAAATTGGGCTCAAATACTCACTGGATTTGCCAAGTTTTCGTTTCCAATTGTAAATTGTTCTAAAACAGAGGTCCAATTCTTTTGCGACAATTTCTTTAATTTCATTTTTAAATGAATTTTTGAATCCGTCCCGCTTTAACTCGGCTTTCATTCGATCAAATTTCCCTATCAAATGTTTACGTTCATTGTTTGTCTTTTTTGAACTTATGCCAAACTCTTTTTTCCATTCATATATTTTTTTGCGACAGACTTTTAAATGTTTAGCAATTTTCTGATCAATTTGATTCCATTCTTTTGCTGAATATTTTCCTTTTTTCTTAAATTCGTCTTTCATTGCGTGGAATTTGTTGATAATTTTATGTTTTCGCACATCTTCAGCAATAAGTTCTTCGCCATTTTTGGAGTGATCAAAGTGATCAGACTCTGTAAGAGGGGGATTCTGATCAGTTGAATTGGGTTCAATTTGTCCAAGTTGGGTGTTCTGCCGGTCGATTTGGTGATGGAAAAGCGTTAATTTATGCCATTCTTCGGCTTTGTCATTGTCCCACCAGCCTTCTCCGAATATTTCATCAAATGTTTTGAATGGCTTTTCCTCCAATTGTACGGATTCGGCTTTTTCGAGTGAATTTATTGCAAAGAATGACACCAAAATATAATCCAAAACTCATTCATCCTAGAATAATTGGGGAGGGGGGGGGGGTACAAACTAGAGTATTACCTAATTGGGTTGGGATTTATATGAGAATATTTTGTAAAGAAATAAAATAACTAAAATGGTGAATTGTTTACCCCAAATTAATGCAAATAATAAAATTCTTTGGAGTCACTTGGAAAATCAATAAGGCCCATCATTTTCCAAATTTCTGCCAACCCCAAAATTATTGATCACAGTGAAGAAAGTGGTGACAAGTCCGGTCGTGAGATCGGATGATCAGAATTTGCCAGGGCTACTCTGAATTTAGGAGATTTATATGAAATGAAATTCCAATTACCGCCACATATATTTTATGACGTAGTTTTAGACATCTTCACACCGCACTAAATCAGGTAAACCTTATACCATTGGAAAGCTTTAAATGAGTAAAAAATCATTACAGCAAAGTCCAAGTGGTTTGAGAAGTTTCAATAAGTTATAATGTAAAATTGCCAAAAATCGGGCTTTTTCGTAGTTTTCTGATTGGAAAAATTGTTTTTGTTTTACTTTCTTTGAACGCGCATGGAAGAAATGGAAAAGTAAATCCTTCGATTTGATTTGCCAGGAAAGAAGTTATTCAAATACCTAAGTCGAAATGTGTTATATAACGAAGAAGAACGTAAACATTTAATATATAAATTTGATCAACTGAAAAAAAGCCGAGTTAAAGCGGGACGGATTCAAAAACTCTTATATTATTTATTTATTTTTAAAATTATTTAACAGAACCACAACATATCCATAACGAACAAAAGGAATTGATGAAACGTTATTATGAAATTAAGGACCAAAATCCTAAAATTAGAGACGAGGACATTGCAAAAAAAATGTTGAAAATTGGAACAAACACTTTGTTTAGATGGAAAAAACAATTTAAACGACAGCAATTTCATCCAAATTCTGTCGATTCTGTGGAAGTGAATGCCGCGGCAAATGTTCAGGAAACTGAGGCATCGAATTCGGAGAGATTTGATAAAATTGGCCGATGATTTGGAAAAAGACGATTTTGGCAGTTAATGATTAAATAATGTTTGGCATATCGTTTTTTAATCTCTATAAATTAGAGTTGGTCGAGACCGGGATTTTTGAGAAAAATCAGGGCCGGGACAGTGAAAGCGAAAATCGGTTCAAAAATATCTAGCTCATTCAATTGCCTCATCATCGATTGTTTTTTTGTTGACGATTCTGCTTCACTTCTGCTGGGGGGGGGGGAATATTTTTTTTTTTCAAAAAAAAAGGACCCCCCCCCCCCCCTATGGTAGTGATTTCGTGGCAATCCTTAAGAATTGGGGTCCCGACCCAACATTTTATTTTTATTTTTGGATGTTTATAATTTTAAATGCATGGTTTCTAGGATGAAAACATGCGTAGATCACGAATCCGAGCTTGGATTTTGCGAATGTTGAACCCCGTACCCGGATTCGAACATTTAAAAAAATTACAAATGCAACTTTTTTTGGGTTGACTAATTTTTTTATATTGCGCATTTTCAACCGCGTTAATTATTGAATTGTTTTGTTTTCTCCTTTTTACAATCATTTTCATGGATTTTTTATAGATTAACCTTTTTGAGTTCATAAATAAACAATTTTTCACGTGTCTGAAATTTTAAAAAATGTTCAAATTCAGATTCGGGGTTCGGTATTCACAAAATCAGATCGGATTCGTGTTCTACGCATATTTTCACCCTAGAAAACATGCATTCTGAATTTCAACAATTTTTTTTGGTCAGGACCCCAATTCTTAAGGATTGCCGATTTCGTCCAACCAAAAAATAAAATGAAATTTGTGAAATTTTTATCTAAAATATTTTTAAAAAATCGGAAAAATTAAAAGAAATTCTAGAATTGTCACCGTAAATATTCAGAGAAAGTCAGAAAAAACCATTAACACACGGATCTGTACCCAAACCCCCCACACACACATCAACTGAACGGCACCCGGATTCGTTTCCCCGAATTTCAATTTAAAATGAACAAAAACTTTTATTCAATTATAAATGATTATGGGCAATGGTTTGTTGAGAAAAATAAGCATTTCAGCGGTTTCCGGGTTCATTTCAACTGAATTTGAAGAAAAAAAAATTTATTTCGATGAAATACAAAAGGGTCCCATCCTTTGAGATTAATTTTGACAAAAGATTGAAACTTTTTAAATTTTTATAATTGAGAAAACATCTCAAGAAGTAAAAATGCTTAATTTTTCGGCATTTTTTAAACTTTATGCGTAATATCTAGGGCTCGGAAACTCATGGAAATCCATATTTTTTTTTGCGAACTGGGGATGCCCTGAAATGCACGAAAAACACATTTTTAGCTTGATTTGAAGCTTCTAGGACCGATTTTTATATCCGTATTTTCCATATTTTTCCATATTTCGTGATTTATTTCCATATTTTGTCCATATTTTCAATTTTATGTCCATATTTTGGTGTTTTGTCCATATTTTGAGGATTTATGTCCATATTTTATGGCTATATTTCACGATTTTATATCCATACATATTTGGCTAGCAAAAAGGCATCATTTGGGACCGAAAAGCATAATTTTTTAAAAATCTTTATTTAACCGAAAGGCGTGAAATTGTTGTGGAATATTTTTCATTGATAGAAAAATATACATAAAACGAAAACATTCGCATAATGAGCAGGAATACATCCGTGTTTTCCTGTTCCAGCTTGGCCTGTTTTGTTCTAAGATTTCAGAACAGCACAGCAGATTCAATTCCTTGGAACAGGAACGGGTCGAGGACGTTTCGGCCCCGCCCTTTCAGGTCAGGAATATTGATTTGGTCCCGGTTCAAAAGATTTAGGAAAATATTTATGAAATGTCAGGAATATTGATTTGGTCCCGGTTCAAAAGATTTAAGAAAATATTTATGAAATGTCAGGAATATTGATTTGGTCCCGGTTCAAAAGATTTAGGAAAATATTTATGAAATGTCAGGAATATTGATTTGGTCCCGGTTTAAAAGATTTAGGAAAATATTTATGAAATGTCAGGAATGTTGATTTGGGTGAGCTTTTATTAAAGATGACTGCCCATTTCAATTGTGGGCTGTCAAAAACATTTTCGTCGAAAGCGAAACGCGGATCGAAGATCGTCTGGGTCGTCATAAAAATAGAATGAACAATTCTGTCGTTTTGGGGATGGTACACTCATAGTGAACGTGTTGGTCCCGTTGCCAAGAAATCCTCTCGATTTTCTCCTCACCTCTGGCTATACCCTTTTCCCGAGGAAAAGGCAAACAACGCCCGGGAACGATCCGGAGTCTTCGAGTGCCCGGTTGGGTGCTCTCCCGACTGAGCTATGCTGCCGCCCGATGAAGCTCAGATAGATCTCGATAATTTCTTGGCCGTTCTTGAGAGGGGGGAGGAGGGGGAAAGAAATAAAAATGGAAATTCAAATTTGCCGCGAATTGGTTGGATTTTATAATCGGCACAAACATTTTCAAATTACCTTTTGATGGCGACAGGATTACTCGGCGCACCAAAAAATGGACTGTGACAAAATAATGTTTTAGTGTAAATAATTATTGGAAATTTATAGAGCTTAAATACAAATTTTTTGGTGCTTGCAAAAAAAATGTCAAAAAAGTCTTGGTACTAGAACCGAGAAATTTTACGGGTTTTTGGGTCTTGATCTCGGTCTCGGGGGATCTCGGTTCTCGGTAAATTTTAAGTCTCGAACGGCCTTGTTTTGCTTTTATATGGAAAAATTTAAATCATATTTTGATAAGAAAAATTTTCCGGGCATTTTGGGTCATGAAAATCTAAAAAAGCTGATCGAATCCTGCTTATTAAAGGATTTTGATACCAATTTTTTAAAAATTATTGAATGCCAAATCGGTTTCATCCAAATCATTGATCATTCATTCAAATATTCCCCGAATTCGAGTTCCCAATTTCCTGAACATTTGCCGCGGCATTCTCTTCCACAGAATTTGGATGAAATTGTTGTTTTTTAAATTGCTTTTTCCATTTATATAAAGTGCTTACTCCGATGTTCAGCCTTTTAGTAATGTACTTGTCGCTAATTTTAGGATTTTTGTCCTTAATTTCATAATAAAGTTTCATCAGTTTCTTTTGTTCGTTATGGTTATGTTGTGGTTCTGTAAATGCATTTTAATTAATTAATATAAACAAATTAATAAAATTGGGCTCGAAATACTCACTGGTTTGGCCAAGTTTACGTTTCCAAGCGTAAATTGTTGCTAAACTGAGGCCCAATTCTTTCGCGACAGTTTTATTTATTTGAATGGGACAAAAGTTTTTGAATCTGTCCCGCTTTAACTCGGCTTTCATTTGATCAAATTTCTCTACCAAATTTTTTCGCTCATTTTTTGAATTTCTTTGAATTATGCCAAATTCTTTTTTCCATTCAAATATTTTCGTGCGATAGACTTTTAAATGTTTTGAAATTTTCTCCTCAATTTGATTCCATTCTTTTTTTGAATATTTTCCTTTTTGCTTAAATTCGTTTCTAATTGCGTGGAATTTGTCGATAAGGTTACGTTTATGCTCATCTTCATCATTTGAAGTTTTTTTCATTATTTCGTTTTGTTCTTTGCCAATTTTGGCATTATCAGAGTGATCAGACTCTGTGATAGGAGGATTCTGATCAGTTGAATTGGGTTCAATTTGTCCATTGTGATCAGACTCTGTGAGAGGACGATTCTGATCAGTTGAACAGGGTTCAATTTGTCCAAAGAGATCAGACTCTGTGAGAGGACGATTCTGATCAGTTGAATTGGGTTCAATTTGTCCATTATGATCAGACTCTGTGAGAGGACGATTCTGATCAGTTGAATTGGGTTCAATTTGTCCAAAGAGATCAGACTCTGTGAGAGGACGATTCTGATCAGTTGAATTGGGTTCAATTTGTCCAGAGTGATCAGACTTTGTGAGAGGACGATTCTGATCAGTTGAATTGGGTTCAATTTGTCCAGAGTGATCAGACTCTGTGAAAGGAGGATTCTGATCAGTAGAATTGGGTTCAATTTGTCCAATTTGGGTGTTCTGTCGTTCGATTTGGTGAAGGGAATTTTGTTCAAGCGTTAATTTATTCCATTCTTCGTCTTTGTCAATGTCCCACCAGCCTTCTCCGAATATTTCATCTAATGGATTGAGTGGCGTTTCTTCCAATTGTACGGATTCGGCTTTGTCCAGTGAATTTGTTACAAAGAATGACACCAAAATTAAAATCCAAATTTCCATTTTATTTGGCAAAAATACGTCTGAATTTAGAGGCATTTACATAAATTCCATTTAATTTTAAAAATATTCACATATTTTTGCAAAATTAATAAATATTATTTAACTTTAGTATAAAAACATTGAAAGCAATAAATGACAGCCCACAATAAAATGTGCATTCATATAAATCATATTCTTTAATATTATCTTACCCGATCAATATTCCTGCTGACATCTCATAAATATTTTTCCATAATTTGGAACCGGGACCAAATCAATATTCCTGACATTCCATAAATATTTTCCTAAGTCTTTTGAACCGGGATCTAATCAGTTTTTCTGACATCATAAATATTTTCCCTACTAATAACCATAATTTTATTTGTTTTGTGATTTCGTCTGATATGTGTAACCAACCGGCCGGTTGTCTGGTCTGCCTTCCCCCACACACAAACATTCTATATGGCCAAACCCCAGCCACCTAATGTCCGTTCCATACGCTGTTTTGAAGGTAGGTGCAACCAGTCTGTCATGGGTTTAGTTACGCCAGCGGAAATCATGTTCGTTAGACCAAAATTGGTTCGGCTGCCCCGGTCTTCCCCAATCATTTCCTCCTTCATCATTAAACGCCGGATTCTATTCTTTTTTCATTTTACCAACAGATTTTCTAACTCGTTTGTAGCCCTTTGCACATCATCCTGTAAGTCAATTGTTTTTGTCTGACATTAAGCACCAATTTCCAAGTTTTTTTGCTTCTTCCGCAATTTTTTCAGTCTTCCAAATTGTGAAGCTTTTCCTTCCATTTTGAATTGGCAAATTTGCAATTCTATTCATTTTCCACGTCTATTGAAGTACAAGTCAGTTCGAATTCTTTTCTTTGCCGCATTTGAAGCTGTCAATTTCTTAATTTCATTCGGTCTTACGCCTTTTGTTTTTGCTTTTCTTTTACTGGCCTCCCAAAAACTTTGGCCACCTTTTCCGAACACTTTTGATGCATCAAACATTGCTTCTTCTTCCATGAGTGAGCGGTCCGTCGTCGGTCTTTCGAATGTAGAGAGAAAGAAAGAGGTAGACAAAGACAGAAAAACAGAGAGAGAAAGTGAAAGCCTTAAGTTGCAACTTCATCGAAATTTAGTTAGAATTCTGATTTGAATAAAGTGGGCGGGCGGCGGGTTCCACCGTTTCACTTTTATTCAATACCTTTTTTATGCATATCAACTTCTTTCATTCTTCAATTCTGTCTGTTATTTTCAAAGTTGAAATCCAATCGTCATTTTTCAACTTTTTTCTTTATTTACTGATCAATTTTTGTTTTTCAAATGAGTAATCCTACCTGGGAATCCAAGGGACTCGTAAAGTCGTCCTTGGCGTCATTCGAATATGTGTAACCGGCCGGTTCTCGGGCCTGCTTCCCCCAAACACGGATGTTGGGATGGAACAGTTGTTATTGGGGGATGGGTAAAAGGTTAGTCTTGGGCAAACAATTGAATGGGAAGGGAACGATCATTGCTCATTACGATCTCTAAAATTTTTGTCCCCGAAATTTCAAAAAAAATGGCTTAACGCATTTTTGTTTTTTGTTTAAATTTATTTTTCTTAAAATTTTTGAGGTGCCCGTTGGACAGGAATTGCAGATATATGGCGCGAGGGACACTCGATTCTTGGGCATTTGGTGCCGTTGGCAGGGGGACTCTTGAGAATAACTAAGCCAGCAGAAAGATGCCGTCGGACAATAATCAGCCAGGGTTTGGCTTTTTGATTAGTCTCATTTTGTGTTTTGGTTTCGAACTCGCTTGACGACGGGCCACTACTAAGGTCAAAAAGTAAGTTTCGCGGGTGCAGAGAAACTAAGAGGCCAAAATTGTGAGTTTTTGCTATCTAACGAAAGCACCAAAGCATTGAAAAAGGGCACCGGCATCCAGTGTCCCAAGAACACAGACGTTTAGAGTCGCTCGCGATATCTATGATTATCACTAGGGGCCGGTAAAATCAAATTTCCGGGTCTGGAACCGGATTTTCAATTTTGAAAATTACCGGTGTGATTTTTGTGGATAAATCCGGTAAAAAATCCGGAAGGTCGAAAAGCTCCCCGGATTTCGGGTTTTTTTAAAAATTGTGAAAAATAACAATCGAGTTATATACGTTGCTCTTCAAAAACCACAAAATTTTAAAAGAAAAATGCCATATCGTTTTTTCAAATCATTGATGTCATTTATTCAAATGCTCGAATTCGAATTCTCAATTTCCTGAAAATTTTCCGCGGCATTTACTTCCACAGAACTTCCATCAACATAATTTGAAAGAAATTGCTGTCGTTTAAATTGCCTTTTCCATTTAACCAAAGTGGCTCTTCCAATTATCAACATTTTGGCAATTTTCTCGTCGCTAATTTTAGGATTTTTGCCCTTAATTTCATAATAACGTTTTATCAATTCCTTTTGTTCGCTATTGGACCGTTTATTTGGTTCTGTAAAAGAATTTTTAATTATTATAAATTGGGTTCGAAAACTCACTGGATTGGCCAAGTTTTCGTTTCCAATTAGAAATTGTTCTAAAACCGAGGCCCAACTCTTTTGCGACAGTTTTATCGATTTGATTTGAATAAGAGTTTTTTAATCCGTCCCGCGTCCTTCTCCGAATATTTCATCAAATAATTGTACGGTTTCAGCTTTTTCGAGTGAATTTGTTGCGAAGAATGACACCAAAATTAAAATCCAAAAGTCTTGCATTTATTTGGGCAAAATAATCTCCGAATTTAGGGAGCTTTATATGGAATTTCAATTTGAGAGCCCGCAAATGAAATGGAGACTTTTATTTATAAATCAATTCTTTGATATTTATTTCACCATAATCAATGCAGACATGTCATAAATATTTTTCATAAGCTTTTGGAACCGGGACCAATCAATATTCCTGACATGTCATAATATTATTCCAAAACTTTGAACCGGGGCCAAATCAATATTCCTGATATTTCGTAATTTCTTACTAATTCATCATTAAAATTGGCGATCGATTGTGAATAGCCAAAATGAAAAATAAAAAATTATTTAAAAGTCGCCGTGGAGTAAAAGTGACATTACCGGTCTGATAATATTTGTCACTAAACCTAAAAAAAATTTCGAAATCTTAGAAAGATTTATTCCGAACAATTGTAAATTGAAGAGACTTTTGTGTGTATAAATCATGAGAGCCTGAAATTTATTATAAATAGTTGCGCATCTGAAAATGCAGAATCGCGCAATTTTAAGCTAATAATCTTATTAAATGTTGAAAATTCAAAATTTTATAGTCAATCTTACGAAAAAATTATTTTTCACAAAAAAATGATACCAATTTTTTGAATATGAATTTATAACAAAAACTCTATTTTAGATAAATAGCTAATTTTCAGCTAGCTCATTTTGTTAAAGATTATTTTACTTTTAGAAAAAATGCAACCCAACCCGCACCATGCCTTTTATAACCCGGGAAAGGCGTCTTCGTTCCGCTTCCAACCACCGACCGGGTTGCTAGACTTCGACGGAACGGCGAAAACAAAAACATGCTGGGCCGGGTTCCCTACAATTCACCCTTCCCTCTATTCCTTCCCGTTCCCTCACTATCCGGAGGACAACGGTGCTTGCCCGACTGGGGGCCCAAACATGTGTCCCTAACTGTAGGGGCCGGATTTATATGTGCTAAAAATCGCGAAATATGTATGTATTTATGTGCTAAAAAAGCCGAAGTTGTCAGCGAAAAATCCGCTATCATTTTCTGCTCAATGGCCAATTTCATCCAAACTTAACGCGGAGGACGCAAGCTGTTCTATGAAGGGTTCTCCAAGAAATATTGTCTTCAGAGCTTTGGAGGTAAGTAGCGACAAAGCAAAGAGTCAATTGCCAAAGATTGCAAATTTGGAAAGACACGAGCAGGTGGCGCAATGCGAGTGGTGTCGGACCCGCAATTCCACGTTCCCTTTCAGAATTTAATCTTCCCGCCGAACTTCGAAACTCGCACGGCACGACAAGAAGATTTCGTCAAGGCAGATTCTGGTATGGACGACACTGAAAGCATAATCATTTTTACTTGTCGCATTGATTTGTGCCGTCTGATCCAATGCGCTACATGGGTTGTTGCCGGTACTTTTAAATCATGCCCGGAGCTATAGTACCAAGTTTGGGTGATTCACGGGGTTCTTATGGTGAAATTGATAGCGCCCTGGGGCAAGTCCATGCCGTTTCCATCTAAACAAAGTGGCTATGCTGATGTTCAGCCTTTTAGTAATGTCCTTGTCGCTAATTTTAGGATTTTTGTCTTTAATTTCATAATAAAGTTTCATACTATCGTTTTGTTCGCTGTGGGAGTGTTTATTAGTGATCGGCCAGAAGGGTCGGTCGGTACTTTTCGGTAAAGTACCGAAAAAGTACCCCGTACCGAAAAGTATCGAAAAAGTCCAAAATGTTTCGGTCGGTACTTTTTCGGTTTTCGGTACCAAAATTTTTTTAGAGTAATTTTTAACAAAACTCGTTTATTTCGGAATTTTTGGCTTTATAATATTTATAATTGAGTATTGGGAGATTTCGGTTCAAGAAATAGCATTTCGACCTGTTCCTGGTGGCAGGATTTTAATAGTTTTTGGATCAGTTTGAATGGGGCTCGGCAGTGCCGCCGAGAAAATTTTGAATTTTTGATGGAATTTTTTTAAAGAAAAAATGGCCCAAAAAACGTATCGCGGAATCAAAAAAATGGTAAATTTTAAAAATCAAATAAAATTTCATCGGACTAGAAATTCCTAAATTACCTTCAATTTTAAAAATCTTAAATAATATTTAAAGAAACAATATTGTTTTTCTCTGCCATGAAGTTAATTAATTCGAGCCACTTTTATTAAGCGGGGGAACGCATTGCCGATACCAACCTTTAAAAAGGACCATATATTTTTGAGCGATTGGAATTTAAATTTTTAGCAATTTTCTCTCCTCAATTTGAGTTTTTTCTTTCAAAGGAAACTGTCCTTTTTGCTTTAATTCTTCTTTTATTGTGTGGAATCTGTCAACAATTTTACGTTTTCGCTCATTTTCAGCAATATTTTCGTTTGAAGAATTTTCGTTCTGGTCTCCATCATTTTTGGTATTATCAGAGTGATCAGAGAGAGGGGGATTCTGATCAATTGAATTTGGTTCAATTTGTCCAAAGTGATTAGACTCTGTGAGAGGAGGATTCTGATCAGTTGAATTGGATCCAATTTGTCCAAAGTGATCAGACTCTGTGAGAGGAGCATTCTGATCAGTTGAATTGGGTTCAATTTGTCCAGAGAGACATCAACGGGTTTCTCTAAACAGTGGAGTGCACACCAGGGCTGCACCCAATTGCGGATTGTTATTTTTTCTGACTTTCTCAGAACATTACCGGTGGTGTAAACAATTCTTAAAATAAAATTTATGATGGATTAGGCAATAGAAGTTGAGAAAATGAGAAATATTTTTAATAATAATCAATTCCGATTAAACCCTGATCCCGGCCAACTCTACTCTTACGTAACCCTATTATTGTTTACGAAAATTTTTCCGGAATACCGAAGCAAAATGATATTGTGAAAATTTTGATGAAATTTTTTAGCAAAAATCCCGAAATTTTTCCCGAGAGCGCCTGTCCACCAAGGCTGTGTCAAAAGTAAAAAATCAAAAATCGAAACTGAAAAGTTCGAAATCAAAAGGAAAAAAACGTCGAAAATCAAAATCGGAAGTAATCGAAATTTTTTTTATATGACTAAAAAAAAATTATTTTATTAAATAATTTATTTTATTAAATGTTGTTTGATAGGCCGTCATTTTTCGCTACAGTGGCCCATCTACGCTTAAAGCTTTTGGGTGGAGGGACGGCGGCATTGCCGACAGGCGCCGCCGAGAAAATTTTTGTAATTTTTACTTAATTTTGTTAAGAAATTTCATCAAAATTTTAGCAAAATTAAGCATTTTGCTTCGGAATTTAGGAATTTTTTTAAAAAAAAATTGCGTAAGAGTGGAGGAGTTCGGAGGCGCCGCGGGGGAAATTTTTTGAACATTTTAATGATATTTGTTAAGAAAATGAAAGCTATTGGAGTGGATTTAAATGTCGTGTGTATTGACACGAAAACAACTATCGATTGATTCCATTGCAGCGGCATGCTGCCCATTGTCCACCCCCGCCGTTTTCCCTTCCTTACTTCTTCTCTTATTCGCCTCCCATTTTCGGACACCTATTTATATCCTCTTTGTCTCTATTTATTATTTGCATAAATAAATCTTTTTATGTGTCACGGACACAACAAAAGCAAAAATTCAAGAAGATGTGATTAATTTATTTCAAAAATTCTTTTTTTGTGCGCATTTTAGTTTAAAAAAAAGATTTGAAAATATTAAAAAGGTTCCGTTAATGGGGGA
Source organism: Globodera rostochiensis (assembly GCA_018350325.1). Taxonomy (NCBI): domain Eukaryota; kingdom Metazoa; phylum Nematoda; class Chromadorea; order Rhabditida; family Heteroderidae; genus Globodera; species Globodera rostochiensis. The sequence goes on from JAEVLN010000005.1 coordinate 3,763,683, forward strand.
TAGAATGTGAAGGCCGAAGAAAGGTTAAAAAAATGATCGCACTGAAGCGGGTTCCAACAAAAAACACAACAAAGAAAAGACAAACATCCGAGAATGCATAGTGATCGCGTAAATCTCCAAACGCATTTTCGAGATTGTCCAGAGGAACATAACTAAAGCAACAATTATTTTGCAATGCAATTTGATTTGCGGGTCGTTTTTGTAACGTGCCAAAAGCCCCAATTCAGTTACTTTCTTTTTCATGGAATTATTTAGATGAAAAAACAGCCATTGAGTTGAACATTTAGCCATTTTTCTTGAACCGAATGGAAAAGTGCAATTTCAAAATCATGAGCAATAGACAAAGGATTTAAATTTGGGCAAAAACAATTTATTTCCGTGAAAAGCTTATCATATGTTGACCGTTGTTTGTTAGGAAGAAGGTAATAAAACATTGGAAAAACATGGCCATTTCTTTTACCTAAGATCATGAAAACCTGCCCGTTATGGAATGGATGAGGAGCAATTTTAAAAGTTCCATCCAAAAGATTTTGCACAAGGTGTGCCCATTCCATAACTGATTGTTTGCCGAACACAATTACACAATTTGGGTCATTGGGGTTCCAGTACCGGCCAAGAGAAAATTTTGCCCTTCGTAAACCTTGTCAGTTTCCCTCAATTCTAGAACTTGAACATTTTCCGAGTCATGAGGTACTTGGTTTGCTTGTCTCCTGATGTATTCAATCATTTGCCTAGTGGCATTTTGTGGAGCATTTTTCCCAAAACAGCCATGCTTGTTCCCTGCAAAACACAGGTACTGAAATTGGCCTGGGAGTTCTACTGTATTTTGAGCCCTGTTTTTGATTACATTGTTTAGTTTTTTGGCTTCAATTGATGCAGGGTCTGGCTCGTGATTGTGTTCATGCATACGTTTAACAATTTGGTCTCCCTGGGTGTGAATTCGTGCCGGGCAGTTATCATAATGTTTAGTACATTTCCTAAAATGAAGTTGTGGATTAGCCTTACTTTTTTTATCGAATTGGAACAGAAACCCATTTTCGAAAATTTGGTCCTTCCCCTTATTGGATAAAAAAATACGTTGGAATTGCAGTTCTTCTGCCATTGCAATCGATTTTTCCATTCTAGTGAAAATGAATGTGCAGAATGAAAGTCGTTTTATATGTTTCATGCAAGTCTTATTAGAGAAAAATAACTTTCGGACTGGACTCCAAAATGAGACAGCTTATCAAGGAGAATAGTTCTCAAGTGGCCATCGGAAGCGACGTCAAAATATTTCGAAGTAATAAGAAGAGAATTTTTTGACATTTGGGTATTTGATCAACTAATCTAATGGAAGAGACCCCGAAAATGTTGGCCATTGATGAGAGCAATTGGGGAGGCGGGTGGACTGAAGTAAAGTCATTTGCATTTGAATTGAGTGTACCTACTCATTTTACCATTGTGCCAAACTATACATATTTTCCTAGTTCACACTGCGTAACTACATATTATACTCAAAATTTTTGTTTTAATGTTATGGGGTATAATGTCCGTTTTCGCGGCTCGGTTTTCGCGGCTCCGTTTTCGCTTGCTCCGGTAAAAAAAGATTGAAATTTTGTCAAAAAGTTGGCAAGACCCACTGCCCGTCCTTGCCAAAAATTTAATTTTAAAAACCGGGACCTCCGACTTTCGAAATTAGTTTCGAAAAACATCCTATTTTTGTCGAAATCGAAAATCGAAAGGAAAAAAACGTTGAAAATCGAAATTTCGATACAGCCCTGGTCGGCACCGCCGGGCTCTCCTTCCCAGAAAATCAATTTTTTAGAGGCAATTTTTTTTTAGAATCCAACCACAAAATGCACGGAAACGTTTATAATAATGAGAAAACAAATAATTCTATTTGTTAACGAAGTAGAAAGAAATGTGCAATATAAAAAAAGCCCCCCCCCCCTCCCAATTTCCGGAACATTTGAGCCGGAATTCTCTTCCACAGATCCGACAGAATTTTGACAAAATTGCTGCCGTTTAAATTGGCTTTTCCAGTTAACCAAAGTGCTTGTTCCAATTTTGAACATTTTGACAATGTCTTTGTCACAAATTTTAGGATTTTTGTCCTTATTTTCATAATAACATTTCATCAATTCCTTTTGTTCGCTGTGGGGGTATTTATGGTTTGGTGCTGTAAAAGAATTTTTAATTAATATAAATAAATAATAAAATTGGTCTCGAAATACTCACTAGTTTGGCCAAGTTTCGTTTCCAATCTTAAATTGTTCTATTGCTTAGCCCCAACTTTTTCGCGACAGTTTCATCAATTTCATGAGAATAAGAAGTTTTGAGTCCGGCCCGCGTTAATTCGGCTTTCATTTTATCAAATTTCTCTATCAAATGTTTATGTGCTTCTTTTTTCTCCTCAATGTTATGCTTTTTCTTCTTTGACTTAGGCCAAATTCTTTTTTCCATTTGTATATTTTTGCGCGAGTGACTTTTAGATGTTTTGCAATTTTATTCTCAATTTGAGTTGTTTCTTTTTCCGAATATTTTCTTTTTTGCATAAGCTCTTCTTTCATTGCGTGGAATTTGTCGATAATTTTACGTTTATCAGCCTCTTTGAGAGGAAGCTTCTGATCAGTTGAATTGGGTTCAATTTGTCCAGAGTGATCAGACTCTGTGAGAGGAGAATTCTGATCAGTTGAATTGGGTTTAATTTGTCCAGAGTGATAGACTCTGTGAGAGGAGAATTCTGATTAGTTGAATTGGGTTTAATTTGTCCAGAGTGATCAGACTGTGAGAGGAGAATTCTGATCAGTTAAATTTGGTTCAATTTGTCCAAGCTGATCAGTTGAATTGGGTTCAATTTGTCCAGTGTGATCAGACTCTGTGAGAGGAGGATTCTGATCAGTTGAATTGGGTTCAAGTTGTCCAATTTGGGTGTTCTGTCGGTCGATTTGGTGATGGAAATTTTGTTCAAGCGTTAATTTATGCCATTCTTCGGCTTTGTCTTTGTCCCACCAGCCTTCTCCGAATATTTCATCAAATAATTGTACGGATTCGGTTTTGTTACGAATAATGACACCAAAATTAAAAGCCAAAACTCTTCTATTTTCGTTGGACAAAGTAACCTCTAAATTCAGGGATTATTATAATTAAACGGAAAATTTGATATGTAAAATTTGCTAACTATTTTGTGATATTTTTAAATAGAAATCATAAATTGTACAATATTAATAAAATAGTGCGCTTTGATAAAAAAATTATTGAAAGTAATAAATGACAGCCCCATAATTTGGGCATTTATTTACATAAAATTTATTCTTTAATAATTATCTCATCCAAAACCCACATCCTTCACCCAATCCGTGGGCAGCTATTCCAACTGAGCTACCGGGGCATCCCATTTGCCTTCTTCTTTATGAATGATCTTTTGCCCCCACCCTAGGCGTTTTAACCGTTCGCTTCCAACCAGCGGAACACTCAAATCCTTACAACTCCATCCTCAACGGGACCGGTCCCTCGGTCCATCGATCGATCTCACATCGATCGCTTCGCTGGCGACGGTTGGGCAACCATCCGGTGCTACCAGCAAAGAATAGGCAAAATGGTAACCCCGGGTGGGACTCGAACCCAGTCCTTCACCCAATCCGTGGGCAGCTCTTCCAACTGAGCTACCGGGGCGTCCATTTGCCTTCTTCTTTATGGATGATCTTTGGCCCCGCCATATGCGTTTTAACCGTTCGGGCAAACTCTTTAGTAATTAATTCACACGAATCAATAATATTAATGACATATCATAATATAAATTCCGTTATTTTATAAAAATGGCGTGGATTCGTGTCGATAAACTAAATTTTGAGGTTTGTTAATTTTTTACTAAATATGGCATTTTTATGGCATCTAGAGGTTCACGCTGATCACATCCGTGTTGGCATGGAGAAGAAAAATAGTGTTTCAAAATTTCATACACCATTAATTATTAAATTATTGTTTGCCTAATATGGCAAAAAATATGGGGCAACGTAAAAGCCGTTGTTGTGCTAATTCATAAAACTTATCCACATTTTTATGGTTTATAAGTCTTTATATCCGGTTTATATTCAACACAAATAACCAATTGAGAAATGCAATATGTGTGGGAAAGAGACTTTGTGTGGAGATATGAGAATTAATTAGCAACTTCTTCCAAAATGCCGTAAAAAAGGAAACCCAATTTTTACAAAACGATAAACTTTGTTACGTCAAAAATTTTAAAGAAAATTAAAACGTAAAAATCTATGAAAAGGCGAAGTCGGGGGGTGCTTTTCCAAAAGAAAGGCCTAGTTTTTGGAGTCGGAGTTTGTCAGGCAACAGTTGGGTAATCAATCCAAGAAAAAGTTGAAATTGTTTAAATATTTTTGAAAATAGAAAATGAGACGTTCTGTTGCGAATACAGCCGAAGGAAAAGGAAAAAATCGTTAACAGTTTTGGTGTTTTATCAAACAAGGCCATTCATTCAAACACTCCCCGAATTCCTCGCAATTTCCCGGACATTTGCCGCGGCATTCACTTCCACAGAATGTCCATCGACAAAATTTTGATAAAATTGCTAGAAGTATGGGGCGAAGAATCTGGCCCCAAATTTTTGCCCCTGCAAAAACCCGAGTCCCTTTCGCCCTTCCCCCCCCCCCCTCTTAGCGCAGATCAGTAAACGAATGTGTCGTAAAAATAAGGCTTTATATTACAGGGTTCCCATACGCTATCCTTATATAAAAAGAAGACATGTTTGTTTGTTTGTTTGGATGTTTGTCCTGACGTGGTTGGGGATTTGAATAGCGGGGAAATTTCGCGTTAATTATTGTTTGAATTTCAGTACTAAAAAAGTGAAGAAGGGCAGACGAAAGATTTCAAAGAAACAGTGTGGCAAGTGAAGAGACTTTTGCCGGAGAAAGAGAGGAATGAGACGATGGGGGGGGGGGAGAGATTGGGGATTGGTAAAGAAAAAATAAGTGATTGAGACAGTCGAATCCGTGGTGTAGTGGATAGGCGTGTTATCCTGGCACTGTTTAATGTGTGGGTTCAATTCCGGAATATTAAAACAATTTTTTCAATTATTTAATATTAAACTAAATTTTTTAATAGCTTTTTTTATTAAAAAAACAAAATAATAAAATTTTTAAAGGCGAATGATTTTTGTTAAAACCTTTAAACAAAGGGAGAAAGTCAAAATGCCAAAGGGAAAAGCCAAGGGTAAATGCCAAGGGGAAAAGCTAAAATTGGGTAAAACGCCAAGGTGGAAAAGTGCTAGAAAAAGAAACGTGCCAACAAGTGCAAATGCCAGCAGTGAAAAATGCCAAAAAGAAAATTGTTAAAAAGTAAAACTGCCAAGGAGAAAAGCCAAAAGCGGGAAAAATGCCTTGGGAGAAAAGTGCCAGAAGTGAAAATCACGAGAGAAAAATGCCATAAGATAAAAATCAAAAGAAAAAAGTGCCAAAAGGTGAAAAGCCAAGGAGAAAGGTAAAAAGGAAGAAAATGCCAAGAGGAAACAGTGCCAGACGGGAAAATTAAGAGATGAAAGTGCCATAAGATGAAATGCCAAGAGGGAAAAGTGCCAGAAGGGAAAAGTGCCAAGAGGGAAAAGTGCAAAGCGGGTAAAAATGCCGTAAGAGAAAATGTCGAGAGAGAACAGTGAGAGGGAAAAGTGCCAAGCGAGAAAAGTGCTAGAAGGTAAAATTCCATAAGATGAAAATGCCAAGAGGGTAAAGTGCCAAGAAAATGCCAATATAGAAAGTGCCCTAAAAGAAAATGCCAGAAAGAAAGTGCCTTGCCAAGAAAGAACGTGCCAAAAGGGAAAATGTCAAAATGGAAAAGTGCTAAAAGGCAAAATGCCAAGAGGGAACGGTGCCAAAAGGGTAAAAAGGAAAATCAAGAGGGAAAAGTGCCCAAGATGAATATGCCAAAAGGAAAAAGTGCCAAAAGGTGAAATGCCACGAGGGAAAAGCCAAAAGCGGGGAAAAGTGCCAATCGAGAAAGTGCTAAAGAAAATGCCAAGAGGAATAGTGCCAAGAGGGAAAAGTGCCAAAAGGCAAAATGCCAAAAGGGCAAGGTACCCAAAGGGGAAACGGTAAAAAGGGAGATTATGCCAAGAGGTAACTGTGCCAAAAGTGAAAAATGCCATAAGATGAAGATGCCTAAAGGATAAAGTGCCAAAAGGCGCGGGGGAAAAGAGAGAAAATCCAAGAGGAAAAAGTGCCAAGCGGCAAAAGTACCAAAAGGCAAAATGCCAAAAGGGAAAAGTACCCAAAGGGGAAACGGTAAAAAGGGAGAAACTAAAATATCAAGAGGCAACAGTGCCAAAAGGGAAAATCAAGAGGGGAAAATGCCATAAGATGAAGATGCCTAAAGAAAAAAATGCCAAAAGGTGAAATGACACGGGGAAAAGCCAAAAGCGGGGAAAAGTGCCACAAGATGAAAATGCCAAAAGGAAAAAGTGCCAAAAGGTGAATGCCACGGGGGAAAAGCCAAAAGCGGGGAAAAGTGCCAATCGAGAATGTGACCAAAAGGAAAAAGAGAGAAAATGCCAAGAGGAATAGTGCCAAGAGGGAAAAGTGCCAAAAGGGAAAAAGAGAGAAAATGCCAAGAAGAATAGTGCCAAGAGGAAAAAGTGCCAAGCGGCAAAAGTGCCAAAAGGTAAAATGCCAAAAGGGCAAAGTACCCAAAGGGGAAACGGTAAAAAAGGAAAAAATGCCAAGAAGCAACAGTGCCAAAAGGGAAAAATGCCATAAGATAGTGCCTAAAGGATAAAGTGCCAAAAGGCGCGGGGGAAAAGAGAGAAAATGCCAAGAAGAATAGTGCCAAGAGGAAAAAGTACCAAGCGACAAAAGTGCCAAAAGGCATAATGCCAAAAGGGAAAAGTGCCCAAAGGGGAAAAGGTAAAAAGGGAGAAAGTGCCAAGAGTCAACAGTGCAAAAGGGAAAATCAAGAGGGGAAAATGCCATAAGATGAAGATGCAACGATACAAATTTCGTATATTTAAATTAAAACATTTTATTAGAATATGTAAAAGAAAATAATATAAAGTCTAAGTTGCTTATTAATAATAGTCAGTGGTAATCGTGGAAGAGACATAAAGGTGGGGAATGATCTGATTAAAAGGTTGTGGAGAGTGTTTGCTGTCGCTTCTCTTCCAAAAGAGTTTATGAATGCCCATGTCAAACATCGTCCCTCCCTCCCGAGCCCTCACCTCGCCCACCCCCCGCTGCCGATTCATACTTTTTCAGCGAAAGAGTACTGTAAAAGAAGAACGCTAGAAGAAAAAGACACGCACGCATGCACTACCCACCCCCCCCCCCCGTCTGACCTCCTTTTCCGACGTGAGAGACGAGACAATGAAAGCATCGAGACAAAAAGGGCGACTAGCAATTCACACAATAACACAGTCATTAAACCGTTCAAAATCCCTTCCCCCCATCACACCTTCCCTTTCCCCCCTCCGAACGCTGCAATATTTTTATTTGTAGAGTTTTGCTTTTAACATTTGTCTTTACGTTTAACAGTACAACAACATATAATTGTTTTATCTTTTTTCTTCTATTTTGGCTTGGGGAATTGGGGAAGGATCAGACCGAGCGAGCACGTCCCCAGAGGCAATAGTCCGTTTCATATTGGGTAATCAGGTCCTGACAATCACATGCCGACGCTGGGAGCCTAAAATATGAATAGGGCAAATATCTAAAGACATGTGTGTGGTACCATGAATTGTTCTTTGAGGTATAATTCTAATGGTTTAAAGGGGGTAATGGTAAATATATTGCACAGAGTATACAAATATTTTTTTGACCTTCCATTTTACAAAATAATGTGCCTCTCCGCGGTGCTCCCGCCGCTCAAGCACTTTTTCAACCTGAAACATAATTTAAGGGGTTTCCTTCTCCCTATAAACAACAAACCTCGTATTCCCTCCAGAAAATGCCTGTTTTTGAGGCGTTTTGTGCCATTAGATAATATAAAGAAATTTTTTGATGAAGCTTGAAAAAATACAGATAGTTGTGGGTATAATCCAGCCTTTACAACCACTAATAAATACCCAACCACCCACTAAAAAAACTCCACAAACGGGAACCCATTTTTGCGCATTTTTTCCCCTCAAGGGTTGCATTTGGTTTGTTTGTGTCTGCAATCCATCGAACTAAATGTTCTTTGACCCCTTTTCGTACCCGTGTTTTTAAGATCTCAGCGGGACGGGGTTCTTCTGATACTTTTACAAGCTCTTGGTTATAGAAAACACTCTTTTGTTTTCGCCATTAAGATCTTCAATACGATAAGATTGAGGAACGGTCGAAAGGACTTTAGCAATTTTGAATATTTCTTTTGTAAAATTTGGGTAATAACCTTTTGCAAATACGCCTTTTTCTTTGGTAATCCTAACGGTGTCCCCGACCTTAAATTTCGTATTCAATAGCATCAACCCATCTATGCGTGTCATTCTTTGTGAAATATTTATAAAGAAGTTCTTTGATAGTACGATTAGCCCTCTCAACAACTCCCGCATGGAGATGAGAGCTATGCATTACATGTTTTATTATAGTCTTATCTTTAAAATATTTTTTCATTGTTTGCTTGAAATTCCAACCCGCTGTCGCTATACTATTTATTTGGTAAAACCTTAGCATTTTTGAATATTTTTTCAAACGCCTCTATCATATCTTCACTTCTTTTTGACTTTACCGGAGCAACAAAAAGCATTCGGCTCAAAACATCATGCAGACTAATACTATTTAAGATTTCATTTTAACAGTTAACATCAACTGTTAACCGTCCCTTAATGAAAGTCAGAAGCCTGTCCCTAACCCCGGCCAAAAGCCATTCTTCCTAGGTGCCAAAAAGGGAAAAAACAGCTTTTAGACCGCGGCATCCATGGATGCCGCTTTCCGATTTTCCAGCGTCTTCATGACGCTTGTGGGGGTCGACGCCGTGCGCCTACCCCTAATGGCTCAATTTTTTGGCGGGGTAGCACTTTTCACGAATTATGTAGGCTTATTTTTTTGTTTATTAATTTGTATTTAATTGTTTTATTTTTACTGCCAAATATTTCCGCAAAAATGGTCAACAACAACAACAACATTTCAGACAGCATGAGCCGCACCGGACGCAAGCGGAGCCAGGCGGATGTGGAGCGTGCGGAGGCGACCGAGCAAAAGAAGGCCGAGAAAGCTCGGCGACGTGAAAGAAAGAACGGGAAGAAGCCGAACGAAGCCGCGCAATCACACGATTGCGCGAGGAAAACTGCAATGCGGTGAATGCGGTTCGATCAAGACAGTACCGAATGAATTGGACCCCCAATTCGACATTGATCCGGATTGCGCGAATGATCAGCTTTTATTATATAATTAATTAATTATTAAGCATTAACATTTTTATTTTAGGGTCAGCCGGGCGAGCAGGCACCAGCACCTTTCGTTAGTTCAATTCACTACGAAAGCACGCGTGCCTTGCCGCCTCCGTTGGATCCGCGACTACAGCGCCAACTGCAGCCGACACCATCGACATTGCGGCCACCCGTGACTCGAGCGCCGCCGTATTGCGCCCGCCAACGCCAGTACCTGCGGCATTGCGCCCACCGCCACTGTTTCTGGCGGCTTGCTGCCTCTGCAGCCACCGCCTGTTCCGCCGACCCCCAACCGCCGCCGCCACCGCCAACAACAACAACAACAACAACGACCGCTGTTGAACGCCGAAAACAGCCTGGCCAGCGAAAGCAGCAGCAACGTCAGACTACGGCAAAAAAACGTCGCCTGGCTTCGTCTACGACACATGGTCGGAAGACGACATTAAACCAATGCCGCCGTTGATCGGCGCGCCCAGACGACGATTAGTAATCGAGAGCGATGATCAGGATGAGCAATGGAACATTTATTGAGGCGGTCAACGACTGAAGTGATCGGGGGGGGGGGGGATCAGTGAATCAGTGATGTGGGGTTTTTGTTTTGATTGAATTTTGTTGAGAACTTGAGTTGAGAACTTTGAAAGTTTTTGGTTTAAAAATCGGGTTCTTTTATTTTTTATTCTGCCCCCCCCCCCAATTATTCTTGCGTGGAGAGTGCATGTTGTCTGCCCTAAGTTTTGGGTCAACACGTGATTCAAATTTTATTTTCGCTAATTAACTGCATTGATCCTTCCATCCTACTCTCCCACTCCCCCACCCCATTTCTCATTGAAGATTTGCATTTTAGAGTTCACATTTTCCTACCCTTAAATTTAAATTTCGTCCTTTTAACTTTTTTATTGGTCCTTCCCTTCCATCTGCCCTCCCTTGGTTCATTTTCAAATCAGATGTTGAGTCAGTGTGCTGATTTTGATTAGTTTCATTTGTGTTTTGGTTTCTAACTCGCTTGAGTGCAAGCTTTTATTTACCTTCCTTCGGCCTTTACATTGTATCCCCCCAACGGAACCTTTTTAATAATTTAAATGTTTTTAAATAAAAAGTGCGGGAAAAAATTCATCATAATCGCTGGACACCTAGACTCAAATGCAATCCAATTTTTCTTCCGTAATTACAAAGAAAAATGCTTAATTTTGTGATTAATTTGCTAGTACTTTCTTCATAGTTGCGTCCACGGAAAATTCTTTGCAGATTCGTACTTAGCTCGATGAGAGGAATCGATTGGTCGAATTTTCTCAGAAGAAGATCAAAAAAGTTAGATAATTTGCCACTGGCGTACGTTTTGTATTCGTCGAAACTTTGATGAAACCGATAGAATTCTTTAAAAAGGGGGAAATTATGATTAAAATATTTTTTTTTAGCAATTGAATGCTAAATATGCAAATTTGTGTTTTAATTGATTCATTGTGTATCCATAGAAATGTCAAAATATAAAAATATACACTCAAATGCTCCCCAAATTCGAGTTCCCAATTTCCGTAACATTTGAGCCGGCGGCATCCTTTTCCACAGAATGTACATCGACAACATTTGGATGCAGCTTTTTCCATCTACGCAAAGTGCTCACACCAATTTTCAAACTTTTGCCTTGCTCTCGTCACTAATTTTTGGCGTTTTGGCCTTAATTTCATAATAATGTTTCAACAATTCTTTTTGTTCGCTGTGGGAGTATTTATGTTGTGGTTCTGTAAAAGATTTAATAAATAAAATAAATTGGACTCAAAAACTCACTGGATTGGCCAAGTTTTCTTTTCCAATTGTAAATTGTTGTAAAACTGCGGCCCAACTCTTTAGCGACAATTTAATTTATTTGATTTTTATATGAATTTTTGAATCCGTCCCGCGTTAACTCGGCTTTTCTCTGATCAATTTCTCTATTAAATGTTTATGTTCTTCTTTTTCATAGAACACTTTTCGACTTAAGCCAAATTCTTTTTTCCATTCATATATTTTTGAGCGATTGGTTTTTAAATGTTTAGCGATTTTCTGATCAATTTGATTCCATTCTTTTTTAGAATATTTTCCTCTTTGCTTAAATTCGTCTTTCATTTCGTTGAAATTGTCGATAATTTTACGTTTTCGCTTATCTTCAGCAATAAGTTCTTCGCCATTTTTGGCATTACCAGAGAGATCAGACTCTGTGAGAGGAGATTCTGATCAGTTGAATTGGGTTCAATTTGGGTGTTCTGCCAGTCGATTTGGTGATGCACATTTTGTCCAAAGTTGTTGACGGCGGCGTTTTCAAATCTTCGGCTTCACCTTTGTCCCACCAGCCTTCTCCGAATATTTCATCAAATGTTTTGAGTTGCGTTTCCTCGAATTTTACTTTTACGGATTCAGCTCTATCCAGTGAATTTGTTACAAATAATGACACAAAAATTAAAATCCAAAATCCCATTTTTATTTGGGCTTAAACAACCTCTGAATTTAGTGGACATTTATATGATAATTTATGCAAGTTGGTGTTTAAGAATTTTTCTCAAAAATTCTCTGTAAATGATAAGAGTTAAATTTTTACAATATTAATATATTTGGCCTTAATAAAAAAATGATTGTAAGTAATAAATGATGCCCAAAATTGCAATATTCATTCGATTCTCATAAATAATTATCTCACCCGAATCAATATTCTTGACATCATCATTATCTTATAAAAATGACGTAATTTGTGAATATAAGATGTTTGGCAACAATTTTACGTTTTTGCTCATCTTCAGCGTTTGAAGTAATTTTTTTATTTCATTCTGTTCATCCCCATTTTTGGCAATACCAGAGTGACCAGACTCTGTGAGAGGAGGGTTCTGATTTAGATTAGGGTGGCACGGGACCGGGACCAGTACTGAAATAGTCAATTTTTCAAATTTTAGTACTGAAATTTTGCTCCCGGTTTTTCAAAATCCCTTTAAAATCCCACTATAAAAGTCCCGGTTTTTACAAAATGATTTTTTTCTTCTTTTTGTCCAGTAGTCCCGGTTTTTTTGACCGGGACCAAATTTAGTCCCGGTCCCGGTTTTTCCAAAAGTCCCGGTACCGTGCCACCCTAATTAGAATTATAATAAAACCTTTTTTGAAAAATGTTATTTTTTTCTTCAAAACTATGTAGTTTAATTTTGGGTCCGAAAATCTGAAAGAGCTTGAAATATGTGCAAATCAGGGATGTTATTAAATATTTATAAGATGTCACGAATATTGATTTGGTACCGGTTCAAAAGATTTAGGAAAATATTTATGAAATGTCAGGAATATTGATCTGGATGAGATAATTATTAAAGAAAAGATTTATATTAATAAATGCCCATTTCAATTAAAGCTAAATAATATTTATTAATATTTTAAAGGGGATTTGCATTAAAATTTAGGAAGTTTTTGAGAGCATTTCCTTAGTACAAAAATAATTGACAATTTCACCCATATCGAATTTCCGTAAATAAATTAATTGAAATTTCATATACCTAAATGTCCAAAAATTCAGAGGTTATTTTGCCTAAATAAAATGGAAGAATTTTGGATTGTAATTTGTGTGTCATTCTTTGCAACAAATTTACTCGACAAAGCCGAAACTGTAAAATTGGAGCTCAAAACATTTGAAGAAATATTCGGAGAAGGCTGGTGGGACAACGGTGAAGCCGAAGATTTGAAAACGCCTGCGCCAACAAACTTTGGACAAACTTTTCATGACCAAATCGACCGACAGAATACCCAAATTGGACAAATTGAACCCGATTCAACTGATCAGAATCCTCCTCTAGGTGCCAAAAAGGGAAAAAACAGCTTTTAGACCGCGGCATCCATGGATGCCGCTTTCCGATTTTCCAGCGTCTTCATGACGCTTGTGGGGGTAGACGCCGTGCGCCTACCCCTAATGGCTCAATTTTTTGGCGGGGTAGCACTTTTCACGAATTATGTAGGCTTATTTTTTTGTTTATTAATTTGTATTTAATTGTTTTATTTTTACTGCCAAATATTTCCGCAAAAATGGTCAACAACAACAACAACATTTCAGACAGCATGAGCCGCACCGGACGCAAGCGGAGCCAGGCGGATGTGGAGCGTGCGGAGGCGACCGAGCAAAAGAAGGCCGAGAAAGCTCGGCGACGTGAAAGAAAGAACGGGAAGAAGCCGAACGAAGCCGCGCAATCACACGATTGCGCGAGGAAAACTGCAATGCGGTGAATGCGGTTCGATCAAGACAGTACCGAATGAATTGGACCCCCAATTCGACATTGATCCGGATTGCGCGAATGATCAGCTTTTATTATATAATTAATTAATTATTAAGCATTAACATTTTTATTTTAGGGTCAGCCGGGCGAGCAGGCACCAGCACCTTTCGTTAGTTCAATTCACTACGAAAGCACGCGTGCCTTGCCGCCTCCGTTGGATCCGCGACTACAGCGCCAACTGCAGCCGACACCATCGACATTGCGGCCACCCGTGACTCGAGCGCCGCCGTATTGCGCCCGCCAACGCCAGTACCTGCGGCATTGCGCCCACCGCCACTGTTTCTGGCGGCTTGCTGCCTCTGCAGCCACCGCCTGTTCCGCCGACCCCCAACCGCCGCCACCGCCAACAACAACAACAACAACAACAACGACCGCTGTTGAACGCCGAAAACAGCCTGGCCAGCGAAAGCAGCAGCAACGTCAGACTACGGCAAAAAAACGTCGCCTGGCTTCGTCTACGACACATGGTCGGAAGACGACATTAAACCAATGCCGCCGTTGATCGGCGCGCCCAGACGACGATTAGTAATCGAGAGCGATGATCAGGATGAGCAATGGAACATTTATTGAGGCGGTCAACGACTGAAGTGATCGGGGGGGGGGGATCAGTGAATCAGTGATGTGGGGTTTTTGTTTTGATTGAATTTTGTTGAGAACTTGAGTTGAGAACTTTGAAAGTTTTTGGTTTAAAAATCGGGTTCTTTTATTTTTTATTCTGCCCCCCCCCCAATTATTCTTGCGTGGAGAGTGCATGTTGTCTGCCCTAAGTTTTGGGTCAACACGTGATTCAAATTTTATTTTCGCTAATTAACTGCATTGATCCTTCCATCCTACTCTCCCACTCCCCCACCCCATTTCTCATTGAAGATTTGCATTTTAGAGTTCACATTTTCCTACCCTTAAATTTAAATTTCGTCCTTTTAACTTTTTTATTGGTCCTTCCCTTCCATCTGCCCTCCCTTGGTTCATTTTCAAATCAGATGTTGAGTCAGTGTGCTGATTTTGATTAGTTTCATTTGTGTTTTGGTTTCTAACTCGCTTGAGTGCAAGCTTTTATTTACCTTCCTTCGGCCTTTACATTGTATCCCCCCAACGGAACCTTTTTAATAATTTAAATGTTTTTAAATAAAAAGTGCGGGAAAAAATTCATCATAATCGCTGGACACCTAGACTCAAATGCAATCCAATTTTTCTTCCGTAATTACAAAGAAAAATGCTTAATTTTGTGATTAATTTGCTAGTACTTTCTTCATAGTTGCGTCCACGGAAAATTCTTTGCAGATTCGTACTTAGCTCGATGAGAGGAATCGATTGGTCGAATTTTCTCAGAAGAAGATCAAAAAAGTTAGATAATTTGCCACTGGCGTACGTTTTGTATTCGTCGAAACTTTGATGAAACCGATAGAATTCTTTAAAAAGGGGGAAATTATGATTAAAATATTTGTTTTTAGCAATTGAATGCTAAATATGCAAATTTGTGTTTTAATTGATTCATTGTGTATCCATAGAAATGTCAAAATATAAAAATATACACTCAAATGCTCCCCAAATTTGAGTTCCCAATTTCCGTAACATTTGAGCCGGCGGCATCCTTTTCCACAGAATGTACATCGACAACATTTGGATGCAGCTTTTTCCATCTACGCAAAGTGCTCACACCAATTTTCACACTTTTGCCTTGCTCTCGTCACTAATTTTTGGCGTTTTGGCCTTAATTTCATAATAATGTTTCAACAATTCTTTTTGTTCGCTGTGGGAGTATTTATGTTGTGGCTCTGTAAAAGATTTAATAAATAAAATAAATTGGACTCAAAAACTCACTGGATTGGCCAAGTTTTCTTTTCCAATTGTAAATTGTTGTAAAACTGCGGCCCAACTATTTAGCGACAATTTAATTTATTTGATTTTTATATGAATTTTTGAATCCGTCCCGCGTTAACTCGGCTTTTCTCTGATCAATTTCTCTATTAAATGTTTATGTTCTTCTTTTTCATAGAACACTTTTCGACTTAAGCCAAATTCTTTTTTCCATTCATATATTTTTGAGCGATTGGTTTTTAAATGTTTAGCGATTTTCTGATCAATTTGATTCCATTCTTTTTTAGAATATTTTCCTCTTTGCTTAAATTCGTCTTTCATTTCGTTGAAATTGTCGATAATTTTACGTTTTCGCTTATCTTCAGCAATAAGTTCTTCGCCATTTTTGGCATTACCAGAGAGATCAGACTCTGTGAGAGGAGATTCTGATCAGTTGAATTGGGTTCAATTTGGGTGTTCTGCCAGTCGATTTGGTGATGCACATTTTGTCCAAAGTTGTTGACGGCGGCGTTTTCAAATCTTCGGCTTCACCTTTGTCCCACCAGCCTTCTCCGAATATTTCATCAAATGTTTTGAGTTGCGTTTCCTCGAATTTTACTTTTACGGATTCAGCTCTATCCAGTGAATTTGTTACAAATAATGACACAAAAATTAAAATCCAAAATCCCATTTTTATTTGGGCTTAAACAACCTCTGAATTTAGTGGACATTTATATGATAATTTATGCAAGTTGGTGTTTAAGAATTTTTCTCAAAAATTCTCTGTAAATGATAAGAGTTAAATTTTTACAATATTAATATATTTGGCCTTAATAAAAAAATGATTGTAAGTAATAAATGATGCCCAAAATTGCAATATTCATTCGATTCTCATAAATAATTATCTCACCCGAATCAATATTCTTGACATCATCATTATCTTATAAAAATGACGTAATTTGTGAATATAAGATGTTTGGCAACAATTTTACGTTTTTGCTCATCTTCAGCGTTTGAAGTAATTTTTTTATTTCATTCTGTTCATCCCCATTTTTGGCAATACCAGAGTGACCAGACTCTGTGAGAGGAGGGTTCTGATTTAGATTAGGGTGGCACGGGACCGGGACCAGTACTGAAATAGTCAATTTTTCAAATTTTAGTACTGAAATTTTGCTCCCGGTTTTTCAAAATCCCTTTAAAATCCCACTATAAAAGTCCCGGTTTTTACAAAATGATTTTTTTCTTCTTTTTGTCCAGTAGTCCCGGTTTTTTTGACCGGGACCAAATTTAGTCCCGGTCCCGGTTTTTCCAAAAGTCCCGGTACCGTGCCACCCTAATTAGAATTATAATAAAACCTTTTTTGAAAAATGTTATTTTTTTCTTCAAAACTATGTAGTTTAATTTTGGGTCCGAAAATCTGAAAGAGCTTGAAATATGTGCAAATCAGGGATGTTATTAAATATTTATAAGATGTCACGAATATTGATTTGGTACCGGTTCAAAAGATTTAGAATATTTATGAAATGTCAGGAATATTGATTTGGATGAGATAATTATTAAAGAAAAGATTTATATTAATAAATGCCCATTTCAATTAAAGCTAAATAATATTTATTAATATTAAAGGGGATTTGCATTAAAATTTAGGAAGTTTTTGAGAGCATTTCCTTAGTACAAAAATAATTGACAATTTCACCCATATCGAATTTCCGTAAATAAATTAATTGAAATTTCATATACCTAAATGTCCAAAAATTCAGAGGTTATTTTGCCTAAATAAAATGGAAGAATTTTGGATTGTAATTTGTGTGTCATTCTTTGCAACAAATTTACTCGACAAAGCCGAAACTGTAAAATTGGAGCTCAAAACATTTGAAGAAATATTCGGAGAAGGCTGGTGGGACAACGGTGAAGCCGAAGATTTGAAAACGCCTGCGCCAACAAACTTTGGACAAAATGTCCATCACCAAATCGACCGACAGAATACCCAAATTGGACAAATTGAACCCGATTCAACTGATCAGAATCCTCCTCACACAGAGTCTGATCACTCTGATGATATCAAAAATAGTAAAGAAGAGAAAGAAATAATCAAAGAAATTACTTCAAACGAAAAACGTAAAATTATCGACAAATTCCACGCAATAAAAGACGAATTTAAGAAAAAAAGAAAATATTCAACAAAAGAATGGACTCAAATTGAAGAAAAAATTGCTAAACATTTAAAAGTCAATCGCACAAAAATATTTGAATGGAAAAAAGAATTTTGCCTAAGTCAAAAATTTTATGAAAAAGAAGAACGTAAACATTTTGTAGAGAAATTTGCTCAGAGAAAAGCCGATTTAAAACGTGACGGATTCAAAAACTCTCAAAATGAAATAAATAAAACTGTCGCAAAAGAGTTGGGCCTCGGTCTCAGAACAATTTACAGGTGGAAAAGTGAACTTGGCCAATCCAGTGAGTTTTTCGAGCCCAATTTTGATTTTATTTATATTAATTTAAAATTCTTTTTTCAGAACCAAAACCTATATATGCCAACAGCAAACAAAAGGAATTGATGAAACGTTATTATGAAATTAAGGACCAAAATCCTCAAATCAGAGATGTGGACATTGCCAAAAGTTTGAAAATTGGAATACGAACTTTGTATAACTGGAAACAGCAAATGCATCCAAATTCTGTCGATGAAAATTCTGTGGAAGTGAATGCCGGCTCAAATGTTCAGTAATTTTGATAACTCGAATTCGGGGAGTATTTGAATGAATGGCTAGTGATTTAGAAATAAGTTTTGATAAATTAATTCAAAAACTCTTTTACATTTTTCCCATCCTTTTTGCAATGCACACCGTTTTTCAAAATTGTGAAAACAACTTGCGGCACAAATTTAAATTTTGCCTTTACAAATAAGGGCACAAATGTTTGCGGCGGCGCAAATATTGCGGTTATATGCTCCGCTTCGCTGTCATAGCATTATTCTCTGGGCTTTATAATACCAAAAGGAATTTAAAGCTAACAATTGTCAATTGTATGCTATTTATTAAGATTTTCACGGTCGGTTACCCGAACCGAAACCAAAACCAAGCTTTTTGGCCCAAAAACGAAAACCGGGAAACGAAAAATTGGTCAATATTTTATGTTGTAAATTGTATACCGTATATACTGTTGTAATCCCCCAACCTCTATTAATCCCCCATCTTCTGAGTAGGTTGAAAAATAATCCCCCAACCTCTAATAATCCCCCAACCTCTAATAATCCCCCAGCCTCTAATAATCACCCACCTCAATTAACAGTCCGAATCCATTTTTTCCCCTTTTTCCACTTGGTAAAATTTGACGTGATGTAACGGGAAAAATGGATAAACTATGTGTGTAATCCAAGGATGTACGCAGGATTTTTTTTTTTCGGAGGAGGTGCTAAAAGTCGATTTTTAGGGGGTCATTTTTTGAAAATTTGAAAAAGTCAATCTTTAGGGGTGCAATTTTGGAGTTTAATGCATTTTTCTTAAGGAATTTTTTTCGAAAAAAGTCAATCTTTAGGGGGTCATTTTTTGAAAATTTGAAAAAGTCAATCTTTAGGGGTGCATTTTTAGAGTTTATTGCATTTTTCTTAAAGAATTTTTCAGAAGAAAAATGTTCTCCAAAATCAATTTTAGGCGTCAAATTTTCGTTTTTTTATGGCAATTTGTTAAGAAAATTGGTCAAAAACTACAATTGCAAAACAAAAGGGTCCCTCCTAGGTTTTTTTGTCAAAAAATTTTCGCCAGCTAATGAAATGAAGAAAAATTTTGTGATAGATGAACATTGAACATATCGCCAAACAGATTGAAAAATAATCCCCCAACCTCCAATAATCCCCCAACCTCTAATAATCCCCCACTCTCTGAGTAGGTTGAAAAATAATCCCCCATGGGGAATTACAACAGTATATACGGTATGTGCTTAAAGAAAATGGTAGGTTGGATTTTTTGTTTCAAAATATTCAGTTCAAAGAATCATTCAAAACATCGGGTATAAGAAGTTCTGGGATTTTTTTTGAGCAGTTCTTAAATTTAACGGCGTTTAAGGACGATAGAAATTTGTTGGGGGGTGAGTTTTGGCTCGCCTATGCCAAATGGCGGGCATTGCCTGTAGTTAGAGATATTACATATACAGAGAATACTCGCTGAAATTCATTGTTTAAACACAGAAAAAATCGAGTGGCAGACAGCATATGGTTAGATCCCCAGCATTGAATACCTTACGATTGAAAGCTTGAACACAGGCTAACGGTTATATTTCGTGACCAAATTTTGCAAACGTGCCTCTAGTGCTCCCTTCTTACCCCTACCAAAATTTGGTGGAGTTTGGTGAATTTTGAAAAAATTTGGACTAAAGAATTTAAACGTTTTTGACTATAACTCATGAACAGAGCGATTATATTTAATAAAAAAGCGCTTAATAAAAATGCTGTTTATCGACACGATTCCATAAATTTAATGTTCTCTATCCTATGTCTGTTTTTTGCAAGATCTGGCATAGGTGGGCTGCAACACTTTTATTTCTGCCCCTTTCCTCATTTGATTTTTTCTCGCCTTCGCCATTGACGCAACGACATTTTTTTTTGGTTGAAATTGTTGTGTATTTGACACAAACAATTAACGTTTATTGTCCAAAATATAAAATATTGAAGAGGGAAGGCGGAGAAGGTCTAAATTGGGAATGCAAGAGAGAGTGACTGGGGGGGGGGAAGATGATTTTAGGGGTGTCAACATGGGGGCGGAGTCAAGGGTGACAAATGATAAAAGGGATCGTGTCGATACTCCGTCATTTGTCTCCGTCTCCAACAGGGGAGTCGTTTAACTGGGCGCTCACGTCTGGGTGCTCACGACTGGGCGCCCATTATAAAAGTGGCATCTGGGCGCCCGTTGGAATTTTTTTAAATTTTTCAAAATTTTGTAAATTTATGAGGTATAAATTAAACTTGGTGTTATGTGACAACCAACATTTTTTTAATAGTTGACAGAAAGGTGGTTCCGGGGGTTATAGGAGTCGTAGAATCCGTTTCGAACACCAAATTCTAACAATTTTCGAATTTCAGAAACGTGCAATGATGGCTTAGGCTTAGGCCTAACGAACCCCAATGCAGGAACCTAAAATAAAACCCCCTTGGTTTCTATTTTTCAACCCCCCTAAAAAGGGGGGTTCTATTTTAGGGGGAGGGGGTCTATTAAGACTAGAGCCCGGTCGAGACGAGATCTCTTCTCGAAAACTCGAAAAATCTCGACGAGATTCTCGAAAAATCTCGTCTCGACATCTCGTCTCGAATAAACTGAATTTTCGAGATTTTTCGAGATCCGAGATTTTTTCGAGAATCTCGTCTCGAGTCTCGCTCGAAAGAAGCTCGAGATTCTCGATCTTGACTCCAAAATGTTTCATGAAAACAGTGCTCTTCTTAACAAGATTGCCAATTTTTGTAAAAAATTCCCTCCCCGGCCTAATTTCCTGGTTATCTTGTGTTTATTTGTTTATTTATTTTTATTGGTTTGATTAGATTTAAATCAAAATGCCCGGTCACGGCGAATCGATTGTTCGAAAAATTTGTATTTCCGGAACTAATAGAAAGTTTTTTTCTAAATTGTGCAAAGACGAAGCAGAATGTGAACTTTGCAAGCCCAGCGGCGAAGAAAAGTTCAAAGTCAAGACAAAGGGCTCAAACACTGATTCATCACTTAAAGACAAAGCACAAAGGTACTATCATGGTTGGAGGCATTGGATTCGAATGGAGCATCTGCTGAAACGTTCTTGGATGTATCTGAGGCAGCTGCTTTTGACTTTGAAGAAGAAACAACAGTAGATTTTCTTCGCTTGCCTTCCCCAAAGCGTAGTCGTGCCTTCTAGCATCTTTTGAAGAGTTAATGGCAGAAAATGAGACCACAAGTAATACTCTTTCCAACTTAATCTACTTTTACAATCAATGCATTGATGCACGTCTTCTTAAACTCAGCCGGATTTGTGTAAAGAATTCAAAGAATACGTAACAATGGTGCGAGAGCAGATCGACTCCGATCCAATGATTTTTTGGAAAAATAACGCTGCAAAACTTCCATTGCTATCCAAGGCAGCTGCGCGTTTTCTTTCAGCACCAGCCACAAGCGTCTGCAGTGAACAGGCTTTCTCCACAGCTCGTGATGTGTTCACATACAGAAGGATGAGCATTAAACCAAGAAAAGCAGAGATGGTGATTTTTTTGAAAAGAGCAGTCCCCATGGTCAACTATCATTACTGAATTAAACTTTTTCTCCTTGCGATTGGTTAAATTTATTTTTTCGATAAATAAAATAATGCCAAAAAAATTTTCATCAAAAATCTCGAATCTCGACTGTTCCGGCTCGAGATTTTTCGAGATCCGAGATTTTTCGAGAATCTCGTCTCGAGTCTCGCTCGAAGCTCAAGTCCGGGCTCTAATTAAGACCGCTAATTTGTAAGCTCTGCGACTTTTCTCCCATTGCACCAACAAAAAGTGGTGCAATTGGACATGGGGTCAACAAAGTTTTGACGTGAGGTTCTAACACTGTTGCTCTTTATTATTTTAAGCCCATTAATTGGTTTCCGTAGATTTTTGGGTCCGGAATTCCGGATTATGCATTCGTTGAAGCTTTATGTAACTGAGAAATTTGCTTGCCATCGCACTAATAGTGATAAGAAAATGAACAAAAAATATTTAAAAAATCATTAAATGCCAAATCGTTTTTTTACAAATCATTCACTTTAATTCAAATACTCCCCAAATTTATATTCTCAATTTGCTGAATATTTCCATCGACAGAATTCGGATGTAATTGCTGTCTTTTAAATTGCTTTTTCCATCTAAATAAAGTGACTTTTCCAATTTTCAACATTTTGGCAATGTCCACGTCACTAATTTTAGGCTTTTTGTGTTTAATTTCATAATAAAGTTTAATCAATTCCTTTTGTTTGCTGTGGGGGTATTTATTTGGTTCTGTAAAAGAATTTTAATTAATATTAAATAAAAAATAAATTTAGTTTCGAATACTCACTGGTTTGGCCAAGTTTACGTTTCCACTTGTAAATTGTTGTAACACCTAGTCCCAACTCTTTCGCCACTGTTTCATCAATTTCGTGATTATATGAATTTTTGAGTCCGGCCCGTGTTAACTCGGCTTTCATTTGATCAAATTTTTTTACCAAATGTTTGCGTTCTTCTTCGTTATATAACACTTTTTGACTTAAGCCAAATTCTTTTTTCCATTTATATATTTTTGTGCGACTGACTTTTAAATGTTTAGCAATTTTCTTTTCAATTTGATTCCATTCTTTTTTTGAATATTTTTCTTTTTGCTTAAATTCTTCTTTTATTGCGTGGAATTTGTCAACAATTTTACGTTTTCGTTCATCTTCAGCATTATCGGAGTGATCAGACTCATTGAGAGGAGGATTCTGATCAGTAGAATTGGGTTCAATTTGTCCAATTTGGGTGTTCTGCCGGTCGATTTGGGAGACATTTTGTTCAAAGTTTGTTGGCGCCGGCGTTTTCAAATCTTCGGCTTCATCATTGTCCCACGAGCCTTCTCCGAATATTTCATCAAATGTTTTGAGTTCCAATTTTACGGATTCGGCTTTGTCCATTAAATTTGTTGCGATGAATGACAGCAAAATTAAAATCCAAAATTCTTCCATTTTATTTGAGTGGGGAAATATTTTTGTGTTAAAAAATTTCTGTCAAAAATGTTCTTAAATTTTAAAAAATAAATAAAAATTCACAAATTTTTAAATATTATCTAAATATTAATTAGCTTTAATAAAAAAATGATTAAAAGTAATAAATGACAGCCCACAATTGAATGGGCATTCACATAAATCAAATTCTTTAATAATAAAGCGGGACCAAATCAATATTCATGACACCTCATAAATATTTTTATCATCATTTTACAAAAATTACGATCGATTATTAATAGCCAATTTTATAAAATTTTTATAAGCACCAAAGGTCCAAAATTGCCATTTTAACGCAAAAAGGCTATTTTTGAGCATCGTTTAGCATATGTTTTTTTTTTGCAGAACCAGAGCCTGATGGGCTCTACGTTAAACGGTAAAGCCGTTATCCTGGAAAGCAAAGCATGGGCAACTCTGTTAGACGTTTTGTGAAATCGGTGCCAATGTTGACGATGCCGAAAGGACGACGAAGTGTGCCGCAGGGATGGGCGCCGACGACCTCAAAAAATTTAGGAACTCGGAAGTCGGAATTCCGAAGCCTAAAGAGTTCCGATTTTTTCCTTAAAATTTCGGAAGTCGGAACTCGGAATTCCGCATTGTCAAAAAATTTTGGAAGTCGGAATTCCAAAAATCGGAATTCCGCCCATCCCTAGAAAATGATGCCCATTCAAAAGCCATGAAATGATGCCAGTTGACAAATTATGCCGGCGGGGTAACGCATTGCCGATACTAAAGGACCCCCGAGGGTCTTCTCAAGTGGTAAAGCTCGCACAACGCCACAAAACTGCCGCTCACCAAGTAAAAGCTTGCTGCAAAAAATCAGAAAGAAAACTCCCCGGCGTCCGTCAACCAGAACAAGCAAAAGCTTACTGGGTCTCCAGCAACCAAACAAATTTATCCCAGGGTGCTGCCAACAAAATTTTGCAAAATAAGGACAGTGAAGGTCAAAAAAAAAGATTTTGTTGGCATTTAGCTTGCCAAAAAAGGACAAATTACAACATATAATGCCATGAATTTTTTATTTTTTGCATGAAATGCGAGTTTTCTAATCGTACTTCTCTCACCGACAATTCTCTCAAAATCTCATCAGCAGAGCCCGTAAAAAAAGAGCGAGGGAATGGGAAGTTTCGCTCGATTTGGGCTCCCCCAATTCGTAAAAAAAAGAAATTCCCTTGTTTTTGAGGGAGACTTCCCCCGAAATCGAAGGAGATTAACCCAGGGAATCTTCCCCGTAAAAAAAGAAAATTCCTCCAATTTGGAGGGAAATTTCCCACGAAAAGCTCCCCTACAAATAGCAGGGGAACACTGTCTACCCCAAAATAATTTGTTTAAAAAAGATTTTTTTAAAGGGTATTCGAGGGCGTAATTCTGCATCTGACATTTTTTTGGACCAATTTCGAACCCTGACCCGAATTCGAACAAATTTTTGAAAATTCGAAAATTTCCATAAATCAATTTTAGCCTCAAAATCTTTCAGAAGCATGATTTCGATGAACGTTCCCCCGGGGAATTTCGGGGTCAGTTCGGCGCGACCAGTTCGGCGCCCAGACAAAAAATTTATTTTGTCGCCGACGAATCATATTAAAGAAAAAATGATTTTAATAGAATTCACTCAATTCTATTTCCTAATGTTTTAGCATGCATCATCAAGACTTAAAGCTGATCATTTAAACATCCGAATAAGCTTTTTGGCAAAATACATTAAATTAAACAACAATAATCGATCAAGCTCCATAACGCAATTTTTGAAAATTAAGCAAAAAAACTGCTTTTTTTAAGTGACTCCAACGCCGGATAGAATAACTAGTAAAAGAGACTAAGAGATTCGTTAGGCTTAGGCCTAAGGCACCCTGGCTTGGGGTTCGTTAGGCTTAGACCTATTGTTGGCGCCGAAATAATATTTTTTGTGTGGGCACCGAACTGGTCGCACCAAAACGAGCGGCGCCGAAACGAGTCCGCGCCAAAACGGTACGGCGCCGAAAAAATCGCGCCGTACTGAGACGATCCGTTCAGGCATTCCATCCCACCTCCCTCGGAAGCCCGGTCCCTCGGGCTATCTCTAACCCTTTCGCAGTGGACATGGAACCTGAATTCAGAGGGTCCTTGTTGGGCATGGTCTCCGGACTCAGAGGTCCTGGCCGCGCTAGGAGGGATCCACCCGGGATTGCATACTCGCCCGGTGGGACTCGAACCCACATCTTCCCTTTCCATGGGCAGCTCTAGCCCATTGAGATACTGGCGTTCACTTTAGAGGTCCTCCCACTGTTTCTTTCACCCTATTTCTCCCACACTCCTCTTCCTCCAGGCGTCACAGGGAAGAATGAAAGAGAAGAGGGGAAGGAAGGGTGTGGCGCAATGGAACCGTTTGTCAAAAGCCGCCCCCCCCCAAACCCTGAGGGTTCAAACCCTGAAACACTCTATACCCCGCGATGAGGCGGGATTTACCCTGAAACCCTTAAGCCTTCTGGTTCTACCCCTAAACCTTGTGATAGTCCCACGAGGGGATAGGCTGGCCCGCTAACCGAAACCCTCCCAAACCCTTTTGAGATAGTCAAGAAAAGACGATTAAAAAAATTAGAGCGAATTTTATTGACCTTAAAATTGTTTCATTTAGTTATTCACAATCGTTCGCCATTTTAATAAAATAATGAATTAATTGAAAAAATATTTATGAGATGTCAGGAATATTGATTTGGGCTCGGCTCAAAAGCTATAGTGCAATATTATTAAAGAATATGATTTATATGAATGCCCATTTCAATTGGGGCTGTCATTTATTACTTTTAATATTATTAATCAAAGCTAAATAATTTTATTAATATTTGTAAAATTCTGTGAATATTTATATTTTACAGAAATTCTTCAACACCAAAACAGTTGACAATTTTCCTCTCGCTAAGAAGTTATTTTGCCCAAATAAAATGGAAGAATTTTGGATTTTAATTTTGTTTGCATTCTTTACAACAAATTTACTGGACAAAGCCGAATCCGTAAAATTGGAGCTCAAAACATTTGATGAATTTTTGGAGAAGGCTGGTGGGACAAAAGGTGAAGCCGAAGATTTGAAAACGCCTCCGCCAACAAACTTTGGACAAAATTTCCATCAAATCGACCGGCAGAACACCCAAATTGGACAAATTGAATCCAATTCAACTGATCAGAATCCTCCTCTCACAGAGTCTGATCATAAAGATGAGCGAAAACGTAAAATTATCGACAAATTCCACACAATGAAAGACGACTTTAAGCAAAAAGGAAAATATTCAAAAAAAGAATGGAATCAAATTGAAGAAAAAATTGCTAAACATTTAAATGCCAATCACAAAATATATGAATTAAAATAAAAATATGGCCTAAGTCAAAAAATGTACACTGAAAAAGAAGAACGTAAACATTTTGTAGAGAAATTTGATCAAATGAAAGCCGAGTTAAAGCGGGCCGGATTCAAAAACTCTTATAAACACGAAATTGATGAAACTGTCGCAAAAGAGTTGGGCCTTAGTTTTGGAACAATTTCTAATTGGAAACGTAAACTTGGCCAATCCAGTGAGTTTTTGAACCCAATTTAATTATTTATTTATTTTAATTAAAAATTCTTTACAGAACTAAACCATATATACGCCCACAGCGAACAAAAGGAATTGATGAAACTTTATTATGAAATTAAGGGCCAAAATCCTATAATTAGTGACAAGAAAATTGTTAAAAGGTTGAAAATTGGAAGAAGCACTTTGGTTAGATGGAAAAAGCTATTTAAACGACAGCAATTGCATCCAAATTCTGCGATGGACATTCTGTGGAAGAGAATGCTGCGGCAAATGTTCAGGAAATTGGGAACTCGAATTCAATAAGCATTTGAATTGCCAATGTTTGAAAGAACCCCAAATCTGTCATCTTTTGGCACTTTTCTCTTTTTAAACTTTTCCCTTTTGGAATTACCTGATGAGATTTTTTGTTACGGTCATTTTACCTATCCATTATCTGTGATTAAATGATCACCATTTACACGACGTCCATCAGACGTTCTCTTTCACATATTCTGTTCAATTTTTAAATCGATTGATTCGGATCAAATGCTTTTGAAGAGTTTGGCCTTGTTGAAATAAAATTTTAAAATTCAAATACGTTCAAAAAATTGTCTCTAAAATCAATTTTAGGGGTCAAATTTTGGGTTTAAGCCAAGACCAGGGCCGAATATCTAGCTTTGGATATTGTTTTTGGGAAGTCCGACGGCGCCGTCGGGAAAAGAATTTTTTGGTTTTAAAACATTTTTGTCGAAAATTTGTCAAGGATAATAGTTTGGAGCAGTTGGTAGAAAAGTCGACGGTGCATTTTCTGTTTTTAAGTAATTTTTTTAAAAAAACAATTTTTTTTTGAGAATTCTGCTTACTTTTACACTCTGCCCCTTAGGCTACGTAGGACGTACTCCCTTGGGCACTGCCCAATTTTCATGAATGGATGGTGTGCATGAGTTTGTTGGTGGGAAGTCCGACAGTGCCGTCCGGACAAGAATTTTTTTTAAAACTTGGCCCAAAATTTTGCAATGAATTTAAGTTTTCTTGTGAACTAATCTAAACAAATTTGGTTATCAATTGACAGCTTGCTGCAAAGAATAAAACCAAAATTAAAATACAAAATTCTTCCATTTTATTTGGGCAAAAAAACTTCTGAATTTTGTGAAATTTATATGAAATTCCAATTAATTTAATAATTTTAACGGAAAATTGGTGTGGGAAAAGAATTTCTCTCAAATATTTTGTCAATTATTTTGGTGTTAAAGAATTTCTGCTTAAATTTTAATGTCTATTTCAAAAACACGTATTTTTGTGCTTCCTCTAAAGCTCTGCTCTATGCAATTCTATATTTGCCGGTTAAGCATTTTGGTTGAATTATTAAAGATTTGAGAAAATTGAGTGGTTTGAACCGAAAATAGAGAGGACGGCCTCACATTTGGACAAAGCGTTGCCTGGCTCTTCGAATTTGTTTCTAAGCCATAGGAGGTAATAGCCATTTCAAAAACATCTTTCAGAAATAAGCCATCTTATTGAACACCCGTTGATTTGAGCTGTCCGTGCTCTTTCGCCCTTCTTTGATGCTGCGCATTACAAAATCGCTACGGCACACTTCGTCGTCCTTTCGGCATGGTCAACATTGGCACCGATTTTGACAAAATGTCCAACAGAGTTGCCCATGCATTTGCTTTTCCATGATAAGGGCTTTGCCGTTTAACGTAGAGCCCATCAGGCTCTGGTTCTGCAAAAAAAACATATGTAAAATCAAATAAATCCCATCTTCTTTATATTCAAAAAATGAAAATTTTCATATAAATTTTTAAGCTATTCTTTGCTCAAAGATAGCCTTTTTGCCTTAAAATGGCAATTTTGGACCTTTAGTGCCTGCCTATTCACATAAGGTAGAAATTCTTATGTGTAAACATTTTTTCCGGTTGGTTTAGGCCTTTTGAATTAGATTTTTTTTCAGTTTTTCTGGTGGTTTCGCGGTTCCGGTCCCAAAGCAGTTCCGGGCGGTTTCGGGAACCGGGAAGTCACTGTGTGTAAAACGTCCGAATTTGCACTACTGTTTGAAATTATTTTTTTTGGTTATTATAATCGATCGTATTTTTGTAAAATGATGATTTAAAAATTTATGAGATGTCAGGAATATTGATTTGGTCCCGGTTAAAAAAGATTTAGGCCGTATTATTAATTTATGTGAATGCCCATTCAAATGGGGGCTGTCATTTATTACTTTTAATATTATTTGTCAAAGCTAAATAATTTTATCTGCCCGAATAAAATGGAAAAATTTTGGATTTTAATTTTGATGGCTTTATTTTCAACAAATTTACTCGACAAATCCGAATCCGTAAAATTGGAGGAAACGCCACTCAAAACATTTGATGAAATATTCGGAGAAGGCTGGTGGGACAAAAGTGAAGCCAAAGATTTGAAAACGCCGGCGCCAACAAACTTTGGACAAAATGTCCCTCACCAAATCGACCGGCAGGACACCCAAATTGGACAAATTGAACTCAATTCAACTGATCAGCTTGGACAAATTGAACCCAATTCAACTGATCAGAATCCTTCTCTCACAGAGTCTGATCATTCTGATAATGCCAAAAATGGGGATGAACAGAATGAAATAATAAAAAAAATTACTTCAAACGCTGAAGATGAGCAAAAACGTAAAATTGTTGACAAATTCCACGCAATAAAAGAAGAATTTAAGCAAAAAGAAAAATATTCAAAAAAAGAATGGAATCAAATTGAAAGGCAAATTGCTAAACATTTAAAAGTCAGTCGAACAAAAATATATGAATGGAAAAAAAAATTAGGCCTAAGTCGAAAAATGCGTAACTTTGAAAAGAAAAAAAATGAGCGAGAAAATTTGATAGAGAAATTTGATCAAATGAAAGCCGAGTTAAAGCGGGACGGATTCAAAAACTCTCATAATCACGAAATTGATGAAACAGTGGCGAAAGAGTTGGGCCTCAGTTTTAGAACAATTTACAATTGGAAACGTGAACTTGTCCAATCCGGTGTGTTTTTCGAGCCCAATTTTATTTAAATTTTTATTAATTACAAATTCTTTTACAGCACCAAACCATAAATACCCCCACAGCGAACAAAAGGAATTAATGAAACGTTATTATGAAATTAAGAACCAAAATCCTAAAATTAGTGACGAGAACATTGCCAAAATGTTGAAAATTGGAAAAGTCACTTTGTTTAGATGGAAAAAGCAATTTAAACGATAGCAATTCCATCCAAATTCTTATAAGGAAGTGAATAATTTGTAAAAAAACGATTTGGCATTTAATGATTTTTTAAATATTTTTTATCACTACATATTAGTGCGATGGCAAGCAAATTTCTGAGTTTCATAAAGCTTCAACGAAGCCGTAATCCGAAATTTTGGACCCCAATATATACGGAAATGCGGAAAACAATCGGAATCCGGTTACATCCCTGATTAGATCCGGCTACCGCGCCCGGACACCATCGTGTTCAGCCTTAGTTTCTGGTCTCGAGTCAAGAAATTTCTCGGTTTTTTAGGTCAAGGTCTCGAATCTCGAAGTCATTTCTCAGACTCAAATCTCGGTGCATTGAAACTTGAAAGATAAAGTTTATAAAAGGTTTTCAGTCCGGATATTGATTTCGAATTCTTAATCTCAACTCACCCAAAATTAAAGTCTTGATTCCACTGCTCAAGAATATTTTATTAAGAAAATTTACAAAATTACTTAGCAAAAACTGAAAATTAAAATATCTTTATTATTTTTTATTGAAAACAACAGATCCAAAAGTCGAATTATGCACGAAAAACTTATTTTTAATTGGAAATTTTGTCGTTTTAACGTCACTATTCGTAACTAAAAACACCTTTTTTTTGGGGGGGGGTTGGCAAAAAGTGGCTTTTCGTCAGGTTTTTTCAAAAAAAAAATGTGAAAATGCAGTGGAGTGCATATCTATTTTGACAAAATTTGTTTGTTTAACGAATTATAACTTAATTAAGAAGTATTGTGAGACAAATTGTTCAAGAGCTTTTTGTAGCAATTTGGATTTTGGGCCCCACAAAATATTGATTTTTTGTTTTTTAAATTTTTTTTTGTCAAAATAGATATGTATGCACAGCACTGTACAACAAAATTCAAATTTTATGATTCTTACCCAAAATCCCCAATTAATTATGCATTTCTATTCAAGTAAATGTTACATCGCGTTTTATCTGATGTTTAACCTTTTTTATTTATTGTTATTGTCACCTTTTAAGGTTTGTCTACAAAATTCGAAAAAATATGCCAAAAAATTCATTCCAAAGCAGCATTCATCCGCTATGATTTGTACAGTAATTGCAATAAGCAGGAATGGTTGCTTCTTTTTTTTGGTTTAAAAATACGGAAAAATCTATTGTTATCACCATTTGATGGAGCTCGAAAGCTTTACAATATTCCGAAAACCGCATAAGCGCTGCGAGCAATCCCCCAACCCAAAAGAAAAAGTTTCTTATCCCAATCAAATAAATGAAACTGTCGTGAAGGAATTGGGCCTCACTTTTGTAACAATTTAAAATTGGAAACGTAAAGTTGGCCAAATCAAAGTGCCACTTTGGTTAGATGGAAAAGGCAATTTAAACGACAGCAATTGCATCCAAATTCTGTAGATGGACAATCTGTGGAAGAGAATGTATTTTCATCATTATTTTAATCCAATTCTAAAGTTTTAAAGTAGGGTAGGACGAGACCGGTACCGGGACCGAGACGGGATTTCCCGATTTTTTCAGGTCCCGGTCCCGGTCGGGACGGGACTTTTTGAAAACTGAAAGTCCCGGTCCCGGTCGGTGGTCCCGACCGGGACCGGGACTGAATGTACACCCCTAATGATGGCATCATCGAGCGACAATTTCAATCATTTTTACAAGTGGACCACCAAGTGGTTCAGTTTCTTAGTGGTTTTTCTTCCGACAAGTCTAATGTTTTGTGTCGGGTGCGAATCCTCTTTAGTGCAACACTAATTTATTATTTTCCTATACTCAAATAGGTAACAACTCTTACTTAAACCAATTTTTTTCTCTGAAATTCCGAAGCAAAATTCAAAATTTTGCTAAAATGTCTTTAACAAATTTAGTCAAAATTTCAGAAATTTTTCTCGGCGGCGGCTATCGGCACCGCCGACCCCAACCCTCCCTAAAAGTAAAGCAGGGTCTCAAAAAAATGATATGATAAAATTAAAGTTAAAGACAATAAGATATTTTTGAATAACAAAAAATTTTTTGTTATCAAATTGAAAATACAAAAAAAAATCTCCCTTGAAAAGTCCCGGTTAGCCCCGGTCCCGGTTTTTCCCAAAAGTCCCGGTCTCATCCTACCCTAATTTAAAGCAATTTTCTTAATTTTTGAAAACCTTAACAAAAAAAAGCAAATCAGTTTTTTTGAACCGTTTAAATTTGCCATAGATAAATGAATATTTTGATCTAAATTTTGTGTCTTCATGTGGGTCACCAGGACAATAGATCCAACTAACCGTAAATAGGAAAAAAGGTCACCTAAAAGTGTAAATCCGACAAAATGTCACCGTACAAAATGTCACCTCGGACAAAAGGTCAACAGGGTAAATGAAGCAGAATGCTCAAAAACCTGCATTTTTGACCAGTTTTTTTAATTGCAAAAAAGTCATATTTTGTGATTTGAATTTAGGAATCCGGGCCCTCTCATGGAGCTATTAGCATATTTAGACTATATTTTCAGGATTTTATCACTTTTAATATGTTAATATTTCAGTTTTTTAGCATATTTTATCGGTCTCTAATAGAAACGACCGGAAATTGTCACCATTTCCTCCAATTGTGATCAATAATTTTAGGGTTGGCAAAAAATTGGGAAATGATGGCTTTATTGATTTTCTGAGTGACTGCAATTTATTTGGGCTAAAAATCTCGCCATTTTAGTTATTTTATTTACTTACAAAATATTTACATATTATCCCAAAACACCTTAATTTGTAAGATGAATGAGTTTTGGATTTTAATTTTATTTTTATTCTTTGGAATAAATTCACTGGACAAAGCCGAATCCGTTAAAGTAAAACTGGAGGGAACGCCACTCAAAACATTTGATGAAATTTTTGGAGAAGGCTGGTGGGACAAAAGTGAAGCCGAAGATTTGAAAAGGCCGGCGCCAACAAGCTTTGGACAAAATGTCCATCACCAAATCGACCGGCAGAACACCCAAATTGGACAAAATGAACCCAATTCAACTGATCAGTTTGGACAAATTGAACCCAATTCAACTGATCAGTTTGGACAAATTGAACCCAATTCAACTGATCAGTTTGGACAAATTGAACCCAATTCAACTGATCAGAATCCTCCTCTCACAGAGTCTGATCACTCCGATAATGCTGAAGATGATCAAAAACATAAAATTGTCTACAAATTCCACGCAATGAAAGACGAATTTAAGCAAAAAGGAAAATATTCAAAAAAAGAATGGAATCAAATTGATGGGAAAATTGCTAAACATTTAAAAGTCAATCGCACAAAAATATATGAATGGAAAAAAGAATTAGGCCTAAGTCGAAAAATGCATAACTTTGAAAAGAAAAAAAATGAGCGAAAAAATTTGATAGAGAAATTTGATCAGAGAAAAGCCGAGTTAAAGCGGGACGGATTCAAAAACTCTTATCACAATCAAATAAATAAAACTGTCGCGAAAGAGTTGGGCCTCTGTTCTATGACAATTTATAATTGGAAAAGAGAACTTGGCCAAATCAGTGAGTTTTTTGAGCTTAATTTTTTATTATATTAATTAAAAATTCTTTTACAGAACCACAAAATAAATACTCCGACAGCCAACAAAAACAATTGATGAAACGTTATTATAAAATTAAGGACCAAAATCCTAAAATTAAAGACGCGGAAATTGCCAAAATGTTGAAAATTGGAAGTGCCACTTTGATTAGATGGAAAAAGCAATTTATACGACAGCAATTTCGTCCAAATTCTGTCGATGGACATTCTGTGGAAGAGAATGCCGCGGAAAATGTTCAGAAATAGAGAACTCAAATTCGGGGTGAATTGAATGATTGGTCAATGATTTGGAAAAAACCGATATAGTCATTTAGATTTTAAATTTTTTGACATAAAAAAGTTTAGCAAACCATTTGAAATAAATATAAACAATAAAGCTAGTTTAATTTTATTCATCGCCTGAAAATGACAAACTTGATTAAATCAATTTTTAATTTATGTATTTAATTCAAGTTTCCATCCCCCTTACTCGCCTGACCTTGCTCCTTCGGATTACCACCTTTTTCTTTCTCTCAAAAATTTCTTACGGGTAGGCGCTTCACTGAAGACGCCCAGGTCGAGGAGGCGGTGGGGCAGTAACCTTCCCGTTGGAGAAATGTTGTGAGGGTTCAGGGGAACTATTTTGTTGAATAAGATTGTTATTGCTTTTGTTCTGGTTGTTATTTTCCAATTATTGTAAAAAAAATTTTTTACGAAAAAAGCGACACTAATTATGAAACGACCTAGTAAGATGGTAAAAAAACCAACTTGAATATTCCCTCCCCAGCGCCTCACCCCTTCTTTGTCCTCATCACTGACACAGTCCAGCTCCTGCTCGATGTTGGTCAGGTACATCTCCTCCTTGATGACATCATGGAAGAGGGTGTGGAACAGTTGGTCGTCTCCCCGACAGTACCATCGTTCCGTCCCAAGACAGACAGCCAACAACAGGTTGGCAGACACCAAAAACGGCAGATTTTAAATTTAGTCCTTTTGTTCAGCTGTATGAGGGAGCAGAACGTTTTGGCCCCGCCGTTTCGGCTCCTTTGTGCTGACTCCAAAGTGCGGGCGTTTCGGCCCCAGCCTTTTGAGAAACATTAGGGGGGGGGGGGGGCAAACGGCGGGGCCAAAACGACGGGGGCCGAAACGGCGGGGGCCGAAACGGCGGGGGCCGAAACGGCGGGGGCTGAAATCGCCCTGACTTGTTGTTAACCCATCTCACCAGGTCAACTTCTCTACCGTGTGGCCTTCACCAACCTCCAGCTTGCGAAATTGGGGGATGATGCACACACAACATGGACATAAAAATGCCTGAACCGAATACATTATTTTGAATCTTAATAATATTATAAAACTTTCAAAATTTGTATTTTAATTAGGGTTGAGCCCCGACCCCTCAGGGGCGGAAAAGTCGAGGGTCGGGGAGGCCGGGGTTGATGATGTCGGGGGTCGGAGTCGGGGAGGACCTAATTGTCGGGGGATCCGGGACCGGTGGTCGGGTTGAAGAAATTTTTTCATAAAATTTATTTCATAAAAATTCAGCAATGTTTTCACTGGGCAATAATAAAATATATAATTTTTTTCAAATCATTCATTATCCTTAAAATATCAAGAGTGAAGGGAATTTTGTAATTTCTGCGAATTTTTATTTGCGATTTTTTAAAAAAATTGAGAGGAGGCGGGGGATTGGCGCGAGACCTGACAGTCGCGGAACGATCAAGGATTTTTGTTTGGCCTAATTTACTAATTAGTTTATATCTGTCAGACACCAACTATGATTTCGTAATTTAACGCAATATTTTGGAAACGGATGGTCCAATTGTCCTCCCTGTCGGAGTGTCCATTGTCGGATTGTCCACTTTTTGTCGGATAAGAGAGGAATATTGATTCAAGTGAGAGAATTATTAAAGAATATGATTTACATAAATGCACATTTCTATTGTGGGCTGTAATTTATTACTTTCTATTTTTTATCATATCTATTTAGTAATATTGTAAATTTTTGATATTTATTCTTTTAATTTCAAATATAAAATTAATTGGAAATTTCATATAAATGCCCCTAAATTCAGGTGTATTCTGGCCAATTAAAATGGAAAAGCTTTGGATTTTAATTTTCGTGCTCCCACATTTGCGCCCCCACATTTGCGCCCCCCACATTTGCGCCCTCACATTTGCGCCCCCACATTTGCGCCCCCCACATTTGCGCCCCCTACATTTGCGCCCCCACATTTGCGCCCCCAGATGGAGAAAAAAAATAAAAAATTCATTTCCGATAAATCGCCTTTCCCAAGGGCCAACAGGGATCAATGTGCTTCAGTTACACAAATAGAGTTCAAAACATTTGTTCTTCATAAGTGCATACATAAGAAGCAATGGCATATTTTGCACGTCTTTGTGCAATTCTTTCATTTCTCCGTCTACGCCGTAAAAACAGATTCGGTCTAACTCCCTTCGCTCAGTCATTTTTTCAAACAGTGCAAATAGATGCTCAAGCTCGAAATGTTCCTGAATCGGAAATGAATTTTTTATTTTTTTTCTCCATCTGGGGCGCAAATGTGGGAGGCGCAAATGTGGGGGGCGCAAATGTGGAGGCGCAAATGTGGGGGGCGCAAATGTGGAGGCGCAAATGTGGGGGGCGCAAATGTGGAGGCGCAAATGTGGGGGGCGCAAATGTGGGGGCGCAAATGTGGGAGGCGCAAATGTGGGGGGCGCAAATGTGGAGGCGCAAATGTGGGGGGCGCAAATGTGGGGGCGCAAATGTGGGGGCGCAAATGTGGGGGGCGCAAATGTGGGGGCGCAAATGTGGGCTAACCTTAATTTTGGTGGCATTCTTTGCAACAAATTCACTGGACAAAGCCGAATCCGTACAATTATTTGATGAAATATTCGTAGAAGGCTGGTGGGACAATGACAAAGCCGAAGAATGGCACAAATTAACGCATGAACAAAATGCCCTTCACCAAATCGGCCGGCAGAACACCCAAATTGGACAAATTGAACCCAATTCAACTGATCAGAATCCTCCTCTCACAGAGTCAGATCACTCTGGACAAATTGAACCAAATTCAACTGATCAGAATCCTCCTCTCACAGAGTCTGATCACTCTGGACAAATTGAACCAAATTCAACTGATCAGAATCCTCCTCTCACAGAGTCAGATCACTCTGGACAAATTGAACCAAATTCAACTGATCAGAATCCTCCTCTCACAGAGTCTGATCACTCTGGACAAATTGAACCAAATTCAACTGATCAGAATCCTCCTCTCACAGAGTCTGATCACTCTGGACAAATTGAACCCAATTCAACTGAAAAACGTAAAATTATCGATGAGTTCCACGAAATGAAAGAAGAATTAAAGCAAAAAGGAAAATATTCGGATAAAGAAAGAGCTCGAATTGAAATCAAGATTGCTAAGCATTTAAAAGTCTGTCGCACAAAAATATATAAATGGAAAAAAGAATTTGGCCTAAGTAAAAAAATGTCCTATGAAAAAGAAGAGCGACAAAATTTAATAGAGAAATTTGATCAGAGAAAAGCCGAGTTAACGCGGGCCGGGCTCAAAAAAGGGAATTTAAACGACAGCAATTTCACCCAAATTCTGTCGATGGACATCTGTGGAAGAGAATGCCGCGGCAAATATTCAGGAAATTGGGAGCTCGAATTCGGGGAGTATTTGAATGAATGGCCAATGATTTTGAAACCCGAACAGTTTATGAAACAGAAACATTGCTCGTAAATTTTTTTGGTTCTGGTTATAAAATCCTAGTTTGACTGAAGGTCTGATCAGCTCGGCTGGGCTTACATCGTTGTTTCAAAATTTGACTGATCAGAAAACGCATAATTGGTCATTTTTTTAAAAGGGAACGAGTCGGGGGTAAACAAATCATCCCCCGTCCAAACAAACATAACCCCTACATTTCACACCAACAGGGATGCTTTTATTAATGGTAAATGCCATTATTTTGAAAATATGCCATTACATTTGCCATTTCTCCACACTTGCCATTATTTTGCCATTTCTTGGAACTTTGACGAAAATTCTCATTTTTTGAAGGAAAAATGAGGATTTGTCGGAGATAGTGCTCCTCGTACAATTTGAAGTTTTTGGTTGAAATATCTTAATAATTCGTGTCAACGGCACCTATCGGCACCGAAATTCCCCGAAGGCGCAGCCGACTCCTCCCCCCCCCCCCCCCCCCCCCCCCCAGCAGAAGTGAAGCAGAATTCTCAAAAAAAAATTACATTTTTTGTTAAATTGCTTAACTTTCGCCAATTTAATACCGAATTTTTTAAATTGGTTGATAATCTGTTAATAAACTGATTACAAGAATGCAATTAATTCTTTTTTAGAATTTTTTTTATAACTATCTTTTTTATTACTGTTTTATCGAAAATCTGTGAAATTCATCCTTGCAGTCTACCGGGTTCAAACCCCTGGCTCAGAGCAAAAATGCACTGTTTGTGTTGTATAATACAGTATGCCAACACTTTTTGAAATCCACTTCACCACGCTGGCAAATTTGCTACTAACAAACAACCCGTCATTGTTCACTCTAATAATGATTGGTAATTTGACAACCCATTAAACTGGAGTTGGTCTCGGTAATGTCCGCCTTAGATAAATCAAACTTCTTAGCCGACCAGGGGACTGAAATTTTGCACAGAAATTTTGGTTCTGGGGTTTTTCAAAACTCCCTTATGAATCCGGTTTTAATTAATTAGCAATTAGACGTTCGAGAAATTTTATCACGTAAATTCGAGAACAAATATGTATACATTTTCCATAAAATTTTACAGGCATGAGCACGGGGCATCCCGGATATCCGCGGATATATCCGGATACGAACGGATGACGGATATGAGCATTCCTACAACTTTTGCAAAAATTTCAGCAATACAAATTAAATTCAAAGCATTTACATAAATAATTCATTTTAGAACGTTAAATTACCTAAAAATTGGACTATTTTTCTTTACCCATACGATAAAACACTATTTGAAAAATTTGCCTGAAAAATCAAATTTCGAACTTTGGAGCAATCTTAGTGGGTTTAAATAATGTGGATATTCGCGGACGGATATCCGGATCAACTTTCATTCAAATACTTCTCGGATTCGAATTCCCAATTTCCTGAACATTTGAGCCGGAGGCATTCACTTCCACAGAATATCCATCGACAGAATTTGAATGAAATTGCTGTCGTTTAAATTGCTTTTTCCGTCTAATCAAAGTGTTTGTTCCAATTTTCAACATTTTGGCAATTTCCTTATCAATAATTTTAGGATTTTGGTATTTAATTTCATAATAACGTTTCATTGAATCCTTTTGTTCGCCGTGGAAGTGTTTACGTTGTGCTGAAAAGGGTTTTAATTAATATAAATAAATAACAAATTGTTCAAAATACTTACTGGTTTGCCCAAGTTCTCGTTTCCATTTATAAATTGTTGCAAAACTGAGGCCCAACTCTTTTGCGACAATTGCATCAATTTGATTTGAATAAGAGTTTTTGATTCCGGTCCGCATTAACTCGGCTTTCTTCTGATCAAATTTCTCTATTAAATTAATTCGCTCATTTTTTGGATTTCTTTGAGCTAAGCCAAATTCTTTTTTCCATTTGTATATTTTTGTCCGACTGCCTTTTAAATTTTTAGCAATTTTCTCCTCAATTTTAACCCATTCTTTTTTCGAATAGTTTCCTTTTTGTTTAAATTCGTCTTTCATTGCGTGGAATATGTCGATAATTTTACGTTTTTTATCATCTTCAGCAATCTGATCAGTTGAATTGGGTTCAATTTGTCCAATTTGGGTGTTCTGCCGGTCGATTTGGTGATGGACATTTTGTCCAAAGTTTGTTGGCGCCGGCGTTTTCAAATCTTCGGCTTCACCTTTGTCCCACCAGCCTTCTCCGAATATTTCATCAAATGTTTTGAGTGGCGTTTCCTCCAATTTTACGGATTCGGCTTTGTCCTGTGAATTTGATGCAAAGAATGCCATCAAAATTAAAATCAAAAACTCTTTCATTTTATTTGGGCAAACAACCTCTGAATTTAGGAAGATTTATATAAATTCCCTAATAAATTTTATAATTTAACTAGGGTTCAGCCCCTACCCCTCGGGTCGGAAAAGTTGGGGACGGGGGTCGGGGTTGAAGAAAATTTTATTCATAAAATTTTTTTTCATAAAAAATTCCATTTTTATTTCAGCAATGTCTTCACATAGGCAATTTTAAATCCGTTCATCTTACTTAATTTAAGAGTGA
The DNA here is from genome assembly GCA_018350325.1 of Globodera rostochiensis. Lineage (NCBI taxonomy): Eukaryota > Metazoa > Nematoda > Chromadorea > Rhabditida > Heteroderidae > Globodera > Globodera rostochiensis. The sequence continues at coordinate 3,803,370 of JAEVLN010000005.1, forward strand.
AGACGAATTTGTAATTTGTGAAAAAAAAACTTTGGGTAACCTATGTCGGCATGTTTTAGCCCAACAACTCAGAATCACATAGAAAATCACCAAAATTTTTAGTATGGCGAAAAATCCTCTAATCTTGGGGATTTGCGTGAGAGATTTTTAGAAATTTTTTGATTTGCAATCAAAATTTTAAAAAAATGGCCGTGTTTTTTGAGCTTTTAGAAGAATGGGAGGGGTAAGCGGCGCCTGGCGCCGCCGGGAAATTTTTTTGAAATTTTAGCAATGTTTGTTATGAAAAATTGTTTCAAAATTAACGAAATTTGGCCGACATTTCTTAAATTTTGAAAGTTTTCAGTGACAATTTTTGACTATAACTTGTTAAAATTCTCAAAATCTTAAATTTTAGATAAAATGTAAAGGCCAAAGAAAGGTAAAAAAACATATGTCGGGTCGGGGACGACCCCATTTTGGGGCTTGTTCGGGGGTCGGAGTCGGGGCTGAACCCTAATTTAAACGGAAAATTCGTTATGGAAAAATTTGTCAATTATTTTTGTGTCTAAGAATTTCTTTAAAAATTCTCTTAAATTTTAAGATTAAATAGAGTCAAATTTTTACAATATATTTAGCTTTAATAAAAAATGATTTTAAGTAATAAATGACATCCCACAACTGAAATGGGCATTCACATAAATCATATTCTTTATAAGAATCAATTTTTGGCATTTCATAACATTTTTTCCTATGATAATCTTCATTTAATAAAAATGGCGATCGATTACGAATGCTAAAATAAAAAAATATTTTTTAAATAATTAAAATTTTCGCGTGAAGAAAAAAACACATTTCCATCGCGGGACAGGACTTGGCAATTGTGACGGTGACAATTTGCATTCGTTTTTACTATGTATAAACCGGATAATTCCCAAGGACAATTTTCAAGGACGTAACAGAAAAATTTGACGAAATCCAAGGACGCTCACAAATTTTTCTCCAAAATCAATTTTATGGGGCCAGGGGATCTCAGATTGCCCTCTTTTGATGGCAAATGCCATTATTTTGAAAATTTGCCATTACATTTGCCATTTCTCCACACTCTAACAAATTAAGTCAAAAAAATCAAAATTTTCACGGCGGCGCCTATCGGCACCGCCGACCCCCTCCAGAATTTTTTTTCAAAAAAATCTCTTTTTGAAAATTTGTTAAGAAAAATTGCCATTATATGCCATTTTTTAGAAGCCGTTTGCCATTTTTCCTCGAAGGTGATCTGAGATCCCTGATTGGGGCGGGTTACATCTATAGGCGTTGTGACAGTTGAAACAATCACTTGGGGGATGAACATTTGTTGGGCTATGGGGAGTTTATATCGGGCCAGCATTTGAGAAACAGAGAGAGTGTAGCTTTAAAGTTTGAGGGAGTGTAACAGATACCAGCTCAGGGGTTCCATCTATTTATACATCAATTAATGAATAGATTGGAGGTGATGGGGGACTTTCTTTTTGAATTGGTGTTTGCGACTAGGACGGCCAGAGAATTTGAGAATATCTTTAGGATCGATGAGCTGCGTGTGTGTGATCGTGACATATTTTGTGAATTAAACGAAAAGTTGATGAGACGACGGAACGCAAACGACACAAGTTTGAACACAGAAAGACGTTGTTCAAACGAACATTTGGCGATATGACATTTGACGAGAGCTCTACGGGTGAAAAATTTTGGACACGAGGCTCGACTTTGGCTGACAACCTTTTATATGAGGGATTCAAGACAGCAATGGCATATTCAATGAAAGGACGGATATATCAATCAGGAGTGCGATTTTGCCCCGGAAATGTGGCATTCACCCCTATTTTGTCTGAGTCCTCGAGTGAATTCCTTTATATCTTTTAATTGAATGCGTGGTGGTGATGGCGAGTGACGTGGGTTGCCTGGGGTTAAACCCCGAGTAAATAGTTTTTTGTGTCTTCAATTAACTTCATGGCAAAGACACCAATTTATCTTTTTTTAAATAATTAGATTTTTTTAAATATAAGGTAACCTAGAAATTTTTACTATTTGTTTCAGTGAATTCATTCCAACATTAAAAAATTCAGCAAATAACGTAAAATAATTACTCCCACATCCCAAAAAAATTGTTGGCACTAGGAAAAGAGTCTGGGTAAATTGGATGTTAGCCCTGGCAACTTCTCTGATCATCCGGTCTCTCTAATAGAAGCGGCCGGAAATTGCCATGGCAGAAAATGATGGTGGCACTTATCGATTTTCTGAGTGACTCCGAAGAATTTTTTTATTGCATTCATGGGCTAACCAGTTCTCCATTTTAGTTGTTTTATTTCATTTACAAAATATTTCATATAATCCCAACAATTATCCCAAGATGAATGAGTTTTGGATTTTATTTTTGGGGGCTTTCTTTGCAATAAATTCACTAGAAAAAGCCGAATCCGTAAAATTGGATGAAAAGCCACATAAAATAATTGATGAAATATTTGGAGAAGGATGGTGGGACAATGACAAAGACGAAGAATGGCATAAATTAACGCTTGAACAAAATGCCCTTCACCAAATCGATCAGCAGAACACCCAGCTTGGACCAATTGAACCCAATTCAAGTGATCAGAATCATCCTCTCACAGAGTCTGATCACTCTCATAATGCCAAAAATGGCGAAGAACAGAACGAAATAATCAAAGAAATTACTTCACATGAAAAAATTGCAGAAGATGAGCGAAAACGTAAAATTATCGACAAATTCCACGCAATAAAAGACGAATTTGAGCAAAAAGGAAAATATTCAACAAAAAAATGGACTCAAATTGAGGATAAAATTGCTAAACATTTAAAGGTCAATCGCACAACAATATATAAATGGAAAAAAGAATTTGGCCTAAGTCGAAAAATGTTTTATGAAAAAGAAGAACGTAAACATTTTGTAGAGAAATTTGATCAAAAGAAAGCCGAGTTAAAGCGAGCCGGAATCAAAAACTCTTATCCCAATCAAATAAATGAAACAGTCGCAAAAGAGTTGGGCCTCAATTTTAGAACAATTTACAATTGGAAAAATATACTTGGCCAATCCAGTGAGTATTTCGAGCTCAAATTTATATTAATAAAAATTATCTTACAGCACCACAACATAAACACTCCCACAGCGAACAAAAAGAATTGATGAAACTTTATTATGAAATAAAGGACAAAACCCCTAAAATTCATGACGAGAACATTGCCAAAATGTTGAATATTGGAAGTGCCACTTTGTATAGATGGAAAAAGCAATTTAAACGACAGCAAATGCATCCAAATAGCTATGGATATTCTGTGAATAGAATGCCGGCTCAACTGTTCAAGAAATGAGAACCCGAATTCTGGAAGTATTTATGGTCAATAATTTTGACATCAGTTTTTCATCGTACATACATATGTCGACACACAACAAAAACTTTCTTGCAAACAACCTAAGAAGCCTGTTGAATAATCATGGCCCATGCTTTTCATTGGGTGTTTGCTTAATTTTGAACACGTTGCTAAACGGGTATTTGCTTAATTCAAGTCTTAGTAGTATAAGGACACACAGAGGTAGCCATCTGAGCGCAAAAAACTCAGTACCAGAGCACCAGATTAACCCTAAATCGGATCACGAGCCTTCTGGAGTCCTGTGGCAATTATTCAATTTGCAAAACTTGTGCAGAGCAAGTTGCGGTCTTCAGGACGACATCTTTCAACGATTATGCACGCCATCTCTGCAGACGTGAGTGGCCCGCTTCGTTTTCAACACTGTCTATAATATTCCTTCCTTTTTTGCTTTGTTTGTTGCGATTATTATAAAAATGTTCTGAACGAATGAGTCGTTTGCCTTCCCAGAAAGCTGGACAAAATTGACACATTTTTTAACAACAAAAATTCTCCCTAAAATCAAACACTCATTTCCCATAAAAATGCATCGCCTAGAGCGGAATTTATTTAATTTTAAAATAGAAAATAAATTTAATTCGTTAATAATATCAAACAAAAAAATTCTGGCAAAATTACAAGTCTAAATTTATTCCTACTAGGAGCAAAGTTGGGAAAGATTTTTACTTAATAGTTAACTAAATATTCTAAAAAAGTGGCAATTTTTACATTGTAAAATTTCAGAAACGATAAAAGAAAATAATAGAAACTAAACTTTGATTTTTGATGTGCATTGGGCAAAAAAGGGTCGATTTATTGTGCATTGGGCAAGGGAAAAAATTTCTGTGAAGGATCTAAGAAAAATTCAATTACTAATTTAAGGATCTTAACAAAAAAAAAAATTTTATCGTTTGGTATTTATTATGAATTTTTCATAAACGCACAAATTGTGCATGTCTGGAACCTTTTTTGGTAAAATTTCCAGTTTTTTAAATTTTAATTTTAAAAAATTCGGAATTTGCTAAGAATCAATTTTTTATAATTTTTAATTCTTTATTATTAAAAAATATTCAAATATTTTAATTTTATTTTCACTGCCCAAGCAAAAAATTTTATTCATCATGATGTCTCTCTCGCATTTTTAACTCCTAGAGCAAGGCGCCCGTAAGCACGAAGAATTGGAGTGGGTGGAGCTCAAAATTCAGCGATGTGGTCAATTTTAATTCGGCGGGTGTTTTTTAGGTTTTGGCCAAAGTTTCGGACCTCCAATAAACGCTCAAGAAAATAGATGGGCAGCCTAATCATCCTTTATCTTTAGCGTGATCAGCGCCGAGCATCCATTATTCGACACATTTTTTTCACATCATGCCTGCGACAATAATATTGCTGGTCGGCGGAAGCCCAAAATAGGCTATTGCCATTGATTATCCAAAGCATTGCCTGCGGCAATATAAGAAGTGGCGATGGCCGGGGATGGGAATAGGAGTAAGGGGGGGGGGGGGTCAATACCTTTAGATATGAGGATAAATTCGGGGAGGGGAAGGGGGTCTGAAATTTGATTGTAAAAGAAGGAAATTCCCAAAAAGAAATATGGTTGATGGAGATGATTTTAAAACTCAATTTTTAAATGAAATAAGAAACTTTTTATTACACTTTTTTAAATTTTTCGTTCTTGTTTTATAAAAACTGTTAATTTAAAAACTAAAAAAATTGTTTAATATAGTTATGGTAATAACAAAAATATTTCAAAAAATTAATTTATCGAAAATAAATCGTTAAACCTGCCTCGAGTTGGGGCTAAAAAGCTTAAGTAAACTTAGACTCGGGAATTTTGTTTATATGTGTTAAGAATGAATGAATACGTCAGAAAATATATCCATTTTCAGTTTTTAGTTCAATGGAATCGTAAAAATCAAATTATTTGACTTTTTGGCATTTTCTCCCCTTTGGCTTTTTCATTTTCATTTTCTCCCATGTGGCATTTTTCCCCTTGGGATTTTCCCTTGGGATTTTTCCCTTGGCATTGGTTTTTTCCTTTTTGGCATTGATATTTCCTATTTGGTATATTTTCCTATCGCTTTTTCCTTTTTGGCATTTTCTTCCTTTTGGCATTTTCCTATTTGGCATTTTCTCCCTTTTGGCTTTTTCCTTTTGGAGACCAGGATCCTGGCGGTCGCGCAACCGAACGTGGCGGTTGTCAAATTCGTGCTTGAAATGCAAGGCGTTCTGCAGGTCAGCGGACAACGAGCGAATGATGGCTCTCTTCAGCGAAGCGGGTTGTCTTTTAGAAAGTGTTGAAGTTCAAAATAATAATAATAATGGATGCGTCCATGCAGCCCAGCGCTGATGGCACTGAACAACATGCTGGCGCAGGGGGTTTTCCCCCCGGTTAGTTCCGGTCGGACCGGGATCCGGGATTCCGATTTTGCAGAAACCGAGATCGGGAATACGATTTTTCAAAAACCGGGATTGGGATTCAAAACCCGGGAATTTCCCGAATTCCGCTCCCGACCTACTCTACTTGTTATGACAAAAAATGTTCCTATCCAAAAACTGATCAGCAGCCGCGCGTTGATCCGGAGTGATTTACGGATATATTTTTATTTAAATGTTTAGGCAAATTTTTTTGTGGTATTTTTCCGACTTTAAGCATCCAACCAATTTTTTTTCTTGTTTTTATTATCGCAAATTTAGACTTTTGGTATAAAAAAATAAACATTTATACTATTTAGGTACAGACATATCATTCATTCATTTAAATACTACCCGAGTTCGAGTTGCCTATTTCCTGAACATTTGCCGCGTGTCGTTTAAATTGCTTTTTCCATCTAAACAAAGTGGTTTTGCCAATTTTCAACATTTTAGTAATGTCCTCGTCACTAATTTTAGAATTTTGCTCTTTAATTTCATAATAACGTTTCATCAATTCCTTTTGATCGCCTAGGGGGTATTTATTTGACGCTGAAAAGGAAATTAATATAAACAAATAATAAATTGTTCAAAATACTTACTGGTTTGACCAAGTTCATTTTTCCATTTGTAAATTGTTGTAAAATTGAGGCCCAACTCTTTTGCAACAGTTTTATCTAATTCATTATGAGAGTTTTTGAATCCGTCCCGCTGTAACTCGGCTTTCATTTGATCAAATTTCTTTATCAAATTTTTTTGCTCATTTTTTTTCTTATCAAAGTTATGAATTTTTCGACTTAGGCTAAATTCTTTTTGCCATTTATATATTTTTTTGCGACAGGTTTTTAAATGTTTTGCAATTTTCTCCTCAATTTGATTCCATTCTTTTTTTGACTGTTTTCCTTTAAGTTTAAATTCGTCTTTCATTGCGTGAAATTTGGCAACAATTTTACGTTTTCGCTCGTCTTCCGCATTATTTTCGATTAAATTTGCCTTATCAGAGTGATCAGACTCTGTGAGAGGATTCTGATCAGTTGAATTGGGTTCAATTTGTCCAAGCTGATCAGTTGAATTGGGTTCAATTTGTCCAAGCTGATCAGTTGAATTGGGTTCAATTTGTCTAATTTGGGTGTTCTGCCGGTCGATTTGATGATGGACATTTTGTCCAAAGTTTGTTGGCGCCGGCGTTTTCAAATCTTCGGCAGCTTCATCTTTGTCCCACCATTCATCTACGAATAATTCGTCAAATGTTTGGAGTGGCAATTCCTCCAATTCCTTCAATTGTATCGATTCGGCTTTGTCCAGTGAATTTATTGCAAAAAACAAAACAAAAAATAAAATCCAAAAATATTCCATTTTTACAATATCATAAATATTATAATATTAAAGTAATAAATGACAGCCCACAGTTGAAATGGGCATTCATATAAATCCAATTTCGTTAATAATTATCTCGCCGAATCAATATTTCTGACAACAAAAATGGCGATCGATTGCAAATATACAGAAAAAATATATTTTTCAATCATTTAAATTCGCTGAATTAATTTAGTTTGACAAATTAAACATCGAGGGCGAGCAGGTCGGTTTTGAATTTGCCTTTGGCACAGAGCTCTCGTGTGAGGGCATTCAGCTTAGAGAAAAAGCGATGGGTACGGCTTTAGCAGCTCAAATCGCGAACGTACACGCGGAGCTGCGCAAACACACTCTCTTGGTGGAACTAGAGTAGGTCGGGACCGGGATTTTTGAAGAAATCCGGGACCGGGATTGCGAAAGTTGAAAAACCGGGATTTTATGAGTGGGAAAGTTAATCAAATCCCGGTCAAAAAAAACCGGGATAATGGGCAAAAAACAAAGATTGTCAATTTCGAAAAAAACCGGGAAAAAGAAAATTAAAATGAATTCTCATAATCATTAAATAAATGACCACATCGAGAATCTTGTGGTTCAGCTGCTGTGCCTGGAGGTCCATACACCGCTATGTGGGGATTTGTTGGCCCGCTCAAAAATTTTTAGATCACCAGAATAAAATTCGCTCAGTAAATCATAACAACAGATTTATGGACAACATTTTTGCCTTTCGAAAAAGTTTTTAAGAAAAAATTTAGCTCAAATGTCATCGATTTCTCATCTGATGATTTCGCCCATTTTAATTGACAAATAGAAAAATCAATAATATATTGAGAAGGAATTGATTTATTATAATTTTTATTTTCTATTTCATCAGATAACGGAAATATTCTTCACATGAAAAAAATTTGCAACGTTTTATTTTATTTTTAAGGTTAGCAATTTTCTAATAATGTATAAATTAAATTTTTTTCCTGATTTTAAGTAATAATAATAAGAGAATGTTTTGTTTTAAGCATAAATTAATTATGAAATTGTACATTCTACAAATAATTTGTTTAATAAATTATGTTGTTACCTTTCCAAACGACTTATTTGACGAACTTTGGGAGACAAATCAATCGGAGCCTCAAGCAAACAACAATCCGATTGAATCTCAGCCAAAAATCAAAGTTTGACATAAATCTACAATTTGCACACAATTCTCAGTGTGGTTAAGGATAAAATTTGCGACAATTTTGTTTTTATTTTTGGTTTTTTGCTTTCTTAACCGGGGGCTTAAGTAAATTAGTTAAGATTGAACCACACGAGGAGCAATTTAATGGAAGATGGCAGGACGAATCTGCACTAAAAGGAATCGTAAAAGTTGAACATGAACCACCACTTTACGGAGCAGTTAATGTGGAAGGTGAGCAACTTTATGAGAGAGAAAATAAAAGTTGCCAAAAAATTAATTTCCACTAATTACATGCTTCAACAGAAAATAATGTTGATGTTTGAAAGGATCTTTAATATTTATTCTTAAATGTTTCAACAGCGTCAATTCGATTATGTCCAAAAATCCCATTCTGCAAAACTTTGTAACAAATTAGATTTGGATAAAATACCTACTAAAAGAATTTCGGGTTAAAGTTTGGTCAATATTCAATAGACGAAATTATTTTAAAATATCCAATTTTTTTTTACAATAAGACATTCAGGGCCAGTTAAAATTAAACATTGAATGGTGGGACGAGGAGAGTGGGGAGTTTAAAGAAAAATTGGAGGAACATGTTAAACAAAAAGATCAAGACGGACAAGTTCCCAACATTTCTGATCAGAAAAATATTGAGGATGAAATATTGAAAGAGAAATTTGATGAAATGTTCGATGAAAATTGGTTGGAAGACGAAGCCAATTCAGCGCCATCAGGGGATGATGTTGATCAGGAAAATTCTAAGGACGCTAAACATTTGTCTGATGAAAATCAGAGTGTTGATGAACAGCAAAATAAGTCCAATGAACGTGAAAAAATTGAGTCTGATCAGCAAAAACGCGAAATTATTCAGAAATTCCGAGAAATGAAAGATAATTATAAGAAAACCAGAAAATATTCCAAAAATGAAGGGGTTCAAATTGAGAGAAAAATATCAAATGGTTTGGGCGTTGGTCGCACAAAATTGTTTAAAATGGATCAAAGAAATGGGTCTATCACAACAAAAGTTTCTGAGTTAGAAAAAAATGAAATTTTGAAACAATTTGATGACATAAAAAGCAAATGTCAGAAGGCTAAACTCAAAAATATTTTAATGCGTGAAATTGATGAGAAAATTGCAAATAAATTGGGCGTTTGTAGAGATACAATTTATGAATGGAAGCGCAAATTTGGCCTTTCGGCCGGCAAGAAAAAGTATTCTGAAGCAACAAAAATTGGAATTTTCAAGAAATATGCCAAAATGAAAAGAAATAATCCGAAAATGAGTGATTCGGACATTTCTAATTTGTTGAAGATTTCAAGAAGGACTATAAGCAAATGGAACTCTCAATTTAGTAATGAAATTAAGCAATATTAAAATTGTACGAATTTGCTGGCCTCGACAAAAATTGACTTTTTGCACTTTTTTTTTTGTGTTCTCAGCGTCCAAAGTTTTTCATATTTTTTTCATTTTGGTTCACAAATTCAGCAATTTTAATCAAAACTATCGTTTAATTAAGCAAAATAATATTGTCATTTTGAATTTCATTTGGCTATTCACAATCGATCGCCATTTTTGTAAAATGAAGATTATTTGTAGTAAAATATTTACGAAATGTTAGGAATATTTATTGATTCATAATGTCTAGACAAAATTTTAGAGATGGTCATATTGATTTGGTCCCGCTTCAAAAGGGCAATATTTATTGATTCGGGTGGCATAATTATTAAATAATATGATTAAAATGAATGCCCATTTCATTTTGGGCTGTCTATTATTACTTTCTCTGATTTTTAGCGGGTAAAACAATTTATTAAATTGTAAAATTTGTTAATATTTTATTATTTTAAAACGCCAGATCCGGTCTCTAATACTGTAGAAGCGACCGGAATGAAAACATCATATATGGGGTTTTCAAGGGTGCTGATCACGAATCTGACAATATTTTTAAGATCTGACAACATCTAAGTTTGAAAATCTATTATTTTTAATTTTTTTTACCATTAATCATACAAACGTAGAGAATGGGTTTTGTTAGGCTTAGGCTTAGGCCTAAATCATCCTGAGATGAACCCCTAAGCTCTGGATGGCCTAAACCTAAGCCTAACGAATCCTAAGCGCAGGGCGGTTAAGTCTAAGCCTAATGAACTTTTGACCAAAAAGGTCGCCCTATGATTTTTTAAAATTTGAACTGTTTCAAAACCCGGTTTAAAGGTCGAGCCCGGTAAAAGTTTTGCTTATTCCATCGATCGCCACATTATTGGTTTTCTGAGTGACCCAATTTATTAGGGCTATAAAATTGACATTTTAGTTATTTATTTCATTTGTGAATATTTAAGAAATACTTTGCACACAAAAATTATTGACAATTTTTGCAATGAATTTTTCATTTAAATTATAAAATTAAAATGTAAGTTCAGAGGTTGTTTTTTACCCAAATAAAATGGAAGAGTTTTGGACTTTAATTTTTGTGTCAGCATTCGCAATAAATTCACTCGACAAAGTCGAGCCCGTACAATTGGAGGGAACGCCACTCAATCCATTTGATGAAATATTCGGAGAAGGCTGGTGGGGCAATGAAAAAGACGAAGAATGGAATAAATTAACGTTTGAACAAAATTTCCATCACCAAATCGACCGGCAGAACACCCAAATTGGACAAATTGAACCCAATTCTACTGATCAGAATCCTCCTCTCACAGAGTCTGATCACTCTGGACAAATTGATGAAATATTCGGAGAAGGCTGGTGGGGCAATGAAAAAGACGAAGAATGGAATAAATTAACGTTTGAACAAAATTTCCATCACCAAATCGACCGGCAGAACACCCAAATTGGACAAATTGAACCCAATTCAACTGATCAGAATCCTCCTTACAAAGTTTCTTCAAACGAAAATAATGATGAAAATGAGCGAAAACGTAAAATCATCGACAAATTCCACGCAATTAGAAACGAATTTAAGCAAAAAGGAAAATATTCAAATAAAGAATGGGCTCAAATTGAACAGAAAATTGCTAAACATTTAAAAGTCAATCGCAGAAAAATATATAAATGGAAAAAAGAATTAGACTTAAGCCGAAGAAATCCAAAAAATGAACGTAGCCATTTGATAAAGAAATTTGATCAAAAGAAAGCCGAGTTAAAGCGGGCCGGATTCAAAAACTCTTATCATCAAGAAATTGATGAAACTGTCGCAAAAGAGTTGGGCTTCAGTTTTACAACAATTTACAGGTGGAAAAATGAACTTGGCCAAAGCAGTGAGTATTTTGAACCCAATTAATTATTTATATTAATTAAATTCTTTTACAGAACCAAAACCTAAACATTCTCACAGCGAACAAAAGGATTTGATGAAACGTTATTATGAAATTAAAGCCAAAACCCCCCAAACTAGAGACGAAGACATTGCCAAAAGCCTGAACATCAGCAGAGTCACTTTGTGTAGATGGAAAAAGCAATTTAAACCAAATTCTGTCGATGGACAATCTGTGGAAGAGAATGACGCGGCAAATGTTCAGGAAATTGGGAACTCGAATTTGGGGTGTATTTGAATGATTGGTCAATGATTTATAAAAATGTTGTGTTATTTAATTTGTTTGTACAAGGTCGTTTTTTTGTTCGTAGCAATTTTTTAAAAAAAGTCCCCCAAAAATAGCACAACTCATTCGAAACGTATCTTTAATTAATATTTAAATTCAGCCTCCCCCCCCCCAAACGAAAAATTACATATGAAAGTTTTTCTCCAATTATTTAACAATTTTCGACTTAATTTACGATTTTACCCCAAATTTATTTTCAATGAATAGCATTCGGAAAAGAGAGATTCAGACGTCGAGAGTAAGGCTGTCGGTTTCAAACCGAACTGAGACCGATACCTGGCACTTTTTCGGTTCGGTTAACCGCTATGCTTCGGTTCGGTTCTTATCCAACCTATATTATAATTAGGGCCACGATTTAAATATGGCCATAAAATATGCAAAAATGTAAAATATGCACCAAATGTGGACAAAATTGCAAAATATGGACGAAATTTGGATAAAATTTTTTTTTAAATATAGCAAAAATTTGCAAAATTTCCTAATTGAAGTAATAAGAGCAATACAAATGTTTATATGCAAATTAACGGCATTTCAGAAAAATTTTTTGAAAATAAGCAGAATTTTAAAAATTTTAATTTTTTTGGTGGCTGAATTTTTAGTGTAAAAATGTCAATTTTTAGGGGTGCATTTTTTGAAAATTTTGAAAAGTCGATCCTTAGGGGTGTATTTTTCGTTTTTATTGCATTTTTGTTAAGGAAATTTTTGAAAAATGGCGAAATATGGACATAAATCGCGAAATATGGAAAAATATGGATAATAAAATGGGCTCTAGAAGTGGCAAATTTCCAAAATTATGGCATTTAAAAAAATATATAAATCCGAGCCCTACTCATTAGTGGGTTAATTTGTCAAATTAAATTGGGTAATATTTGTAGGAAAATATTTACGAAATGTCAGGAATATATTGATTCTGTGGGATAAAATGAATGCCCATTTCATTTTGGGCTGTCTTATTGCTTACTCTGATTTTTTTTAGCAGAGCTGCTAAAAACAATTTATTAAATTGTAAAATTTTTTAATTTTTTATAAGCGATTGGCAAAATTTCAAAAAAGTTATGGCCAGAAACCCTTTTTTAACGCTTTTTTAGCCGTAACTTTTTTGAAATTTGGCCAATCGCTTAGCTTTTGCTTGCTAATAGCTTCTCCTCCTCCTAAGCTTTCGAATGATATCGAAAATTTTTGATTTAGTTAGCTTTGAAAGAAGTTATAACAAAAAACTTTTGAAAAGCGCCCCATTTGCAGTTTTTACGAAACGACCCAGAACGCTCTGTAATGCTGAACAGGGGTGGGTCAAAACCTTTCGATTTCGCTAATTTCGAGGTTTTTTTTTGGTTTTCTTACGAAAATCGAAAAGAGAAAATTATTTGAAATTTTGTCGAAAGAGATAGTTTCAAAGCAAATTTTATTTTTGATACACTCTTGTCTATTTTTGGTGCAAAAGCCAACTGTTATTGTTGGCTTATTCGTCTGCTTCCTCTTCACCAAAAATTCATTGGAGGTTCAAATCCGCCCCATGTCCTTTGCTTTTTAACAAATTGAGTCAAAGATTCAAAAAATTTTCGGCTGCGCTTTTTTTTTTGAAAAATTTCAACTATTTTTCTAAAGGAAATGGGCTTTTTATCGCGCCCTCGATCCAATTGAATTTTATTTTATTGTTTTAATACAACCCGAAAGTGGCCGGGCGGGCTCTTTTCGGGCGAATATTTTTGGGTTTTTTCCTCCGGGCGGGCTTTGCCGGGCGAATATTTTTGGGTTTTTTCCTCCGGGCGGGCTTTGCCGGGCGAATATTTTTGGGTTTTTTCCTCCGGGCGGGCTTTGCCGGGTGAATATTTTTGGGTTTTTTCCTCCGGGCGGGCTTTGCCGGGTGAATATTTTTGGGTTTTTTCCTCCGGGCGGGCTTTGCCGGGTGAATATTTTTGGGGTTTTCCTCCGGGCGGGCTTTGCCGGGTGAATATTTTTGGGTTTTTTCCTCCGGGCGGGCTCTTTGCCGGGTGAATATTTTTGGGTTTTTTCCTCCGGGCGGGCTTTGCCGGGCGAATATTTTTGGGGTTTTCCTCTTTTTTCCTCCGGGCGGGCTTTGCCGGGTGAATATTTTTGGGTTTTTTCCTCCGGGCGGGCTTTGCCGGGCGAATATTTTTGGGGTTTTCCTCTTTTTTCCTCCGGGCGGGCTTTGCCGGGCGAATACTGGGCTTTAGCCCAGACCAAATATTTCCTAGTCGGGTGCTCGTCCGAACCCTACATCCCTGATGCTGAAGGATCATAAAAGGTTAAGCGCCCGGCAGGAATCGAAGCAATCCGTGCTGACAAATGAGCTCTTAACTAATTGAGCTACAGGCACTCTTTTAGCGGATCCTTCAGAGGATTTCTTGGGTTCTGTGAATATTTATTATTCTTTAAAATCTATGAATTTTTGCGAGAAATTCTTTGACACAAAATTATAGACAATTTTTGCAATGAATTTTTCATTTAAATTATAAAATTAATTGGTAAATTCAGAGGTTGTTTTTTGCCCAAATAAAATGGAAGAGTTTTGTATTTTAATTTTGGTCTTATTTTTTGCAACAAATTCACTGGACAAAGCCGAATCCGTACAATTGGAGGGAACGCCACTCAATCCATTTGATGAAATATTCGGAGAAGGCTGGTGGGGCAATGAAAAAGACGAAGAATGGAATAAATTAACGCTTGAACAAAATGTCCATTACCAAAACGACCGGCAGAAAACCCAAATTGGACAAATTGAACCCAATTCAAGTGATCAGATTGGACAAATTGAACCCAATTCAACTGATCAGAATCCTCCTCTCACAGAGTCTGATCACTCTGGACAAATTGAACCCAATTCAACTGATCAGAATCCTCCTCTCACAGAGTCTGATCACTCTGATAATGCCAAAAATGGGGCCAAACAGAACGAAATGATGGAAGAAGAAAATATTGCTAAAGTTGCGCGAAAACGTAAAATTATTGACAAATTCAACACAATGAAGGAAGAATTTAAGCAAAAAGGAAAATATTCGGCAAAAGAATGGGTTCAAATTGAGGAGAATATTGGGAAACATTTAAAAGTAAATCGCACAAAAATATATGAATGGAAAAAAGAATTTCGCCTAAGTCGAAAAGTGTCCTATAAAAAAGAAGAATGTAAACATTTGGTTGAAAAATTTGTTCAAATGAAAGCCGAGTTAACGCGGGCCGGATTCAAAAACTCTCAAAATGAATTAGATAAAACTGTCTCAAAAGAATTGGGCCTCAATTTTAAACAATTTACAGGTGGAAAAATGAACTTGGCCAAACCAGTGAGTATTTCGAGCCGAATTTTATTATTTTATATTAATTAAAATTCTTTTACAGAACCACAAAATAAACACTCCCACAGCGAACAAAAGGAATTGATGAAACTTTAATTCTGTCGATGGACATTCTGTGGAAGAGAATGCCGCGGAAAATGTTCAGAAATAGAGAACTCAAATTCGGGGTGAATTGAATGATTGGTTTGCGAAACTGTTCCACAGACGCTCAAAAAAACACCATACGCGGCGGTTTTTGTACGTACGCCTTATTCTCTCCCGACGCTTAATTTTGGAAATTGGCTAATTCCGTAATTAGCCCATTTCCAAAATTAACCGTAACATATATATTGTTCGCGATTAAATCAAAGCAAAATTGAGCCTCTTAAGCTAAAAAATTTCTTTTCTAAAAATTCCGGATTTTAACTCCGGGGTTTTTACGCGCGGATTATCTGATCCGGATAAAATGGAATTCAGTTTTTAAAACCGGTCATTTGAACATTCTAAATTTTTCAACCAAATTTTTTTGCTCGGTTTTTGTCTTTTTGGGATAATTGTTGGGATTTATAAGAATATTTGTAAATGAAATAAAATAAAATAACTAAAATGGTGAAATGTTAGCAAATAAAAAAAAATTCTTTGCAGTCACTCAGAAAATCAATAAATGGTGGCGATCATTTTCCAAATTTCTGCCAACCCTAAAAATTATTGATTACAATTGGAGGAAATGATGAAAAGTTTGGGTCGCTTAAATCTGTTAGGCCAAACATCCAATTTTGCCCAGACTAAAATCGGTAGAAAAACCTCGAAATTATCGAAATCGAAATTAGGGGAGGGGGGTCGGCGCCACCGAGAAAATTTTGAATTTTTGACTCAATTTGTTAACAGATTTTCGGCCAAAAATTTAAAAATTCGGTCATTTTTTGAAGCTTTTTAGGAGTGATAAGAGTCCGGGAAATTTTTTTTGAGATTTAACGAAGTTGTTAAGAAAATTGGTCCAATAATTACGAATTTTACAAAAATAAAATTAATTTTCATTTATTTGCTTCGTCCACCATAGATGCTCACCGAAAGTGATAAAAAATAAATGACTCAGTCGGGGTGGGGTCACTCAACTTTGAAGCTGAGGATTCTGATCAGTTGAATTGGGTTCAATTTGTCCAGAGTGATCAGACTCTTTGAGAAAGCATTCTGATCAGTTGAATTGGAGTGATCAGACTCTGTGAGCGGAAGATTCTGATCAGTTGAATTGGAATGATCAGACTCTGTGAGAGTTTTTTTACAAAACCTCAGCCAATAAATCGATGGCCTGCGGCCTTTCATTTGGTATCTCCATATGATCTATGATATGTCATATCTGTGTTTCAATTCCGTCGTATTGACTTGTTTACCGATATGATATCATATTCTACATTATGATTTCTCATTGCCGTAAACAATAGCCCGTATACGAAACTAATACCCCTTTCCAAATTCAAAAACTTGATTAAAATTAGAATTTGGGTCCCCTTTTTAACGGAAAAAATATACATCCCTAAGAATGGGATTTTTAGGGAATTGGAATGCGGTTTGGTTGTGGTGATAATGGTGAGTGGTTGGTGTGGGGAGATAAGTGTGGGTGGGGGTTCAGATCCCCGACTGTGTCAGTGATTATTTCTTATTTTTCTGTACAGTTACGGTGGTTAAACAATTTTAAAAATTCTTTTTAACTTTTTCCAATTTTAGAAACAAATATTTTAGATGACAATTCACAACAAGCTTTTCATTCATTTTTTGTTGGACGAAATCAAAAAACATTTGGGGGATTTTGTTTTGCATTTTCCCATCCCTGACCCCCATATGACATATCATGGGCGGCACATGATTTTGCAGACGATTTAATTCAAACTGGAATTTTGCTTCCGATAGATATCGTATCATGGGAGCATATCGGAGATACGCCGCAATTGAAATAGGCCCCCTGATGGTTTGTCTGTTTGACAGGTCAGATATTTGGTTGTATTCGAATCCGATTGAGTGCAACTTAATTAATTTTCTTCGGCTCCTCTACTCACATCGCTCCTCCATTAAAGGAACATTTTTTTAAAATAACTGCGCGCAAAAAAAGAATTTTTTTGAGCAACAAATCTTCTGAATTTTCGCTTCAAATTTCTTAACAATGATTACCAAAAAAAATTTCCCCGGCGGCGTCTGCCGGTACATTCGGTTTGGAGGTCCTGCAGTTGCGGATCAAGAAATTGACCAACTGCTATCTCTCTAAAAAGCTAACTTTTTTTCGCATAATAACAAAATTATCCACTTTTTGTCGATTAAATTCCGTAATCGAGTTTTTAGTCCTTGGAGCATTTTTGTTTGCACAATTTCGACATCATTCTTTAGGAAAATCTGATTGCTTAGTGTTTGTTCCGCCAGGGCTGCGAACACATATTGAACGGCTACCGAAGAATCATCACAAAAAATGCGCGTTAACTCATCCATTGGCTTCAGAAGTGCAACAAGTTCATCAACAGTGACCCATTCCCTGTCTGTCAAATCCAAATCTCTGCGGTCTTTTTTGTAGGCAAAATTCTGCACCGCAACTCGTTGTTCTTTGAGCCTTGCGAGCATCAGATACGAAGCGTTCCATCTTATTGGCATATCCTGTATTTAGCAAATTATTTAAGTCTAAAGCTAAAATAGTATACTTGCAGCAACATATGTTCCGGCAAATCCTCTTCGAGTTGAATCTTACGGAACTCTCCGACAGCCAGATTCGAATGTTTAAAATGCCCTACAATATGACGACATTTGGAGAGCAATTGAGAAACCGGTGGATGTTTAAGTGAGTTCTTGACCACTAAATTGATTAGATGTGCTCCGCAGTCAAGGTGTCGGAACAGTTCGTCACATTCAAACGCCTTAAAGATGCAATAAAAACATTTTTTACAAATAAAATTACTACTTTTTTCACTAAATAGTGTGCTTAATTGAGAGATAGTGAGTAGAGATATTAGAAAAAAACAGAGATACGCAAAATTCTGCTGTTTTGAGTAGTTTGCAAATTGCAACCCATAGAATTATTGTTTTGGAGTTCTCTTAAGAGGGGGGGGGGACGGCCCATCTAATACGAATGTTTCGGGATTTGATCGAAGATTTGTTAAATATAAATTGACATTTATTGATTGGGTAAATTAAAGAAAACGGGTAATCGTTACGAATTTCTGCTAAATAGTTGTGCCCCTGGTCCGATTTTAGGCCAATTTGTGTTGTACCTGGTCTTATTTGCGTCCACTTTTTGTTGAACCAGACTCAAGATTAGTTCAAAAGCGCACTCCCCGACCCCCGATCAATTCAATTTTTGTGTTGGGGGATGGGAGGAGTTGTAGCTGGCGAGTGAGATGGGAGGGTAGGATGTACTGGCGTGATTAGGTGTTGTACCTGGCCTGATTCGAGGGTTGTACCTGGCGTGATTGGGGTGGGTTATGTCGTTGCGACGCAATTGTCAGGGGTTACGTCGTTGCGACGCAATTTGTCAGGGGTTACGTCGTTGCGACGCAATTTATCAGGGGTTATTTCGTTACGACGCAATTTGTCATGGGTTATTTCGTTGCGACGCAATTTATCAGGGGTTATTTCGTTGCGACGCAATTTGTCATGGGTTATTTCGTTGCGACGCAATTTGTCATGGGTTATTTCGTTGCGACGCAATTTGTCATGGGTTATTTCGTTGCGACGCAATTTGTCAGGGGTTATTTCGTTGCGACGCAATTTGTCAGGGGTTATTTCGTTGCGACGCAATTTGTCAGGGGTTATGTCGTTGCGACGCAACAATCAACAGTTCAAAACTGCCATCCCCGTACCCCAAACCGTATACCTGGCACTTTTTCGGTTCGGTTAACCGCTATGCTTCGGTTCGGTTCTTATCCAACCTATATTATAATTAGGGCCACGATTTAAATATGGCCATAAAATATGCAAAAATGTAAAATATGCACCAAATGTGGACAAAATTGCAAAATATGGACGAAATTTGGATAAAATTTTTTTTTAAATATAGCAAAAATTTGCAAAATTTCCTAATTGAAGTAATAAGAGCAATACAAATGTTTATATGCAAATTAACGGCATTTCAGAAAAATTTTTTGAAAATAAGCAGAATTTTAAAAATTTTAATTTTTTTGGTGGCTGAATTTTTAGTGTAAAAATGTCAATTTTTAGGGGTGCATTTTTTGAAAATTTTGAAAAGTCGATCCTTAGGGGTGTATTTTTCGTTTTTATTGCATTTTTGTTAAGGAAATTTTTGAAAAATGGCGAAATATGGACATAAATCGCGAAATATGGAAAAATATGGATAATAAAATGGGCTCTAGAAGTGGCAAATTTCCAAAATTATGGCATTTAAAAAAATATATAAATCCGAGCCCTACTCATTAGTGGGTTAATTTGTCAAATTAAATTGGGTAATATTTGTAGGAAAATATTTACGAAATGTCAGGAATATATTGATTCTGTGGGATAAAATGAATGCCCATTTCATTTTGGGCTGTCTTATTGCTTACTCTGATTTTTTTTAGCAGAGCTGCTAAAAACAATTTATTAAATTGTAAAATTTTTTAATTTTTTATAAGCGATTGGCAAAATTTCAAAAAAGTTATGGCCAGAAACCCTTTTTTAACGCTTTTTTAGCCGTAACTTTTTTGAAATTTGGCCAATCGCTTAGCTTTTGCTTGCTAATAGCTTCTCCTCCTCCTAAGCTTTCGAATGATATCGAAAATTTTTGATTTAGTTAGCTTTGAAAGAAGTTATAACAAAAAACTTTTGAAAAGCGCCCCATTTGCAGTTTTTACGAAACGACCCAGAACGCTCTGTAATGCTGAACAGGGGTGGGTCAAAACCTTTCGATTTCGCTAATTTCGAGGTTTTTTTTTGGTTTTCTTACGAAAATCGAAAAGAGAAAATTATTTGAAATTTTGTCGAAAGAGATAGTTTCAAAGCAAATTTTATTTTTGATACACTCTTGTCTATTTTTGGTGCAAAAGCCAACTGTTATTGTTGGCTTATTCGTCTGCTTCCTCTTCACCAAAAATTCATTGGAGGTTCAAATCCGCCCCATGTCCTTTGCTTTTTAACAAATTGAGTCAAAGATTCAAAAAATTTTCGGCTGCGCTTTTTTTTTTGAAAAATTTCAACTATTTTTCTAAAGGAAATGGGCTTTTTATCGCGCCCTCGATCCAATTGAATTTTATTTTATTGTTTTAATACAACCCGAAAGTGGCCGGGCGGGCTCTTTTCGGGCGAATATTTTTGGGTTTTTTCCTCCGGGCGGGCTTTGCCGGGCGAATATTTTTGGGTTTTTTCCTCCGGGCGGGCTTTGCCGGGCGAATATTTTTGGGTTTTTTCCTCCGGGCGGGCTTTGCCGGGTGAATATTTTTGGGGTTTTCCTCCGGGCGGGCTTTGCCGGGTGAATATTTTTGGGTTTTTTCCTCCGGGCGGGCTCTTTGCCGGGTGAATATTTTTGGGTTTTTTCCTCCGGGCGGGCTTTGCCGGGCGAATATTTTTGGGGTTTTCCTCTTTTTTCCTCCGGGCGGGCTTTGCCGGGTGAATATTTTTGGGTTTTTTCCTCCGGGCGGGCTTTGCCGGGCGAATATTTTTGGGGTTTTCCTCTTTTTTCCTCCGGGCGGGCTTTGCCGGGCGAATACTGGGCTTTAGCCCAGACCAAATATTTCCTAGTCGGGTGCTCGTCCGAACCCTACATCCCTGATGCTGAAGGATCATAAAAGGTTAAGCGCCCGGCAGGAATCGAAGCAATCCGTGCTGACAAATGAGCTCTTAACTAATTGAGCTACAGGCACTCTTTTAGCGGATCCTTCAGAGGATTTCTTGGGTTCTGTGAATATTTATTATTCTTTAAAATCTATGAATTTTTGCGAGAAATTCTTTGACACAAAATTATAGACAATTTTTGCAATGAATTTTTCATTTAAATTATAAAATTAATTGGTAAATTCAGAGGTTGTTTTTTGCCCAAATAAAATGGAAGAGTTTTGTATTTTAATTTTGGTCTTATTTTTTGCAACAAATTCACTGGACAAAGCCGAATCCGTACAATTGGAGGGAACGCCACTCAATCCATTTGATGAAATATTCGGAGAAGGCTGGTGGGGCAATGAAAAAGACGAAGAATGGAATAAATTAACGCTTGAACAAAATGTCCATTACCAAAACGACCGGCAGAAAACCCAAATTGGACAAATTGAACCCAATTCAAGTGATCAGATTGGACAAATTGAACCCAATTCAACTGATCAGAATCCTCCTCTCACAGAGTCTGATCACTCTGGACAAATTGAACCCAATTCAACTGATCAGAATCCTCCTCTCACAGAGTCTGATCACTCTGATAATGCCAAAAATGGGGCCAAACAGAACGAAATGATGGAAGAAGAAAATATTGCTAAAGTTGCGCGAAAACGTAAAATTATTGACAAATTCAACACAATGAAGGAAGAATTTAAGCAAAAAGGAAAATATTCGGCAAAAGAATGGGTTCAAATTGAGGAGAATATTGGGAAACATTTAAAAGTAAATCGCACAAAAATATATGAATGGAAAAAAGAATTTCGCCTAAGTCGAAAAGTGTCCTATAAAAAAGAAGAATGTAAACATTTGGTTGAAAAATTTGTTCAAATGAAAGCCGAGTTAACGCGGGCCGGATTCAAAAACTCTCAAAATGAATTAGATAAAACTGTCTCAAAAGAATTGGGCCTCAATTTTAAACAATTTACAGGTGGAAAAATGAACTTGGCCAAACCAGTGAGTATTTCGAGCCGAATTTTATTATTTTATATTAATTAAAATTCTTTTACAGAACCACAAAATAAACACTCCCACAGCGAACAAAAGGAATTGATGAAACTTTAATTCTGTCGATGGACATTCTGTGGAAGAGAATGCCGCGGAAAATGTTCAGAAATAGAGAACTCAAATTCGGGGTGAATTGAATGATTGGTTTGCGAAACTGTTCCACAGACGCTCAAAAAAACACCATACGCGGCGGTTTTTGTACGTACGCCTTATTCTCTCCCGACGCTTAATTTTGGAAATTGGCTAATTCCGTAATTAGCCCATTTCCAAAATTAACCGTAACATATATATTGTTCGCGATTAAATCAAAGCAAAATTGAGCCTCTTAAGCTAAAAAATTTCTTTTCTAAAAATTCCGGATTTTAACTCCGGGGTTTTTACGCGCGGATTATCTGATCCGGATAAAATGGAATTCAGTTTTTAAAACCGGTCATTTGAACATTCTAAATTTTTCAACCAAATTTTTTTGCTCGGTTTTTGTCTTTTTGGGATAATTGTTGGGATTTATAAGAATATTTGTAAATGAAATAAAATAAAATAACTAAAATGGTGAAATGTTAGCAAATAAAAAAAAATTCTTTGCAGTCACTCAGAAAATCAATAAATGGTGGCGATCATTTTCCAAATTTCTGCCAACCCTAAAAATTATTGATTACAATTGGAGGAAATGATGAAAAGTTTGGGTCGCTTAAATCTGTTAGGCCAAACATCCAATTTTGCCCAGACTAAAATCGGTAGAAAAACCTCGAAATTATCGAAATCGAAATTAGGGGAGGGGGGTCGGCGCCACCGAGAAAATTTTGAATTTTTGACTCAATTTGTTAACAGATTTTCGGCCAAAAATTTAAAAATTCGGTCATTTTTTGAAGCTTTTTAGGAGTGATAAGAGTCCGGGAAATTTTTTTTGAGATTTAACGAAGTTGTTAAGAAAATTGGTCCAATAATTACGAATTTTACAAAAATAAAATTAATTTTCATTTATTTGCTTCGTCCACCATAGATGCTCACCGAAAGTGATAAAAAATAAATGACTCAGTCGGGGTGGGGTCACTCAACTTTGAAGCTGAGGATTCTGATCAGTTGAATTGGGTTCAATTTGTCCAGAGTGATCAGACTCTTTGAGAAAGCATTCTGATCAGTTGAATTGGAGTGATCAGACTCTGTGAGCGGAAGATTCTGATCAGTTGAATTGGAATGATCAGACTCTGTGAGAGTTTTTTTACAAAACCTCAGCCAATAAATCGATGGCCTGCGGCCTTTCATTTGGTATCTCCATATGATCTATGATATGTCATATCTGTGTTTCAATTCCGTCGTATTGACTTGTTTACCGATATGATATCATATTCTACATTATGATTTCTCATTGCCGTAAACAATAGCCCGTATACGAAACTAATACCCCTTTCCAAATTCAAAAACTTGATTAAAATTAGAATTTGGGTCCCCTTTTTAACGGAAAAAATATACATCCCTAAGAATGGGATTTTTAGGGAATTGGAATGCGGTTTGGTTGTGGTGATAATGGTGAGTGGTTGGTGTGGGGAGATAAGTGTGGGTGGGGGTTCAGATCCCCGACTGTGTCAGTGATTATTTCTTATTTTTCTGTACAGTTACGGTGGTTAAACAATTTTAAAAATTCTTTTTAACTTTTTCCAATTTTAGAAACAAATATTTTAGATGACAATTCACAACAAGCTTTTCATTCATTTTTTGTTGGACGAAATCAAAAAACATTTGGGGGATTTTGTTTTGCATTTTCCCATCCCTGACCCCCATATGACATATCATGGGCGGCACATGATTTTGCAGACGATTTAATTCAAACTGGAATTTTGCTTCCGATAGATATCGTATCATGGGAGCATATCGGAGATACGCCGCAATTGAAATAGGCCCCCTGATGGTTTGTCTGTTTGACAGGTCAGATATTTGGTTGTATTCGAATCCGATTGAGTGCAACTTAATTAATTTTCTTCGGCTCCTCTACTCACATCGCTCCTCCATTAAAGGAACATTTTTTTAAAATAACTGCGCGCAAAAAAAGAATTTTTTTGAGCAACAAATCTTCTGAATTTTCGCTTCAAATTTCTTAACAATGATTACCAAAAAAAATTTCCCCGGCGGCGTCTGCCGGTACATTCGGTTTGGAGGTCCTGCAGTTGCGGATCAAGAAATTGACCAACTGCTATCTCTCTAAAAAGCTAACTTTTTTTCGCATAATAACAAAATTATCCACTTTTTGTCGATTAGATTCCGAAATCGAGTTTTTAGTCCTTGGAGCATTTTTGTTTGCACAATTTCGACATCATTCTTTAGGAAAATCTGATTGCTTAGTGTTTGTTCCGCCAGGGCTGCGAACACATATTGAACGGCTACCGAAGAATCATCACAAAAAATGCGCGTTAACTCATCCATTGGCTTCAGAAGTGCAACAAGTTCATCAACAGTGACCCATTCCCTGTCTGTCAAATCCAAATCTCTGCGGTCTTTTTTGTAGGCAAAATTCTGCACCGCAACTCGTTGTTCTTTGAGCCTTGCGAGCATCAGATACGAAGCGTTCCATCTTATTGGCATATCCTGTATTTAGCAAATTATTTAAGTCTAAAGCTAAAATAGTATACTTGCAGCAACATATGTTCCGGCAAATCCTCTTCGAGTTGAATCTTACGGAACTCTCCGACAGCCAGATTCGAATGTTTAAAATGCCCTACAATATGACGACATTTGGAGAGCAATTGAGAAACCGGTGGATGTTTAAGTGAGTCCTTGACCACTAAATTGATTAGATGTGCTCCGCAGTCAAGGTGTCGGAACAGTTCGTCACATTCAAACGCCTTAAAGATGCAATAAAAACATTTTTTACAAATAAAATTACTACTTTTTTCATATTAGCTCCACCATCACGCATAAATACATGTGTTTTTGGATAACGGAATTTCCCACGATTTCAGAAGTTCTCGCACCGTTTGATTAATTCGGTCACCAGTATAGCTGCCAGGAAAAGCCGCGACAGAAAGAACAAATGACCTTTTTTCCATTCTTGGGTCCACTCCAAATATCTGTTGTAAAGCTCAGATATTCAAATTCATTGACTTCGACCAAAATCTTCTGCTTAACTGCGGCATATACTTTTGGCAGTATATTTTTTCTGTAGTGTGACTCATCTTTGAGTTGTTCTCTGCAGAATGCCCTTGTTGTCGGATTGTTCAAATGGCAAAATGAAGTCAAAGTGCAGACTATGTAATTGATGACTCTTTTGTCCGAACAGGAAAGCCCACCTGTTAATTATGAAATTAAAAAACAAAAAATACTAAAATAACTCCACTGGTTATGCTCATGAACTTTTCGATTGCGCCTTTCTTCTGCGCATCTTCTTTATCAGATTCCAAACGCACAAATTCTTCGTAAAATTTGGTGCCTTTATGTTTGGCTTTTAGATGAAACAACAGTCCACTTGATGTCCAATTTTTTGTTGAAATTGTGTGTTTTTTCGCGTTTACTATCTTTGCATAATAAGCATTCGGCTCCTTGACCTCCTTCCACTTTATTATAGAGTCCAATTTTCCAAATATTTGAAGTCATATTACTATAATTTCAGAAATTTTGCCTAAATTATAAATTAACCCCAGATTATGGCATTAGTTATTTTAGCTTGCCCATACTATTAGCATTATCCTTACAAGAAAACCATATGCAAAATATTATATGCTCTCCATCAAAGTTTTGGATTTTGAATTTTATTTTGTGGTGTTTAGTTGCGTGTGCTAATTTTGAATATAAAATTGGATGACGCCCAAAAAATTTGTACAAAAAATACGTTGGACCAAACAAATATTTGTAACAAATATTTGTACAATATTTTTTTTGGGTTTTGGTTTTTTTTGGGTTGAGCCCCAATTTGACCAAACAAACAAAAACAAAAATTTTTGGGTCCAATTTTTTGTACAAATATTTGGGTTTTTTTGTACAATTATTTGTTTGGTCCGTACTCTACTCTTAATCACAGCGATTCGATTTTGGGCCTCTAGTTCAGAAAAGATTTAAATTTTGTCCTAGTGGTCTGTGAGCTTTCCAACAAAAAAAGGTAGGGGGTTTGAATCCCCTCCACTCAATTGTTAATTTTCGGTGAATTGATTCATCAGTTCCCCCGAAAGGTAATAAAAAGTTCTATGGGTTGCATACTACTGCAGGGATGCACCTCAGTGTTACACGTTCTCTCTCGTTACTCAAGTGTGTCTAACCGTCCCTCTCACTTTTACACACTATTTCGTCAATTTAGCATTTCTGGGCCTAACCTTTTTGGGAGCTATCCAATCGCTTAGCTCTTGCTTATAAATAACTTCTACGAATCAAGGGCTTTCGAATGGTACTAAATTCGAAAGTTCCGGATGCTTTTTTTATTGTTGAAAAAGGTGAGAGAGAACGCCAAAATGAGAGAAAGAAAGGAAATTTGTATAATTCTCTCGCACTCTCTATTTATTGGCACACATCTCGTTTTTTGAGTCGCTGTGTAATGAAGTAAGACATTTCATCTCATCGAAATGACGTTTTCCCGGATGACACCGCAACTCGCTATCAACATTACGCATTTTGAGCAGCAGGCCAACCCTATTTAAAAATTTTATACTATAAATTAATTTAAATTGTATTATTTCATTATTTCAAATGTTTATGCCATCGCACTGATAGTTAAAAAAATGTGACAAAAAATTATAGAAAATGATATTAAATGTCAAATGTTTTTTCCCAAATCATTGATCCTTCATCAAATACTCCCCGAATTTATATTCTCATTTTCCTGAATATTTGATAAAATTCTCTTCCACAGAATGTCCATCGACAGAATTTGGATGAAATTGCTGCCGTTTAAATTGGTTTTTCCATCTATACAAAGTGCAGACATTAATTTTGAACCTTTTGGCGATTTCCTCGTCACTAATTTTAGACGTTTGGTCCTTAATTGCATAATAACGTTTCATCAATTCCATTTGTTCGCTGTCGGAGTGTTTATGGATTGGTTCTGCAAAAGAATTTTTAATTAATATAAATAAATTATTAAATTTGGGAATACTCACTGGTTTGGCCAAGTTTTCGTTTCCATTTTTGAATTGTTCTATCACTTAGTCCAAACTCTTTCGCCACAGTTTTATCTAATTCATTTTGATAAGAGTTTTTGAATCCGGCCCGCTTTAACTCGGCTTTCATTTGATCAAATTGCTCTACCAAATGTTTACGTTCTTCTTTTTCATAGAACACTTTTCGACTTAAGCCAAATTCTTTTTTCCATTTATATATTTTTGAGCGACTTACTTTCAAATGATTAGCAATTTTATCCTCAATTGTATTCCTTTCTTTTGCCGAATATTTTCCTTTTTGCTTACGTGGAATTTGTCGATGATTTTACGTTTTCGCTCGTCTTCAGCATTATTTTCTTCCCCATTTTTGGCATTATCAGAGTGATCAGACTCTGTGAGAGGAGGATTCTGATCAGTTGAATTGGGTTCAATTTGTCCAAGCTGATCAGTTGAATTGGGTTCAATTTGTCCAAACTGATCAGTTGAATTGCGTTCAATTGTCCAAGCTGATCAGTTGAATTGGGTTCAATTTGTCCAATTTGGGTGTTCTGCCGGTCGATTTGGTGATGGACATTTTGTCCAAAGTTTGTTGGCGGCATTTTCAAATCTTCGGCTTCACCTTTGTCCCACCAGCCTTCTCCGAATATTTCTTCAAATGGTTTGATTGGCGTTTCCTCCAATTTTACTTTTACGGAATTGGCTTTGTCCAGTGAATTTGTTGCAAAGAATAAAAACAAAATTAAAATCCAAAATTCTTCCATTTTATTTGCGCAAAAAAACCCTCTGAATTTAGGAACTAAATATTATTTAGCTATGATAAAAAAATTCTTTGAAAGTAATAAATGACAGCTCCAATTGAATGGGCATTCGCATAAATCATATTCTTAATAATATGGCCTAATCATTTTTCACCAGGACCAAATCAATATTCCTGTCATCTCATAAATATTTTTCTAAAACCTTTATTTATTTATATAAATCATATTCTTAAATAATTACTATCTCATCCGAATAAATAACATTTCATAAATATTTCCAAAACCTTTTGAATCGAGACCAAATTAGCCGTTGATGAATATAGCTTTTCACACACCCACCTTTTGACTTCCCCTTGCGCCCATAGGTACAATTCGGTTCGATTTGTCTCATCAAGAGCTATTGTTTGATCCCAAATTTTCCCGGATTGGTCCATCAGGAAAGACCCGAGTATAGTTCAAAAGCCAAAAGTCGTTTTTTGCCTTAATTTGCAAAATTTTAAACCGGTTCAAAAACCACTTTACATTCTCTATTTTTATTTTATATTGATATATTCGTAATTTTGAAAGCTTATATGGTCACGGGCTCCTAACTTGCTTCAAAGTGGTTGAGCCAAAAAAATCCACGGATTCGTGCGTTAGGCTTAGAGTAGAGTCGAATGGTATATAATATGTTAAATTCTGAGAACTACGCGTATTACAAATTTTTACAAGATTTGCACTTGCGTAATTAAACCCTTACAAAAAGGTGAAAGGAAAATCCCCAGGAACATGGAAATCCGGGGGAAACCGAGTGGAAGGAGTGGGTCAAAATTGGTACATAGAAATGTGGCAATTTTGCCAATGCACAAAATGGTCCGGAAGATAGAATTTTGGGAAATGGGGACATGAAAAAGGTCAGAAACTTTTGGCCTCAAAGGACAGCAAGTTTGGGGAGAAGCCCTGGGGGCAATGGGCAAATGTGAGTTGGGGAGGGAGTTGCCCAAAGGAAGGAAATTGGAAGGGAACGGGCCTAAGCAGTATTTTGAACTGCTCGCCAGGCCGGTGAAGATTGCTGGGGACAAATGAGGGTAGATTGATTGGGGAAGGACATATATGGGGAAGTTGTCGCAACAATCGTGCGATGGACTTTTTTGGGTGGGAGACAGAACGATGATAAGAACACACAAAGTGTCGCTCACAAAACGTAAAGTGGGGGGGGGTGGCAGAAGATAACAGTGATTTGGGGGGGGGGGGAGTGGTAAACAAGTGCAAAATTGGCCAGGGGTGAAAAAGTTGCCCTTCCTCGTCATTCCCCAAATCTGTCAATCAATTTGATTGGCATAGGAATCCTTGAATTCCGACAATATGGCTAGTGTTGATATGTGTTTGGCGAGAAAACATGGCTCTGCGGGCCCAAAAATGACGTTCTGAGTGGCCAGCTGCGATTCTCCGGCGTTCGTCGGTGGTTGTTGGTCGGATGTTGGGTTCGGGATCCGCAGCGTTGTTGGAGTCGGTGCTGATGGTGACGGCGAATTCGGGCTTTTGAGGACGTCGATGAAAAGGGGTCTGCTGGGGATTTGGGCGGTTGGTCGTCCGGGCTGATGTCGTCAGAGTGGTGGATTGGCGGTGGCGCGGTCTCGGCGCGGGGGAGGGACGACTCGATGGTTGGGATGTGGAGAGTTTGGGTGTCGGGTTTCCGAATGGTCAATTAGGGGAAATTTTTGGGATTCGTTTCATTTAAACACTTAGTGCTAAATGCGGAGAGACCAAAAAATCTTGATAATAAGAAGCAGAATGCCCTCAACAAGGGAAGAGACGGAAACGACTATAATGTATGTCGGTAGGGGATGCCTTTTTGGGCAAGAGAAGCCGATCCCGAAATACAATGCCGAGGAAGCAAGGTTAAGAAGAAAACCTTGGCGATGGTTTTGGGGTTCAACTTACTTTGTCCTGACTTTTACGGAAATCGGAAATACGGTCATGCAATGAGGAAGATAAAAACAAGAGTGAATTTGGATGGAATTGCTATCGTTTAAATTGCTTTTTCCATCTAAACAAAGTGACTTTTCCAATTTTCAACATTTTGGCAATGTTCTCATCACTAATTTTAGAATTTTCGTCCTTAATTTCATAATAAAGTTTCATCAATTCCTTTTTTTCGCTGTGGGAGTGTTTAGGTACTGTAAAAGAATTTTAATTAATATAAACAACTAATAAATTTGGGCTCCAAATACTCACCGGTTTTGCCAAGTTCACTTTTCTAATTGGAAATTGTTGTAAAATTGAGCCCCAACTTTTTTGCGACAGTTTTATCTAATTCATTTCTATAAGAATTAAAGCGTGGCCCTAATTATAATATAGGTTGGATAAGAACCGAACCGAAGCATAGCGGTTAACCGAACCGAAAAAGTGCCAGGTATCGGTCTCAGTTCGGTTTGAAACCGACAGCCTTACTCTCGACGTCTGAATCTCTCTTTTCCGAATGCTAGTCATTGAAAATAAATTTGGGGTAAAATCGTAAATTAAGTCGAAAGTTGTTAAATAATTGGAGAAAAACTTTCATTATGTAATTTTTCGTTTGGGGGGGGGGAGGCTGAATTTAAATATTAATTAAAGATACGTTTCGAATGAGTTGTGCTATTTTTGGGGGACTTTTTTTAAAAAATTGCTACGAACAAAAAAACGAGAATTTAATTAATATAAATAATTAATTGGGTTCAAAATACTCACTGCTTTTGCCAAGTTCACTTTTCCAATTGGAAATTGTTGTAAAATTGAGCCCCAACTTTTTTGCGACAGTTTTATCTAATTCATTTCTATAAGAATTTTTGAATCCGTCCCGCTTTAACTCGGCTTTCATTTGATCAAATTTCATTATCAAATTTTTTATCTCATTTTTTGGATTTGTTCGATTTATGCCAAATTCTTTTTTCCATTTATATATTTTGAGCGACAGACTTTTAAATGTTTAGCAATTTTTACCTCAATTTGAGTTCTTTCTTTTTTCGAATATTTTCTTTTTTGCTTATATTCGTTTCTAATTGCGTGAAATTTGTCAACAATTTTACGTTTTCGCTCATCTTCAACGTTAATTTCGTTCTGTTCCTCGCCATTGTAATTATCAGAGTGATCAGACGTTGTGAGAGGAGGATTCTGATCAGTTGAATTGGGTTCAATTTGTCCAAAGTGATCAGTCTCTGTGAGATGAGGAGGATTCTGATCAGTTGAATTGGGTTCAATTTGTCCAGAGTGATCAGACTCTGTGAGAGGAGGAGGATTCTGATCAGTTAAATTGGGTTCAATTTTTCCAATTTGGGTGTTCTGCCGGTCGATTTGGTGATGTAAAGTGTGTTCAAGCGTTAATTTATTCCATTCTTCGTCTTTGTCATTGTCCCACCAGCCTTCTCCGAATATTTCATCAATTATTTTGAGTGGCGTTTCCTCCAATTGTACGGATTCGGCTTTGTCTAGTGAATTTGTTGCAAAGAGTGACACCAAAATTAAAATCCAAAACTCTTCCATTTTCTACAAAGAAACATATAAATTTGGGAGATTTATTTAAAATTATTTTAATTAAACGAAAAATTCGATAGATGTAAAATTTTCAAGAATGTACTTTAAAAATGAGAATTTGGCGTGAGTGTTGAAAATTTAGGGGTTTTAATAGAAATATCTTGTTTGGCATTGTGTATATTCAAAATTTTCAAAAGAAAGTGGTCTTTTTATCAAAAAATGGTCATTTTATTAAATCACGTTTCTATTTTCCATCATGTCTTCAGTAAAGAGTAAAAATTCATTCAATCCCGAATGGGAAAAACCAATTTTGTCAAACGTAGTAGAAGGGGAAATGGCCAATTTACTAGGTATATTTTCCATCAATTTTCTTAACAAACATTGTTAAAATTTCCAAAAAAAATTTTCATGGCGGCGCCTATCGCGCCGCCGTACTCTCATAAAATTGGTTGCAATTCCCCTAACAAATTAAGTCAAAAATTCGGCGCTTATCGGCACCCCCTCCCCCCCCCCGTCACTTTTCCCCAAAAATTTTTGAAAAATCACTTGGAAATCAACATGCATGTACTTGGGGATTGACTTTACCCGATCGCAACCCTGGTATATAGCTTGGATTAAAAAATTATTGAAAGAAATAAATGACAGGCCACAATTTGGCCATTTATTTATATAAATCATATTCTTTAATAATTACTATCTCATCCAAATCAATAATATTTATGACATTTCATAAATATTTTTTCCTTTACATTTAAACCGGGAACAAAATCAATATTTATGACTAGGGATGGCATTTATATGCACATAAAATCTTGAAATATGTGCATAAAATATGCACGAAAAATTGCAAAATATGCACATAAATTTTTCCAAAATCAATATAAAATTTCCGCAAATCTCGAAAAAGTCAATCTGACATTTCGTCGTGGAGTCTTATGAAATGGTCAGTGACAGCATCGGCAAGTGCGACCCCCGGGGGAGGAGATATGAGACATTTAACATTTTACAGTTAACAAAAACATCGCAAGTTTATTGATTTTCTGAGTGAATCTAAAAGATTTTTTATATCTGCTTTTATTTAGGATTCACAATTTTAGTTATTTATTTTGTTTACAATAAATTTATATAAATCCCAACAATTATCATAAAATGAATGAGTTTTGGATTTTAATTTTGGTGGCATTCTTTGCAACAAATTCACTCGACAAAGCCGAATCCGTAAAAGTGAAATTGGAGGAAACGCCACTCAAAATAATTGATGAAATATTCGGAGAAGGCTGGTGGGACAATGATAAAGCCGAAGAATGGCATAAATTAACGCTTGAACAAAATGCCCTTCACCAAATCGACCGGCAGAACACCCAAATTGGACAAATTAAATCCAATTCAACTGATCAGCTTGGACAAATTGAACCAAATTCAACTGATCAGCTTGGACAAATTGAACCAAATTCAACTGATCTAAACGCTCCTCTCACAGAGTCTGATCACTCTGAGAAGTCCAAAAATAGTGAAGAGCTGAACGAAATAATCAATGAATACAAATCGAAGAAAGAATTTGGTCTGTGCTGTGTCGAAAAATGCGTAACTTTGGGAAGAAAAAAAATGAGCGCAAAAATTTGATAGAGAAATTTGATCAAAAGAAAGTCGAGTTAAAGCGGGACGGATTCAAAAGTTCATATAAAAAAACTGTCGCAAAAGAATTGGGCCTCAGTTTTGTAACAATTTACGATTGGAAACAAAAACTTGGCCAAACCGGTGAGTATTTTGAGCTCAATTTATTATTTATATTAATTACAAATTCTTTTACAGCACCAAATAAACACCCCCACAGCAAACAAATGGAATTGATGAAACGTTATTATGAAATTAAGGACCAAACGCCTAAAATTAGGGACGAGGCCATTGCAAAAATGTTGAAAATTGGAAGTGCCACTTTGAAGGGATGGAAAAGCCAATTTAAACGACAGCAATTGCATCCAAATTCTGTCGATGGACATTTTGTGGAAGAAATTGCCGGTCAAATGTCCAGGAAATTGGCAACTCGAATTCAAAGTGAATGAATGGTCAATGATTTTGAAAAAGATGTCGCGTCCCCGCGCGATTTGAACCCACCCCCTCCCGCGGTGGGATGCCCCCCGCCCGTTTATCCATATCGGCCAACCCCCTCCCAGCGATCGATTTCCCTCCGTCCCCCGACCGAGCGGCGCTCGGACGGACCGCCTTCTATCGGAAGCCTTAAAAGGCTTTCCCCGCTTCCCCCGGTCTGTCTTTTTTATTCTTATGTTCGTCCCAGTTTTCCCAGTGCATTCCCCATCGCTTTTCGCAACCGTGAGAAAATAAAGAAGTGAAACGAAGTCCAATCGCCTCGAAGGGAAGTGAATTGAGTCGAGTCCAGCCCCAAGAATTGAATTCCGGCTAACCCGATTTGCCCCCCCGGGGAAGTTGGGAAAGGTCGCGACACAACGGCCGGGAAACGAACCCGGGTCCCCGTCCTTTGCAACTGATCACCCTTTAACCGATAATGTCCGCCCCCTTTCGCGCCCGAATTGTGTTGGCCCACCAAGAGGCCCTACAAACCCTCGCCGACCGAAAAGCCTTTGCCGCCCCCGCCCGCCCCCAAGGGCAGCCGGAACAGGTCCACCAGGCCCTGGTCTCCTCCCTTCTCCGATCACTCGACGACGAGGTACACGACGCGACGGACGTGCTGACCGAACTGTCCGGCGCTTCCGACGGCTGGATGACCCTCCGCACCAGCATGACGGGGGCCGAACGGGGCCTCGACACCCCCCTCTTTGACGCCTTTATTGCCGACACCCCCTATTTCCAGTCGATCACCGAGCTCCGCAAATACGTCCGCTCTCTCCGCGACCAACGTCGCGCCCTCGAAACCATCCTCCCCCGTGCTAACCCATCGCCCTCCCCCGCCCCATCACTTGTCCACCTGCCCAAAACCAACCTCCCCGAATTTTCTGGTGATTGTACCAACTACACCTCCTTTTGGAACACGTTTAAGGCCGGAGTGCACGATCTTAACATTTCGGACTCGCTCAAATTTATGTATTTAAAACAATGCCTTTCCGGCTCCCCTTTGACCCTGATCAGCTCCCTCCCCGTAACTGACGCGTCCTATTCTTCCGCCCTCGGACTGTTGTCCCAGCACTACGATAACCCCGAGGAGGTTGCCCGAGCCCTTCACAATTCCCTTCGAAACCTCCCCCGTGTCCGTTCCGGAGAATCCTTTTGCGGAGACTTGCGAGCCCTTCTTGACCAGTTGGAGTGCATTTGCATCCAATTATCCCAGCAGAACCAATCCTACAACACCATTGGAGTCCAAATGGAAGTAGAGGAGAGACTTCCGCGCTTCATACTCGACGAAATTTTTCAAGCCAAAGAGACGGATGCCGACTGGTCGACAGACAAATTGAAATCCCGACTCCGTGCCATTCTCAAGCGAAAGGAACAGATTCAGATCCTCACCCCCAAATCCAGTGCCCCTGCCCCCCAACCCAACTTCGAACCCTCGTTCACCCGACCGTCAAACCCTCCCACCGCTCTCTCCCGACAGGCACCCCCCTACCACCCCTCCCTGACGTTTCAAACTCATAAGGGCACCACCACCTCCAACCAATTTTCAAGGCCCAAGCCCCAACTCTCTTGTTTGTTCTGTGACAAAACCGGACATTTCGCGACCCAATGTGAATCTGTTGCTGGGCTCGAAGCCCGCATCAGTCGCCTAAGAGTCCTCAACCGCTGTTTTAAATGTTTAAAGGGAGGCCACCTCTCGCTCCAGTGCCCCAACCCTTTACGCTGTTCTCGGTGCAACGGTCCCCACCCGCCCGCATTGTGCCCTTCGATCGACCGGGGGGCACAGCATCTCTCCCATCACGCTCGGCCCCCAACGTTCCGCCCGAGCCACGCCAACCTTACCCCCCTCCGCCCCCCCGCGTTTACCGTGAGGCAACCAGCCCCAGGGCCATCCGACACCGGGCACCCTCCACAAACTAACACAACTATCTCCTCCCCCCATCACGACCGTCCCCTCCCAATTCTTCTCAAATGTGTCCAATTGACCATTTTTCATCCCCACAACCCTTCCATCTCTCTCCAAGGCGTTGGCCTTTTCGACGATGGCAGTGACCATTCGTATATCAACATTCGGGAGGCCCAAAGCCTAGGCCTTCCCCTCAGCCCGACTTCCGTCCGCCTTGGGGTTTTCAACAGCCCCCATTACAAGGACGTCCCCGCCTTCTCCACTCAGTTCGGCGTTCGGTTACTCGATGGTCGCGCACTCATTATAAAGGCCAATGCCATCGACCGCCTTACCCAGCCGACTTCTTACCTCCCCTTTTCCCCCAAGTTATTTTCTTATTCCAAACTTGTTCCCCCAATTCACTCATCGCGCCCCATCGTCCTTTTGGGCGCCGATTATTATTACGAGCTGGAACCAACCCCGGTCCAGCGGTTGCCTTCCGGTTATCATCTCATCCAAACGTTGCTTGGACCGCTGGTGGCGGGAAGGCCAGCCACCACGACTTGCCCTTCAACCCTCCGAACCATTAATTTCAGCCTCCAGCAGGAGAATGAGCCGCCCCCGTCTCCCCCCGCCGACTTCTTTACCTTAGAAGGCATCGGAATTCGGGACAGCCCCAACCCTCCCCCCTCCGACGAATCAGTCCTCGCGGAATTCACCAAATCAATCGGGTTTCTGGGCGATCGGTACCAAGTGAAATTGCCCTTCCGGGCCGGGCCCGACTCCCTCCCCTTGCCCTCGAATTTCGGTCTCTGTTTGGGCCGGCTTCGCTCGGTCTACAACACACTGTCCAAGGATTTCTCCCTTCTAAACCGGTACCACGAAATCATTTCTGAACAGCTCACTCTGGGCATAATAGAACCTGTCCCGCAACCCGGACAATTTTCCCCTCCCCTCCACTATCTCGCTCATCACCCCGTGGTGAACCCGGTGAAAAACAAAGTTCGAATTGTGTACGACGGTTCTGCCCACATTGGGAAGGAACTCTCCCTCAACGAGTGCCTGCATCCCGGCCCTCCGCTCGTGCCCGATTTGGTGGGGCTTTTACTCCGCTTCCGGATCCCTCGCATCGCAATTGCGTGCGACATTGAGAAGGCGTTTTTGCAAGTGAGCGTACACCCGGAGCACCGCGACTGCACGCGGTTTCTGTGGCTGAAAGATATCCAGTACCCGCCCTCCCCCACCAACACGCAAATTTTTCGCTTCACACGCGTTTCCTTTGGCTTGACCTGTTCCCCCTTTTTACTAGCAGCCACTGTTCGGCATCACTTGTCTCTTTTCCCCTCCCCATTATCCCAAGAAATCTCGCGGAATATGTACGTGGACAATCTCCTTTTGTCCGCCGACTCCGTTTCGGCGGGGCACCCAAAAATTTCTTCATCCATCTCCCTTTTTTCGAAAGCGGGTATGCCACTCCGCGAGTTCGTAAGCAATTCCTCCGCAACGATTACCCACTTACCACAAACCCTGAGGCTTCCGGGCTCTGACCACAAATTCCTGGGGGTCCAGTGGCATACCGAATCGGACCGCTTGGTGATTGAATTAGCCCCCCCACCCGCGTCATTTTTACCTACCAAACGGTCCATCCTTTCCTTTGTGGCCTCCCATTATGACCCCCTCGGACTCATTTCCCCCGCCCTGTTGCCATTGAAAATCTTCCTCTCTTCCCTTTGGGTTGAGAAGTTGAATTGGGACCAACCTCTCCCCCCCGCCCACGGGGCCAATTGGTCGAAAACAACAGAATCCTGGACCCCGACCGCCCGCACATCCATTCCCCGGTGCCCATTTGCCGACCTCCCCCTGGACCAATCCTATCAGCTGCACGGCTTTTCCGACGCCTCGGCTGTAGCGATGTGCGCAGCAGTCTACCTCCGAGGTTCCCACCCCTCCACCCCCTCTTCCAAGGTGGCTTTGGTTTTTTCAAAAACCAAAGTGAAACCGGCTCATAAGGGGACCGTCCTGACCATCCCCAAATTGGAACTCATCGCCGCAGAAATGGCCTCCCGCGCGCTCACCTTTACCCAATCACACTTGTCCCACCTACCCCTCGACCCATCCCTTCACTTATGGAGCGATTCCGCCATTGTCCTGGCCTGGCTAAATGGTCAATCTCCCATTAAGGACGTGTTCGTCCAAAACCGAATCAACTTCATCAAATCCCTCCCGAAGTTAACGATCCGTCATCTCCCGGGCAAAGAGAACCCCGCAGACGTGGGAACCCGCGGAGTGTCATCATTACCCGCCTTAGAGGAAAGGAGAATTTGGTGGTCGGGGCCCGAATGGCTTTCCGGACCACCCAAATGCTGGTCCACCAACCCCGAAATCAAACCTTACTCGTCAACAAAAATTTCCGCACCAAGCACACCAACACCTCCTCCACCCCAGCTCTTTTCTTTCAATATCGTTCAAGCTCAAAGGCAGGCACCGACCTTCGATCTGGCCAGATTTTCACGCCTTCCAAAAGTCCTCCGGTCCGCTGCCTACTTTTTTCGGTTTATTTCCCGCCTCAAATCCCGAAACACCAACGCCACTCCAGTCCGATTTCCCTCCCTCCTAATTTCGGTGGCCGAAACCCGATCCGCCCGCCTCTTCCTCATTCGGCAAGAGCAACGTCAGCATCCGCCTATCGACCGGGACAATCTGGCTCTTGGCCTTTTCACGGATCCCCAACAACTCCTTCGGTCCAAAGGGCGTCTCGACAAAAGTCGGTTGGGCGATAACACCACCCAGCCCATTTATTTGAGCCCAAAATCGCCCCTCACCCATCTCATCATTTACGAAACTCACCTTTGTAACCAACATACGAGTCCGCTTCACACATTGTCCTTGCTTCGCCTTAGGTTCTGGCTACCCAAAGGTCGAAAGACCGTACAGCGAGTTATTTCCCAATTTTGCCTTCCCTGTCGGAAATTCCTGGTCCAACCATTTAACTTGCCGCCCTTCCCCCCTCTTCCGGAAGACCGAGTCCGGGTCTCCCCACCCTTTTCTAAAGTGGGCCTGGACTACTGTGGGCCAATTTACACGAATGTCCCTTCCCAATCCAACACCAAAACAAAAACACAGGTCAAAAACTGGATTGTTGTGTGGGTTTGTCTTCCAACCCGGGCCATTTCCCTGGATCTCGTTTCGGACATGTCCGCCCCAACGTTCCTCCTCTCATTCCGGCGGTTTTCGGCCAAATTTGGTCTCCCCGCAGTCATATATTGCGACAACGCCCCCACGTTTGTGTCCTTTCGGAGTTTCCTCCAATCGCAATCATCCACCAGTTGGCACTTCAGGGCCCCCAACGCCCCCTGGAAGGGCGGTCACTACGAGCGCTTTATGGCCATGATAAAATTTCATTTGCGCCGCACGTTATCCTCTCCCTCCCGCCCCCGCACCCTCCCCCTTGACCAAATGTTAACCGTTTTGTCCGAGATCGAAAGTGTGATTAACACACGTCCCATCACCTTCGACTCGTCCGACCCATTAAACCCTAGGCCACTCCGCCCAATTGATTTCATCCGTCCCTTGGGCTATCGACAAAATTTCCCGTTGGCTATTTTGGAAGACCCCGCCGACCCCACCTTTACCCCCGTGGAGACCACACAAACCTCTCTGCAAACCCTATGGGACACTCTCTCCCGGCGAACCCAGAACTTCTGGACCCAATGGGTCCGAGATTATTTACCTTCCTTACGGGAACGGTATAAAAAGCTCAACCGCCCCTCGGCCCAATGCCCCAAAACGGGCGACCTAGTTCTGGTCCAGAACGAGGCCCTTCCCCGCTCTTTGTGGACGCCAGCAGTTATCCTCGAGGTACATCGAAATGAGGAAAATTTCCCCGACACCGCCACTATCAAATTCCCCTCGGGCCACGTGACGTTGCGCTCGGTTGCGCACCTGTACCCATTGGAATCAGCCGGGGAGGCAAATACCGACACCGCCGAGCCTCCACCCACCCCAAGCCCGGCATCCTCCGGCTCAAGGCCCGTCACCGTCGCCCCATCGCCTCCTCCCCTCGCATTATCTGCGCCCCGATCTCCCGCCCCGGCTTCCGTTCCCAGATGGCGGTGGGCTCCTCATCCCCCCGTTCCACCGGCCATTGCCCCACCAGCGGCAACTCCCCCCAACAGTGCCCCCTCCACTTCCGTTCCCAGGGGGAGATGGGCTACACATCCCCCCATCCCACCATACATTGGCCCGCCGGCGTTAGCTCCCGCCAATACAGCCCCCTCAACTACCGTTCCCAGGCGCCGTTGGGCATTGCAGCCCCCTGTTCCACCCCCCGACTCTCGAGCACCTCCCTCGGGAAGCATCAACCAGTACGCCGTTCCCACGATCAACGCTTTCCCACAGAATTGAGCGCCGGTGGGAGGGCGCTGGCGCGTTCACATCCCACCCCCCCCGTACTTAAAACCGAGCCGAGTGCCCCTTCATCCATTCCGACTTTGCCTCCCCTCTGATCACCTCATTCCCTTTGCTCTGACCATCCCACCCCATTTTCAGCAAGTATTCCGCCCATGGGGAACATCTTCTCTTTCGAACTCTTTTCGGTGGACGTGACGCTGGTCCCACAGGTTTCAACCGGCGAATCGGTTTGGGCCCCCCTCACTTTCCTTCTGCTCCTCACTCTGGCCCTCCTGTTCCTCATTTGTGCCGTGGGCCGATCCCTCGGTTGGGCATCCTACAACCGTTCCCGCAACCACCCCCGGGCCTGGATCCCACCTCCGACCGTTATGGCCATACTGGCCCTGTCCCTCCTCCTCATCCTCTCGCCTGTTGAGGGGTTTCCCCGTAAGGGCGCAATTTCGGCAAAAACCGCTAAAACCTTCCGCCGGCTTGGCAAGGGAACCGTGCCCCTTTTGGCTACCACCGCCCTCTACTTTGGGCTTGAGTCATTCGCCAACCTCCTCGAAGAAGAACCCGGCGTTTCGTCTCTGCTCCTTTCCGTCCTAGCCTGCCTGGGGGCCCTCGTCCTTCTTGTACTGGTGAAGGCATTGTCGATCCTCTACCATTTTTTGCTTCGAAAGGACAATCGGCCGATGTCCGCCCTTCCCACCCCCGACCTCTCCCCGTCCTACGAGTTGGGCGAACTCCGAGCGGCAGTTGGCGAATTGGTCCAGCGTTCGGACCCGCCGCATCGTGCCTAAAGCGGCACCACCCCCCCCTCCCGCCCCGCCCCGTTTGACCTCCCCGACAATCATTTTGTAGTTAAGACAATGCCAAATCACCCCAACCCCCGCGGCACATCCATCGCCGTCACCATGATTCTTGCCCATTTGAAACTTTCCCCCGGCACTCCGATGCCCAGTTCGGGCCCCCCTGCCTTCCCAGCCATCCCCCCGGCAACCGACAACGCGATGGACATTGACTCGGTGTCCATCGGATCGCCCCTGTCGAACGCGCCCAACCCGGAGGACAACATCCCAGCCGATGGGCAGACGGCCGACTTCAGACCAGCACCGGATAGGACTCGTACGGACTCCAGCACGGACGACTCCCACCCACGCATCCGCGGCCCGTCTCCCGCGAACCCGCCCCACCCGCCAACTGAGCCCCAGGCCCCTTCCCCGGTGCACGCCCCTTCGATTGAAGTGGTAATTGGGAACAGGGGCCCGGCGACTAATGCGAGACCCGCCCCGCCCCGTCCCCGTCGTCCGCGTCGCCGCCCCTTTCGTGGTCCGCTGGTCTCGCGCGTCCGAGTGCTCTCCTCCGGTGCGGTGTTGTCTCTTCCCCCGAGGGGCCCGACGCATCGCCGTGGGAACCCGACCCGCCCGCTGTACGCGCTCAACCCGAGGGGCCCAACACCGCTCAACGCCATTCGCTTTCCGCAGGGCCATCCCGCCACGTCTTCATCCCTCGATTTCCCCCTCGATGTCCCCACTTGTTTTGCGATCGGGGGAGTGTCGCGTCCCCGCGCGATTTGAACCCACCCCCTCCCGCGGTGGGATGCCCCCCGCCCGTTTATCCATATCGGCCAACCCCCTCCCAGCGATCGATTTCCCTCCGTCCCCCGACCGAGCGGCGCTCGGACGGACCGCCTTCTATCGGAAGCCTTAAAAGGCTTTCCCCGCTTCCCCCGGTCTGTCTTTTTTATTCTTATGTTCGTCCCAGTTTTCCCAGTGCATTCCCCATCGCTTTTCGCAACCGTGAGAAAATAAAGAAGTGAAATGAAGTCCAATCGCCTCGAAGGGAAGTGAATTGAGTCGAGTCCAGCCCCAAGAATTGAATTCCGGCTAACCCGATTTGCCCCCCCGGGGAAGTTGGGAAAGGTCGCGACAAAGATTTGGCATTTAGTGATTTAGATATTGTTTTTTAGTTTCGCTTTTCTTTGGCAATATTTTTGTTTGATATTTTGTTCTGCTCTTCGCCATTTTTGGCATTCTCAGAGTGATCAGACTCTGTGAGATTATTAGGATTCTGATTGGATTAGGGACAAAAACAACGGCAAGAGAATGAAAAATATGAGAAAAAAGTCAGAATTATGAGGAAATTTAATTAGAAGAATTATGAGAA
Source organism: Globodera rostochiensis (assembly GCA_018350325.1). Classification (NCBI taxonomy): domain Eukaryota; kingdom Metazoa; phylum Nematoda; class Chromadorea; order Rhabditida; family Heteroderidae; genus Globodera; species Globodera rostochiensis. The sequence continues at coordinate 3,845,273 of JAEVLN010000005.1, forward strand.
ATGATGATCGGACACGAAGAATTTCGAACCCAAACCTATTGGAGAGGTCGGATCCTTCGATCTCACCTTCACAAGCAAACGCTAATTAAAGGATCCAAACCGGACGAACCTAAAAACAAACGGGCTTCCCCATCCAGCGGCCAATTTCTATGATCTCACCGCCTAAAACCAAAAATCAACAAATCCCGTTGAATTTCATACACAAAAAAAGACTGTTTGAATCTAAACAAACCCATTGAAGCTTCTCATCCCGTTGATTTGCATCCCGAACCCAAAATATAAATTTGCCAAGCATTTCTTTCCCTCCCCATCTTTCAAGCTCATTTCGTCACCTGTCAAAGGCGACTGGGAAAATGTAATCCCCAATTATGTAACTAAGGTTGTTCATGTAAGGATGTGAGTGTTCCGTTGGTTGGAAGTGGACGGTTAAAACGCCTATGGCGGGGGCAAAAGATCATCCATAAAGAAGAAGTCAAATGGGACGCCCCTTTAGCTCAGTTGGAAGAGCTGCCCACGGGGATTGGGTGAAGGTCGTGCGTTCGAGTCCCACCCGGGGTTACCATTTTGCCCAGGCATGGACACGGTTATGAATTTCCTTAACCGTAACCGCCCGTCTTCAAACACTTATAAACGTTAACCGTCCGTAACCGCTCGTCCTAAAAATCTCATAACCGTTAACCGCCCGTAACCGTGCCCTTTGAAAATTTCATAACCGTTAACCGCCCGCGGTTATCCGCGGTTAACCATTATTTAAAAATAATTATTCAAAGCAAATTTTTTCCGATCGTGATGTATCGTCTTAGTAAAATTAAATAGAAATTAACAAGAGATTTATTAAATTTTGTTTAAAGAATCAGCAAGAAGTAGCTTCGAAACATTCCCTTCGGTCAGGTTAAATCGCCTGAATCCATAGTCTAACGCGATTCCTCCCACTCTTTGTACTGCTTCCAGCAATAAACCTTTTTTCTCGCTCAAAATTTCATCCGCCAACTCGTAAGCCCTTCTGTTGATCGTTTTTCTGCACGGTAGTTCGATTTGCTGACCCACGGATTTGCCATATTTAACTCTTGAATCGATTTATATATTTTCAAATATTAAACTTCAAGTACTTGCCCAAAATTGACGGCCTTGCTCAAAAGATTTCTCATCGGTGGGGAAGCGGCATTTCGGAAAGAGCTCCCGCTTTCTATGCAATATTCTGCCAACATCTGAGAAAATTGCGACTTTTCTGCCCCGGAGAGTTGCTGAGGGAAAAATGCTGACAATTTTTAAGACGTCGTTGCATCATACGGGCGTTTTCTCGACTTGTGTCCTTCATAATGTGCACTAAATAGAAATTTTTAAGATGCTAGAAATTATAAGCCAACTTGATTGATCCGCTGGGGCATTTTAATACAGTGTTGCAATCGTTATTTTTGCAAATCACAAATTTCTTGATTTGTCCATTTGAGTAGGCCTCGGCTTCATTGCCCTCTTTGTTGTAGTACGGCACACATATTTCCGGCATTGAGTCTTTTTTCGGCTTGTAGAAAAGTGTTGTTTTGTCCTTCTTTTTCTCAAGCAACAAAATTTGCATGATTTCCTCCTTTGTGAACTCCGAAGGATCTTTAGTTGGGAATTCTTTCATCACACCTAAATTTAAAAAAAAATTTAATCATGCATATTTAGGTAAACATTGGATAGTGATTGGTGTGGACTTTGGTGAATGTGAATAAAAGTGAACGATATTAGAAAGGCAAATCGTCTTAATAAATTTTCTTCAGCAGCCAAAAAATAACGGATACGACGGTTAACCGCGGTTTTAGAGGTCATAACCGTTAACCGACCGTAACCGCCCGTCCTCAAAATCTCATAACCGTTAACCGCCCGTAACCGCGACCTTTTAAAATTCCATAACCGTTAACCGCGGGTAACCGCGGTTAACCGCGGATAACCGCGGTTACGGGTAACCGTGTCCATGCCTGATTTTGCCTATTCTTTAATTTCAGTACCTGCTAAACGCTTATGTAACCGGCTACAAAAACTGGCTCTTCAAAATCCCGTTTAACCGAAAACCGGGTACCCAAACCGGCGGTTTAAACACCCCGAGTCTAGGACCAATTTTTTGATTAATTTTAAATGATTTTCAATTTATAGCGCACTCTATGCAAGAATGTGGCTCAGTGGTTAAACTCTTTATCTTATCTTTTTATCGGAGTTACTACAACTCTCCAATTGAAAATCTCTAAGCGAACGGAAATTGGTGCCATTTCCTCCAATGTAATCAATAAATTTAGGGTTGGCAGAAATTTGGAAAAAGATTGCCACCATTTTATTGATTTTATGACTAACTACATTTGCATTTGCGCTAAACAATTCACCATTTTAGTTATTTTATTTCATTTACAAAATATTCAGTAAGAGATAGGCAAAATGGTAGCCCCGGGCAGGAATCGAACCCACGACCTTCGGTGCAGTGATCAGCTTCTCACCCAGAACCAATGCTCTTACCGTCTGAGCTACCGGGGCTTCCCATTAGCCGTCCCTCTTATGGATCTTATGCCCCCGCCATAGGCGTTTTAACCGTCCCAGCCAGCTGGACACGCTCGCTTCCTTACAGCTCTTTCCTCCACGGGACCGGTCCCTCGGTCCGACCGATCGATGGTCTGATCAATCACCAGCTGGCGACGGTTGGGCAACCATCCGGTGCTACCAGTAAGAGATAGGTAAAATGGTAGCCCCGGGCAGGAATCGAACCCACGACCTTCGGTGCAGTGATCAGCTTCTCACCCAGAACCAATGCTCTTACCGTCTGAGCTACCGGGGCTTCCCATTAGCCGTCCCTCTTATGGATCTTATGCCCCGGCCATAGGCGTTTTAACCGTCCCAGCCAGCTGGACACGCTCGCTTCCTTACAATTCTTAAAAATCCCAACAATTATCCTAAGATGAATGAATTTTGGATTTTAATTTTGGTGGCATTCTTCGGAACAAATTCACTGGACAAAGCCGAATGCGTTAAATTGGAGCTCAAAACATTTGATGAAATATTCGGAGAAGGCTGGTGGGACAAAGATGAAGCCGAAGATTTGAAAACGCCGGCGCCAACAAACTTTGGACAAAATGTCCATCACCAAATCGACCGGCAGAACACCCAAATTGGACAAAATGAACCCAATTCAACTGATCAGTTTGGACAAATTGAACCCAATTCAACTGATCAAAATCCTCCTCTCACAGAGTCTGATCACTCGGTACCAATTGAACATAATATTGCCGAAGATGAGCAAAAACGTAAAATTGTCGACAAATTCCACGCAATGAAAGACAAATTTAAGCAAAAAGGAAAATTTTCTAAAAAAGAATGGAATCAAATTGAGGATAAAATTGCTAAACATTTAAAAGTCACACGCAAAAAAATATATAAATGGAAAAAAGAATTTGGCCTAAGCCAAATAAATCCAACAAATGAGCGAAAAAATTTGGTAGAAAAATTTGATCAAATGAAAGCCGAGTTAACGCGGGACAGATTCAAAAAATCAACAAAGAAATAAATGAAACTGTCGCAAAAGAAATGGGCCTCAGTTTTGGAACAATTTACAATTGGAAAAGTGAACTTGGCCAAACCGGTGAGTATTTGTAGCCCAATTTTTTTATATTTAATTAATTAAAAATCTTTTACAGAACCAAACCATAAATACGCTCACAGCGAACAAAAGGAATTTGTGAAACGTTATTATCAAATTAAGGACCAAAATCCTAAAATGAGTGTTGGGGACATTGCCAAAATGTTGAAAATTGGAATAAGCACTTTGTATAAATGGAAAAAGCAACAACAGCAATTTCATCCAAATTCTGTCGATGGGCATTCTGTGGAAGAGAATGCCGCGGCAAATGTTCAGCGAAGTATTTGAATGAAGAATAGTCAATGCTTTGGAAAACCTCCTTGTTGCCGATTTCTTTCGTCGGCTGTTTTCGCAAATAAAAGAACACGAAAAGTTTTGACTGAAATACTTCGAAGCTTTTTATCTTTGGAATTTTCTCCTTGGCCATTTCCCTATTAATTTTCAAAAATATAATTTAATTTTTAAACTATGGTTGCTCCCTATCCCGAGCCGCAAAAATGGGACGTCCACGTCTTCCGACATGTTCAAACCTCCCCGACAATTTCCCGTCCAACCCTATTTTGAACCTAAAATTGCATTGTTTTGTTTTCTCATTATTGCGAACATTTTATATAATTTTAATATTTCAAATGTTTATGCCATCGCACTGAAAATGTTTAAAAATCAAATGCAATCGGTTTTTTTTAAATCATTGACCATTCATCCCGAATTTATATTCTCAATTTCCTGAATATTTGATCAAAAATTCTCTTCCAAAGATTGTCCATCGACAGAATTTGGATGCAATTGCTGTCATTTAAATTGCTTTTTCCATCTAAACAAAGTGACTTTTCCAATTTTCAACATTTTAGCAATGTCCTCGTCACGAATTTTAGGATTTTGGTCCTTAAGTTCATAATAACGTTTCATCAATTCTATTTGTTCGCTGTCGGAGTATTTATGTTTTGGTGCTGTAAAAGAATTTTTAATTAATTTAAATAAATAAATAAAATTGGACTCAAATACTCACTAGTTTGGCCAAGTTCACTTTTCCAGGCGTAAATTGTTGTAAAATTGAGGTTCAACTCTTTTGCGACAGTTTCATCAATTTCGTGATGATAAGAGTTTTTGAATCCGTCCCGAATTAACTCGGCTTTCATTTGATCAAATTGCTCTACCAAATGTTTACGTTCTTCTTTTTCATTGAACTTTCGACTTAGGCCAAATTCTTTTTTCCATTTATATATTTTTGTGCGACTGACTTTTAAATGTTTAGCAATTTTCTGCTCAATTTGAGTTCTTTCTTTTGTTGGATATTTTCCTTTTTGCTTAAATTCGTCTTTCAGTGCGTGGAATTTGGCAACAATTTTACGTTTTCTCTCATTTTCAGCAATATTAGGTTCATTTTGTCCAGATTGATTAGACTCTGTGAGAGGAGGATTCTGATCAGTTGAATTGGTTTCAATTTGTCCAATTTGGGTGTTCTGCCGGTCGATTTGGTGATGGACATTTTGTCCAAAGGTTGGCGCCGGCGTTTTCAAATCTTCGGCTTCACCTTTGTCCCACCAGCCTTCTCCGAATATTTCATCAAATGTTTTGAGCTCCAATTTAACGGCTTCGGCTTTGTCCAGTGAATTTGTTGCAAAAAATGCCACCAAAATTAAAACCCAAAATTTTTCCATTTATTTGAGCAAATAATCTCTGAATTTAGGTGCTTTTATGTGAGATTCAAATTAATTATATCATTTAAAGGAAAATGATATGAAAATTTTCATTTGTGTATAGTATTCTCTCAAATTTTCTTAAATCATTCGGAGAGACCCGGGATAAGAAAAAGCTGACGGGCGGGTATAAAGTCCAAAATTGGGATCAATTCCCCATTTTAAGCGGATCAGCCAACACAAGAAGCCGTTAGGGGAAAGAAAAGTTTTAATGAATAATAAATATTTACAATTTAAATATTAAATTAATATATTACTTACCCACAATTCTTATTCCTGACATCTCATAAATATTTATCTTAAGCCTTTGAACCGGGACCAAATCAATATTCATGACATCTCATAAATATTTTTCCTACTAATAATCATCATTTTACAAAAATGACGATCGATTATGAATAGCCAAAAGTTTAGCGGGTCAAAAAAAACGTCGATTTGGGCCAATGAAAATTTTGGGTGGTGTCGAATAACGCGGGAAAGTACCAAATTATGACTTTAAAAATAGGCTAATACGAACTAAAAAGTGCCAAAATTTGAGTTGTAAATTAGTCCGAATTTTATACACTTCATGCTATGAAAAGCTTTTGCAATTAAAAAGTGCATAACGGGGTAGAATACTTATTTCCTGTAATACTAACCTCCCCTCAATTTGAAACCCTCCCCCCTCTAATATTCTTTGGCGGCTAACCCCGGGGTTAGTATTACAGGAAATACGGTATGCTAAAAAGGACCCGATTCGCATAATTAAAGAAAAGCTACGCGAAAAATGTATTCATCTTGACAAAAATGCCACTTTTCTCAAGAGCAAATATAAATATTGAAATGGCTATTCAAATAGATCACTACGTGAAGTTGATGAGAAAATTGCAAAAAAATTGGGCGTTTGTAGAGATACAATTTATGAATGGAAGCGCAAATTTGGCCTTTCGGCCGGCAAGAAAAAGTATTCTGAAGCAACAAAATTGGAATTTTCAAGAAATATGCCAAAATGAAAAGAAATAATCCGAAAATGAGTGATTCGGACATTGCTAATTTGTTGGAGATTTCAAGAAGGACTATAAGCAAATGGAAATCTCAATTTAGTAATGAAATTAAGCAATATTAAAATTGTACGAATTTGCTGGCCCCGACAAAAAAAGAACATTTTCTCTTTGACTTTTTGCACTTTTTTTTTTTGTTCTCAGCGTCCCAAGTTTTTCCATATTTTTTTCATTTTTGTTCACAAATTCAGCAATTTTAATCAAAACTATCGTTTAATTAAGCAAATAAATATCGCCAAACTCTCATAGAATTGGAGGAATTGGAAGAAATGGCACTCCAAATGACGAATTATTCGTAGAAGAATGGTGGGACAAAGTTTGTAAAAATGTTTTGCAATTTAATGATTTTTTTTTTGTATAAGGTCGTTTGTCGATTTGGCAAATGAAAATTGCACATTTCCACAAAAGCTGCCGAAGGGGTGCTGATTTGTCAAATGAGCTGATTATTTTTTGTTTTTGTTTTAATTAATCCAGGGGTCCCATTCGTACTTGAATGGCAAATACAGTGCTTGAAAATGGACCCTCGTACTTAGAAATTAAAAAGGGTACTTATTACCAAGAATGTACTTGAAAATAGGCATTCAGCCGGAGTGTTGAAAGTTTAATGGGTTTTAATGGAAATATTTGTGTTTGGCATTGTGTATATAAAATTTTCAATAAAAATGGCTAAATGGCTACCTATCAAAATGAGTCATCTCAAAACATTGGATTCTTGATCCATTTTCTATTTACTATTTTACAGCATTTTGTTCAATTTTCATAATATGTTTCATTAAATTTCCATAAATTTTCCAGGCGGCGCCGGGGCCCCTCCCATTCCTAAAAAGCTTCAAAAGGCTTAGGCCTAAGCCTAACTTAAGCCTAAGCCACCCCGGCTTGGGGTTCGTTAGGCTTAGGCTGAGCCAAAGCTAGCCTAAAGTTTAAGCTTAGCTTAGACCAAGCTTAGGCTTAGCCTAATTTCAATCTTTTTTACAAGAATCCCCCCCCCCCCGCCAGTGGTTTTCTTTTCGACAAGTCTAATGTTGGGGGGTGCTGGGACCGTAACCTACCTATATACATCAGGGGTGTCGTCCGTGTCAAAAAAAATATTGAACGCGGAATACGGAACAAAATTGAGCCTCTTAAGCTAAAAAAATTTTTTTTCTAAAAATTACGGATTTTAAGTCCAGGGTTTTTGAGACCGCGGATTATCTGGTCCGGATAAAATGGAATTCAGTTTGGTCATTTCGACATTCCAGGCTCGAATTGGTTGAATTTTCAGCAACATTTTTTGGGCACATCCATTATTACATTTTAGAGTAACCAAATTGTTTGTTTAATTTGTCAAATAAAATTAATTCCGTTTAATGATTTATCATTTATTTAATAGAATCAAACAAGGCTTTGACAAAGTTGTATAGAAGCGGGAATGTTACTTTTACTCCAGACGAATTTTAAATATTGAAAAATATATATTCACAATCGATCACCAATTTTGTTGTCAGGAATATTGATTAGGGGATATAATTGTTAAATAAATTGGATTTATATGAATGCCCATTTCAATTGTGGGCTGTCATTTATTACTTTCAATCATTATTTATCAAAGCTAAATACAATTTATTAAATTGTAAAAATGGAATATTTTTGGATTGTATTTTTTGTTTTGTTTTTTGCAACAAATTCACTGGACAAAGCCGAATCCGTACAATTGGAGGAATTGCCACTCCAAACATTTGACGAATTATTCGTAGATGAATGGTGGGACAAAGATGAAGCCGCCGAAGATTTGAAAATGCCGCCGCCAACAAACTTTGGACAAAATGTCCATCACCAAATCGACCGGCAGAACACCCAAATTGGACAAATTGAACCCAATTCAACTGATCAGAATCCTCCTCTCACAGAGTCTGATCACTCTAGACAAATTGAACCCAATTCAACTGATCAGAATCCTCCTCTCACAGAGTCTGATCACTCTAGACAAATTGAACCCAATTCAACTGATCAGAATCCTGCTCACACAGAGTCTGATCATTCTGATAATGCCAAAAATGGGGAAGAAAATATTGTTAAAGATGAGCGAAAACCTAAAATTATCGACAAATTCCAAGCAATGAAAGACGAATTTAAGCAAAAAGGAAAATTCTCGACAAAAGAATGGAATCAAATTGAAGAAAAAATTGCTAAACATTTGAAAGTCAATCGCAAAAAAATATATAAATGGAAAAAAATATTTGGCCGAAGTCAAAAAGTATTCTATGAAAAAGAAGAACGTAAACATTTTGTAGAGAAATTTGATCAAATGAAAGCCGAGTTAAAGCGGGACGGATTCAAAAATTCATATAAAAATCAATTAGATGAAACTGTCGCAAAAGAATTGGGCCTCAGTTTTAAAACAATTTATAATTGGAAACGAAAACTTGGCCAAACCGGTGATAGCCCAATTTAATTATTTTTTTTTATTAATTAAAAATTCTTTTACAGAACCAAAACCTAAATATGCCAACAGCAAACAAATGGAATTGATGAAACTTTATTATGAAATTAAGGACCAAACCCCTAAAATTAGTGACGAGAACATTGCCAAAAGGCTGAGCATCAGCAGATTCACTTTGTATAAATGGAAAAAGCAATTTAAACCAAATTCTGTCGATGGACATTCTGTGGAAGAGAATGCCGCGGCAAATGTCCAGGAAATTGGGGACTCGAATTCGGGCACTATTTGAATGAATGGTCAATGATTTGTCAAAAAACGATTTGGCATTAATGATTTAATCTTTTATGATTTAAAACTTGTTTTAAAAATACTCTTCATTCGCGTACCGTTTAGCAATCTTCTATTAGCTAGATAATGCTCACTATGAGTGCGGATCGCATAAAAATTTAACATATATTTATCTTTACCTAAATAGTTAAATAATTATTTTTTTATACCAAAAGTCTAAATTTGAGATAATAAATTTTGGAATCCCGATCCCAATGAAAAATCGGAATCCCGTCCCGGTCGGACCGGGCCTAACCGGGGGAAAAATACACCCCTAAGAATTCTCGTAAAATCTCGAAAAATGTATCCCGAATACCTCGAAAGCGTCTGAACCGGTTTCAATAGCCGATTTAAATTATAAAGGCTTAAAATAGGAGCGATTTATGTAGGGCCATTTATGCCTTTTTTGCAGACTTTCAAAATAACTTAAACCAGCTAAGAAACCGGTTTAAAGGGTTTTGTGTACACAATTTCTGATTTAAAATTGGCATAAAACAAACCAAGAGAAGTGTTTTTTTGGAAGGTTGATGATTTTTTTTTAATAAATTCGGACCTTTTGTCGTCGAGCCCCCTGATTCACTTAATGTTTGTTTTATTTTGTTGAAATAATATTTTGATCCTTAAGTTACAAAAAACTATTCATTAAGGGGCCCAAACGTGCGCGCCCAACCCTGGTGCTCCGGCTGGTGGCATATTCGAGAGCAAAGGGCAAAAAACGGCACTGCCAAGCCGAGAAGCTGAAGAAGTACATCGCGAAGATGCTTGCCCAGTGCCAAAATGACATGAGGGCTGACATCCGAGCCCTTGAATCAGTGTGCTAGTTAGCACATGCCGGACTCAAAAATTTGCTGGACAAAGCGGCTGACAACAGTCTACACCCGCACCGCCGTAAACGAGCCGCCTGCAAGTCGTCAAACACGGCCGAGAACAAACTCGCAAAATACAGGTGTAACGATTCTCTGGGTGTCTATTGCCCTAGCAGCAAGAACAATAAGTAGAGCATGAGTTACCCTAAACGAATTAGCGCACAGAGTGCACTGATCCTTTTACGCCGGTTGCGCAGACACGGACTAATGGTCGACCACCGCGCGACCCTCCAACAGTGACAGCCGCAACAGCCCTCCAAAGCCTGACAACACAACTGCAAATAATAACATAATCCAAACTAAGACCGGAATGTTGGACCCAAACAAAATTTGGTCAGTAATATTGGGTTTATTTTGGTTTTGGTTTCTTTTGGGTTGTGCTCCAATTTGGACCAAACAAAATTTGGTCAATAATATTGGGTTTATTTTGGTTTTTTTTGGTCTGGCAAACATTCCGGTATCTACTTTTTAGGAATGTGAAAGGTCCGGCGGTGCCGACAGGCGCCGCCGGGGGATTTTGGCTGAACCTTGAACCTTTGTCTCATTCGAGTTGTTAGAGTATCACATGAGATAGAGCTCTGCCAATAGCAGGTGTCCAGAATACAGTGTGTCAACACCCCCAATCAAGATTCATTTTATTTTGTTTTAAACCGACAAATTAAAAGGTGTGGGGTTTGGCTTGCTACCGTATGTTCCAATGGGAAACACTAACGTTTGCCAAATATCAAAAGAGTGGAAACAACGCAAACGCCGTGATTGAAGTTAATTTTCTTTTTTTCCAAATCATTGACCATTCATTCAAATACTCTCCGAATTTGAATTCCCAATTTCCCTAACAGAGCCGGCATTCCCGTCCACAGAAACATTTGGATGCAATTGCCCTCGTTTAAATTGGCTTTTCCATTTATACAAAGTGGTTCTTCCAATTTTCAACAATTTAACAATTTCCTTGTCACTAATTTTAGGGTTTTTGCCCTTAATTTCATAATAACGTTTCATCCATTCCTTTTGTTCGCTGTCGGAGTATTTATTTGGTTCTGCAAAAGAATTTTATTAATATAAATAAATTGTAAATTTGGGCTCGAAATACTCACTGGATTGGCCAAGTTTTCGTTTCCAATTGTAAATTGTTACAAAACTGAGGCCCAACTCTTTTGCGACAGTTTCATCAATTTGATTTGAATAAGCGTTTTTGAATCCGGCCCGCGTTAACTCGGCTTTCATTTGATCAAATTTCTCTACCAAATTTTTTCGCTCATTTTTTTTCTTTTCAAGGTTATAAATTTTTTGACTTAGGCCTAATTCTTTTTTCAAGTCATATATTTTTTTGCGATTGACTTTTAAATGTTTAGCAATTTTCTGCTCAATTTGATTCCATTCTTTTGTCGAGAATTTTCCTTTTTGCTTAAATTCGTTTCTAATTGCGTGGAATTTGTCGATAATTTTACGTTTTAGCTCATCTTCGGCACTATTTTCGTTTGAAGAAACTTCGTTCTGTTCTTCGCCATTTTTTGCTTTATCAAAGTGATCAGACTTTGTGAGAGGAAGATTCTGATCAGTTAAGTTGGGTTCAATTTGTCTAGAGTGATCAGACTCGGTGAGAGGAGGATTCTGATCAGTTGAATTGGGTTCAATTTGTCCAAGCTGATCAGTTGAATTGAGTTCAATTTGTCCAATTTGGGTGTTCTGCCGGTCGATTTGGTGATGGACATTTTGTCCAAAGTTTGTTGATGCCGGCGTTTTCAAATCTTCGGCTTCACCTTTGTCCCACCAGCCTTCTCCGAATATTTCATCAAATGTTTTGAGCTCCAATTTTACGGATTCGGCTTCGTCCAGTGATTTTGTTGCAAATAATCCCAACAAAATTAAAATCCAAAATTTTTCCATTTTATTTGTGCAAAATAACCTTTGAATTTATGGGCATTTATATGAAATTCCAAATAAATTAAATTTAAACGGAAAATTCGATATGGAATTGTCAATTATTTTTGTGTTAAGAATTTCTCTTAAAAATTTAGTTACATTTTAAAGAATAAATTATACATTAATTTATTTAGGATTGATAAAATAATATCAAAAGTAATAAATGACAGCCTACAATTGAAATGGGTGTTCATATATATTATATTCTTTAATATCTCGCTCGAATCAATAATTCCTGACATCTCACAAATATTAATATCGCCACGCGATCAATTTGAATAGCCAAAACTAGTCACCGCGCGGGCATGCCTGAGATGTTGGGTAGATGCTGTTGCTAGTCAGTTTTAGAGAGGGCTTCGCGCGCGCGTCCTCTCACCCTTCCCTACGCTCGCTTCGCTCGCTTAGTGCGGGCTTCGCCCGCGTCCTCTCACCCTTCCCTACGCTCGCTTCGCTCGCTTATTGCGGGCTTCGCCCGCGTCCTCTCACCCTTCCCTACGCTCGCTTCGCTCGCTTATTGCGGGCTTCGCCCGCGTGTCCCAAACTATCGGGCCCTACGCTCGCTTCGCTCACTTAGAGAAGCTTTGCCCGCGAGCAGAATAAGGCCAAGATTTCCGGTCCAAAATCTCGGCCTCACCTCTTTTCCCGACCTCCCCTCTTCCCTTCCTTCTCCCCCCCCCCCGCTCTCGCCTCTTCTCTTCGTGCCCCTTCTCTTTCTCTTCCCAATATTTCCTCTTTCTCCCCCCCCCATGCAAGCGACAAAGAATACGAAGAGAAAAATGACATGAACAGAAATGAGATTTGAATGGGGTTTGATCCAAAAAAAAATAGGGTGTCATACGCGTTCATCCTTTAAGTAATTAACAAAGATTTAAATTTAATGTAATAAAAATTTGGAATTAATAAAATATTTTATAACTATAATAACCTTTTTTGATTATTTGGTTCTTTGTTTTTTCCTAATATCAGAACTGTCGGAGAAGACAAAGCTATATATCACCGGAATCCACGGAAAATGTCGGAGATCAAACTAACACACCCCGCCCCCCCCCCCTCACGCTGTCCTCAAAAAACGAAAGCCAATAGAGCGCCAGCCTTCTAAGGAAAGGGGCACACAGGTACGGGCTGCCTGAGCGCCAGAATATAAAGATAAAGGTACTGAAGCGGCCGCTCAACCATAATTTAAGCAGAACACCCATAAATAAAAAATTTCGAAAATATATTGGTTTAACATCAAAATTCAACATCAACAAGCAGACGGAAACGATAATTAAGAAATCGCATTGTCAACATATCAAAACCCGAACTCGGTTTCAAGATTATATTTGAAATGAGGTCCGAAATTGGCCAACACGGTGTCCCCCGGGCTATAAAGAGTAACTCAAGAATAGAAACGGCTCTTTGCGACGCGAACAACACAGCACTCTAATATTTAAAAAGTTTTTAGTTAAAAAAAATATATTTTCACCCTGACGCAGCCCAATTTTTGTGAAAAATGGACGCATGTTCGATAAATCAATTCCTACAAAGTGGAAATGATCGATAAAATAAACATCGGTAAAATAACGTTACCCGCTCCAACTGTGTCCCCCTCGCCCTATTCTGCACAAACAACCTCCGTGTTGTGATTTCCAAAATCCAGAGTGTATCCCCATATATTGCCAAAACAACCAAACGCAAAAGAGTCAAATACGCGCCGACAGCCATTGAATGAAGAATATTTTTATCAGCATATCCGATATGCATCAAAAAAATTAAAAATAAAGGATATTAAATTTTCCATATACAGTTAATTGTTTTTTTGTATTCTTACCTGCACTTTAAAACGAATATTTCAAAATATGAAACTCCAAAATCGCGAGTAGTGTCGCCGACAACCGTACAATATCCTGAAACAGCTATATACAAGAAACCGTTTTTTCATTGATTTGTTATCCGTCCGACTTATGGACATAGTTTGTTTTGGATATTTTCAGCACAGCGGAGAAAATTTATTTTTGTCAAAAAAAAAACAAAAGCCGCATAAGACTATTTTGAAAGATTTATGGCTACAAAAAAATGGCCAATTTATGACAAAAACGAACATATTTAGGAAGTATGAAAAAAATTTAAAAATGCACATTTTCATAAATTTAAAGATTTTAGTCAGCAAAAGACAATAATCTCAAAAACAACAAATTTTGTAATAAAGACTGTTTTAATATATCTTAAACTGACCTTTTACGGGTCCATGGCACACTGATCCGTCCACATTTACTTGGACATTTTCACGACTTTTAAAAACTTTGAATGGTTGAGGCGACAATACCTTATTTATAATAACATTAAAATTAAACTATAGGATATATTTAACGATTTTATAATTATTTTTAAATATATTTATAGTATTCCTAAACATACATTGCGTAATGAAAGCCTTTGTTGCTGTATTTTATGCTCAAGCTCAGAAATAATTTGGGAATAACTACGCATCATTCTTAACTTTAAAAAACGTATTATAAAGTAAAAAATGTAACTATTTGTCCATCATAAATATTGGGAGGAAAGCAAATGAGTAATTTCTTAAACGAAAATGTTGTTATTTAAAGATGGTAACGCAGATAACGCTAAAAATTGCGCACGACACGCGTTTTTTCCTTTTGATTAATGTTGTAAAAGCAAACAGCGCTAAATAAATTTATTTAAATTATTTTTTCATAAAATGACGCGCCAAAAAAATCAAAACAAATCCGAAGAAAAAACCTTAAATTGGCCCGAAAATCATTAAATATAAAAAAAAATCAACGACAAAAAATAATCCAAACAATTATTCAAAATGAAACGCCAAATAACAACAAAGAATTTTGAAAACTTGTTTTCTTATATTAAAACTTATTAACCGTCTATTTTTCAACGGTAAATATATATAATCATTAATTTTATATGAATAGATAGTTTTAAGTACCTGTTTAAATGTAAAAGCCATTGGGTTTGGCTGGTGCTACGGAAATATTTGGGGTTATGCGGTCAAAGGATGGATTCGCGTGCACCCATCGCATCGTCGAGACAGTGTTAAACGGCTGTTTTGCACGATAGCACATGAAGCAACACACCACGTGTTGGTTAAAAACTCTGGTCGTATATGGCCGACATCTGGAACTGATCATGGCATTAAATTCCGCAGAATTACGGCCCAAATCAAACGAAGTTGTAACAGCATAATTGACCCTAACGAGGACACGTTGTTGTAAATATTTATATAAACAAAACAGTTACTTTTAATTTAACATCATAAATACGGTTTTGAAAATATTTTTTCACAATGATTAAAATTAATAATGCCTTTTAAAAAAGGCAATTTATTATTATTTATAAAAATAAAAATAACCAACGCAAGGCCTAATTCATAGAAAAACAAACGACTTAAAATTTTTAATTAACATTTCTATATTAAAAAATCTGGGCTCATAAATTGTGCAAAAAGTTTGCAAAAGCTACAATAATTCAAAATAAACAATTTGATTTAAACAATAAAAATAATACAAATAAATAAATTAAAATACAATAATTCAAAATAAACAATTTGATTTAACCAATAAAAATATTAATGTTTTAAAAAATTAAAGGCCCTATACTTAGATTGCGTCTGAAAACTAAAATATCAAATAATGTATATCCAATAATATCCGTTGCTACAATTTAAAAAAAAGGCTTGGCTAAAAAATTATAAAATAAACGTAAAAAATCATCGCTTTTTGGTCGGACTTATAAATAATATAATTGAATTGTTGTCCATATTTAGAGATCGTTCCAATGATAAAAGATTAAGGAAAATGTTGTAACATCATGCAAACATATCTGTATTGGAAATATGTTCGGACAGAAACTAAAAGCACTATCTAAGTTTTGCTACCCAAAAAATTTTTCACGAAAACTTATTTTTAAAAAACAATAAATACAAGCGTCAATTGGAATATACTCCTCTATGCCCTATAAAATATAGCCGGTTTTTCTGGATATATATTTGTCCACCGTATTTCAAAGGGCCCTATGAGCCAAAAAAATAAAATGTGTCTTTTTTTAACTTACTCGGTAGAGACTCATTTCGTTACAGTTTTACATTAGCAGTAAATGAAGATATGAATAGCAAGAATATTAAAAGGAAAAGCTTTATGCAAAATTTAAGGTTTGTTGATCCGCCCATTCGTCTTTATGAAAAAACCCTAACTTTGCTGCAGCAGAAATGTTGAGGTAAAAATGGCCTCTTTTAGAGACAATTTTGGCAGCACGATTCAAAATGCCGTAGAAATTTTTTTCATTAACGAAATATCTTTAATTTTTTAGGCGTAAACATTGTTTAAGCTTCCAAAAAAATACAACTGATTTGATCAGCCTCAAATTCCCGGAGATACGAGCCTTCAATAGTTGTCGAAAGCCTTCCGGGCCTTGGCGGGTGTTTGACGTTATCTTTCTCCTCACGGAATTTGGCGTACCACCGCTTCATTGTGGGGTGCGAAACAACGCCCGGTCCCTTTGACGTAATGATTTGCAAAGCTTGAGTTGGTTTTTTTGTCAAACGAAAATTCATGGGAAATTAGTGCGTGAAGTTCAATTTTGGACATGGCCGGGAAAAAAAGGATGAAAACGTTGGTTGAACAAAGAGAGTAATTATGGTAAGAAAGGAAAAAAGACAAACAAAAAAAAAAAAAATCCGTGCGGCAATAAGCTAGCTATAATTTTTAAATAATAAAAACTAGGGTAACAAACATAATTATCACCTAAGTATTTGTATGCTGGGTTTTAGGGCTTTAATCGATAATATCTTTGTTCATAAGGGTTCGGTTGCAAGGAAGAAAATATTTTTGGACTTGTCAAACGATGGCGCAAAAATGCTAGTGAATCTTTTTTCTGTCAGAAAAAATGCAAAGATGTGTGGTCTTAGTTTAACCATAATGCTATCCGTTTATCGAAGACTTGGAAACTTTCACTGATAACTCCCAAATTTAAACAGTGTTGCCAAATTTCGCAAAATATGTCGAGAAATCCACATAAAAGAACAATTATTAGGGCTTTCTTTGGAAGAAAAAAAAAATTTATTTCATTAAGAATAGATACTTTAAATCTAAAACACAGAACGCAAAACTTTAATTGATAAAGTAAATAAACTGATTATTTTAAATATAAGTATATTTTCACAAATTACAAAAATTTAATTTCCGACCCTTATCCAAAAGAGATGTGTTAGCCGCTAGTTCTTTTTTCCCTATCGCACATCTCTTTTTCCTAGCATAAAGCTGAGTATTATTTCCATTCTTCTTATGTATTGATAATCATCCAATACTTTTTTTCATTTTGCGATTAAAATTTGACAGCGTGACTACGAGACCTACTCATTCGGTCGCTATTTTGGTACCATTCGATCTGATTCGGTCAAATTTATTTTTTCTTTCAATTAATCATTCACAAAACTCGAAATGAAAAAAATTATTTTAAAAATATTTCAACGCTCACTGACGAAAATACTATGAAAAAGTAGCACATCATACAAAAGAATACGACACTTTCGGAATTAAAAAACATGTGACGCGCTTCTTCAAAAAGCCGCCAAACGCCACAGCCGTCGACGCCTTTAAACACACCATCCAAAATCTTATAGACGAGGGCTGTAAAAATAATGAAAAAATTCTAAAAATTTCTTTAAATTTGCATTTTAAGGAAATTTCGGACCCGATTATTATTCCACCTAGACCAAAAGACCAAATATTGCATCCCGGAGGGCACAAGTAGCAAAGATTGATTTTGTTTACCTTGTGCAGCTTTTTTAGAATAATAAATGTTGATAAATGAGTTTTTTCTTTTTTTTTTTATTTGTTTGACTCAAAATATTTTTATCCCAAAGGACTGTTTATTATTTTGTTTTATTTTTAGTTACTTAAAAACTCTGCTCCCTTTTTTTAAAATGGCTTCTCCAAAACTCTTTCTTAAAGCTATCAATGATGTTCGTAATGAAAACGGAGCTAAGGATTTGGGCCGCATCTCCGCACCAAAGGGGAAATATAGTAAGAAAAAATGCAAAAAAATAAATATTTATTATAATTTTAGGTTTTTTTTTGCCCTGGAGTTGGCTAGAAACTATCAGCTGATCAATAGAGGTATTACCGAGGATAATTTCCGCTATTTAATGAAAACGGAGAGCAAACAGAAGGAATTAGCTTTCGAACTGATGGGAAAGACGGGAATTGAGGGATCCGGCCGATCGTATGGGGCTGAGCATTTGAAAAATGTACAAATTTATTGGGACAAAGAATACCCTGAGAAGTTTAGAATCGTTGCATTCGATACGGTAAGAACATCTTTATTTTTAATAGCTTATCACTTTTTTAAAGAAGCTGGGGTTTAAGCCGATATTCAAAGGCGAGAATGTACGGAAATATGATGTGTGAGTGATTGGTGACAATGGGCATTGGGATGGGATGAAGAGCGTGTCCCGGTTTTTGGGCTGTATTACTATTGCGTAAGCTGTGAGGTCGTCTATGATAGGCCCGAGAGGCATAGAATCGAATGCCGAGAAAGATGTAAGAATTGCTGCCGTATGGGCTTTGGGTATCCCTGCAAGAAAGAGCCGGGCACCGACCTTCACTGTGACAACTGCAACAAAGATTTTTACAATGATGAGTGTTTCGAGGAGCATAAGAAGAAAGCATGCCGAATATATCATAAATGCGGAAAATGTGGAGACGCGTATAGAACTGATAAAAAACATATTTGTGGGGAAAAATTCTGTAAATTTTGCGGCACCATTCATCCCGGACGACAATGCCACATACCGCCCATCAAACAAAACCCCAAACTGCCAAACTACAGAATTCTGGCCTATGACATGGAGACAACCGCAAATGAAGAAGGGGAGCACATAAGGAGTATCAGGCCCAATTTTTGGGTGTAAAATTTACACCAGGAAGCGGGGACAAGTGAGTCCCAGCCCCCACCCTTTTTCCCTTCCCTTCACATTCGCACAGGGGGAGGTCGGCCGCACACACGTGCGCGGGGGTCGGTCGCACACACGTGCGCGGGGGAAGGTACAACCACGCGTGAGGGATTTGCGCGCCGGAAAGGAAGAAGAGGGGGCGCGCATTTGATTTCATGTAAAAAATATTAAATGAAAATATGCGGCAGATTTTTGAAATTATTATTGTAAGACAAAATACGAAACTGTTTTTTCAAACAAATTTGTCGCTTTAAAAGTATAAATAATAATTATAAAAACGCTATTTATATTAATATAATAAAATGGCCAAAGCTATCGAAAAAATATTATCAAAAATATACTTTGACCTTAAATCTCCGGCAAGTTATGCAGGAATAAATAAAATTTTAGCGGAAGCAAAGAAAACAAACTCAAAAATAAAACTCAAAGATGTTAACGAATTTCTCGAAAAACAAAGAACCTATACTATTCACAAACCCACTAGGAAGCCTAAACCTCGGTTAAAGACAATACCTAGTGGCTTTCACACCGACTGGCAATGCGATCTTTGTATTTTTGACCAATTAAAGCAATATAACAATGAATACAAATATTTATTGGTCTGCATCGACGTTCTGAGTCGAATGCTTTTTGTTGCCCCGGTGAAGTCAAAAAGAAGTGAGGATATGATAGAGGCTTTTGAGAGGATCTTTAAAAAATCAAATATTCTTCCAAATAAAATATATAGCGACAGCGGACTAGAGTTTCAGGCAAACAAAATGAAAACATATTTCAAAGACAAAACAATAATAAAAAATGTAATGCATAGTCCCCATCTCCATGCGGGAGTTGTGGAGAGGGCGAATCGAACAATAAAGGAGCGTCTCTATAGATACTTTACCCAAAACAATACCCATAGATGGGTTGATGTCATTGATAAAATTATTGAAAATATTAACAACAGTGTTCACAGAACAATTGGGATGAAGCCAAAGGACGTAACATTTAAAAATGCCCAGGTTTTATGGGAAAAAGTATACGGGGAAAAAGACATCCCAATACCCAAACCAAAATTTAATGTTGACGATTTTGTACGAATTACCAAAGAGAAGGGTACATTTGCAAAGGGGTATTATCCAAATTTTACAGAAGAAGTATTTAAAATCACCAAGGTCATTCCCGGCATTCCAACGGCCTATAGAATTGATGATCTTAACGGGGATGAAATAAAAGGAATTTTTTATAACCAGGAGCTAGTTAAAACACCTGAACCTCCAAAATTCAAAGAAGCCGAAATCATTAAAACCCGCGTCCGTAAAGGGCTTAAAGAGCATCTTGTGAGGTGGATAGGAGAAAATAAACCCAACAGCTGGGTGAAAGACTCAGACCTTTTAAATTAATCAACAAATTTTATTGTTTCCCAATAAAAAAATCAACCCTGGTGTACAAAAATTTCAAGCATGCGGCAATTTATCATTCGCATGTTTTCATCAAAATTCAAGCACTTAAATTCAACATCAGAGGGCATTGTTTCACCACGATGGTGTACGCGAACATGTTGTTGGCAGTGTCCGACCCCATAGATGACATATGGGAACTCCGCTGGACAGAACGGACACTTATACAGGCTCAGACGCAAATGTCTTAACGACTCGAACAATAAAAAATTAACTTGACGTGGAAAAAAACTTACACAACATTGGTATGATGCGCTTGGGCCGCGAGGTGGTAATAACCCGAACATATTGTGCATTTTTCTGGCCCCGTTCTTCCATTATGAGTATTTGCCAATACCTGATGAAACGTTTTTTATTCGAACCTAAAATATCTTTACCTTCTCAATTCCTCGAACACACCCCCAGAAGGCGTTGTGGATCCAAATCGAGACCTCGACGATTTTTTCGGGCGAGTTTTGTTTCTTTATGTTTTCCATATGGCCCAATTCGTAACTAATATTCACTAAAAAAACGGTTTTTGAATAAATAAATACAAACAGGGAGAATAGGCGGTAAATACGATCAATAAAATTGAAAAGTCAAAACTGAAAAAAAGGAAGGCCGTGCGGGGACCCAACGCTCATGGGCGAAGATAACAATCTATGCAGAGAGAGAGTTCGAGATTTTTCAAAATTTTCAAAGGTCCTTAACACAAACCCCCATCATATCGAATAGAAGATCTCACGGAAGACCATATTATTGGCATTTTCTATGATCAAGAGCTAGTAGTTACGCTGTCAAATTAATCCCCAGTATTAAATTCATCATATACATATTCGGCTTGACCAGGAGGAGTAGGTACCGGTCTCGGCCTATTATTTCTCTCTCTCTGAGGCGCCCCCCCATTCCTAAGGATTTTATTTGCTAATTCTGCTATCCCCAGATCCGAAGGTGTGTAGGCGGCACGAAAGACTTCTCCAACCTTTTTTCTATATTGTTTAACCGTATCTAAAATTGTTTTTGCCTCGTCCGCCAGTTCCCTACATTTAGTTAGGTCTTTTCGGTCTAAGCATTTCTCCATTTCATTCTCTATTTTTTCTATTTTAACTGATTCCCCATTAACATTGTTTGTTATACTAAGTACTTTATCCACTCCCTCCTTAAGCCTGCCGAACCACATTTTTCTGCCCTCATTATTTGGCCCTCTTCTCATATTTCTTTGAGCATCAATAATTATAGTTCTTGACGTTATGTCAAAGTCACGAGCGTCTCTGACCAGTCTTCCAACCTCTTCAACAGATTTTTCTATTGATCTCCGGGCGGAATCCATTTGTTGTATTTCTTCTTTTGTAAGGCAAATACATCCTTCAAAAACGGGCATTAAAATTAAAAATAAAACTAAAAACAACATTTATTATTTTTTAATTCAATTTTTTATTATCTTATTTAATTAGGCAATAATTATATTCTTTTATACCTTCTCATCAAAGTAAGAAATTTATTTTGGATTAATAACAAACAAAAACCCATGCCCATATGGTATTCCGAACAAACCCTTCAAACCGTGGGGTGAACGACGAAACGGTGTGGTCATAGGGGCTACCCCTTTCCATCTTTAATTGAGACCATCACGCTTATGCCTGAATGTCGAAATTTTTACAAACACTAGGTTCGGAAAGGAGAACATTTTGTTATTTGTTCCGTATAACGTTGACATTTTACATACCCCATCATAAAACATGCACACACTATCTTAAAGAACTTTTACCTGGTTTCACCTATTCGTGTTTCACCTGTTAGAATTTCGCCCACTTCCAACAGCATATACAGTTTCTAGATTAAGATTACTAGATATCTATAGACCGTAAAACCTCCACATGAACCCAATTTTCCAAACTCAGAACCCGCGAATGAATTCGCTCAATTTCTATACCAAGATTTTTTGTTAGACCTTTCCGTTTAAACATTTTTCCCTCGAGTTCCCGCGCCCTATTAAAATCAGAACACTCCTGAATTTCGCGCAAGACCGTTTCCGCCCTGCCCATCTCTTCGGTTATTTTGTCTTTCACAGAGTATATTTCCCAAATTGAGTCAGAAAGTTTGAGAAACCATTCTTGTACCTCCGGGACATTTGGCGCTTTTTTTCTACCTTCTACCGCCCTTGATAAAGCACCCCTAGCCGATCTTGCATAATCGTCGGCTTCAACTGTTAACGAGGTAATTTCCCCCCATAACCTTTCTATTTCGCTTTTTGAAGAATCTAACAGCATTTCTGCTGCTTTATCCTTTTTGTCAAATTGTTTTTGATTCATTTTGTATTTATTTTTTATTTGTATTTCTTTTATACTTTTCCCATTAAATAGTACACATTTGTCATGTTCGTTTTGCTTTTTATTCTTTATATATAGATATTACATTGGTTATAATAAATATTAATTGTTCGTATTTTTGAATATTTTTTCTCGTCTTCCTTTAGTTTCTTTTCTTCCTTTAGTTTCGTTTCTTCGTTTATTTTATTTTCTTCTTTATTTTTTACAACAATATTTTTGATATCCTTTTTAGGTCTTCCTCTTGCTTTTTGCTCCATTTTTTCTTATTTTTATATTATTTTCTTGTATTTATACTTTCTTTTCTCTGTATGCAATAATTGTTGCTTCTTTATATTTGACTAGTTCATAAATTTCGATTTTTTGGTCTAAGAACAATCTTTGGAAATCCATGGGATCGTAAACTATTATGAGTTTGCACCCATAATTTTTAACTAGACCTATTAAGTTGATGCATTGTTCACGGAATTCGATAACGTTTCGCATTTCCATTTTAATTTATTACTTCAACCCCTTCTATTTATACCTTTTTAAATTACAAAAATAAATCTTTTCAAAAAATTGCGCACGTTTCTCGCGCGCCGCACCTCCTTTCTCGCTTCAACGGATTATGACATTTTTTGCTAAATTGAAAAATAAAAAATGGAAGTTAATTTAATGAGGTATTTATATAGTGTAAGACAAACAAATGAAAAAATAAACATTGACACATATTTAAAAAACTTTATTCAAAAATATCCAAAAGGTAAAACGTTCCACTCCTGATCAATAATTCCCTTCTTCTGAACCGGTTTATAATCCTTTGCCAAATCCTCTGAGATGATCCGCCCATCGCGCTTCGGGCCGAATTTCCCCGGGTAGTGGAACGTCATTGTTTCTCCTTCCTTGTATTCCAAAATCATGCTTTTCAGCTCCTCAAAATCAATTTTATTGTTAAACGTCTGCGTAATCCCTCTTATTTTCGTCTTTTGCCAAACTTTCCCATTCGTTTTACTTCTCAGCTTCAAAGAATACTGCTTTGGACCTCCAGAAACGAACTCTAAAATTTCGTTGTCCGCATACTCCCGAGTCATTTCTCTTAATTTAAATGTTATTAAATATTTGTGGTTTGGTTCTTACCCTAAAAATTTCCCCTCTTTTAGTGGACAAACACCCCTCGGGTGTGTGAAAATTAAAGAATCCGTGTCGCAGTATAGTAATTTGCACCCCTTGGTCCTATACACCTGCTCCATATATTCGTACAATTTAATCCTCGCAGCACTTGTGGTCCTAAAACTAGAAAATTTTTGACGAAAATAGTTTCAAACTAACCACAAAGAGAGAATAATATTTGAGACCCGATGCTCGACTACAAAAGCCTCCTTCTTCTTTATCGATACTCGCATAGTCTTTTTATCCTTTAACATAATGGGCTCCGACGTCTCGAGCTTGTCGTCTTGCAAAATCTTCTGCCACTCCTCCATACTTTTTAATATTTTATGCTCACTCAGATTATTCCTCATCGAAAATTTTCCCCATAAGGAATTTAAGCCCAATTTCGCTATTAGCCTCAAGCCCGGGTTGAAGCAGATATTGTTGTAGTTCAAAACAATATCATATTTCGCCTTATACATCGCAATGAAAACCCTTTTCTCTTCTTCCGTCTTCACTTCGGCAGGCCATCCGGACGCTTCCACCTTTATCTTTAAGAACATCCTCACGTAGCCTTTGAACAACTGTGTGTCAAACGCCTCAAAATGATACGCCCTGTAAAAATGTATCACTCGGTAGCCCAACTCCAAAGCCTTCTTCAACTCAATAGACGTAAATGTGCCCAATATTGCCCTCTCCTCGGAGCTATGCCTACATTTCTTCACATCTTTCAACATTAGAAAGTCCTTTTTTTCATTCTTCGCACATTTACCACAATTCGGGAAAAGAAGCATATCGTCCAGATGCACAGGCAGAAGCGGATACTTTAATTTCTTCGGTGAAATGACTTTCACTTTTAACAAACCATCGTAAGGCACATCATCTGGCTCCGTCCTTAAAAAATTTGACAGTTTTTTATGACGATGAAAAAAACATTTTATACCAAAGCACATCTTCATCGCGTTTCACAATTTTTGGCACTCCAACGGGGTACGGCGTCTCATAATTTACCGCTGGATACAACGAGATTATATCAAACATCGAAATCTCCTCTTCTTCCGACTCCTGAGCATAAAGACAAAAGGGCATGGTTCTCCCACCCCCGTACGCATCTCTCGGATTTATGGGACCTTTGTCGGGCACACTTTCGAAAAACTTCTTCATCTCCCTATTACGCCTTAATTCCGCCCTAACGTCACATTCCTATAAATTTTTCCGATTAGATGTGTGAAATAAATTTACGAGTTAACTAAAAAATGTATCCAAGTTAGCTTTTATTAAAAAAGTTAACTTTAAAAACCTACCCAGACACAAAAAATTTATGTCTAGGGTAGCTGTTTCTTAAGCAATGCCTAATAAACACTTACCCAAACTTCCTCTACCGAGAAACTTTTGCAAAGTTCCCTCAGATTGTCCATTTTCATCTCCGTTCTAAGCAGTTTTTCTTCCATCGATTTCCCATCGGGGCTTTTAGTCCAAGGCCTGTAACAACGCGGGCACCCATGAAATGCACAGCCTTGGAATTCGATGATCTTTTTCTGCTCCCCAATCACACAGTCCACTTTGTACCCCCCAAATTGAACCTCTCCTCCGTTACACGCATGCCGGACTTTCACTCCATCCCTATGCGCTAACCATTCAAAATACTTTACCGCTATCACACTCTGATTATCCGCCTTCTCATAACCACCCTCTGAGACTATCGGGATGTGCCTTTCCTTCAAAAATTTTGCACGAAATATGCCCATTGCCGTACTCGCGATCGTAATGTTGCTCTTCAATATGTCAAAACCATTTGGCGTCTCAGTGTCCTTTGTAATATCCAAAAACAATCTTCTAAACTTTAGAATCGCCGCCATAAGTATTTTTACATCGTTTTCGCAGTAAATTTTAAGTTGTTCGCCTAAAAAAAAAAATGATTTTGATTTTATTTGTGCATTTACCGAGTTCGAATTCCGAATTTTTGTTTTCCTCGTACCAGACAACGAATTTTTCATATCCGGCTTCTGACATAGTTCCGGGACAATATTCTTCAATAGGGGGGAGGTGGGGGAGTCTGATCCCGAAGTGTGCATTCTTGTTGTATTTATGGGGAAAATAAAGTTTTGCAGGTATCCTAAGGTCCAAAGTCTTGGGCAAATCGGCAAGCTTGTTCTGACTTAACATCCAAAAATCGCGAAAATATAACTTGACCAATCGAATCTGATAAATTTTCAAGTCGTTCATCGACACTTGCGGGGAATATCCTTTTTCTACCAGACCGGTTAAAACAAAGTGCGAATCGTAACGACCTTGAAATTAAATAATTCTCGGGAAAAATTCAAGATTTATTTTACCGGCGTAGTGTGCGAAAGCAATCGTTTCCTCTTTTCTGAACCCCAAAATCCAATCAATAAAATCATTCAAAGGATCTGTCCCTTCCGCGGCAGACCATGTGTGCATTCTCGGCCCCGTTACACAAAGACCACAAGTATTCTTCTTTTGCCCTTCACATTCGCTGCAAGTCACAATGGCACTGATCAAATTTGGAATATGCTCCCCCGCCTCATTTGCAGTTGTTTCCATATCATACGCGACTATCCGATATCTCGGCAAAATCTGCTTCTGTCGAATTTTCTGAATGTGGCATTGTCTTCCCTGGTGATAAATTTTACACAATTTGCAGAACTTCCCTCCTAAATTTAAAAAATATTTAAAATAGTTCAACTGATTCCTACCGCAGACGTGTTTAGAGCGCGTTTGGGAAACTTCTCCACATTTTTTACATTTTTTGTACTCTTTGCACGCCTGTTTTTTATGTGCTTCAAAACATTCCGAATTGTAAAAATCTCTGTTACAATCTCCGCATTTTAACTCCACACCCGATTCTTTCACACACGGGAAACCTATACCCACCCTACAACAGTATTTGCATCTCTCCCTACACGCAATGCTATGTCGTTCTGGCCGATCATAGGACACCTCGCAGCTCACACAATAATTCCGAACATTAAAAAACCGCTTCGCGCTTTTTATCCCATCCCAATGCCCTTTGTTCGCAATCACACAGACTTCATACTTTCGCACTCCGTTCCCTTTGAAAATTGGTTTAAGACCGGCTCTCTGAATGGAGGTACGTAAAAAAAGCTTTGTAAAAATTTTGCACCCTACCACATCAAACGCGACAATCCTGAACATGCCCGGGAAAGCAGTATCCCAAAAAGCTTGTACCGACTCGAGTTTCTCAATTCCATATTTTTTTTCATTTCCATCGAGTTCCAGTTTTCGCATCAATTCTGAGACCGTTTCCTGTTGTTTTTTCTCTTGTTTCATCAAATACCGAAACTTGTCGTTGGTATTCTCATTGCCAATCATTTGGTAATTTCGGGCAAGCTCCAAAGCGTAGAACAAACTAAGCTTTCCCTTTGGTGCTAAAATCGTCCCCAATTCTCTTACTCCGTCTTCCTTGCGAATGTCATTGATAGCTTTAAGAAAAAGGTTTGATGAGGCCATTTTAGCTGAAAATATGGTTAGAAAAAAACTTTAATGGGCAAGAACGATATATCGCTGCAAAGGAAACAAAATAAAATAAGAGAACATAATAAATCAATATTTATTCGAAAGAAAAAAGTTCATTGGGCGGAGACAGATAGACCTAAAGATAATAAGTTTTTTATGTTTTGGGTTTTATTTTTATTTTTCACCAGTTGCAGAGGAACAATAGGTTGTAACAATGAAGGAGACCTCCTGTTCGAACAAATTTATTTCTTTGTACGATCGGTCCAACTTCATTAGCTCATTCAGGACTAGTTCCGGCGTGTTTTGGTGTTTTGGTCTAGGGGGGATGATGATCGGGTCCGTAATCTCCTTAATGTACAGGTTTAGAGAAATTTTTTCAATTTTGTCTTCCGTTTTACACCCCTCATCTATTAGTTTTTGAATGGTTTGCTTGAAGGCTTCAACTGCGGTGACATCTGGAGGTTTCTTGAAATAAAAACGAGTGACGTGTTTTTTAATGCCGAAGTTATCATATTCTTTAACGTTGTGCGAAATCTCCTCATAATATTTGATGTCGTCCAGGGCCGGAGTTTGTTTAAAATAATTTTTTATATTACGGGCTTTCCTAATATTTGGAGGGGTGTCGAGAAAGTTTTTCTTCGGCATTACAGAATAAACTAAATGAAATTTTAATTTGCGGAGGGAGAGCGGAGTGGGGAATTATTAATGGAAAATGACCGGAATGACGAAGTAGGCGGACCACGCCGATTGCGAAAGTGCCGTTTGGTGACTGGCACAAGAAAAGACCAAAACTTTGAACGAAGATGATTGATGTGCCGAAAAGTGGCTCAAACTAGCACGGAGGAGAGGGGCATGATCGTGCCAAGGAACGAATGGACTGGCTATTGCGAAATTGCCGTTTAGTGTACTGGCACTCTGCAGAATAAGGACCGAAACTTTGAATAATAGTGGTTGATGTGCGGAATTGCCCACCTGTCATGCGCGGAAAATGAAACTTAAAAAGCGAAAGTTACCGATGATTGATGCCAGCGATCCGAAATAAATGGCCTCCAAACGGGGAAGGTGGACGGGTGATTGACAGATGCAAAATGGAGCAGCTGTTTCAAAATAGTGTAAAATATTGTGGAATTTTTAGACCGATAAAGAGAGCAAACAAAAATTTTTTTAATATTTTTAACAGATATCATTATCTAAAAGTAGAAATCTTTATTTATTCTCGTATTATTTAAGAAGTCGTGGACATATAAATGTGTTACAATATTGTATCCTCGTTTGGGTCTATAGTACCTGCTGTCTCTCTAAGAATTTTTTTCGTATAGGCTAAGAAATTCGGTCCGTGATCGGTTCTTCTTGGCCATTTTAACCTATCAATGTGGAACACGGCAAGATGTGAAGCTTCATGGGCGACACTTTGTATAAGACGTTTCATCGAATATGGGTGTGAAAAATGTCCTCGATGTAATTCTATTTCATATGGTGTACACTGGGCCCAAACAGTGTCATCCTCGCACCAACAGAATTTAATTTTATTTGTCGGCAATTTTCCTTAAATTTTTAATCCGCATGATTTATTTTTTCCTTTTACCTCTAAAGAACCAATGGTTTATCCTCAGAAGAATTTGATGACATTTTCGCCAGAAATCATTCAATTTTAAAGAAACATTTGTGTTTAACAGCCTTGTAAGGCGGAGATGTATCCTTTTTTTTGGCACCGGTGTACAAGAAACGCTGATTTTTCGAATATTTTTAAACAAATTATTTTTCGGTGTATTTTTTTTAGGAGCTTTCGGCATTATTACTTTTGATTCGGGGTTTTTAGTAAATTCAATCCGCGTTACTTTTATCTGGGCGTTAATCTCGAACAGACAGCAAAAATGTATGTCTCGCATTCATCACCAACTAATAGCTTTCTTCTTCAATCCGTGTTCATCTATCATATACTTCGTCATTATCAAGAAAACGCATCAAAATAGGGGAATTATTATCAGAATAACCGGGGAAATTTCACCCGAAATTGCGTGCTGGCCCTATGGGTGAGCCGACGATTGCTGCTGTCGTCGGGTCGCTGCGCCAACGGAGGAAGCACGCCCACAGGGCACCCTAACGGCTGTGCTGGCGTCTGTGCGTCGTTTTGGTCAATGTGCCAGCCCATACACAGTGGGCATATGTCCGTCAACAACAAACGGAGGCATGTGGTGTTGCCCACACTGACTCAACTGGACAGCAGGTAGGTGGTGAATTGGTATCACTTGGGTAATGATCCAGCAGCAGGTTCACCTACAGCTACCTTGTTACGACTTTTGCCCGGTTCAAGCCACTGCGATTAAATCGGTTCCAATCAACGCGACGACCGAAGCCGACACGCATAATCGTCCCCGAGTTTCTCGAAATGGCTCAGTCCCGGGCAGCGACGGGCGGTGTGTACAAAGGGCAGGGACGTATTCAGAGCGAGTTGATGACTCGCCCCTACAAGGAATTCCTCGTTCACGGACAATAATTGCAATGTCCGATCCCAATCACGGCAAATTTTCACCGGTTTACCAACCCCTTTCGGGGAAGGACAAGCACGCTGATTTTGCCAGTGTAGCGCGCGTGCAGCCCCGGACATCTAAGGGCATCACAGACCTGTTATTGCTCAATTTCGTGCGGCTGAACACCGAAAATCCCTCTAAGAAGTTGTGCCCACAGCAGCAATGAGCCAACTATTTAGTAGGCTAGAGTCTCGCTCGTTATCGGAATAAACCAGACAAATCGCTCCACGAACTAAGAACGGCCATGCACCACCATCCACCGAATCATGAAAAAGCTATCAATCTGTCAATCCTTACGGTGTCCGGGCCGGGTGAGTTTCCCCGTGTTGAGTCAAATTAAGCCGCAGGCTCCACTCCTGGTGGTGCCCTTCCGTCAATTCCTTTAAGTTTCAGCTTTGCAACCATACTTCCCCCGGAACCGGAAGACTTTCGTTTCCGGGAAGCTCCCCACCAGGGCGAATGAATCCGCCGGCGGATCGCTAGTTGGCATCGTTTACGGTCAGAACTAGGGCGGTATCTGATCGCCTTCGAACCTCTGACTTTCGTTCTTGATTAATGAAGACATTCTTGCCAAATGCTTTCGCTGTAGTCCGTCTTGCTACGGTCCAAGAATTTCACCTCTCACGTAGCAATACGAATGGCCCCGTTTGTCTCTGTTAACCATTATCTCGGTCAGCAAAACCAATAAAATCGGACCGAAATCCTCTTCTATTATTCCATGCACGAACATTCAAGCGAAACGCCTGTTTGAAGCACTCTGATTTGTTCAAAGTAAACTCGCCAGCCCACCGACGCCGACCGGTGAAGGCCAACGCCGGGGAAAGACCGGCAGAAAAGCCAACCGAACCAGTGCACACCCAGTGGGTGGACCGGCCGGCTAGCACAGATCCAACTACGAGCTTTTTAACCGCAGCAATAATTCTATGCATTTTGAGAGCTGGAATTACCGCGGCTGCTGGCACCAGACTTGCCCTCTCATAGATACTCGTTAAAGGGTTTAAATTGTACCCATTCCGATGACCGGCCTCATAAGAGATCGGTCTCGTTATTTCTCGTCACTACCTCCTCATGTTGAGAGTGGGTAATTTGCGCGCCTGCTGCCATCCTTAGACGTAGTGGCCATTTCTCAGGCCCCTT
Organism: Globodera rostochiensis; assembly: GCA_018350325.1. Classification (NCBI taxonomy): domain Eukaryota; kingdom Metazoa; phylum Nematoda; class Chromadorea; order Rhabditida; family Heteroderidae; genus Globodera; species Globodera rostochiensis. The sequence continues at coordinate 3,876,155 of JAEVLN010000005.1, forward strand.
CTCCGGAGTCGAACCCTTATCCTCCGTTACCCGTCATCACCATGGTAGTCAGGTACACTACCATCGAAAGTTGATAAGGCAGACACTTGAAAGACACGTCGCCGGTACAAGACCGTGCGATCAGCTTAGTTGTTCTGAGTCAACACTGGACGCCCGAAGGCGCTTGGTTTTGTGGCGAACAAATGCGCTCCGCTCTGGGGAGATTGGAGCTTTGGTGCATGTATTAGCTCTAGAATTACCACAGTTATCCAAGTAAGAAGTCAAGGTCAAGTAAATTATAGCTGGTGTAATGAGCCGTACGCAGTTTCCCTGTCTGGCAGGTTACACTTATACATGCATGGCTTAATCTTTGAAATGAACACATCAGTTCAGGCAGGATCAACCAGATAGCTGCTAGCGAGCGATGCCAACCGCCGCTATTACAGCCGTCTTGCGACGACGGAAAGTTTTAGTGCTCGGGTCCACTCATTTTGTATAATGGATTTTTTGAGAATTGCTTTAAATTTAGAATGTTTTATTATTTTTTACAATATTTTATGCGTCTTAAATAATAGTTACACCGGAAAAACATTTTGACGGTTGAATCCAGGCCGGATGTATGTCCGGAAGTTAAACCTCTTTTTTTTTGTATTGTTAATCGATCGTTTTTTTAGTCTAGGCCGGATGTTTGCATTAAATTGACAATATTTTTTATTTTGCATTGTTAACCGATCGTTGTTATAAATTTATGACAGAATAAATTACTACCAGACTGATTTTAGAAATATCATTAACATTTTATATCCTTTTTAAATTCTATATTTTTTTATTGTTTAACTCCTGATTTCTGTTTTTTTTTCATCTTCATTTTTTCGAATAAGTTTTTGAGCACTTTTTGTTTAATCGTTTCGTCCTTGGGTTTGTGTCCAATCGCTACATTTGTAGTAACGCAATTCGTCCTTCAATTTACGCAACATTTTGTGTAAATTGCAAATACTCTTTCTATGTCTCCGTTTTTAGTTGTTTAACGTAAAATTACTCCAAGAACATTTTTGCGATCGTTCGTATGGTAAAAAAACTGCGCCCCGGTTGCATCTTGCTTTGCTTTTTTTTATTTGTAAAAAAAACTTCTAACGTTACAATACATTTTTGCAATATAAAGGAGGTGTATACGTGGCTAAAATCAGCCCTTATTGCCCATTTTTTCTGGTGTGTCTAAATGGCCGACGATTTATTTGTGAAACGGGCTGAAACGTTTATTGTCGAACACGAGGGTTTTTATTATGGTGTGTTATTTAATGTTTGTAGGATATAGTTTTTAATGTTTTTTTTGTTCAGAACCGAAAACGTTTGTCCGCCACAAAGAAGAGTCATATTTTGAAACCAGTCTGCTGCGTAATAACGGGTATAAAAAATAAATTTTTTTTTGTCTCAAAATTTTAATTTTAAGCAGCATTTGCGTTGGTTTCGTTCCAAGGAATGAAAATTCCGGTGTGGTAGGGTGGACGACGTCCTCGTATGGGGTTGAAGGAAGTGGCGAGCTTCTCCGCGAGGGAGAGTTGGTACTGAAGATTCCGCCGTTTTCGGCGGGGGACACGATCGCCTGTTCTTGGGACAAAAAGAGTGGGCTTGTGAACTTCTTTCTGAACCGCGAAAGACTGGGTTTTTTTCGCGATAATATTTTTTTTTTGATAAACTTTTAAAGGAGAACAGCTTGTGGCGCCTGTTGATGCGCGAATGTTCCCAGCGGTAAGCCTTCTGTCACCGGGAGATCGTGTCGAGATTCGTTTCGACCCTCATTTACGTAATTTATCGGGGGGATTTTGGGGATAATTTGTTTTGTGTTTTTTTTATATTTGTTGATAAATGTTATTGTTGCTTTGGAAATTACACTGGTGTTTTTTTCCAACAAATTTGTCGCTTTAAAAACGTCTCGAATGATTTTGGCTAAATAAACATTTTTTTATATGGCGCAATGTTATTAACGGCCTTCTCCATAATATATATGATATTTTTGTAAAATTTTTAAATCTTCTATTGGTTTAATGTTTATAATGATTATTTTACGTGGTTATTAAAAAACGATATTGCTTGTAAAATAGGTCGTTTTAAAAAACAGTTTCGTATTTTGTCTTACAATAATAATTTCAAAAATCTGCCGCATATTTTCATTTAATATTTTTTACATGAAATCAAATGCGCGCCCCCTCTTCTTCCTTTCCGGCGCGCAAATCCCTCACGCGTGGTTGTACCTTCCCCCGCGCACGTGTGTGCGACCGACCCCCGCGCACGTGTGTGCGGCCGACCTCCCCCTGTGCGAATGTGAAGGGAAGGGAAAAAGGGTGGGGGCTGGGACTCACTTGTCCCCGCTTCCTGGTGTAAATTTTACACCCAAAAATTGGGCCTGATACTCCTCACATACCAAATTTAATTAGTGCGGCACACACCTGTAGTGTTTGTTGTGAGGATTACAATAGAGAATGTGATATTTGTGTTCCGGGTCCGAGGCTTATTACGTGGGCGGCATTAGAGGGAATTGACCCCCTGAGCGAATTTATTGAATGGATTTTGGGCTTTAAGGGGGTTGACACCGTTGCATTTGCGCATTATGGAGGTAAAAATGTTTTTTAAAATAAAATCAAAATCGTCTTAAGGGCGTTACGATTCGCATTTTGTGCTTACGGGTTTGGCTGAAAAGGGATACGCGCCGGAGGTCTCGATGGCCGACTTGAAGATATACCAAATTCAGACGGGGAAGCTGTATATTCGTGACTTTGGTTTTGTGTTTTTAGGCTGTTAAGGCCTGCCTGGATGCTAAGTCAAAACAAACTTGCCGACCTTCCCAAAACACTGTTAAAATCCCCGCAAAACTTTACTTTCCACACAAATACAACAAAAACAAAAACTTCGGGATTAGACTGCCACAACTCCCTCCCTTTGATGATTATGGCCCCGGAACTATGTCAGAATTTTTAGGCGAACAACTTAAAATTTACTGCGAAAACGATGTAAAAATACTTATGGCGGCGATTCTAAAATTTAGAAGATGGGTATTACAAAGGATGAGCAGACACCGCAAGGATACGATATATTGAAGCATAATATGACGATAGCGAGCGATGTTATGAGTGTTTTTAGAGCCAAGTTTCTAAAGGCAAGGCACATCCCAATAATCCCCGAGGGGGGGTTTGAGAAGGCAGGAAATCAGAGTAAAATCGCTGTGAAGTATTTTGAGTGGCTGTCTTATAGAGATAGTGTGAAAGTCCGACATGCCGGAAATGGTGGATAGGTTGAATTTGGCGGAATGAAAGTAGACTGTGTAATTTGCGCACAGAAGAAAATTATCGAATTTCAAGGCTGTGTATTTCACGGATGCCCCAGATGTTATCGGCCTTGGACGAAAGGCCCGGACGGGAAAACAATGGAAGAAAAGCTTATAAAGACTGAGATGAAAATCGAAAGTTTGAGAGACCTTTGCAAAAATTTTAGTGTCGAGGAAGTTTGGGTAAGTATGCGCATCTTCTCAGAATGTTTTATGTCTGGGTAAGAAATTCAAAATTATAAACCCTTAAATTTTAGGAATGCGACGTTAAGGCAGAATTGAAGAAGAATGAGGAAATGAAGACTTTTTTTGACAATGTTTTGGATAAAGGGCCAATTAACCCACGGGATGCATATTCGGGGGGCCGGACAATGCCTTTTTGTTTGTATGCTGAGGCGTCGGAAAATGTGGAAATTACCATGTTCGATATTTTAGCATATATAATAGTATGTAACGTATTCCAGTTTTTCGAGTTTCCGGACATTTTGAGTCCGGAATTCCGGACTTTTTGGCCAAAAAAATCCGCACATTTCCGGAAATTTTTACAAAAATTGGTGGATTGTTTGGAGCAGTTATCCAAACACTAGGCAGCTGCGTTGATTTGTTTTCAAAATGTCTCCATTAATCTCAGCTTTAGTACCTATGTTATTTTCATGTATTTTTTAATTTTAATAATTTCTTCATATTTTTCTAAAGTTTGATATCTCACAAAAAGAGATCGACGATACATAAGTAGTTGTTTTATTTTCGACCTTCGGCGCCGTATTTTTGACTATTGGAATCGCGACCCTGATCGGAATAAGCTTCGCGATCAACAACAATGTGTTCAAGTGGTGGACTTTTTTTATTTGGATTTTTAAATTTTTGTGCTTTATTTTTGAAATTTTTTAGTTAGTTAAGTGGAAAGAATTAAGTGAGCATTAGAGACCGGACAGGATTTTCCAGGACTCCTGATCCGGAATCCTGGTATTTTCGTCGAAGCAACAGGATCAGGATATCCTGAAAACAGGATTTTTAATCCTGGTAAATCCTGATCCTGGCCATTTTCAAACCCTGATCCCGACTTTTTCAAAATCCCGGTCTCTAGTAAGCATGCTTAATATTACACAAAGGGATTGCGCAAATGATGATTTTAACCGTTCAGTTGTAACTTCCCTAAAATTCAGATCTAAGTTACCAGCCGAAATTTTATGTTCTCGAGGCACGAGGAGCTATTGAGCACGTCATACTGCAGAATTTGGCCGGGGTTTTCGTCCCCGACTTTTTGAAATTTTCGGGGTTTGCTGATAAAACCCGATTCCCGACTGGTTTTTGTCCCCGACCCTTCACGACCCCGAGGGGTCGGGGAGCAACCCTATGAGATTAAAGCAGAACCAGAAATCGAATTCTGGTCGCCGATGGAACAAAATTTTGGATTTGTTGTTAGACTGTTCGATGCTGTCGTTTACATCTGATGATCTCATATATGTTGTTATTTAAATAAGAAAACATCGCATTTATTGATTTTCGGAGAGACTCCAAAAGATGTTTATGTTTTATATTTGCATATTTATTGGGCTAAGAAATCACAATTTTAGTTATTTATTTTATTAACAACAAATTATATAAATCCCAACTTTTATCATAAAATGAATGAGTTTTGGATTTTAATTTTGGTGGCATTCTTTGTAACAAATTCACTCGACAAAGCCGAATCCGTACAATTATTTGATCAAATATTTGGAGAAGGCTGGTGGGACAATGCCAAAGCCGACGAATGGGATAAATTAACGCTTGAACAAAATTTCCATGAACAAATCGACCGGCAGGACACCCAACTTGGACAAATTGAACCCAATTCAAGTGATCAGATTGGACAAATTGAACCCAATTCAAGTGATCAGATTGGACAAATTGAACACAATTCAACTGATCAGCTTGGACAAATTGAACACAATTCAACTGATCAGAATCCTCCTCTCCCAGAGTCTGATCACTCTGATAATGCCGAAATAATAGAAAATATTACTTCAAACGAAATACGTAAAATTATCGACAAATTCCACGCAATGAAAGACGAATTTAAGCAAAAAGGAAAATATTCAACAAAAGAATGGATTCAAATTGAGCAGAAAATTGCTAAACATTTGAAAGTCAATCGCTCAAAAATATATGAATGGAAAAAAGAATTTGGCCTAAGTCAAAAAATGTATAACTTTGAGAAGAAAAAAGAAGAACGTAAACATTTAATAGAAAAATTTGATCAAATGAAAGCCGAGTTAACGCGGGCCGGATTCAAAAACTCTTATAAGCAAGAAATTGATGAAACTGTCGCAAAAGAATTGGGCCTCAATTTTGGAACAATTTACAGGTGGAAAAGTGAACTTGGCCAAACCAGTGAGTATGAGACCAATTTTTTAAATTTATTTTAAAAATTCTTTTAGCACAACATAAACACTCCCACAGCGAACAAAAGGAATTGATGAATGTTTATTATAAAATTAAGGACAAAAATCCCAAAATTAGTAATGAAAACATTGCCAAAATTTTGAAAATTGGAACAACCACTTTGAATAGATGGAAAAAGCAATTTAAACGAGAGCAATTTCATCCAAATTCTGTCGATGGACATTCTGTGGAAGAGAATGTCGCTCAAATAAATGTTCAGGAAAATGAAAACTCGAATTCGGAGATGCCCGATCTTTTCAAAAAGACCATTTTTCCAAACTAAAGTGCTCATTTCAATAATCTATATTTAAATGTTTTCTACCTTCAAAATTTTGGCGTGATGTTAACAAAAACTGAAAATAATATATGAAATCTTCATACACATATGATTCGGGGTGCAGTTTAATTGCAATAATTTTTTTTGCATTTTAATTTATGTGAGTAAATTTCCGGAACTCTAATAATGCTTCGAAATGATTATGTTTTAATATCGTAATAGTTTAAAGGCTTTAGTTTAGAAAATTATGACTTTTTGAGGGTAATGGGTTAATTTAAAAACTTTGAAAATAAAGTCTTGATCTTGACTCGAGAAAAGTCAATGGTTTTTTGGGTCTCTGCCTCTGTATCGAGTCTCGAAGTCAAGTCTCGGGCTCGAGTCTCGAAGTCAAGTCTCGGGCTCGGTCTCGAAGTCGAGTCTCGGGCTCAAGTCTCGAAGTCAAGTCTCGGGCTCGGAACTCGAAGTCAAGTTCGGGCTCGACCAAGAGGTTTGTACGGTGTGAGGAGGGTCGCTCAAAGGCATTCTATTCCTTTCCACTAAAACTTCCCAACCGGTGCCATTTGAACCTCTTCGATTATCCTTTACCCAATCTATGCCCGTTATAAGCTGTTTTTACGCCCTCCGGGCTCATTTAATTTTTTACTTTTATCCTGTCGACCCGAGCAATAAAGGCTAATGCAAATTGGATGCCTGATTGGAGTTTGGAGAGGGGACTTTTTGGGGTCCAGGTCCCGGCTTTCCTCTAAAACTCTTTTAACTCGCCCCTCTAAAGTATACCTAAGCCATGACCATGACTGTGTATGAATAAGGAACTGTCACGTAAATAACAAAAATGTTTTATGATAATTGTCGCGACTCAAACCAAAATGGATTGCCCCGGTGGGCAAATTTGTTTTAGCCGGAAAAGGGTTCCCTGGGGGCAGGGAGGATGTTGAACCAACTGGGAATTGTACCGTTTCATTTCTTTATTTCGTCAATGTTCCAGGGGAAATTGTATCGGTTAAAGCACTGGGAGTGATGTGAACGGTGTGGATAGGAAAACGGCGGAGGGATCAAAAAGGTTGGAGAATGGTTGACATAGGGAAAATGGAGCAGTGTCAGCCGGCCCGAACTGAACTGGCCGGGGAGTAAAGAGTGTTGGCTTAAATAGCCAATGATTTCTCGTTAATACTAGATTAAGAATTGTGGAAACGTCGGGAATCGTTGACGTGGGAAAGGCCGGGGGGGCGTGGGAAATGGATTTCGAGATCTGCGACATAATTAAAGAAATTTAAATTTTAGTTACACTATAAACAAATAATTCAGGGAAACCAAGTACCTAATACTTTGAACTCATTTTTTGTTGGCCATTTTGCGACCAAATATGAAAGCTCATAAAAACCCTTTAATTTGCAACTTTCTTCACTGTAATTCACTAAATTAAAAAAATTCAAATCTCTGCTTTAAACTCGGAGAAAAAAAAGAATTTTAACGCTAAAGAATCCATTTTTGGAAATACCGTATGGTTTTTTTATCAACTGATTGCCAAATATGAAAGAATAGGAACACGTAAAAGGCGTTACTAAGTTAGGTAATTTCATCAAAGTATTTTTTCAAATGATTGGTCATTCATTCAAATACTCCCTAATTTCGAGTTCACAATTTCCTGAACATTTGAACCAGCGGCATTCTCTTCCACAGATAGTCCATCGACAACATTTGGATGCAGCTTTTTCCATCTACGCAAAGTGCTGACATCAATTTTCAACCTTTTGGCAATGTTCGCGTCACTAATTTTTGGCATTTTGTCATTAATTTGATAATAACGTTTCAACAATTCTTTTTGTTCGTTGTGGGAGTATTTATTGTGGTTTGGTGCTGTAAAAGATTTTAATTAATATAAATAAATAAATAAAAAATTGTGCTCAAAATACTCACTGGTTTGGCCAAGTTTTCGTTTCCAATCGTAAATTGTTCTATAAGTTATGCCCAATTCTTTTGCGACAGTTTCATCAATTTGGTGATGATAAGCGTTTTTGAATCCGTCCCGCTTTAACTCGGCTTTCATTTGATCAAATTTCTCCACTAGATTTTTTCGCTCATTTTTTTCATAGGGCACTTTTTGAGTTAGGCCACATTTTTGTTTTAGTTCTTTTATTTTGCGCTTGGCTTTTAAATGATTAGCAATTTTTTCCTCAATTTGAGTTCTTTTTTTTGTTGAATATTTTCTTTTTTGCTTACATTCGTATTTCATTTTGGGTTCAATTTGTCCAGATTGATCAGACTCTGCGAGAGGAGGATTCTGATCAATTGAATTGGGTTCAATTTGTCCAGAGTGATCAGACTCTGCGAGAGGAGGATTCTGATCAGTTGAATTGGGTTCAATTTGTCCAATTTGGGTGTTCTGCCGGTCGATTTCGTAATGGAAATTTTGTTCAAGCGTTAATTTATCCCATTCGTCGGCTTTGTCTTTGTCCCACCAGCCTTCTCCGAATATTTCATCAAATAATTGTACGGTTTCAGCTTTTTCGAGTGAATTTGTTGCGAAGAATGACACCAAAATTAAAATCCAAAATTCTTGCATTTATTTGGAAAACAATCTCTAAATTTAAGGAGCTTTATTCCAATTAATTTAATAACTTGCATAAAAGTCGACATAAAATTGTTAATATTTTGTAATAAAGAATTTTCTCAAAATTATATTACAATTTAAAAAATATTAAATATTCTCCAAAATTTTAGAGGTCAAATTTTTGTTTTTTGAAAAACGGAACGGTTCGACTCGATCGTGGGCAACAAAATGGATTTAACGCAGTTTGCAGTAAGTTTCTGATATGCCGAAAAATTTTGAATTTTCGATGGCAATTTGTTAGAAAATTTTCAGCCAATTTTTAAAAAAATATGGAAATTTTGAGGCTTTTAAGAATGTGAGGGGCCTAACGGCGCCGGGAAGTTTTTTTATTTTAACGGAGGTCGGGTTTGCGGGGTTATAAGTGTCGGGAAATTGCCTAAATTTGAGGGGTCGGGGTTTCAACCCTAATTAAAAGTAACCAGTGACCTGTGAGCACTGTTATTAGTTAATTAGTTTTTTTGGTACTGAAATGGCCAAGTCGATTTGAACAATGAGTCCAGCGCGCTCCGCGCGGCTTTTTTCCCTCTTGGCATTTTCTATTTTGGGCAGTCCTTTTGAATTTTAGTTTTTTTTACTTTTATTCTATTTTCCCCTTCCTTCCTCCCTTCCTTCCTTTCCTCTTTTCTTTTCCTCTATTCCTTTCCCTTTCCTTTCTTCCCTTTCGTTCTCTCTTCTTTTCTTACCTTCCTTTCTTCCCTTCCGTTTCCCTCTTCTGTTCTCCCTCGCCTCCTGCCCTTCCACCTTCAATTTTTTTAATCTTTCTTTCCCCTTTCCTTTCTTCCCTTTCATTCTCTCTACGATTCTAAACGATCTGCAAAAACGCACTTTGTAAAAATTACATAAAAAAGGTTCTTTCCATTCCTTTCTTCCCTTCCGTTCCCTCTTCGGTTCTTCCCCCTCACCCCCCCCCCCTCACCCTCTCTGCACCATTCCTTTCTTCCCTTCCGTTCACCTCTTTCTTTCCTCTCATAGCTTCTTTTGCTTCTTCCCGTTCTTCCCCCTCACCCTCCCCCACCCTCTCTACACCATTTTTTTCTTCCCTTCCGTTCACCTCTTCCTTTCCTCTCCTAGCTTCTTTTGCTTCTTCCCGTTCTTCCCCCGCACCCCTCCCCCACCCTCTCTGCACCATTTTTTCTTCCCTTCCGTTCACCTCTTCCTTTCCTCTCCTAGCTTCTTTTGCTTCTTCCCGTTCTTCCCCCGCACCCCTCCCTTTCTCTCTTTCTCCCTTCCGTTGCTTTCGTCTCTTTCTTGTCACCTTCCGTTCCTCTCTTCCCTTCCGTTCACCTCTTCTTTTTTCTCTCTAACCTCTTTTTCTCCCTCACGTTTTCCCCCGCACCGCCCCTCCCTTTCTCTCTTTATTCCTTTTCTTCCGTTGACTTCTTCCCTTCCGTTCATCTCTTCCTTTCTTCCCATAGTTCATCTCCCCCCCCCTCGCCCTTCCTTTACCCCCCCCCCCACATCCGTTTGCTTTTTCCAACATTTTACATGTTTTTTTAGCGTATCTTTCTTCCGATTGATAGCTTATTGAAATGCCCAGGGTGCCTAGTATTGCTCTCCAAACATTCCATCAGCGGTTTCCGTACTCCCCGCCGAGTTGGAAGCCAATTAAGGTTTTTTCGAAAATGCCTGAACCTAACTGCAAGTCTATAGTTTTCCTATATCGGCCACCCCAGGGGGTCTTGTGAACAATTTTTTGACCAGAAACTTATTTCGTAAGATATTTCTTTTTAAGTGAGTTCGGGGGGGGGGGGAGAAATTTCTTATATATGATATAAATGACAGCCCACAATTGAAATTCAATATTCATGACATCTCATAAATATTAAATCATTTTATATTTTTGCCACGATGAAGGCAATGTTTGCGTATGGAATCCGGCATCCGGTTACAAAATCATGGGTTCTTTTAAATCCGTGTCCGGATATCCGTGGCTTTTGTATCCGGCTCATTTTTTTTCGGTATTTGTTATCCGGATATAGAGCGTATGGATTTTTCCTAAAGGATTAAATTAGATGTAGAGAAGGAAGAGTAAAAGGAAAAGGCAACACCAAATAATTACAAAGGCTAAAACAATGAAACTTGAGCAACTTAAGGGGTTTAATAAGTCTTTTTACACATGTTCATTAGCATAATAAGGACAAGTGATTACAGAAATAATCGATGTTGTCTTTAATTTAAATGTTAAAAAAGATCAAAAATTTAAGAGGATTAAAAATTGACACTAACTTTGAAATTTTTTTAAATAAAGAAAACATCTCAATAACTAAAAAATATCCAAATTATTTATGCGTTTTAGAACTTATTTGATTTGAAATCTCAACTTTAAGCGGGTTCTGCATTTTTTAATATTTACACAATTTACAGAAACCATCCAGTGCTGCCAGTAAACGCCATGCACAGTGGATGTGCAGGAAATGGACCCTTGGGGCACAACCCTTTTGTCCACTCGGGAAATTTGGGGATTCAGACCCTAAAGAACTTATAGAGGACCGAATTTTGGGGGATGAAATTCGGGGTAAAAACATTACGCCACCTTATTTCAAATTAACAATGACTCGTCAATTATCATTACTCCAACACCCCCAAACAATCAAAAAAATTTCAACGAGACAAATAATCTAGAGGCGATTAGACGCCAAATGGATACCGGCCGACTAAGTCCCAGTGTAAAAGGGACACTTTAGTATCAGGAAAACCCTGTTTAAAATTAATCAAATGTAGAGGCGATTAGACGCCATTTGGACACCGACCGACTAAGTCCCAGTGTAAAAGGGACACTTTAGTATCGGGAAAACCCTGTTTAAAACTGAAAGGCCGCTGGCAGGCCTAAGTCTAATGAACCCAAGTTCGGATAATGAAATATATGTGTCGCCGAATTTGCCAGACCCAAATTCGCCAACGAGAGCAAGGAGGGGGACCAAATTCTGGTGTTTGATCGCGCTCCAGACGGAAGTCTCATTGCTGAGGAGGAGGACATCGACGATGTGGGGGAGATAGTCCGCAGCAACACCCCCCTCTCGACCCGGCGCATCCCGAGGGACCAAAAGAGGAAAAAGAGAAAGCCGAAAAGAAAGTGATCACGGACGGGCAGTGATCGGACGGAAGAACCACTCCCGGGCACGGAAGGAACGTTGATCGGGGGAGGGCCCCCACCTTTCCAATTTGCCCTTTCCCCGACTTCTCCCCGCATTTTAAACCATTCCCCGCTCCCCCCGCACCTATCGTATTTTTTGGCTGACATTTGCCCTCCCCCCTCCTTTTTTCCAATTACATATTCACATCTGCCGAATCGGCTTCCTTCTCCTTTGCCTAAATCAACATTTCCGCGCCGGGGATCATTGACCAACTTTGCCATACCCCTCCATTTCTGTGCTCCGCATTAGCATTTTTTACGAATTCACAAAAAGGCTGTCGTTCTTTGCCCATCTCCCCCCCCCCCGGGAGCATCATCTTTTGTTCATCAACACATTTCCAGATGTTTACCATTTATTCTTACCATTTTCACCTTTCCCCAAACCTTTGTGCTGTCAGCCGCCATTTCTGCTCATCGGTCTTTGGCCATTCTGTTTCATCCCTTCCCCTTTTTCTTAGGGGGACCAATCACCACCGTTTCACCGATCGCCCACTTTTTGTTATGCAACGCCTCCCCCCCGGGGGAGAAATTTCCTATTTAACCGGCCCGGGGAGCTTCCTCTGGGTCTCTTCCCGTCTCTCATCATATTTTCGTCCGTCCTTTCCCCCTCACCACTTCAAAATATTTGTGGAAGTTCCTCGCCAATAAATTTCCCTTTCGAAATTCTCCAGCGGATCAATTTGGAAGGGAGAACAACTCCCTGGGGGGACAGCTCCATCACCGAATCATCAGCAGCAAGTTCAAGCAGGCGTCAATCCCTGACGGCCTATTCCTGCCCGCTCATACCCAGCCGGGTTCTGTTTGGCCACAATATGTGTTAAAAATCTGAAAAAGCTTGAAATATGCAAAAGTCTGAGCAGAAAAAGAAAACAAATCACACCAGATCAAAGCGCAAAAAGACCAATCAGAGAAGAGTTCGAACCCCAAAATTACATTAAATTCTCAAACAGCAAGTATGCTAAGTTCAAAGTTCATTGCTGCGACAATTAGCAGTCATCGACAATCGTTTCCGGAACGGAAATCGCGGCAGTTCTCACGGCTGACGGAGAGCGATAGAAATCAGCGGTGAAGGGAACGAAGATCAGCGGAGATGAGAGAGAGGGAAAGTTTAAGTGTTCAGTAAACCACATTCTTCCCCGAAGCGGCGTTCTACATGCCGCACAGGGAGGTGCTGTCGCCAGACCGAGCTGCGGAAGAAAGAGCGTTGGACCGGGCAGGCGTCTTTCAAACTGCTGGTGAAAACTTGCCCTCTGGTTTTGATCCACCAGGCAGATGACGCGGTGCAGGACGAAGTGTCGCGTTCGTCATCAAAACCGGCACGACAATGCGCGTGCTGTTCTGACTGAGGCGATCAGTGCCGGAACACACGGTCATCCGCTGCATCTGCCTGTACACGGCCCAGGCACTGAAAATTGGACAGCTGGTACGACAGGAGGAGATAAACAACATCCTCGTGACGACGGCCGACGCCACACAAGGACATGAGTCGGCACTTTCAGTGGTGGTGACGATAGTGTCGCGCAGCGCGGTCGACACCCAACGGAAGAACCCTTCTGGGCGATGGGATCGAGTGGATGTGGCGCTGTCGCGCGCAGGAAACACTTTTTTATCGACTTTGAAAAAACAAATTATTTTTTCAAAACAGGGAGCCCACAAACCACAGTATTACCCTATTCCTTAAATTAGTGCCCAAATGACTCGGTGCCCTAAAGACTCGGTGCTTTCGAGCCTATTTTTGCTTATGAACCCGGTTTTTGGAGCCAATTTCAGTCGCCTATTTTGAGCCTAAAAATCTAATCCTAGCATTAATTGGACAGTTCAGTACCACCGAGTTCGGATTCCGGACATTTTTTGGGCATCAGTTTACATCCCTGGTGCATAATATATTTTCATTTGGCTATCATAGTCGATTGTAATTTGCAAAAAATTGATGATTATTAGTAGGAAAATATTTACGAATGTCAGAAATATTTATTGATCGATTTATGATTGCTTCGGGTAAATTATTATTAAAAAATGTGATTTATGTGAAGTTTAAATTATAAAATAAGGAATTTCAATTAAATCTCCCAAAATTCAGAGATTGTTTTGCTGGACAAAGCCGAATCCGTAAAAGTAAAATTGGAGGAAACGCCACTCAAAACATTTGATGAAATATTCGGAGAAGGCTGGTGGGACAATGACAAAGCCGAAGAATGGCATAAATTAACGCTTTTCCATCACCAAATCGACCGGCAGAACACCCAACTTGGACAACTTGAACCCAATTCAACTGATCAGAATCCTCATCTCACAGGGTCTGATCAAGTTTGTCCAATTTGGGTGTTCTGTCGGTCGATTTGGTGATGGACATTTTGTCCAAAGTTTGTTGGCGTGGCATTTTCAAATCTTCGGCGGCTTCGCCTTTGTCCCATCAGCCTTCTCCGAATATTTCATCCAATGTTTTGAGTTCCAATTTTACGGATTCGGCTTTGTCCACTGAATTTGATCCAAAGAATAAAAACAAAATTAAAATCCAAAATTCTTCCATTTTATTTGGGCAAAATAAACTCTGAATTTAGGGATTAAATATTATTTAGCTCTGATAAAAAAATTCGATAAAATTAACAAATGACAGCCCACAAATGAAATGGGTATTCACATAAATCATTCTTTAATAATATTGCCTAAAACTTTTGAACCGGGGGGACCCAATCAATATTCATGACATCTCATAAATATTTTTCAACTAATTCATTATTTTATATAGTCGTTAAATAATTGTCCCGGCGGCGTTTATCGGCGTCGCCGGATCATTCCTATTTCTTAAAAAGCTTAAAAAATTGTCGTAGTTTTAAAATTTTTGTTGCAAAACTTTTCTGATCATCCGGTCTCTAATAGAAGCGACCGGAAATTGTCATCATTTCCTCCAATTGTACTAATAAATTTAGGGTTGGCAAAAATTTGAAAATGATCGGCAGCTTTATGCATTTTCTGAGTGACTCTAAAGAATTTTTATTATTTGTTAAAAATCCAAAATTTTTTTATTTAATTTCATTCACAAAATATTCAAATAATTCGCAATTATTAGAGATAATTTATCCGAACATGAATAAGTTTTGGTTTTTAATTTTGGTCTCATTTTTTGCAACAAATTCACTCGAAAAAGCCGAATCCGTAAAATTGGATGAAAAGCCACCAATTGATGAAATATTTGGAGAAGGCTGGTGGGACAATGATAAAGCCAAAGAATGGCATAAGTTAACGCTTGAACATAATGCCCTTCACCAAATCGATCGGCAGAACACCCAGCTTGGACAAATTGAACCAAATTTAACTGATCAGAATCCTCCTCTCACAGAGTCTGAGCACTCTAATAATGCCAAAAATTGCAAAGAACAAAACAAAGTTTCTTCAAACAATAAATGGAAAATTATCGACAAATTCCATGCAATTAAAGACGAATTTAGGCTAAAAGGAAAATATTCAACAAAAGAATGGTATCAAATTGACAATAAAATTGCTAAACATTTAAAAGTCAATCGCACAAAAATATTTGAATGGAAAAAAGAATTAGGCATAAGCGGGAAACCCAATGGAAAAGAAGAACGTAAAAATCTGGTAAAGAAATTTGATCAAAAGAAAGTCGAGTTAAAGCGGGCCGGATTTAAAAGTTCATATAAAAATCAAATAAATAAAACTGTCGCAAAAGAATTAGGCCTCAGTTTTGTAACAATTTACGATTGGAAACGAAAACTTGGCCAAACTAGTGAGTAATTCGAGCCCAATTTTTTTTTATTTATTTAATTAAAAATTCTTTTACAGAACCAAAACCTAAATACTCCAACAGCGAACAAATGAAATTGATGAAGCGTTATTATGAAATAAAGGACAAAAATCCTAAAATTAGTAGTGAGAACATTGCTAAAAGGCTGCAAATAGGAAGTACCACATTAATTAGATGGAAAAAGCAATTTGAACGAGGGCTATCCCGCAGATGAAAATTTCTTAGACGACTCACATTTGATCCAATTTCTGTCGATGGACGTTCTGTGGAAGCGAATGCCGCGGCAAATGTTCAAGAAATTGGGAACTCGAATTCGAGAAGCATTTGAATAAATAAAGTAGTTGCTAATTAACTCCTATCTCAACCCAAAGTCTCTCTCCCACGCATATTTCATCCTTCAATTAGTCATTCGGAATAGGAATAGGCTTTATGGACTTATAACACGTGAAAAATTTGGACAAAATTCCCAAAATATGGTTTAAAGACTAAATTATTGCCGAAATATGGTGGAAATATGGATATAGACTTATTCTCCGTAACTGATCATACCGAATTCTAGAAAAATGGACAATAAAAATTAATGACTATGGCCCAAATTTTATTGGTGGCAATTAAGACTTGATTAATTAGCGCACAACAACGGCTTTTACGTTGTCCCGTTCTTTTTACAAATCATTATTGGTGTATGAAATTTGGATGTTTTAATTTGGCTACTTTTCCATCAACAGTGTGGGGGAGAACTGTTTAACACTCTTTTTATTCTCCATACCAATCTTTTGTCTCTATCGCACTCCTGGATCCGGACGAGATTTCGCTAAGAAACTCACCACGGATGCGTGAACAGTTGTGTCGCTCTGTCCGAGACGTGTCTGTAAGACATATTTTACCTCAAAGGATCGGGCAATTCTTGCTGTCTAACGTGAGCACCGCGAAATGCTTCCATAGATTTTGAGCGCGCTATGGTTGGTGCATTTCGGGCAAAACATACGCAGCCACAAAAAAAAAATCAACTTTTGTTTGTTCCATCTTGTGATCAACATGAAAAAACGCAGCTCCGAACAAGGCCTGATGCAGGTAGTCTTTTTTTTTTGAGACACACTTTTTTGATTTTTGGGTGTACACAAATGATGTGGCATTTTCTTTGTCGGCACAAACGATCACGTCACTAGCCTTGCAGGAAATCTTCCGGGCCAACTTCAACCCCTTTGTAGACTGGTAAACAAATGATTTGGGTGGAAAGTTGTGCTTACAAACTAGGTTCATTGAGAACTACGTTGAGCAACTCTGTAACAATGGAACACGTCGACAGCCACTCTTCGCCCCCGAGGAATGGAGTGTTCATTTACGCACTCTTGAAGGTGCCGACAGGACAATTAATTTTTGCGAGACTTTTCATCGTCGGTCATTCGATGGCAATGGCGACCATCAATATGCTTTGCAAAATCAAACCCCCAAAGATCACTGGAATTTCTAAAACTTATCACATGAATAAATGTATCAAAGATTGTTTTATTTAGTTTTTGTTGTTGAATATGTTATGTTTGGAAAGTTTTTTTTTTAGAATATTTGCTTGACTTTTAACTTTTAGGACAATTTTTGGGGTCGGGGTTTATTAGGCTTATACCAGTCGGGAAATCAATTTAAGAAAAGGTCTCAAAATTCCTGAACATTTGCCACGGCATTCCCTTCCACAGAATTTTCATCGACAGAATTTTGATGCAATTGCTGTTGTTTAAATTGCTTTTTCCAGTTACTCAAAGTGCGTCTTCCAATTTTCAACATTTTGGCAATGTCCTTATCATAAATATTAGGAGTTTTGTTCTTAATTTCATAATAACGTTTCATAATTGTTTTTTGTTCGCTGTGGGTGTGTTTATGTTGTAATGCTGTAAAAGAATTTTAATTATAAATAAATAAATTAATAAAATCAAAAAACTCACTGATTTGGCCAAGTTCGCGTTTCCAATTGTAAATTGTTGCCAAACAGAGGCCCAACTCTTTCACGACAGCTTCATTTATTTCTTTGTATGATTTTTTGAATCCGACCCGCTTTAACTCGGTTTTTCTCTGATCAAATTTTTCAACCAAATTTTTTCGCTCATTTTTTGTCTTTTTTTGACTTATTTCAAACTCTTTTTTCCATTCATATATTTTAGCGCGATTGACTTTTAAATGTTTTGCAATTTCATTCTCAATTTGAACCCTTTTTTTATTCGAATATTTTCCTTCTTGCTTAAATTCGTCTTTCATTGCATGGAATTTGTCAACAATTTCACGTTTTTCATATAAAGAAATTGTTTTGATTATTTCGTTCTGTTTTTCACCATTTTTGGCATTATTAAAGTGATCAGACTCTGTGAGAGGCAAATTCTGATCAGTTGAATTGGGTTCAATTTGTCCAAATTGGGTGTTCTGTCGGTCGATTTGGTGAAAGGCATTTTGTTCAAGCGTTAATTTATCCCATTCTTCGGCTTTATCTTTGCCCCACCAGCCTTCACCGAATATTTCATCAATTATTTTGAGTGGCGCTTCCTCCAATTGTACGGATTCGGCTTTTTCGAGTGAATTTGTTGCGAAAAATGACACCAAAATTAAATTCCAAAACTCATTCATTTTATTTGGGCAAAATAACCTGTTAATTTAGAGATATATATGAAAGCCCAATTTATTTTATATTTTTTATTATTAAGATTTCTTAAATTTTTTAATTTTAAGGAATAATAAATATGCACAAATTATTAATAATCAATATTATTTAGCTTTGTAAATGACAGCCCACAATTGAAATGGGCCATTCATAAAATCAAATTCTTAATCATCTCATCTGAATCAATAGTTATTCCTGACAACTCACTAAATATTTTACTTTGGGGCCATTCATATAAATCAAATTCTTAATCATCTCATCTGAATCAATAGTTATTCCTGACAACTCACTAAATATTTTACTTTGGTTTGCTCCCCGACCCCGACATTGCCAACCTCAGACTCCACGTCCCCGTCCCCGACCTTTTTTTGAGTCGGGGATCGGGGGTGAACAAACAGACCTAAAGATTTTTTGGGGAGCAATAAGAAATTTTGAAAATATTATCAAGTGAATGATGTGTTGACGTAGTGTGCTATTATTTTAGTGTCATAAATTGTACAAAAAAGATTAGTTTTAATTCATATATTTCTTTAAAATTTTGAAATTAAAGAGTTATAGTCATAATTTCTTTCCACTCTTCCAAAATTTAAGAAGTGTTGGCCAAAATCGTTAATTTTTTTCTTAACAAACATTGTTAAAATCCTCAAAAAAAATTTTCCCGGCGTCGCCTATCGGCATCGCCGACTCCTCACATTTCTAAAAAGCTTCTAAAAACACCACGATTTTTTAACTTTTTGATTGCAAATCCTTCTAAAATTCTCGCGCGCCAATCCCCTCCCCTCACAATTTTTTTCTTGTTATAAAATCGCTGATAAAAATTCGATCAAAAAAGCAAAACTTGGCCACAACAAGATTTTAGAAGAATTGTTTGCCTTTCTAAACGTATTAACGCCCATATGTGCGCATATTTGGAATCTGGCATCCGGAATCCGGTTACATCCCCGATATGCACATCAGTGATGGTCGGAATTCCGATTTCAGAAAAGCGCGTCCACCCAAGCTGCGGTTGGACGTAGTGTTTTAATTTTGTAAGGTCCGTTATGTTATGTTTGGCAAGTTTTTTTTTAGAATATTTGCTTGACTTTAATTTTTGAGACAACTAAAAGGTATTTATTTCCACTAACCAGACTCAAACGGCCGACTCAACTGGACTCCAGACTCAACCGCCCCAGACTCAACTGGCCCAGAATCAAGCGGCCGACTCAAACGACCCTTACCGCAATATTTTTTTTTGCGCACAGCGTACAAATCCAGAATGTCGTCCATGTCAAACAAAAATACGGAAGGCGGAATACGGAATTACGGAACTGGGATGGGCGAAAGTTCGGCCTTGAGCTTCGCGAAACTTCGGGTATTTTGGGCTTCGAGCATGGGTAAATACCCGAAGTTTCGGGTAAAACACACCCCTAAAGATGTCATTTTTAGTAAGAATTCTTACAGAATTTTGAGCTTGAAAGATTTGGAAAACACACTGACAAAAATTAAAATATAAATTTGCTAAACAGGCGCCCCTGTTGGTAGTATGGCTCAGCACATTTTCTTAATTTAGTTCACTAAAACGGTCTAGGTCTCGATTCTCGTGGTCAAGTCTCGGTAAATTTCAGGGCTCAATATTACTAGTATTTTTACGAAACGATGAACTTTGTTACGTTGAAAATTTTAAAGTACAATAAAAATGTAAAATTTTTGAAAAGGCAAGGTTCGTGACCTTAAAAAAAAATTAAATTCTAAAAATTTTGCCCAAACTTATGCCCCTGTGGGTCTCAAAAAAGTGAAAGCTGTTTTCGACGGCTGGCATAACACTCACAGATTCGAGAATCGTTTAACAGCAGAAATTGTTGTTTTTTTGCACAATAATTTACCAATTTATGATTTTACCTGATAATTTTGGTTTTTCATAAAAAAAAAATTTCAACTCGAAACCTGATGAGCCGAAAACCGGGCTTGTTTCATGGCCTGAAGGAAAAGCAGCACGATAAAATTACAAATCTCAAAAATATTTCAATCGTTCGACTAGTATTTCAGTTTTCTAGTTCTGTTTGATTAATAACAATTGTTAAATATTTGTTTTAATTTTAATATTTAAAACTTAATTGCCCGAAAAGACGTCACATTTTGCAAAAGAAAAATATAGGTACTTTAGGTGTGTAGCAGGGATGGCGGAATTCCGACTTCCGAATTTCGTTTTGGCTCGGAATTCCGATTTCCGACTTCCGAAATTTTCAGGAAATAAACGGATTTATTCGGAAGTGTTACCCAAAATTTTTGCAAAACAAAATGGAAATACATAATGCCAAATCAAATTAAACCTTAGGGTGAAAAGTTTTTTATTTTTTAATTTAATAATTAGTCTTTTTTTGATTCTTATATATTTTGATACAATGTTCAGAATTAGAATATAGCGCATTTTTTAATTAGATTTGTAAATTGATTTAGTCAAGTCAAGGCAACATATTTAAGAAATTTTTAAAACTTCCGAGTTCCGACTTCCGAAAAATTTTTAAGCCCCGGAATTCCGACTTCCGAAATTTTTTGAGGTCGTCGGCGCCCATCCCTGGTGTGTAGGGTATTCAAAAATTAAAACTCAGAAAACTTAGAAAATTGGGCCAATGGCGGAACCCGGAATGGTCCGGGGTCGGGGGCCCAAACCGAGTTAGGAGTTTGGGCCGGGCCCCTATTCCGTTTTTATAACAAATAAAATTTTTGTAATACATAAATAGAGATCGCACAGAAATCTCAAAAAATTTAACACGAATTTTATACAATTGTTTTAAAACGGAATAATTTTTTCCAAAACTGCCAATTTGTCATAATGACTCAGCCAATCATCCGCCGATTCGTTTGGAATTGAAGTGATGGATGTGAATTATAATATTATTCGTCCATTGTGCCTATTTTTATTCATTCGCTTGCATAAAATTTTTCCGACACTTTAATCAATTATCAAATTCTCCATGTTCTTTTAGGTAATTATTGTAAACAAATGCTTGGCTGGTGGCGCCTGCTCCTGCTGTACGGCATTTCCATTAATCTGGGCATTGACGAGTCTATCTTCACTACTGTGGTCGTGAACGGCCCTGGCCCTAAAATGAGCACCACAAACTGGAGATCCCGGCCCTTATTTCAAAAATAAGTACGGAAATAATTATCACACGTAATAAACAGTACCATTAAAAAGGACACCAAAAATGCTATCAAAACTTGTGAAGAGTGGTTTGTACGGTTTGAGGATTGCTCAAAGTCATGCTAAAAATTAAGAGAATTTTAAAGCTAATGGTATGCATTTTTTATCTTTTTTCCATTTATATATTTTTGAGCGATTGAATTTTAAATGTCTAGCTATTTTTTCCTCAATTTGAGTTCTTTCTTTTGCCGAATATTTTCCTTTTTCCTTAAATTTGCCTTTTATTGCGTGAAATTTGTCGACAATTTTACGTTTTCGACCATCTTTAGGATTATCAGAGTGATCAGACACTGTGAGAGAAGGATTCTGATCAGTTGAATTGGGTTCAATTTGTCCAGAGTGATCAGACTCTGTGAAAGGATGATTCTGATCAGTTGAATTGGGTTCAATTTGTCCAGAGTGATCAGACTCTGTGAAAGGAGGATTCTGATCAGTTGAATTGGGTTTAATTTGTCCAAGCTGATCAGTTGAATTGGGTTCAATTTGTCCAATTTGGGTGTTCTGCCGGTCGATTTGGTGAAGGGCATTTTGTTCAAGCGTTAATTTATCCCATTCTTTGGCTTTGTCATTGTCCCACCAGCCTTCTCCGAATATTTCATCAATTTGTCCAGAGTGATCAGACTCTGTGAAAGGAGTATTCTGATCAGTTGAATTGGGTTCAATTTGTCCAATTTGGGTGTTCTGCCGGTCGATTTGGTGAAGGACATGTTCAAGCGTTAATTTATGCCATTCTTTGTCTTTTTCATTGTCCCACCAGCCTTTTCCGAATATTTCATCAATTATTTTGTATGGCTTTTCATCCAATTGTACGCTTTCGGCTTTGTCCAGTGAATTTGTTGCGAAAAATGACACCAAAATTAAATTCCAAAACTCTTTCATTTTTTTCGCAGAACGCTTTCTAAATTAATGGAGATTTATTTATCTCATAAATATTTTTCCTAAACAATTTGAACTGGGACCAAATCAATAAATGACATTTCGTAAATATTTTCCTACTAATTCATTTTATGCAAAGGGCGATCGATTGTGATAGCCAAATGAAAATATATTATGCACCAGGGATGTAACTCGATGCCCACAAAAATATCCGGAATTCGTAAACCGGAATTCCGGCTTCTAAAAAGTTCGAAATTTACGCAATCCGGAAAATTTCTAAGTCATAGAAACTTTTATTCCGAACAATATAAATGTCACCGTCGCTAAACCGGAGGACCGGGTAAGGCTTACCAGAGGTCGCATCTGTCCTTATTTATAAGATTTGTCCTTATTTTAGGGGTGCCAATCTTGTAAATTAAAAATGTCCTTATTTGAGGCCTCCGTCCTTATTTTGTACTTATTTTTCGAATTTGTGAAGATCTTCGATATATTTTGATCCAATTTCAAAATGAGAAAATTTCGAAGCGAATTGGACCAATACTTTTGACCAAATATTGTTTGGTCTAAACCCATTTTTGTACAAAACTTTTGGGTGTCTTCCAGTTGAATTTTCACCCCTAAAATGGTTATCATCAAATGATTTTCGAATCTTTTTTTACAAAAATTGACTAAATAATTGTTGGTTAGTGGTTTTTTCGTTTTGGTACTCTTACTTGGCACCATCCAGCTACTTCTTTAATTAATATTTAAATTCAGCACCCTCACCCCACCCCCAAACGAAAAATTGGGCTAAATTCTACAGGGACGGAAGAGAAAAATAGGGGGGAGAAAGAAAGGAAAGGAGGGTTAGAGAGAGAAAGAGAAGAGGAAAGAAAGGAGAGAGATAAAGAGAAGGGAAGAGGAAAGAAATAAGATAAAGAGAAGGGATGAGGAAAAATAAAGAGAAGAGAAGAGGAAAGAGAGATAAAGAGAAGGAAAGAGGAAAAATAAAGAGAAAGAAAGGAGAGAGATAAAGAGAAGGGAAGAGGAAAGAAATAAGATAAAGAGAAGGGATGAGGAAAAATAAAGAGAAGAGAAGAGGAAAGAGAGACAAAGAGAAGGGAAGAGGAAAAATAAAGAGAAGAGAAGAGAGAGAGGTAAAGAGAAGGGAAGAGGAAAAATAAAGAGAAGAGAAGAGGAAAGAGAGATAAAGAGAAGGGAAGAGGAAGAGATAAAGAGAAGGGAAGAGGAAAGAGAGATAAAGAGAAGGGAAGAGGAAAAATAAAGAGAAGAGAAGAGGAAAGAGAGAAAGAGAAGGGAAGAGGAAGAGATAAAGAGAAGTGAAGAGGAAAGGATGGAGAGAGAGATAAAGAGAAGGGAAGAGGAAAGAGAGATAAAGAGAAGGGATGAAGAAAGAGAGACAAAGAGCAGTCCCTGTGGAAGTCCAAACAGGTTCGCGATGGGATGGGGCCCACCCCAAATCCGTTAAACCCTTTGGCTTCAAACTCGAAACTAGGGTTGGACAAGAACGGGTATCCGGAACCGGAACCGGGACCGGTATCCAGGTGTTTTGGGCAAATTAGCCGGTACCGGTATCCGGGTGTCCAGGATCCGGTGGAACCGTTCTGGGGGACCCGGATAATATCCGGTCTTGCCCAACCCTACTCGAAACCCTCCCAAACCCTTTTAAAATACCTAGACAAGAAAGGACGATAAAATTCGACAATTTTATTAATTGATTTTAAAATGTTTTCATTTGGCTATTCACAATCGTTCGCCATTTTTATAAAATAATGAATTAGTTGGAAAAATAATTATGAGATGTCAGGCATATTGATTTGGTCCCGGGTCAAAAGCTATAGGCAATATTTTTAAAGAATATGGTTTATATGTGAATGCCCATTCAATTGTGGGCTGTCATTTATTACTTTAATATTATTTTCAAAGCTAAAAAACAAAATTTTATTTGCCCCAATAAAATGGAAAAATTTTGGATTTTAATTTTGATGGCTTTATTTTCAACAAATTTACTCGACAAATCCGAATCCGTAAAATTGGAGCTCAAAACATTTGATGAAATATTCGGAGAAGGCTGGTGGGAAAAAGGTGAAGCCGAAGATTTGAAAACGCCGGCGCCAACAAACTTTGGACAAAATGTCCCTCACCAAATCGACCGACAGAACACCGAAATTGGACAAATTGAACCCAATTCAACTGATCAGCTTGGAGAAATTGAACCCAATTCTACTGATCAGAATCCTCCTCTCACAAAGTCTGATCACTCTGACAATGCCAAAAATGGTGAAGAAAAAAACAACCTTTCTTCAAACGAAAGTATTGCAGAAGATGAGCGAAAACGTAAAATTATCGACGAATTTCGCGCAATGAAAGACAAATTTAAGCAAAAAGGAAAATATTCAACAAAAGAATGGAATCAAATTGAAGAAAATATTGCTAAATATTTAAAAGTCAATCGCACAAAAATATTTGAATGGAAAAAAGAATTTGGCCTAAGTCAAAAAATGTATAACTTTGAGAAGAAAAAAGAAGAACGTAAACATTTAATAGTAAAATTTGATCAAATGAAAGCCAAGTTAAAGCGGGCCGGATTCAAAAACTCTTATAAACACGAAATTGATGAAACTGTCGCAAAAGAGTTGGGCCTTAGTTTTGGAACAATTTCTAATTGGAAACGTAAACTTGGCCAATCTAGTGAGTTTTTGAACCCAATTTAATTATTTATTTATTTTAATTAAAAATTCTTTACAGAACTAAACCATATATACGGCCACAGCGAACAAAAGGAATTGATGAAACTTTATTATGAATGGAAAAGGCAATTTAAACGACAGCAATTCCACCCAAATTCTGTCGATGGACATTTTGTGGAAGAGAATGCTGCGGCAAATGTTCAGGAAATTGGCAACTCGAATTCGGGAAAGATTTGAATTACCAATGTTTAAAAGAACCCCAAATCTGTCATCTTTTGGCATTTTTCTCTCTTTGAAAAGTTATTTATGATTGATTCGAATCAAATGCTTTTGAAGAGTTTGGCCTTAGTTGAAATAAAATTTTAAAATTCAAGTACGTTCAAAAAATTTTCTCTAAAAACAATTTTCGTGGTCAAATTTTCGGTTTAAGCCAAGACCAGGGTCGTATATCTAGCTTTGGATATTGTTTTTGGGAAGTCCGACGGCGCCGTCGGGAAAAGAATTTTTTGGTTTTTTTAAAACATTTTTGTTAAGAAATTTTGTCAAGGAAAGAGTTTTGGGTGCAGTTTGTGGAAAAAGTCAACGGTGCATTTCTGTTTTTAAGTAATTTTCAAAAAAAAAAATTTTTATTTTTGAGAATTCTGCTTACTTCTTCCCTCTGCCCCTAGGCTACGTATGGAAAATGGATTTTTTGAACAATTTTTATCAATCTCGAGTTGTTGGGTAATTAGGTTGGGGTTCGGACCCGCATTGGGGAAAGGCTTTTTTCCTACTTTCTGTGAGCATCTAACAAATCGATCTAGTGATGGATGAAGCTGATCAGACGTCGACGCCCTTTCAGGAGATGGTTCAGGAAAAAAGAATAAGAGCTAAAAATTACTATTAGAAAAGTCGCCGTATTATTTTCCTGTCACGGTCGGTCAAAGGAATAAATCATAATTCACTCTTACGGAAGATGACTTCTACCGTGTTGGGAACAGAGACATTTTTTGGTAAAATGGAAAAATCAACTGGACTAAGGACGTTCGCTTGTTGTTTTGCGGGTTAATCAAAATCAAAATCTTAAAAAATGGTTTATTTTTAAGACGAGGATGGAAATTTTCGTATTTTACTACGCTCAAACTCGATGGAAGTTTTACAGTGAACAGAAAGACGGTTCCGCAAATGTCGGTCCGCAAATGTCGGTCCGCAAATGTCGGTCCGCAAATTGTCGGTCTGCAAATGTCGGTCCGCAAATGTCGGTCCGCAAATGTCGGTCCGCAAATGTCGGTCAGCAAATGTCGGTCCGCAAATGTCGGTCCGCAAATTGTCGGTCTGCAAATGTCGGTCCGCAAATGTCGGTCCGCAAATGTCGGTCCGCAAATGTCGGTCCGCAAATGTCGGTCCGCAAATGACGGTCCGTAAATGTCGGTCCGCAAATGTCGATCAGCAAATGTCCGTCCGCAAATGTCCGTCCGCAAATGTCGGTCCGCAAATGTCGGTCCGCAAATGTCGGTCCGCAAATGTCGGTCCGCAAATGTCGGTCCGCAAATGTCGGTCCGCAAATGACGGTCCGTAAATGTCGGTCCGCAAATGTCGATCAGCAAATGTCCGTCCGCAAATGTCCGTCCGCAAATGTCCGTCCGCAAATGACCGTCCGCTAATAAAATTGTCTTTCAGAAATCTTGGCATAATTTTGCCATATTTAGAACTTTGTGAAAAATTCTTATTTTGAGGAAAAATAAGAATGTAAGTTATAATAAGAAAAGTTCGCAATATTTATTTTAAAAAATGTAAAAAAATTTTAAAACTTAATTAAATTGTAAGTAAAAAGAAATTAGTCCAGAAACCATCCATAAAAGAGAATCAAAGGTCCGGGGAATCGAACCTGACAAATGATAACCGGAATATCTGAACACTGACCACTACGGCACAATGACTGGTGATGCCAAACACTAGATTGTCATCCATCAAATTAAAATTATCTTCAAAAACTCCATTCTTTAGGGGTGTAAATTTTTTAGATTTTTTCGTAAAATTTTGATAGAACGAAACGAAAATGAAACGAAAAAAAAATTTTTTTTTTTAGGAAAACAAAACGAAAAAATAATTTTTTTTTTTATTTACGAAAACGAAACAAAACGAAAAAAAATTCTAGGACGAAAACGAAACACGAAACCCAAAAAACCACGAAAACAACGAAAAACACGAAAACGAAAGGAAATTCCGTGCAACCCTGCTCAGCATATCTCGTTTATGCAAAGTGTTGAAATTTGGTGACATTTTTTTTCATTTTAGCATTCATTGATTATTAATAGGAAAAAATATTTAAGCTTTGAAGGATGTCAGAAATATTGATTCGGGTGAGATAATTAAATAAAGAATATGATTTATGTTTAATGCTTTCAATTTTTGGCTGTCATTTATTTCTTTCAATACTTTTTATCAAAGCCAAATAATATTTATTAATATTTGTAAAAATTAGTGATTATTATATTATTATTATTTAAGAAATTAGTGCGAAAAATGGAAAAATTTTGGTTTTTAATTTTGGCGGCATTCTTCGCAACAAATTCACAAGACAAAGCCGAATCCGTAAAATTGGAACACAAAACATTTGATGAAATATTCGGAGAAGGCTGGTGGGACAAAGGTGAAGCCGAAGATTTGAAAACGCGGGCGCCAACAAACTTTGGACAAAATGTCCATCACCAAATCGACCGACAGAACACCCAAATTGGACAAAATGAACCCAATTCAACTGATCAGTTTGGACAAATTGAACCCAATTCAACTGATCAGAATCCTCCTCTCACAGAGTCTGATCACTCTGATAATGCCAATAATTGTGAAGAACAAAGCCAAGTAATGAATGAAATTACTTACGAAAATATTGCTGAAGATGAGCGAAAACGTAAAATTGTCGACAAATTCCACGCAATGAGAAACGAATGTAAGCAAAAAAGAAAATATTCAACAAAAGAAAAAACTCAAATTGAGAATGAAATCGCTAAACATTTAAAAGTCAGTCGCGAAAAAATATATAAATGGAAAAAAGAATTTGGCCTAAGTCGAAAAGTGTTCTATGAAAAAGAAGAACGTAAAAATTTAATCGAAAAATTTGATCAAATGAAAGCCGAGTTAAAGCGGGCCGGATTCAAAAGTTCTTATAAAAACGAATTAGATGAAACTGTCGCAAAAGAATTGGGCCTCAGTTTTGTAACAATTTACAATTGGAAAAAAGAACTTGACCAAATCAGTGAGTATTTCGAGCCCAATTTTATTTATTTTTATTAATTAAAAATTCTTTTACAGCAGCACAACATAAAAACTCCGACAGCGAACAAAAGGAATTGATGAAACTTTATTATGAAATTAAAGAGAAAACCCCTAAAATTAGTGACAAGGACATTGCCAAAATATTGAAAATTGGAAGAAGCACTTTGTATAAATGGAAAAGCCAATTTAAACAACAGCAATTGCATCCAAATTCTGTCAATGGACATTCTGTGGAAGAGAATGCCGCGGCAAATGTTCAGGAAATTGGGACTCAAATTCGGGGAGTATTTGATTGAATGGTCAATGATTTGGAAAAACCGATTTGGCATTTAATGATTTTTTGACATATAATTTTATAAATCTTTCTCATTTAAAAATTCTTGTTGAAATTAACGTTTACATTGCATTCAAAATTAAATGATTTATTGATAATAGGGATGTTATTTTTAGACACTAAAAAACTCGAAAAAGGCGCCTAGAATAGACACCAACACCTCTCAAGACAAAAATAGGCATTGCCTAACTATCTGTGCGGATGGCATAACATTGAAATAATATAAACAAAAGCAATTTATTTAATATTTAGTGCAAAAAGTCTAGATTAGCTTCTCCTGATTTTCTTCAATTTACAGAAGTTTTGTATTTTTTTTTGTAAAATTTAATTTTTTTGGTAAATTTGCCCCTAACTTTTGATTTTTCTAAAGTTATAAAACTTCTGTTTGGAATAAAAATGCAAGTGTGGTGCTATGGCAAAAAATAAAGCAAATTTCCAAAATTTTGGCATTTTCGCCTTAGAGTGACAACTGTACAACCATCAATTGACTAGCGCTTATCTTTGGCAAACAAAATTGCTTTACCGATCGATTCTGCACTAATCTACCTATATAAAATATAAAAATTGTCTCACCCGACTTTACCTCTTTAGCACGTTTACCAGAAAAAAATCAAACGGTGATTAAAAAGTGTACAAATTTTTAAAATTTCATAATTGTGAGGTTCCAAATCTACATCCGCACAACTCCGCGCAAGAACAACGGATGCTGCTGCTGGTGCATCGCTCTGATAGCGCTTTTCTTTTTAGTTTGGTTCTTATGTATGTTGATACATTTATTAAAAATTTTAATTATTAAACGATCCCCAGAACGGTACGATGGGAGAAGTATCGATCATTTTTTTCGTTTTCTTTTCTGATCTAAATCTTTAATTAAAACACCGAAAGAAATTGATTATATTAAAATATTAGTATTAAAACTAAACACATCACTCCTTCTTTAAAATTCATTCATTCTTTTCTAAAATTCAGCCTGACTTTTATATTATTTTAAAATATTTTTTATTTATTCATAATCGGTCGCTATTTTTGTAAATGATTTTATTATGAAACAGAATTATTAAAGAATATGATTTATATGAATGCCCAGTTCAATTGTGACTGTCATTTATTACTTTACTGTGCTTTTATCAAAAAAATTTTTTGATATTTATTTTTCAAAAATGAAAATTTTTTAGAGAAATTATTTAACGCAAAAATAATTAACAATTTTCATATCGAATTTCTGGTCGTAAATCTATTTCATGGGTTCGGGATCAAATCAGAGGGTTTAAGGGGTTTTGGGGTAAACCACTACAGAGGGGGCAGAAAAAATTGGTTTGCACTCGCCCCTCAACATACTCACAGATACGGATTATTAAAGAGGAAAATGGGAAAGGAATGAACATTTTCCGAGCATAGAAATATGGAACGACAAAGTAAAAATGGAGAAAAAAAATAAAAATTAATAATAAAAAATTTTAACAAATTTAGACTTTTTAAACTAAAAATTAAATAACTTAATAAAGAGTTGATCAGACCTGTGAGATGGGGATTCTGATCAGTTGAATTGGGTTCAATTTGTCCAAGCTGGGCGTTCTGTCGGTCGATTTGGTGATGGACATTTTGTTCAAGCGTTTTATTCCTTTAAAATGTCTAAATTTGATAAATTTTTTATTAGGTGTCTGGGGTTTTCGACACTGATTGATTTCGACACTGGTCGATTTTGACACTGAACTATTTTGTCTTTTTTCACTGTTTCCTAGATAAGTTAAGAAATAGGTTCTGTTAAATAAATACTTTTTGACGAAGTTCGGGAAATTTTAAGACGATTGGATTCTGCCAATGTGGGCGCGCGGATATAAACAAATTAATATTGATCACTTGGAAATAAATCATGTTACGGTCGTTGAATGCGCGTCTTTTTGCCCCAAGGTGTGTGCCTTTGTCGCATTCAGCTTTGCCTAAAAAAATGGTGGGGTTGGAAAATGTGTGTGGAGGTTGGATAAATCAAAATTCGGCCACTGCAAGTTTTGGAGGGGGCATAATGTCAAGGACGGCTGGGTCTTTAGTGGCATAGACAGAGACACTGGGAGGGTGTTCAGCTTTTATACTGATACCTTACAGCTGCTGATCAATTTCACATCGATAGCTTTGCTGGCGACGGTTGGGCAACCATCAGGGCCCGTATGCAAAGAACGGGGTAAGGGTAAGGTTAGCCTCAGCTGCGGGTAACCTTATCCATTACCCGTATTCAATGAACTACCCCGAGTTGCGGGTTAAGAAAATCACTATTATTAAATTATATTATTAAAAGTATATAAAAATGAATTTAATCTGCATTTGAGAATTTAATCGGTTTTTGAATCTGTTGAAATCTTTTTTAAAATTAAGAAAAACGGCCTTTTTAAGTAACTCCAAAGCCTAAGAGAATAACTGGGGAAACGTTGGAGACTTAGGGGTTCGTTAGGCTTAGGCCTAAGCCACCCGTGTTCGTTAAGCTTAGGCTTAAACATTCATGCAAAAATTAATTTTTGATGTAAATAAATATTGAAAAAAAATGTTTAAATTAAAATAAATAGCGGATTTTGCGAACCGCCCATAGTGGGATTTTGCGAAACGACTCAGCACGCCCTGGGTCGGATCAGGGTAAGCATTTGACCTAGCTTCCTTTCAAATTAATTTTTAAATATTCAAAAGCCATTAAAAATAAATTCAAGAGTGGGACTAATAAAATAAAATCTGCTCTTTCACCTGACATAATTAAACTTTACTTTTAATTTTTTGAATAGATATCTCTGAATTAAAGTCATTGTGATTTTTTGTGCAGCAATCTGTGAGAAAAACAGCATAAATGGAGAAATAAATTTCTTACGAGTTAACACGCAGCTGAGGGTAAGCCGAGTAACCCTACCTGGGTTACTTTATCCCGTTCTTTGCATACGGGCCCAGAGTGCTACCAGTAAAGAATAGGCAAAATGGTAACCCCGGGTTGGACTAGAACCCACAACCTCCATCCAATCCGTGGGCAGCTCTTCCAACTGAGCTACCGGGCGTCTTATTTACTTTACAAGGCAATTTTAAATTATTTTAAATATTTCTTAGTTATTCATAATCGATTATAGGAAAGGAATATTGATTCGAGTGAGAGAATTATTAAAGAATATGATTTACATAAATGCACATTTCTATTGTGGGCTGTCATTTATTACTTTCTATTTTTTATCATATCTATTTAGTAATATTGTAAATTTTTGATATTAAATTATAATTATAAAATTAATTGGAAATTTCATATAAATGTCCCTAAATTCAGGTGTATTCTGGCCAATTAAAATGGAAAAGTTTTGGATTTTAATTTTGGTGGCATTCTTTGCAACAAATTCACTGGACAAAGCCGAATCCGTACAATTATTTGATGAAATATTCGAAGAAGGCTGGTGGGACAATGACAAAGCCAAAGAATGGGATAAATTAACGCTTGAACAAAATGCCCTTCACCAAATCGATCGGCAGAACACCCAAATTGGACAAATTGAACCCAATTCAACTGATCAGAATACTCCTCTCACAGAGTCTGATCACTCTAGACAAATTGAACCCAATTCAACTGATCAGAATCCTCCTCTCACAGAGTCTGATCACTCTGATAATGCCAATAATGGTGAAGAACAAAGCCAAGTAATGAATGAAATGACTTCAAACGAAAATATAGTTGAAGTTGAGCAAAAACGTAAAATAGTTGTCAAATTCGACGCAAAAATATATAAATGGAAAAAAGAGTTTGGCTTAAGTCAGAGAAATCCAAAAAATGAGCGAAAAAATTTGGTAGAGAAATTTGATAAGAGAAAAGCCGAATTAAAGCAGGCCGGATTCAAAAACTCTTATAAAAATGAATTAGATAAAACTGTCGCAAAAGAGTTGGGCCTCAGTTTTGTAACAATTTACAATTGGAAAAGTGAACTTTGGCAAACCAGTGAGTAATTCGAGCCCAAATTTATTTATGTATTTAGATTAATTAATAATTCTTTTTACAACAGAACCAAATAAATACTCCCACAACGAACAAAAGGAATTGATGAAACTTTATTATGAAATAAAGGACCAAAAGCCTAAAATTAGTAATGAAAACATTGCCAAAATGTTGAAAATTGGAGCAAACACTTTGTATAGATGGAAAAGGCAATTTAAACGACAGCAATTTCATCCAAATTCTGTCGATGGACATTCTGTGAAAGAAAATGTCGCGGCTGAGGCCACTGATTAGAAAAAACGATTTTAGCATTTAGTTTTTAGATATTGCTTGACATATAACATTTAAAATCCTTCTTTGTTTAAAATTCATTTTAAAAACTTTTTACGTTCAGACTTTTAAGATTAATTGATAAGCAACTCTTTATTATGTTTTTTTTAGTTCAAAAAAGTCTAAATTTGATAAATATTTTAAATGGAGGACGAGGACAGGCACTGGAATTTGGTTGTCCGGAAGTAAAGAAAGATGCGGTCATTCGTGCCATTTAGCTTAACCGCGCCAATCAACGACATCCAGACACCGATTTTGACGGAATTTTAGATCACAACATACATAATGGTAAAATTCGGATCATTCCTGACATTTCATAAATATTTTTCCTAAACCTTTTGAACCGGGACCAACTCAAAATTCATGAAAGCCTCCCCCCAACCCGTTAGCCTCCCCCCCCCCCCCCCCGCCCCCAAACCCATTATCCTCCCCCAACCCGTTAGCCTTTTTCCCCCCCCCCCTCTCAAACACATATCCTCCCCCTACCCGTTAGCCTCCCCCCAAGCCGTTAGCCTCTTCTTCCCCCCCCCCCCCCCGCCCGCAAACATTATCCTCCCCCAACCCGTTAGCCTCCCCCTAGCCCGTTAGCCTCCCCCCCCCCTACCCGGTATCCTCCCCGTACCCGTTAGCCTTCCCCCCCCCCAAACACATATCCTCCCCCCCCGTTAGCCTCCCCCCAAGCCGTTAGCCTCTTCCCCCCCCCCCCGCCCGCAAACCCAATCCTCCCCCAACCCGTTAGCCTCCCCCTAGCCCGTTAGCCTCCCCCCCCCTAAACCCTATCCTCCCCGTACCCGTTAGCCTTCCCCCCCCCCCCCCAAACACATATCCTCCCCCTCCGTTAGCCTTTCCCCCCCTAAACACATATCCTCCCCCTACCCGTTAGCCTCCCCCCACCGTTAGCCTCTTCCCCCCCCCCCCAAACCCGTTATCCTCCCCCTACCCGTTAGCTTCCCAAACAGTTAGCCTCTCGCCCCCTTCCCTTAAACCCCTTCCCCCCCCCCCACAGGAAGTTGATCGTGCCCAGAAACAAAATGACTCAAACCCACATTATAGGGTTTCTTTCTATTTCGGTGTTGGGCCACAAATTCAAATATTAAATAAAGGCAACAAAAAGCGTGCTAGCCGCTTAAAACAGCGTGTAATATTGTAATTTTGGCCATATCTTGTATCGTAAAAAACCGTATTTCGTATTTAGTTTATCGTATTTCCCCACATGGCGCTTTTGCAATCTTCCCGCAAACAGGATTTACATAGTCTAACATTTGGCGATTTGCATTTTGGCCCATAGAGATGCTCAAGAGTCATGGTCTCGACTCTTCAGTAGCGGTAAATTTCAAGTCTCGAGCCTAGTGCATCCAAGAGCAAAATGGTAAGTTTGAATGTAAGCAGAAACGAAAATGTCGTTTTCCTAAAGGCAATTTTAGCTATTCATAATCGATTATAGGAAAGGAATATTGATTCGAGTGAGAGAATTATTAAAGAATATGATTTACATAAATGCACATTTCTATTGTGGGCTGTCATTTATTACTTTCTATTTTTTATTTATCAAATCTATTTAGTAATATTGTAAATTTTTCATATTTATTCTTTTAAATTATAGTTATAAAATTAATTGGAAATTTCATATAAATGTCCCTAAATTCAGGTGTATTCTGGCCAATTAAAATGGAAAAGCTTTGGATTTTAATTTTGGTGGCATTCTTTGCAACAAATTCACTGGACAAAGCCGAGTCCGTACAATTATTTGATGAAATATTCGGAGAAGGCTGGTGGGACAATGACAAAGCCAAAGAATGGGATAAATTAACGCTTGAACAAAATGCCCTTCACCAAATCGATCGGCAGAACACCCAAATTGGACAAATTGAACCCAATTCAACTGATCAGAATCCTCCTCTCACAGAGTCTGATCACTCTAGACAAATTGAACCCAATTCAACTGATCAGAATCCTCCTCTCACAGAGTCTGATCATCACTCTGTACAAATTGAAGCCAATTCAACTGATCAGAATCCTGCTCACACAGAGTCTGATCAGACTGATAATGCCAAAAATGGCAAAGAACAAAGCGAAATAATGAAAAAAATTACGTCAAACAAAAAACTTGCTGAAGAAGAGGGAAAACGTAAAATTATCGACAAATTCCACGCAATTAAAGACGAATTTAAGCAAAAAAGAAAATATTCGTATAAAGAAAGATCTCGAATTGAAATCAAAATTGCTAAACATTTAAAAGTTAGCCGCACAAAAATATATAAATGGAAAAGAGAATTAGGCATATGCGGAAAACCCAATGGAAAAGAAGAACGTAAACATTTGGTAGAGAAATTTGATCAGATGAAAGCCGAGTTAAATCGGGCCGGATTTAAAAACTCTTATAAAAATGAATTAGATAAAACTGTCGCAAAAGAATTAGGCCTCAGTTTTGTAACAATTTACAATTGGAAACGTGAACTTGGCCAATCCAGTGAGCCCAATTTTATATTTTAATTAAAATTCTTTTACAGAACCAAACCATATATACGGCCACACCGAACAAAAGGAATTGATGAAACGTTATTATGAAATTAAGTACCAAATGCCTAAAATTAGTGACGATGAAATTGCAAAAAAAATGTTGAAAATTGGAAGTGCCACTTTGAAGGGATGGAAAAGGCAATTTAAACGATAGCAATTTCATCCAAATTCTGTCGATGGACATTCTGTGGAAGAAAATGGCGCGGCTGAATGAATGGCCACTGATTTTGAAAAAACGATTTAGCATTTAGAGATATTTCTTGACATATAACATTTAAAATCCTTCTTTGTTTAAAATTCATTTAAAAAACTTTTTACATTCACACTTTTAAAAGATTAATTGGTAACGAACAAATGAAAGCTCGTAAATTTTTTGGGTGTTGTAATTTGTATTTGTACCTGAGCAGATCGATCCGCCTGATCATTTCTTCAAAAAATGCGTTACACATTTATGACAAAAGGGGTAAACCCATGGTATTTCGAACCCAAATTTCCAAAGAAACATTTCGCTAGGGTAGTTTAAAAGCTTAAAGGGATAATATTTAATTTATAACTCACTTAAACGTCGTCATGTAAATCATTTGATCGTGGTTGAAAGTGTTTTTTTCTGAAAGACTCAAGTTGGACCATGATAATAGTTTTCAAACACGGTATGAGCAGTGTTGCCCCCAGAATCCCGGTGTAAAATTCTCGGCCCGTCAACCCTATCCCCTTCCCTCCCTCCCGACCCCACCCCCCCTTCCCGTGCACACCCCTTCCCTCCCTCCCGGAAAGCCAACTGAGCGCCAGACGTTTATGAAGAAAACGACATCTCCACCCGCTCCTCCCTCTTATCGTATTGAGATCTTAATGGCGAAAACATAAAAGGAATTTTATATAATCAGGAACTTGTAAGGGTTTCAGAAGACCCCAGACTTGCGGAAATATTAAAAACGCGAGTTCGTAAAGGGGTCAAAGAACATTTTGTTCGGTGGTTGGTAGACACAAACAAACTAAACAGTTGGGTAAAAGATTCGGATTTTGAAAAGAAATAGAATGGGGTTTATTCCATACCGAAGAGGATATCTCAAAAGGTGAATGCCTATTAAGAAAAAAGGTGAATGATAAACCAATTTATGGTTTATAAGGAAGGTCAAAGGATGAGATGCCCAAGAATGACAAACAGTACGACAATGTATCACGATTATGACAAACAGTATGACTACGACGTGAAAAGTGTGACTATAATAGGACTTTATAAAGACTCTTGTATGATTAAGTATGACTATTATGAGCCTGTTATGACAATTATATGACAATACAATGACTATGGTATGCCTATTGTATGACCAAGTATGACAAATGATGACTGTGACATGAGAAGATGACCAGGTGATGACTATAACGTGAGAAAATTATGACTATGACATGACTAATGTATGCCAATACGATACCACGGTATGACAAAATATTACTATGATATGACATATTATTAGTATTACAAGACAAAGTATGACTAGTATTACAAATGGACGATCAAGGGAAGACAAATTAAGACTCGGTTATGACTATCACACGAAAAAATAATGGCGATTATGACTATGACATGACAAATATATGACAAACAGCATGCCAAAATATAACATACGCAGGATATGACAAAAGATGACAATAATTGACAATAACGACTATGTTGATGGAGTGTTAATGACGATTAGTAATGATGCATATGATAGGGTATAATGATTAAAATGCCGTATGACGATGGGGAAAAAATGAGGGCAAAAATATATCGTATGATGACTACGAATATGCTTTTGATGTGACAAATAAATATTAAGTAAAATTCTCTCTTGGTAACAATGCTATCAACAAGATGTGGCGTCACTTCCGTCCACAACCCATTACAAATGGGGCCAAAGGGGTATCCTTTCCAACCCAACCGCCCGGCGAAGGTCCATCAAGAGGTCTACAAAACCTATCTAGTCTGTGAATTTGGATCTGTTTTATACAAATGATATATCATTTGAAAGAGGAGATTTTTCTGCACAGAATTACTTCGCAAATATTTTTTTAAAGACCAATGAACGATACTATGTGCTCATAGTGTAATAAGGCTATTGGTACTGAAAAATACAGGTTCAAAGTAATCCATTAATTTAACCGAGATCCAAGCCTAATGGATGTTTTTTCTACAAAAAATGCCCTGATTACACAAACCACCAACCAAAAGCTTAATCAAATGGTCCCCCAAAACCTATTGGGCCCATTGCCAAATCCAAAATTCAACTTTCCCCCCCCCGTCCCTCAAGGTCATTTCGGCACTTGTCAATCAAACTTTTCTCCGTGCACCAAAAATTTCATCTGACCGATTACCTGTCAATCAAACTTTTCTCCGCAACAAAGATTTCGACAGATTACCAATCGATTTCATTTTCGTGACATGTTAAATAAGGTTCGAAATAAGGGGTAGCGAGTCGGGTAAAAGTAGCGAGAGGGGGTGTAGCGAGTTGGCGGGTAGCGAGCAGGGTAAATACCCCGGCGGCTAACCTTTGTACGGGTACCAAGGTTTCCTTTAGTTTGGAATAATGCGCGGATAAATATTTAAAAGGTGAAACGCAAATGGAGAAAAGAGGTGAAAACTAAACAGGTGAAATGTGAACACAAAATAGGTGAAAAGAGGTGAAATCAGGTGTAATTTCACCTAAACGATATAGGGCACGTGTTTACGGAGGGAGGCGGGTGATAAAATAAGAGGATGGGGGCGCTGGTTAAAAACCAAACCCTATCGGGCCTTTTGCCAAATCTAAAATACGTACCCGCCACATTTTCAAGGCCATATCGCCGAGTGAAAAATATGAGAAGAAGGTCAGAAATTTGAGAAACTTTATCAGAATTATGAGAAGCTGGTCGGAAAAATTGAATTAGGACAGAAACTGATGGTCAAAGGAGAATAGAATGACCAATATGAAAACGTGGATATGAGAATAAGAGAAAAAAAGTGCGAACTGTACGAAATTCAACATCGTTGAAAAAAATATAAAAGCAAATCCAAATCACAGAAAAAGGAAACATGTACGAATTTAGCCCTCAAGTAAGGGAGAATACAGTATTTCTGAAAAAGATAGCCTCTAAGCGTTCAGATCGAAAGAAGAACGAATTAATCGAGTCTGCAACTACCGACTAAATTTTGGCAATTGTTGAAATTTGTGTAAACATTTTGAGTTTTAATTTCAAACTTAATAAAAGCCAAAAACAAAAACTTATCCAGTACGCAGATTTTTATCGGGCTATTGCCAGATCACGTTCGGAAAAGGCAGCAAGAAAAGAAATACAGCAGGGAAGCGGAATAGCGCTAGGAGCACTCATAATCCCAGTTCTAAGTGTTCTAGCTCAACATTTGTTAGAAAAAATCATATCATGAAATTTGCAAAGAA
This sequence comes from Globodera rostochiensis, assembly GCA_018350325.1. NCBI lineage: Eukaryota > Metazoa > Nematoda > Chromadorea > Rhabditida > Heteroderidae > Globodera > Globodera rostochiensis. The sequence continues at coordinate 3,914,874 of JAEVLN010000005.1, forward strand.
AACGATAATGGTCCCAGAAGCGGAATACCATTCGTTATTAAACGCGTTCAGGGGCGGAGATTATCTGCAAAATGAAAAAGCCTTATTAGATGCAAAGATTATGCAAAATTTAGAAGATCCAACAATAAGTGAAGATCTTAAAGCGAGTAGACATAGTTGGCTTTATAAGGAGCGAAGAATGATAAAAGAATGGTTGATAATAGACCGCAAAGAGTTGTGATTGTTAACCAAAATGCGGCACCTAATGTTGCACCATATTTGGGGGTTAGTCAGCCGAATAGCCAGGCAACCGAGGAGCCAAGAAAATTCATAGTGCCTACAAAAAGGCTCAGAAGGGAAGAAAACGAAAGTGAGGAAGTTGATAAAAACTTGATAGATGAAAACATGAGGGCGGTGATTCAATCTTCGTCAAATGAAGAAGAACCCCCATTCGAAATACACTCCCCAGTTTCTTCCGAAACATCGTCGATTTTTAAAACACCCGAAAAATTGCGCCCTACTACGATCATTCACCCCAACTTATTAGGAGATCTTTTTAATTATGTATCTAAAAACAAAGATACATTTAAAATAACAGCAAGAGGGAAAGTTCAGTCTAATAAAAACCTGCCAATTGATGATAGCAATTATAAGAACGTCTTGAAATATCTCGCAGGAGAAGAGATGGACACACCCCGGGGAGCAAAATTTCTAAAGGATAGGCTCTTAAAAGACGCGAAAATACGAGAACTGGTTGACAAGTCAAGCGCCATGTGGGGAAAAGGTACAAAAATTTTTATAAAAAACAACCCTATAAAAAATACCGGCACGCTACAGCAGATGAAAAAACCGTTTAAGCCTACATTATGGGCAAGGCTACAGATTAATATGATATTGCAGTACGTTATTGCGCTCATAAATCCGGCAAAAGAAGGGAATATTTAACAGCAAAAATTATAAACCCGGGTATGAAAAGAGATAAAGATCATCTCGTTAGGGGCAGAATATTCTGATAACTTTAAAATTTGGAATAAACATTACGATCTTGTGTGAATTAATTCAACTCGTTTTCTATTTGCAATAAAATTGGGTCTGGGGTGTGATTGTGGTTTCGCGTAAGAATAAATTTTTCATCCCTTTCGAACCCCCACCCCTCACAACCATATCTAAAACATTCACATCGCCACCAAGTCTTGAATTTTCCTGACTTATGCTTATAATAACGATAACCATCGCAAAATTTCCCCTTCACATCTTTTATTGTGTTTAATTTGGGCATTTTTTATTTTGCATATAACCCCTAAAACGCATACCCTATATACTTTTAGGTGAACTTTCACCCGATTACACCTCTTTTCACCTATTTTGTGTTCACCTTATTCACCTACTTGCATTTCACCTTTTTACCCGGTTGTGTTTAACCCGCATTATCTTTTTGACACGTCGACGCCGGCCATACGCGTTTAGGCTAACCTAGAGGAAGTCCGAAACCAATGAAGGGACCCCGCTGGCTAGTTCCAAACAGCTAGGTTGAACGCAGAAAATGTCGCGTATAAAACCTGTCTGCCCCATACCGCCGGTAATTGCCGTCCACCTTCTTGGACTCTTCGTAAATGCGATAGATTGAACAATTTTCGAAGCAGCATCTTCCTTGGCCAAACATTCGCGAAGCATTAGGCGTTTTCCCGTCTTGCCTTGTAGCCGCGGTGTTAGGTTGCTCAAGCGCCAAAATTATGACGATTTACGAACCGTCAATTTCCAAAAAGTTTTTAGAATATGGATTTTTCAGTTTATAAATTAAAAAAATTATAAACAGGCTATAATGCATCTGATTAAAACAGAAACGACCTAAAAAAAACTGCTTTAAGACCTTTAGAACCTGTAAAAAGTGAGACAGAAAAAGGTTGAAAGGAGGCGGTAAAACTGCAAGGTAGTTTAACGAACATGCAGGAATTTCTTGAGCAACCTAACACCGCGGCTACAAGGCAAGACGGGAAAACGTCTAATGCTTCGCGAATGTTTGGCCAAGGAAGATGCTGCTTCGAAAATTGTTCAATTTCTATCGCATTTACGAAGAGTCCAAGAAGGTGGACGGCAATTACCGGCGGTATGGGGCAGACAGGTTTTATACGCGACATTTTCTGCGTTCAACCTAGCTGTTTGGAACTAGCCAGCGGGGTCCCTTCATTGGTTTCGGACTTCCTCTAGGTTAGCCTAAACGCGTATGGCCGGCGTCGACGTGTCAAAAAGATAATGCGGGTTAAACACAACCGGGTAAAAAGGTGAAATGCAAGTAGGTGAATAAGGTGAACACAAAATAGGTGAAAAGAGGTGTAATCGGGTGAAAGTTCACCTAAAAGTATACAGGGTATGCGTTTTAGGGGTTATATGCAAAATAAAAAATGCCCAAATTAAACACAATAAAAGATGTGAAGGGGAAATTTTGCGATGGTTATCGTTATTATAAGCATAAGTCAGGAAAATTCAAGACTTGGTGGCGATGTGAATGTTTTAGATATGGTTGTGAGGGGTGGGGGTTCGAAAGGGATGAAAAATTTATTCTTACGCGAAACCACAATCACACCCCAGACCCAATTTTATTGCAAATAGAAAACGAGTTGAATTAATTCACACAAGATCGTAATCTTTATTCCAAATTTTAAAGTTATCAGAATATTCTGCCCCTAACGAGATGATCTTTATCTCTTTTCATACCCGGGTTTATAATTTTTGCTGTTAAATATTCCCTTCTTTTGCCGGATTTATGAGCGCAATAACGTACTGCAATATCATATTAATCTGTAGCCTTGCCCATAATGTAGGCTTAAACGGTTTTTTTCATCTGCTGTAGCGTGCCGGTATTTTTATAGGGTTGTTTTTTATAAAAATTTGTACCTCCCCACATGGCGCTTGACTTGTCAACCAGTTCTCGTATTTTCGCGTCTTTTAAGAGCCTATCCTTTAGAAATTTTGCTCCCCGGGGTGTGTCCATCTCTTCTCCTGCGAGATATTTCAAGACGTTCTTATAATTGCTATCATCAATTGGCAGGTTTTTATTAGACTGAACTTTCCCTCTTGCTGTTATTTTAAATGTATCTTTGTTTTTAGATACATAATTAAAAAGATCTCCTAATAAGTTGGGGTGAATGATCGTAGTAGGGCGCAATTTTTCGGGTGTTTTAAAAATCGACGATGTTTCGGAAGAAACTGGGGAGTGTATTTCGAATGGGGGTTCTTCTTCATTTGACGAAGATTGAATCACCGCCCTCATGTTTTCATCTATCAAGTTTTTATCAACTTCCTCACTTTCGTTTTCTTCCCTTCTGAGCCTTTTTGTAGGCACTATGAATTTTCTTGGCTCCTCGGTTGCCTGGCTATTCGGCTGACTAACCCCCAAATATGGTGCAACATTAGGTGCCGCATTTTGGTTAACAATCACAACTCTTTGCGGTCTATTATCAACCATTCTTTTATCATTCTTCGCTCCTTATAAAGCCAACTATGTCTACTCGCTTTAAGATCTTCACTTATTGTTGGATCTTCTAAATTTTGCATAATCTTTGCATCTAATAAGGCTTTTTCATTTTGCAGATAATCTCCGCCCCTGAACGCGTTTAATAACGAATGGTATTCCGCTTCTGGGACCATTATCGTTTTCTTTGCAAATTTCATGATATGATTTTTTCTAACAAATGTTGAGCTAGAACACTTAGAACTGGGATTATGAGTGCTCCTAGCGCTATTCCGCTTCCCTGCTGTATTTCTTTTCTTGCTGCCTTTTCCGAACGTGATCTGGCAATAGCCCGATAAAAATCTGCGTACTGGATAAGTTTTTGTTTTTGGCTTTTATTAAGTTTGAAATTAAAACTCAAAATGTTTACACAAATTTCAACAATTGCCAAAATTTGGTCGGTAGTTGCAGACTCGATTAATTCGTTCTTCTTTCGATCTGAACGGTTAGAGGCTATCTTTTTCAGAAATACTGTATTCTCCCTTACTTGAGGGCTAAATTCGTACATGTTTCCTTTTTCTGTGATTTGGATTTGCTAAAACATCCATTAGGCTTGGATCTCGGTTAAATTAATGGATTACTTTGAACCTGTATTTTTCAGTACCAATAGCCTTATTACACTATGAGCACATAGTATCGTTCATTGGTCTTTAAAAAAATATTTGCGAAGTAATTCTGTGCAGAAAAATCTCCTCTTTCAAATGATATATCATTTGTATAAAACAGATCCAAATTCACAGACTAGATAGGTTTTGTAGACCTCTTGATGGACCTTCGCCGGGCGGTTGGGTTGGAAAGGATACCCCTTTGGCCCCATTTGTAATTTTAAATTATTTTAAAAACTATTTTCATTTGGCTATTCACAATCGATTGTCATTTTTGTAAAATGAAGATTATATGTAGGAAAATATTTACGAAATGTCAGGAATATATTGATTCGGGTGGGATAATTATTAAATAATATGGATTAAAATGTTTGCCCATTTCATTTTGGGCTGTCAATTATTATTTTCTCGAATTTTTTTTTTATCAGAGCTGCTAAAAAATGTATTAAATTGTAAAATTTGTTTTCACGGAATACGGAACACGGAACGATCAAAAATACGGAATTTTACGGAAACGGTACGGAACGGAACAAAATTTTATGTTAATTTTAAATTTTTTACGATAAAACTTCGAAGTTTGTTGTTAAGGGGTAGTAGTATATAGTGTGTGTAACGCGCGCCCTAAAAACCCTGTGGGTATCCAGACATCCTGGATACCCACAGGGTTAAGGTCACCGGGTGCCCAAAAAACTTAAACATTTTTCAAAGGGACCAAAAAACCCCAGGGTACCCGCGCGTTTTAGACAGAAAAATGAAATAAATTGGATGTTGGGGGGGGGGGCATTTCCCATGGCAACTAGAACAAATTGGCCGAAAACATTCAGCTTTAATGAAAACACTTTTTTATTTGGGTGTCCTTATTTAGGGATAGACCAGATAGAGCAGTTTGATAATGCTCCTCACTGGTTTTAAAATTGTAGGGGACCCAACATTGAATTAGAGTTCCCACATATTGTTTTGCTGACACCGTCAGCGCAAAAAAGATTAGACAAGGTGTTATGCAATGATTAAGCCGGTCAATTGGATCAGTTATTGTTTTCTGTGCAAATAGTTTAGTGATTGATGCACTTAGATAGGGGACAAGGCATTTAAAAATAAAACATGGCAATTAAAAAAATCTAATCATCGGAGTTGACAAATAAATCACAGTTGATTTACCAACTTCTGTTAGATGAAATGTCCCCTTTTAATAAAGCCGTAACCTGCTGTGATTCATGATTTTAAAAGGTGAAGCAAATTTCGTCTATGTGAAAATCTAAGGGAGAATTAAATCTTATTGTTACGGCTTTTGGGAATGTGCGTGCCACAATTATGATCAACATAATTCTGGTCCCCACCGTTCCATTCCAGGTCTCGCTGTTGCAATTTGAACATCGATGTTTACAGCGCCTGCTTGAGGTCGTTTTGTCCAATGGAGTATGAACAACCCGGTCTGAAATATATTAAAATAATTTTGACACAATCAATTGAACCGTTTTAACGTTTATTTGTATTCGAAAAATTTTGAAAATGTCTGAAAATGAGCATCCCTAAACTGATTGTACATTTGAACTTATTTAGGTGATGGCGTCTTGAAAAGCACATCCAAAGCCGTCTAATCCGCCCAGTAACACGAAAAATATAAATGAATTTATAATTTATTTACAAATTAAAAATAAGAATAATAATGTGTCGAGTCAAATGAATAAATTCGTTATTGCTGCACGGTTAAATAGCGTAAATTGTATTCATTTATTTTGCGCAAATCTCGCACAAAAATGTAGCCAAATATGGGTTGCAGAATGAAAAAGTTGGGAAAACGACTTTTTTTATACGCGCGGCGCAAATGTATTCAATTGTTTTGCGCAAATCTCTCACATAAAAATTTAGCAGACATTCTTTTTAATTTTTTTGCGTTTCTTTCTTCTTAATTACTTTGCGTGCACCGTGCGAATAATTCAAATATTTATTTCAGAAATTTTTTGTATTCGTTGTTGTGTGTCATTAATGTGAGTGGCGCGCACTTTCGCCCGCCCACTTATTTCCGGAATTTAAACAAATTTGTTAAAGTTTTAATTTGTATCCGCAATTGCGGGCTTTAAACTTTTTAGTTTGTAGATATTTCTTTCTTCGCCTGTGCGCCCAAATATATTTTATAATTTATGTAATTTTTAATTTAACCGCATATTAATTTGATTATAAATTTTTAATTTAGCTGCGTTTATTTTTTATTATTAATTTATTAATCTTTATTTGCGTTTCTTTCTTCTTAATTAAATTATTTCTTCTTAACTAGATAATTAACACCTTTGCGTGCAGCGTGAAAAATTCAAATATTTATTTCAAAATTTTATGAAAATTGCACATTTCCACAAGAGCTGCCGAATGGGTGTTGATTTGTAAAATGAGCTGATTTTTATTTTGTTTTAATTAATCTGTAAAATTGGACTTTTAGTGTTTTGTGCTTTGTTGATATATTGCTTATTTTATTTCTTGATCGGTTTTTCCCGCATTGAATGTGTTATGTTTAGGGATCGGACCGATATGCGCCAAAAAAGCCAAAATATTCCAAAAATGCCGAAATATGCACCAAATATGCACTGAAAAAATTCCACTTTAAGTGCATTAATTTGATTAAAGATGATTTATAAAGCCTTTCCGCATATCATTTTAACATTTTTATGTTTTTTTTTTATAACGAAAAAAATCATAAAGTTGAAATTTTTGAAAAAATTCTGGAAGTTTAAGTGTCAGCCCAACTCTTCGACACCCTGGCCATCTCCGCTCCAGCTCCTTTCTTTAAACTTAAAAAATCAGAATATTTCTCAAAGTTCTAAAAAATGGCAAATGACAAATTTCCAAAATTATGGCATTTCCCATAAAATAGGGCAACATGGCCTCCCTGGTTGCGGTGGTGTGGGAGGTTGAGTTTGCGAAACTGTTCCACGGGGCGCTCAAAAAAACACCATACGCGGCGGTTTTTGGACGTACGCCTTATTCTCTCCCGACGGTTAATTTTGGAATTTAAAATTAACCGTTTTGAGCGGCTAATTCCGGAATTAGCCCATTTCCAAAATTAACCGTAACATATAAATTGTTCGAGATTAATCAAATCAAAATTGAGCATCTTAAGCTAAAAAAATTTCTTTTCTAAAAATTCCGGTTTTTAAGTCCGGGGTTTTTACCCGCGGATTATCTGATCCGGATAAAATGGAATTCAGTTTTTTAAACCGGTCATTTTGACATTCTAAGCTCGAAAGCGGGAATGTTACTTTTACTCCAAACGAATTTATTTATTTAAAATTTTTTTTCTGTATATTCTAATTGATCGCCATTTTTGTTGTCAGGAATATTGATTAGGGGATATAATTATTAAATAAATTGGATTTATATGAAAGCCCATTTCAATTGTGGGCTGTCATTTATTACTTTCAATCATTATTTATAGCTGCTAAATACAATTTATTAAATTGTAAAAATGGAAAATTTTTGGATTTTATTTTTTGTCTTGATTTTTGCAACAAATTCACTGGACAAAGCCGAATCCGTACAATTGGAGGAATTGGAGGAATTGCCACTCCAAACATTTGACGAATTATTCGTAGATGAATGGTGGGACAAAGATGAAGCCGCCGAAGATTTAAAAACGCCGGCGCCAACAAACTTTGGACAAAATGTCCATCACCAAATCGACCGGCAGAACACCCAAATTGGACAAATTGAACCCAATTCAACTGATCAGAATCCTCCTCTCACAGCGTCTGATCACTCTGATAATGCCAAAAACGCTAAAGAACAAAAAGAAATAAAAATGACATCAAAAGAAAAAGGTAACATTATCGACAAATTCCACGCAATGAAAGACGAATTTAAGCAAAAAGGAAAATTTTCTAAAAAAGAATGGAATCAAATTGAGGATAAAATTGCTAAAGATTTAAAAGTCAATCGCTCAAAAATATATGAATTGAAAAAAGAATTAGGCCTAAGTTCAAAAAAGACAAACAATGAAAGTAAACATTTAATAGAGAAATTTGATCAAATGAAAGCCGAGTTAATGCGGGCCGGATTCAAAAACTCTTATAAGCAAGAAATTGATGAAACTGTCGCAAAAGAATTGGGCCTCAGTTTTACAACAATTTACGCTTGGAAAAATGAACTTGGCCAAACCAGTGAGGATTTTGAGCTAAATTTAATTATTTATTTATTAATTAAAATACTTTTACAGAACCAAACAATAAACACTCCCACAGCGAACAAATGGAATTGATGAAACTTTATTATGAAATTAAGGGCAAAAATCCTAAAATTAGAGACGAGGACATTGCCAAAATATTGAAAATTGGAACACGCACTTTGTATACATGGAAAAAGCAATTTCATCCAAATTCTATCGATGGACTTTCTGTGGAAGAGAATGCCGCGGCAAATTTTCATGAAATTGGCAACTCAAATTCGGGGTGTATTTGAATGATTGGTCATGATTTGTAAAAATGTTTTGCCATTTAATGAATTTAATTCTTGATCGATTTTTCTCGCATTGAATTGTGTTATGTTTGGGGATCGGACCGATATGCACCAAAAAAAAAAGCCAAAAATGCCGAAATAGGCACTGAAAAATGCCACTTTTAGTGCATTAATTTGCTTAATACTTAATTTTATCTTGTTTTAACGTTTAATTAAGTAGATTTAAAGCCTTTTCGCATATTATTTTAACGCCACCCCGGCGCGAGGTTCGTTAGGGGTAGGCCTAGGCCTAAGCTAGTTCAAGCTTAAGCTTAACTTAGAACATGCTTAGGCTTAGATTAAGACGTTGAGGGGATTCGGGCAGTTACGCATTTTATTTAAAAAATATTTGAAAATTATTAAAAATGTTCCGTTAATGGTGGATAGAAATGTAAAGGCCGAGGGAAGGTAAAAAAAATGCTTGCACTCAAGCGAGTTCGAACCCAAAAACAAAATAAGAATAATCAAAACATAAAACCCACTGAGCCACCAATTACGTGGGGGGGAATCTGTGAAAAAGGTTGATATTTTGTCAAAGTTCGCGAGACCACCGTCCTGTTCTCGACTAAAATTTAAAATGCGGGACCCCGACTTTCGAAATTATTTTCGAAAAACAGCCCATTTTCTCGAAATTTGAAAGAAAAAAACGTCGAAAATCAAAAGTCAAAAATCGAATTTCGAGACAGCTCAGATTCAGACAGGATTGATTCACTAAAGACATGCGCTGAATGCGAACTCAAAAAGGCGCAAAATTCGAAACCGATTCTCAAATGGGCTATGCCAAGCAGAGCTGGGCGAAATTTCGTTTCGTTTCGTGTTTTTCGTTATTTTTTAGGCGTTTCGTGTTTCGTTTCGTTTCGTAGCATTTTTCCAGCTTTGTATCGTTTCGTGTTTCGTTAAATGGATTTTTTTTTGTTTCGTTTCGTGTTTCGTTAAGGACGATTTTAACGAAAAAAAACCACGAAAAAGCACCCCTAAAGATTGAGGTTTTTGATCAAAATTCCACTCAAGTGGTGGTGTAGTGGTGAGTGTTTGGAGTTGTATTGTACGCTGGGGTTCATATCCTCTACTGTGTAAATGATATAGCTATATATAAACAATTATATTCTTTTAACTTTCCAATTTTTTAAGAACATTTAGATCACAATTCACAAGTTTTTCATTTTATTTTGATTGGACAAAATCATAGGCGGGACCCTTTTGTTTTGCAACATTCGTAATTTTTAGACCAATTTTCTTAACAAATCTTGTTTAATTTTTAAATTTTACCGGCCTCCTCACATTCCAAGAACAAAAATTACCGTATTTTTAAAATATTGGTTGAAAATCTTTTAACAAATTGAGTCAAAAATTCAAAATTTTCTCGGCGGCGCCTATCGACACCGCCGACCCACCCGTGCCGTAGAATGTTAAAAAACTTATTTTCTTGAAAAATCACAGAAATGCAGAAAACTAGAAAAATAAGAACGGGTATCGATTCGTTCCCCACCAATTCGTACCCCATCGATTCGTTCCCCACCTTTCGTTCCCTTTGTAACGATTCGTTCCCCTCTATAAAAATGATAAAAAACCTATAAAACTCGCACAAAAACATGCGTAGAACACGAATCGGGGTTCCCTTTTTGCGTATATCGAACCCCGAACCCAAAATTCGAACAATAGGTCGAAAAAAAACTTTATTCAAAAAAAAATTTCTAAAAACTTTTTTTTTTAAGTCGTTAAAAAGTTATTTCCAGGGGTTTTTGGGGTTCTAGGGTTACTATTTTGATTCGGTTCCGAACCCCGGAGCCGATATGGAAAAATTTTTCGAATTTTTTTTTCTTTTCAAAATCGATTTTTTGTAACAAAATCCTTCAAAATGCAATTCATTTGCTCTTCCGATCATCCTTACATCGATTTTGAAGCTTTTAACGACTAAAAAACAAAAAAAAATTGGAAAATTTTTGTTTTTTTGAATTTTTTTTTGGTTATTTCGACTAATTGATCGAATTTTGGGTCCGGGGTTCGATATACGCAAAAAGGGAACCCGGATTCGTGTTCTACGCATGTTTTTGTACGAGTTTTATAGGTTTTTTATCATTTTTATAGAGGGGAACGAATCGTTACAAAGGGAACGAATCGTAGGTGGGGAACGAATCGATGGGGTACGAATTGGTGGGGAACGAATCGATATTTTACCGAAAAATAATACCCCAAAATCAAACATAATTTAAAAAAAAAAAATTTCGTTTCGTTTCGTTTTATTTCGTGTTTCGTTACTTTTTGGGCGTTTCGTGTTTCGTTTCGTTTCGTAGAATTTTAGCCGTTTCGTTTCGTGTTTCGTTAAATGGAATTTTTTTGGTTTCGTTTCGTTTTGCGTTTCGTTAATTGAAAAAAAAATTTTTTCGTTTCGTTTCGTCGGAAAAAAAATTTGAGTTTCGCCCAGCTCTGATGCCAAGCGATATCAAGGCGATTGGTAGATTTTGCGGCGCGCGGGATGGCATTTACTTTTGGATTCTGGTGGTTCAGCAGGTATATGTGATGAAGGTAATTTTTTATCAGAAATTTTAGGTAGGTCCATCACAAAATCTGTGCACCTCTGGCAAGGGCATAGCCAGTTTGTACAGGGGGGCTGATTCAAGAAAATTCGTTTAATTCAAGATTTTACGAGATTCTCGGTCGCAATCTCGATCGAACTATTTTTTTCGAGACGAGAATTTTTGAGATTCTCGATCAAAACTCAATCGGTCCTCAAGTCATTGAACCCAATTCAACTGATCAGAATCCTCCTCTCATAGAGTCTGATCACTCCAAAAATGGGGAAGAACAGAACGAAATAATGAAAAAAATGACTTCAAACGCTGAAGATGAGCGTAATTCTGTGGATGGACATTCTGTGGAAGAGATTGCCGCGGCAAATGTTCAGGAAATTGAGAACTCGAATTCGGGCAATTTTGAATGAATGCATGATTTATCTGTACCTAATATTATAAATAATTTTTTTTTTTTAATACCAAAAGTCTAAAGATAATAAAAAACGAGAAAAGAAAAATTGGTTGGATGTTTTTTGTCGCCGCCAAACTCATCAAATCAAACAATCAAAATATCATTTGAAAGTCTAAATGAGAAGTATCATTTAAAAAAAGCCAAGGGTCCGGAAATCGGAATTATGGATCTCAAAAAAGGTCCGGAAACCGGATTTAATGATTTCAAAAAAAAATCGAAATTTCTCGGTTCTTGAGTCGGGAAATTTCTCGGTTGTTGTGAGTCTCGGGCTCGAGTCTCGGGGTAATTTTTCGGTTTCTGTCTCGTAAAATGTCAGGAATATTGATTACGCTCGATAGCGCAACCATCCGGTGAACAGTAACACCAAAGCCGAATAGAATAACAAGGGCAGAGGTAGAGATTGGCGGCTCATTAAGCTTAGGCCTAAAGTCGTGTTTTCTTTAATTATCAAAAATAACAATCGATTCAAAACCGCCTTAAATTTTGAATTTTTCTTTTCCTAATCAGCACATCAAACCGCGGCTTGAACATTTTGCACCTTCGGCCCTCTACCATTCTTCAACATTACAGTACTTACAAACGTTTAGTGCACCTGGTGGCACACATAAACCGTTAGTTATAAAATTATTTTAAAGTATCTTTTATACTAAGCTCGCGAAAATGGGTCTGGAAGATCCCCGTGAGCAATGAATTGATTTGGGCCAAAATGCCGGGAAATGAAGGCCGGAAGAGGGGTCACTTGGGTCAGGGGTTTGTAGAAATGTATGCGGAAACTTGAGGGGCAACGGATTGGGCAGAGTCACCCCCAGAAGCAAATGTTGTACGGGTGGAGGAAATTTTCGAAATATGTATGTATTTATGTGTTAAAAAATGGCAAAATATGTGCCAAAAATTGGAGATTTAGGGGTATAAACTGGTCAAAAAATGTTTGTTTTTCAAAATAATAATCAATAATTTCATTTTTGTGGTAAACATTGTATATCAAAAGCAATTCAGTCAAATTTTGTGGAGATATTATGAATATTATTGATTCGGGTGAGTTAATTATTAAAAGTATGGTATATACAATATAAATAATTGCCCAAATTGTGGGCTGTCATTTATTTCTTTCAATAATTTTTTCATCCAAGCTATATACATACTATTTATTAATGTTGTACAATTTTCTGAAATTTATTATTCCTTAAATTTTATGAAAATTTTGTAATGCCACATTTTACATATTGAATTTTTCGTTTAATTATATTAATTTGGAATTTCATATAAATGACCCTAAATTCAGAGGTTATTTTGCGAAAATAAAATGGAAGTGTTTTGGATTTTAATTTTGGTCGCATTTTCTGCAACAAATTCACTCGAAAAAGCCGAATCCGTACAATTGGAGGAAACGCCACTCAAAATAATTGATGAAATATTCGGAGAAGGCTGGTGGGACAATGAAAAAGACGAAGAATGGAATAAATTAACGCTTGAACAAAATGCCCTTCACCAAATCGACCGGCAGAACACCCAAATTGGACAAAAAACAATTGAACCCAATTCAACTGATCAGAATCCTCCTCTCACAGAGTCTGATCACTCTGATAATGCCAAAAATGGCGGAGAACGGAACGAAATAATACATGAAATTACTTGCAACGAAAAACGTAAAATTATCGACAAATTCCACGCTATGAGAAACGAATTTAAACAACAGGGAAAATATTCAAAAAAAGAATGGAATAAAATTGATGCGAAAATTGTAAAACATTTAAAAGTATGTCGAAATAAAATATATAAATGGAAAAAACAATTTGGCCTAAGTCAAAAAGTGTCCTATGAAAAAGAAGAGCGAAAAATTTTAATAGTAAAATTTGATCAAATGAAAGCCGAGTTAAAGCGGGGCGGATTCAAAAATTCTTATAAGCAAGAAATTGATGAAACTGTCGCAAAAGAGTTGGGCCTCAGTTTTACAACAATTAACCGGTGGAAACGTAAACTTGGCCAAACCAGTGAGTATTTCGAGCCCAATTTTATTATTTAATCATATTAATAATTCATTTACAGCACCAAATAAACACTCCCACAGCGAACAAAAAAAATTGATGAAACGTTATTATGAAATTAAAAACCAAAATCCCAAAACTATTGACGGGGACATTGCCAAAATGTTGAAAATTGGAATAGACACTTTGTATAGATGGAAAAAGCAATTTAAACGACAGCAATTTCGTTCAAATTCTGTCGATGTGGAAGAGAATGCCGTGGCAAATGTTCAGCAAATTGGGAAAAAGAGTATTTGAACGAATGGCCTCTGATTTGGAAGATTAAGTTATGATGAAATTAATTTTCCGTTGTTTCCGTTCTTTTGCATATTTACTCTTCACAATTTTTATAGCATTTTTGGTGGCACGGCGTTTGCGTTGTTCCATTCTTTTTGATATTTGGCAAAAGGATTTTTAAATTTGATTTGGCATTATGTATTTTCCAATTGTTTAAGCTAAGAATTCTGTAACAAATTATCAACATATATGACTTTTATATAGAACCTCCGAAAAGTTCCGAGTTTTCCCATTAAATTTCGGAAGTCGGAACTCGGAGTTTCGCATCGTTAAATTTTTTGAAAATCGAAAATCCTACCCCCGGAAGTGGAACTTTGGAATTGTGACATAGCTGGTGCAGCAGGCACGTATTTAGGGGGGGGGGGGTACGAGGGGTCACGTACCCCCCCCCCCCCCCCAAACGGAAAATTTGATAAAAAGAAACCATAGGGGGGACCCTCTTGATTTACAAAATAGTAATTTTTTGACCAATTCTCTTAACAAAATTGGGTCAAAAGTCGCAAAAATTTTTCTCGTTCGGCGCCTGTCGGCAACGCCGTTTTTATGTCGCCTTTAGAATTTCTACAAAATTATGTTCGATTATAAACATCCCTAGAAGGCGCAACCGAAACGTATACAAAAATTTGTACCGGATCGTCAGCGCAGCCATTTCAGTCTGAGCTTTGCACATTAATAATGTCAGTTTGTTTTTTGTTTAAGATTCCGGTTTCGAATGCGTTTATCGAACAAATGTTCTCACTGGTCAACATTCAATGGACCAATGAAAGGAATTCGCTTAAAGTTGATACGGTCAAAGCGCTTTTGCTTGTTACAGTAAATTTTGGGCTAACAAGTGCCGAATTGTACCAACTGTTGAGCGGAAATAAGAAATTGTTGTAAAGATTCATGCTGGCGAGAAATACATGCCATTTGACAAGAATAACGCGTTTTTGTTTTTTTTTAAATGTTAATTTTGAGTGTATTGGATTTTGGAAAATTGGTCCCTCCGAATATTTCATCAAATGTTTGAAGTGGCAATTCCTCCAATTGTACGGATTCGGCTTTTTCGAGTGAATTTGTTGCGAATACTGACACAAAAATTAAAATCCAAAATCTTCCATTATATCTGGAAAACAATTCTGAATTTAGGGAGATTTGTTTGAAATCCTAATTTTAGAATTTAAACTTCGCATAAATCATTTTCTTTAATAATATTTTACCCGATATATTCCTCACATCTCACAATTATTGTTTTGAACCGGGACCGAATCAATAAATATTCCTGGCATTTCTTAAATATTTTCCTTAACATCCGGATTCTGTAAACCGGAATTCCGGCTCCTAAAGAAGTTCGGAATCCGGCATGCCGGGCTCAAAAATGTCTGGAATTTATGGAATCCGGAAAATTTTTAAATCCTAGATATTCCGTACAATTATTTACCTACATGTAAGTATGATTTTAATTTAGAGAGACTTTAAAGTACCTATAAATCAGGGATGTTATCTGTCCTTATTTATAAGATGGATGTGGTCTTGTGTACTATTAGATACAAAAAATTATTTTTTTACAAAACCCCAGCCATAAATCGATGGCCTGAGGCCTTCCGATATGATCTTATGACAGGGTTGCCATCGGGCAAAGACAATTCCCAAGGACAGACCAATTGATTTTCAAGGACATAACAAAAAAATTTGGCGAAATTCAAGGACGCTCAAAAAATTTTCTCCAAACCCAAATTTTGGGGTCAAATTTTGTGTTTTACCCGAATCAATAAAAAGGCGTAATTATTAAACTAGAAGAATGGATTTTCAGTCGAGGAGTAGAACCTACGATAAATAAATCACGAGAGAGAATTTAACCACTGAGCCATACGAGAATTGATTGAATGTTTTGCAAACGATATAGCTCAGAATTCTGTTCTTTAACAGTGCAAAAAAGTTTCGAATCTCGTTTCCCGAGACCGAGAGATGAGACCGAGACCCAAAAAAACCGTTTTCCGACTCGAGAGCCGAGATTCTTCGTATGCGTACGACTCCATTTTCGAGCGCTTTTTTTTGTTGTTGCGAATACTGTCAATGAATTGCATCAAAGATGATAGAATTGCTGTTTGTTGTTTTTGGTCTTCAATTTAAATATGTTTTCTGCATAATTGTCTTTAAAAGGCAAAATAGTCACTAATAAAAAATGGGAAAATTCTAGGATTAGCCATGTTTTACAACAAAAAAAAAGTGATTCAACATTTACATCCTTTTGACAAAAAGCACAATAGAAATGGCCATTTTTCCCCTTCTGCTACGCTTGACAAAATTGTATTGTTTTTCCCATTTGGGATTGAATACACTTTTACGCTTTACTGATTTTGGTAAATGACCATTTCCTATTGAAAATTTTAGCTTTTAATTGTTAATAGCTTCTACTAATTATAAGCTTTCGAATGACATCAAAAATCTTTGGATTTAGTTGACATAAAAAAAGTTTAAGCTTGGAAAAAAGTAGCGAGTTGGCAGGTATCGAGCAGTGATGTGCCGGTTCCATTTTTCTGGCGGTTCTGGTTCCAAAGCGGTTTCGGACTTTGGCGGTTCCAACCGGTAGGCATGGGCTTACCATTTGTCAGCCCTTCTATTCTCAATTACGAATTTTGAGCAGCAGGCCAACTCTAATTTAAACATTTTATACTATATTTATTATTTCAAATGTTTATGCCATCACATTGATAGTGTTAAAAAATGTGACAAAAAATATTAAAAAATGATATTAAATGTCAAATGTTTTTTTCCAAATCATTGACCCTTCATTCAAATACTCTCCAAATTCGAGTTCCCAATTTCCTGAACATTTGCCGCGTCATTCTTTTCCACAGAATCGACAGAATTTTGATGAAAATGCTGTCGTTTAAATTGCTTTTTCCATCTATACAAAGTGCAGGCATTAATTTTCAACATTTTTGCAATGTTTTGGTCATTAATTTTAGAATCTTTGTCCTTAATTTCATAATACTGTTTAATCAGTTGCATTTTTTCGCTGTGGGAGTGTTTATGGTTTGGTTCTGTAAAAGAATTTAATTAATTTAAATAAATAATTAATTGAAAATACTCACTGGTTTCGCCAAGTTCTTTTTTCCAACTGTAAATTGTTCCAAAATTGAGCCCCAACTCTTTTGCGACTGTTTCATCAATTTCGTGATGATAAGTGTTTTTGTATCCGTCCCGCGTTAATTTGGCTTTCATTTGATCAAATTTCTCTATTAAATGTTTTCGTTCTTCTTTTTCATATAACACTTTATTATTTTGACCTAATTCTTTTTTCCATTTATATATTTTATTGCGACAGACTTTTAAATGTTTAGCAATTTTCCTTTCAATTTGAGCCCATAGTTTTACCGAATATTTTCTTTTTTGCTTAAATTCGTCTTTCATTTCGTGGAATTGGTCGATTATTTTACGTTTTCGCTCATATTCAGCAATATTTTCGTTTGAAGTAATTTTGTTCTGTTCCTCGCCATTTTTGGCATTATAAGAGTGATCAGACTCTGTGAGAGGAGGATTCTGATCAGTTGAATTGGGTTCAATTTGTCCTAAGTGATCAAACTCTGTGATAGGAGTATCCTGATCAGTTGAATTGGGTTCAATTTGTCCAGAATGATCAGACTCCGTAAGAGGAAGATTCTGATCAGTTGAATTGGGTTCACTTTGTCCAATTTGGGTGTTCTGTCGGTCGATTTGGTGATGGACATTTTGTCCAAAGTTTGTTGGCTCCGGCATTTTCAAATCTTCGGCGGCTTCATCTTTGTCCCACCAGCCTTCTCCGAATATTTCATCAAATGTTTTGAGCTCCAATTTTACTTTTACGGATTCGGCTTTGTCCAGTGAATTTGTTGCAAATAATGCCACCATAATTAAAAGCCAAAGCGCTTCCATTTTATTAGGGCAAAATAACCTCTGAATTTAGGGGCGTTTAAATGAAATTCCAATTTTTTTTTATAATAATCTAAACGATATGGAAAAATTTGTTAATTATTTTTGTGTTAAAGAATTTCTGTTAAAAATTTCAATAAAAAAATTATTGAAATTAATAAATGACAGGCCACACCTGAAATAGGCTTTTATTCATATAAAATATTCCAGGGCATCTCGTAATATTTTTTTTTGAACCGGGAACCCTGAAAATCAAGTACAAAATCAGTATATTTCTGACAAATCAGTACATTTAATTTGTCAGATTCTCTAATATCAGTACATTTCTGATAAATAGGTACAATTGGCACCCCAGGAATTAAACTGATTTTTGGTCTTTACGCTGTTTTAAAAATAATTTCAAAATTATTGGACTGGATCCAGAACCCTTTTTGTAAATGGAAAATGGTTAAATTCTGCTATTATCAATAATTATCAAACAAACATAAAATGGGAGAAATAAAATCTTTGTATTAAATTAATGAAAGCCCTCTGATGGATTTGACTTACAACAAGCCACTTTTATGTTGCCCAACATTCGCTGTTTGCCGGAGGAATTGACGTGGAATTGGCCAATTATGCCAGTGCCAACGCTTTCTATTGATTCGTGTGAATTAGGAATGTAACCGGAAACCAAAAAAAGGCCAGAACCCGGAATTCTGGCTTCCAAAAAATGTCCGGAAATACGGAGAATTACAAAATCCCAATTTAATTTGACTTTTTCTAATTTTCTGATTTGGTTTTCAAATCATTTTTTAAAACAAAAAATTCATCAAAATTCAAATTTTTTAACCACCCCCCCCCCCCCCTCGGCCCAGAAAAAGCTAAAAATAGGACTTTGAGACGGGTGCAAGAGGGTGCCTGCCAAGGCTTGGCAAAATCAGAAAATGAAAACTCAAAAATCCCGAAACTCTCTACTCTAAGCAAAGTTATAAGATCATTTAACTTTGTAAAACGGCATAAATTTTTTAATTCGTACAATAAAATGAAATGAAAAACTTGGGCATTTGTTTAAAATATCAAAAAAATAATCGGAAAAATTAAAAAAAATTTTCTAATGTTCATACTACCGTAATGTTCAGAGTAGAGGCCGGTCGAGACGAGAATCTCGTCCCGAGATCTTTCTCGAGATCTCGCTTGAAGCTCAAGTCCGGGCTCTAGTTCAGAGAAAATCGGAAAAAATCATTTACACTTCCTTTTCTTAGGGGGTGTAAAATCCGAAAAAATTACTTCCGAAATTCGAAAACCCAAAAATCCTGAAATTTTCGAAATCCGAAATTTTCCCCAGCCCTGTGCCTGCATAGCTCAGTGGCTAGAAGCGAGTTGGGACAAAAGTAGCGAGTTGGGACAAAAGTAGCGAGTTGGGACAAAAGTAGCGAGTTGGGACAAAAGTAGCGAGTTGGGACAAAAGTAGCGAGTTGAGACAAAACGAAACTCCGTCTAAATTTTTTGAGATTTGCCTATATAAAAATAAAGAGAATTTTTACGCTTGAGTTATTTCCAAAAGTTTGCAAAATCAAAAATTATGGCCAAAAAATTGGGGGGTGGGGCTCAATTTTAGGGGGGGGGGTCTAATTTAGGGAAGGGGGGGGTTCTATTTTAGGACGTGTGATTTTGTCCATTTTTTAATCAATGGACAACTGAGTCCCCAGTCAAAAAGACACTTTCCCGGACTCATAACTTGCGGTACACCTCAATTCGGCGCGGCACGATTCGGCGCCGAAGTTTGAAACGTTACGAATCGTGCTGCTCCGATAACTTGCTTCAAAGTCACATTTTGCTGGGCAAAAAAAAAAGAAAATTCGAAAGCTTTCTGATTTGTCATCAAAAATATTCTTAAAAATTGAAAAAAGTTTAAGGATTTTTAGAAAATGCTTAGGAACAAATCCATTATTCGAATTTCCGGATCCTGTAACAGGTTTAAACTCAAAAATTTTTCCAGGTTCGGGTTCTCAGATTAATCTGTAAAATCCTGTGGTCCTGTTAATCCTTGCTAAAAATACAGGATTCCGGACGATCCTGCAAAATCCTGCTCAGGATCCGGTCCTGCACTGCACTTTAGTCTCTAACATTTTTTATGATGCTAATACAGAAAATAACAAATATATGTGCATATTTCTCCACCTTCAGAGCTTTAGCCTCATAATATGGCAACAATGGATTCTTGTTGTGAAAAATACAAAAATTTCTTTGCTGGTGTCGCGAAACTCGCGACGATCGTCGTCCCCTCCGCGATTGTCGACATTTCCCCACCCGCCCAATCATTCCTCCCCCCATCCTGTCCTCTCCATCTTTTTTCCTCTCTCACATTTGCCCACTCTCTCCCCCACATGTTTTTTCTCTTTGTTCAGGGTTTGGTGCCAGCCGGGGTGAACGCTCCGCCCCCTTTCCCCCACCGATCTGTTCCCCCCACAACCTTCGCATTCATTCTCCACATTTCATTTCTTCCGAATTGTCGGAATTCCTCCCCGAACTCCCACCCCTCCGATTTTCCACATTTCTGTTGGGGGGGAAAACTGGTTTAATTACCCAAGTTTGAGCTTCATAATAAAACTTTATTTGTTGTTCGAATTCGGGTTCCGGGGGTCTTCGGTTCTGCATTCGTCTGAGCTCCGAGCCTTGTGCATCCCTCCGAAACTTTGTGAAGTTTCGATCCCCCCGACTTCCGCCCGTGGACGTACTGCTCGAGCCCGTGGACAAATCTCCCCTCCGCAGACGAGCCCCGGAAGCATTCAGGGAGAGCGAGCCACAAGAGGGCACAACTCCTCAGACGTGCCGAACACCCCCACACGAAATCTGTCCCTTCCCCCACCCGTTGCAAATCATCGGGGAAGTGCCGCCACAGATTTTTTTGGTGCAACGGCCGGGAATTGGATCCACTTGCGAAGTCTGCATCCAGCCCGCCGCCGTCGGTTCAGCAACTGCCTGTGTTTGCTGTGCCCGCGACTGCCTGTGTCGCCTCCAGCCACTGAACATCTTTTGGACGCCTGCCGGTGAGCGTCGAAAAACCAAAGTGCAGAGCGCCTGCCGGGGTGCGCCGGTGATACCCTGAGCACCCGCCCGCTCGTCGACCGCCGCTTTCGGCCACCGACCGTTTCCGTCGACCACCAGTCTCGTCGACCGCCGCTTTCGGCCACCGACCGTTTCCGTCGACCACCAGTCTCGTCGACCGCCGCTTTCGGCCACCGACCGTTTCCGTCGACCACCAGTCTCGTCGACCGCCGCTTTCGGCCACCGACCGTTTCCGTCGACCACCAGTCTCGTCGACCGCCGCTTTCGGCCACCGACCGTTCCGTCGACCACCAGTCTCGTCGACCGCCATTTCCGCCGACCACCCGTTCCGTCGGCTGTCGCTTTCGCCGACTGCCGTTTTCGGCGACCGTAGTTCTAGTCGTGCGTCGACCATCGTTTCCGTCGACCGTCGACCACCGTCTCAGTCGACCGCCGTTCCGGTCGACCGCCGTTCCCGTCGACCCTCTTCTCGGGACGACATGTCGGGAAGAATCCGCTCCAGTCTTGGAGCCGCTCTGAAGGCCCTTCGCACGCATATCGGCGAGGTAGCCAACATCTTGCAGAAAGAAATGGACGATGAGGTGCTGTACCGACTGCGATTGGTGACGGCCCAACTCAACGCCTCGATCGCCCGGGTGGAGGGCTACAACGAGAAGTGGTGCCAAATAATCGACGGCCTCGAGGGGGAGGCCAAAGAAGCGGAGGAGGCGATTTACGCCACATTCCCCCCACGGCCGCTTGCCGATCTGACACGAGGGGACGAACTGCTGTTGGCCAACCGCCCGTTTTTGGAGCAGTGCGAGGTGGCCCACGACACGCTGGTCATGGCCTCCACCACCCTGGACGAAAATTCGTCTTCGAGACCCGAGTCGCGCGAGTCAAGCATCCGACACACCGGGAATAACAACGGACCAGCCGACGCCGAGGATCCGGTCGACGACGACCCATCACCGGAGCTCGGAGCCAGGATCCGGAATTTGCGATTCGACAACACCCAGCCATTGCCCAATCAACCCCGGACCAGAACCTCTCTCCCAGCGGTACAGCCGAGAGTCAAGCTGCCGCCGATCCGTCTGCCGAACTTCTCGGGAGACCCGAAGGACTGGCCGACCTTCTGGCAAATTTTCTCCTCCGCCGTCGACTCCGAGCCGAGCTACGACAACGTCTTGAAGATGAGCCACCTGTTGTCCCTGCTGGACAAATCCGTGCTGAATGTCGTCGCCGGATATCTCCCCACCAATGACAACTACCCACGTGTTGTCGATCTGTTGAAGCGCCGGTTTGGCGACCCCCGGGCGCTGAAGGAGTCACTCCAGGCCGAGCTATGCCACCTCCCAGTTGCCGGAGATTCGGTTGCGAGCCTGCGGAAGTTCCACGACGTCATCGAACGAGTTTGCCGCCAGCTGGCCGACCACGGGATCAAGGACGACACGTGGGTCGTCTTTGCCATAAAAGAGAGACTGCCGCGAGGAGTTCTCGCCGAATTAATCAAAGAGGAACGCCGACTCGGCCGCGACTGGAACAGCGACTCGTGGAGGAGAGAGCTGGATCAGCTCATCTCGGTAAAAGAAGAGGTCCAAAGATGCCGAAGTGTCCGAGAGGAAGACAACCACCCCCCGCGACGAGACCATCGACCATTCAAGCCGCATCCCGAAACGACGCGCACTTTCGCCGTCATGAACCGCGGTGGTCGGGACGGACCGCGCTGCTCACTCTGTGAAGGTCGACACAAACCAAGCAAATGCCAGAGATTCGGCAACCCGCAAGCGCGGAGTGACCGCCTCAAGGAGCAAAACCGATGTCTGAATTGCCTCCTAGAGGGACACCGCCCCAACGACTGTCCATCCGACCGCAGATGCAGTCGATGTCAAGGAAGACATCATTTCCTCGTCTGTTTTGCCCGGGACAACGTCGCGCCGCCCAACCGCCGGAACGTGCGACCGCCACCGACCCGGCAACCGTACCAAGCCATGCCAGTCGCAACTCGCGCAAACCCAAACCGCCGGTTCCCGCCCAGCCGAGGACCTACCCAAGCACATCCGGTTATGGAGCAACGGAGCCAGGTCGAAAGCGAACGACCCAACGAACCGACACCCGCTGGGGCAGCCACCGGAGATGTACTGGTCGCCGCCGCGGTCGGCCTCCCAAGGAAAAAGCCATTCGCCTATTTGATGACTAAGAAGCTATTAGTCTCGGCCCGAGGGCGGAAGCAACAGATCCCCGTCTTCGTTTTCTTTGACTCCGGCAGTCAGACGAGTTTCATCTCCAGCCGACTGGTCGACCAACTGCAGCCGCCACGTGGCCACGGGATTGACCAGCTCGAAATTCACGGATTCGGAGGAGCCGATCAGGATCCCTTAAACATCCAATCGCCAACCTACGCCGTCCAGATACAGAGGGAAAACGGAAAATGGGAAGAAATGATCCTCAACCGAACCAAGGAAATCTCGACGGCGTTCGAGATGGTCGAGTGGGGCGGGGATGGAGACACCGACGCGATGACTGAGGGACAGAGCGCATTCGAGTACACGAAGGAAAAGCCGGACATCATGATCGGAATCCGCCAATTTTGGCGGTTTTTCATAGCCAAAGAGGGAGAAGTCGCCCCTGGACTATTCTTGATCCGAACGATCTTCGGAACAGTGATCGGAGGCGAGACGGAACTCGGACGGTCACCCGAGCAGGGCAACTCTCTCTCCTTGATGGCCATCCACCCCAGCAACCGCGAGTACATGCCGACCCCAAACGCAGTCGAGGAATTCTGGAACCTGGAGTCAATCGGAATCCGGGAAGACCCGGCCCAAGATGATGATGCCACGGCACTTCAACTTTTGGAGCGGTCCATCCAGCAAAAGGAAGATGGACGATACTCGGTCCGGTGGCCATGGAAGGAGCAAAGCCCGCCACTTGACTCAAATTTCCGCATGGCATTCAGCCGACTGGGATCCATTCTCGCCAAAATGCAAGGGAGCGACGTGCTCAAGAAGTACGACGAGACGATACGCGAACAGCTCAACCAGGGCATCATCGAAGTGGCATCCCGAAAGCCGCAAGCGCTCGAGCACTTCTTGCCTCACCATGGGGTCGTGACGCACAAATTGCGAATTGTCTACGACGCCAGCGCGCACCGACGAGGAAGTCCGTCGTTGAACGACTGCCTCTACCGCGGGCCAATACTGCTGCCGGACCTGGCGGGACTACTGCTCCGCTTCCGCTGTCCAAAATTTCCTGTACTGGCAGACATTCAAGCCGCGTTCTTGATCATCGGACTGGAACCGGAAGAACGAGAGGTCTGCAAATTCCTGTGGGTCCGAGACCCGAACAAGCCACTGACCGCCACCAACATGACCGTCTACCGGTTCTGCCGAGTGCCCTTCGGCATCATTTGCAGCCCAACAGTTTTGGCCGTGGTGATTCGACACCACCTGCACAAGTTCGGAGACGAGGCCGTGGCCATGTTCGACAACCTGTACGTCGACAATCTGCTGATCGAATGCGAGACGATTGAAGAAGCTAAACGGCGTTGCAAACGGGCGAAGGACGTGTTCGCCAACGCCCGGATGAACCTGCGAGAGTTCATCTCCAGTCTCGTCGACCGCCGCTTTCAGCCACCGACGGTTCCGTCGACCAACAGTCGTGACCGCCGTTTTCGGACACTCACCGTTTAAATCGACTACCTGTATCGTCTACCGACTTTTGGCCCTCGACCGTTCCTTCGACCAACAGTCTATCGTCGNNNNACCGCCATTAGACTACCACCCGTTCCGACGGCTGTCACTTTCGCCGATTGACGTTTTCGGCGACCGTATCTAGTCGTGCGTCAACTATCGTTT